>JACSYO010002141.1:1250000-1890000 GCA_016806645.1 Ophiodon elongatus
ACAGATTCTCACTCACACAGAAGTGGCCATCAACAATCTGTCGCGTTGTCACATCACACCAAACTTGGCAGATAGGGACGGTGAAATGGGAGTGGGGATTATTTTGTGGTGTTGATGCTCGTATGGTATTGTGTGTAGAGCACACAGCAGTGGGTTTGACCTCCACCTGCAGGTCAGCCCAGGAAGTGAGACTCAACTTACCGGTGGGAACATGGTTTTTGCTTTCCATCCACTACAGAAGTTCACACAACCACCTACGGAAGAGAGAAACATGGATGAATAGATCGTATGTACATGTACAGCAAGTAGCTGTCCAAATCATCGCCTCACAACAATTCTGTGATGTCTGACGTTTTTTTTCGATCTTGTACTCAACATATCCTTTTTTCTTTTTCTTTATTTATCGGAGCAAGAGTGGCTGTTTTGCAGATTGAGGTCAGGATTTGGCTTGGAGTGTTATGTAACCTGGTATATGGGCCAGAATAATAGTATTACATATGAGATTGCAGTTCAAACTGGAGTCACAGTGGGGAAAAGTAGGCTGATGCAGACTGTGGCAGTGTCTGTGTTTTCAGGCTGTGGCACTGTGCTCGGAACAGACAGACATGCCCAAGAGACTAGTCTCAGTCTTTTTCTTCTTGCCTCGTTTGATTTCTCCTACCCCATCAGTTTGTGTTCTCCCCTTTTCTCACCCACGCTCTGCTATTCTGTTTCTTACATTTTGTTTTCTCGTATTCCCTGATGTCGCCACATTGCCACACTTTGATGCTTCCACTTCCCCATTTAGTCTCGCTGTGACAAACTGCCAGACATGCAGATAAGTCAGACAGACAGACAGACAGACAGTCAGGCAGACAGACAGACAGACAGTCAGACAGACAGACAGTCAGGCAGACAGACAGACAGACAGTCAGACAGACAGACAGACAGGCAGACAGACTCAGTTCATCTCTGTATCTAGGATCTCATTAGGGTCTTGTCAATCTGTCATTGCCACTTCTGTTTTTTGTCGCTCTTGCTCTAGGAGGGTGGGATATCCGCATTGGTTGCTATGGCACCAGACAGCTCCTCTTTTCCTCAGACAACGGCTAACCGTGATTGTGTGTCTGCGTGTGCATGTGTGTCTGAGCATATGTGTGTGTGTGTGTGCCTCAACACGTCTAACTGTGTACACGAGCAACGCACACATGTGTAAGGCCCCTTGTGTGAGGAGGTGCAGCAAAGTGATGATCATCAGTGTGTGGTTTACGGCGCTTTCACTGCAATCAATGATAAAAAAAATCCATTTAAGATTAATAATTCATGACAGGTGAGCAGCCGCAACTCAAATCCATGCTATGTTTTAAATCCATCTGATGACTTACTTGATTTATTCATGAGATGTGAATGGGGTTACAGCTGGTGTGTAACTATTTGAGAAGCATGCCTATCAATCTTAGATTTCAGTGTCTCTGCCTATTTGCTGCTTCTTGGTGTAAAATGTGGGTCCGTGTGACTTCACAGACCCACATTTTAGGGTATCCATCCATTTTGACCTGCCATTTCTCCTCTATTTTCACTCCAGCAGAGGGCAGTGTCTGCTCGACACTATGCCTCTCCCAAACTACATCAAGTGAAAGTTTCTTTCAAGCAGTGACAGAGATTAATTTCGCAGAAAACATGCACTGACCTTTCCCCTCCTGGACGTTTTTTATTTTCAAACCACAATCAAGCTCAGTACATCGAGAGGAAATCAAATGTCAAATACTGACTGACGAGAGAAAACAATAGGTAGGAGTAAAGGTTTTTCATACCAGCGACTAATCTTCTCTGTTTTCACTGGAAAACATTTGAAGCTCAAAACATTTTCAACTACAATTCGCACAATTGCTTTCTAAAAAAAGATGATATGAATGACGAGGGAGAAGTGCGTTGACTTGCGAGCGATCTTCAAATGTCGAAAAGCGAGAAGCTGTTAAGACTACAAGGACTTGCTGCTCTGACAGCTGGGGCGGTAAAGAAAGGGAGAAGTTGAGCACTTATGAACTGTCTGTTCATGTTTGTGTACGTGCACATGTGTGTGTGTGTGTGCGTGTGCGTGTACGTGAGGAGGCTGTGGTGTTGGGTGAAAGAGGTGTGTTTTTTTCCACCCTGTGGGGCCTCAGGCTGGGGTAGGGTGAGGCGGAGCTTTGGGGAGACGCAGCATGGGGCGGGCTGTTTCAGCTGAACCCAGTGCACTGTAACAGCACTCGGGGCGTGAGGTCGCAGAGTCCAGCATTCCTCCAGAGCGCTGTCTGTTTACACGACTGCCGCTGTGCCGGGGGGAGGTGGCAGCTCTGCATAACTACGCCATCAGATAACAGTCATTGCATTGCTTGTATTTATGTTCATCATCTACCAAGGAGATAAGAACCATTGTTTCAAAAGTTGAAAAGTGTTCAGGCTTTTTACTCCATTTTAAATCCTTCCTTCTTACTGTAAAATTATCTGTAAATCCCAGCAGTCACAGCGGCTTGGCAGGAGACTTTTATCAAAGAAACAGGATTTTCGCCTCCACGTATATATACACAGCCAACCCGTTGTTTTTCCAGTAATATAGGCATAGTGATATACTGTATGCTTCCTCCTTTCCCCTTTGTGTTTTACATGCACAGAGATACTCAGGAAACACATGACTGTACTGTGTGAACTCTATACAACCGAAACATAGCAGGCAGCACCTGTAATGCACACGGAGCAGTTTGTATGTCTCGCCTGTCAGCTGAGACCTTGTCAACAGGGTCAAGTATATGCAAAATGCAAAGCGTAAAAAATATGCTTCACTAGCCAAACAAAACCTCTCAGTTGCTGCTCATATATAATGATATTGACATTTGACAAATGTACTCTATTATCCAATGATGACAGTTGGCTCACAGTTAAGAGTAGATTACACATCTTTGCCAGAGTGAGATCTTAATTCAGACACCAAATGATGCATATTGTGTCTACATGGATTTGATACTGCACTATTCTGTGTGTGTAAACACACTTATTCCAGCTCCAACAGAGCATCCAAAGTCGTGATGTGAAAAGCATCCGTGAGCAGGACCGAGGGGTCAGACCTGAGGTGAGTGTATCTGCAGTGGGTCAGACGAAAAAAGGATCAGTTCAACCTCCTCTCAAGTAGCATAGCTCATGGTCGGGTTATTTATGCAGGAATAGTTTGGACTTGGCTGAGCTGAGATGCTGCTGGGCTCTCTGCAGGGCTAATCTAGGCTGAACTTTGACTGTAGCTCCTCTGTGCTGCCGCTCTCACATCCCAGAGCCTAGAAGCCAGCTGGTCAGCTCCAGGGGAGCACAACAGAGATGGGGAGTGACACCCAAGCCCTAGAGAGACAGTGCTCTGACTGTACTGAGGACTAAGGAGGGGGTATTGCTGTCAAAGGCTCCATTGTTTGACAGGCCTGCATGGTTTCACGTGCAGCGCATGATTCTCGCTGCGGGTCTGAACTATAGCCCAGTCTGACCTAAACTGTCCAGGAGGATGTAGCTGTGGCCTCCCTGGGCAGGTTAAAGTGTAACCGTGTCCGTGTTTTCTCAGGAAAGTGTGTTTATCTAGAGGACTAACATGGAGGCCCTTTTGTTTAACTAAGTAGTGAGGCTCGCCCTAAAAGTAAAGCTCTCTGAAACACACAGGAACCAGGTGGCCCGTCTCTGTTCCATTTACTAGTAGTTAGGTACAGTTTGCATGTGTGTGTTTGTTAGTTTGTTTACATGTGTGGAGAAAAAGCAGAATGCAGATGCACAAAAAAATTTGATGTAAAAAGAAATCTCCAAAAACCTTCAAAAGATTTGTGGAGAAACACAGGCTGAGCTTGTTAATCCAGCACAATGAAAACAGCACACAATGGACGTGCACACAAATTCATCAAATGAGAGGCACCTATCGTCTGCTCAGAGTGAAAACAGCTGCAGCCAATTAAATGCAAATGGTGCGAGGTAGATGATGAAGCACACCATGGAACTGTTTAAGGGAAATTCTGGTATTTTTTCGACCTGTGTCTTGTTCTCATAATTGTGGCTACTAGTGTGCGGTGCCCGTTCGGGGTGTGGCTGCTCGGCGTTCCAATGGGCTGGTTGCGTGGTTCCTGTTGTTGCTGCTTGCAGCGTTGTTGAGAAACGTTCATCGTTATATTGTATGTATATTTACATGCTCACAATAACAATGCTGATGTTTCGCAGGTGTAATGTTTACCGTGGTCACCGTCTTACAATACATTTTCTAATTAGCTCTTAACACAAAGTACAGATAAGGCTAACGGGTATTTGGTCACAAAAACAATTGATTAGACATTTTTGAGCTGATGATGGCTTGGATGAAGACTTATGGGATCACTAAAGTTATTATAATTCATCCTGAGGGGGGCATGGATGTCAAAATGTCCATGTTCCAAATGTATTGCCAACCCATCCAATATTTGTTGAGATATTCCACTAAAAACAAAAAAATATCAACCTGATGATGGTGCTAAACAATAATACCAGTGATAACAAAAATTCCTTGATAGCTACAGTTCCAAAAACGGGGATTAATATGCCGACTTTCGTCAATCAAACACATACAACGACTAAACCACTGCAGCAGCGGAGAGGAAAAGGAGCACCGTGCCTTAATATTTGACAGGTAAAAAGGTAATGACAACATGTGACTTCAGTTGGACTGAAAAAAGTGTACTTAGTAGCACTTAAAGCAGACTAAATTAGTTAAGTTCTGGTAAAGCAGGAGAAAGAGAGTGATGTGAAATATGCTCTTCAGGATATGGGACATACTGAATGCATTTTTTTGTTTATAAGTACAATATTGACCTGAGGCAGCAACTGCAGAAAGCTTTTGAGAATTTGATTTCCATCTTTTTTTAAGACTGGTAGAAAATACAGTGCCCTGTAGATATTAAACATAATAACTATAACTTTGTAAACTGGAATCTCAAAATTGACTAAAGTGAAATCTGATTTCATGGCAAACCATGGGGTCCAAAGTTTCTGGTTCATGGTTGGCCTATTTCTCTTGACTTAGTTGAAAGCAGTCAAATTATTTTCTTTTCCAGCAAATAAAATCCTGACTAACAGCGATACAATATCTGAGCTGCCACATTGTTTGGGTGATTTTAGTTTTCTATTTCAGCTTTTAAATGTATTGACTATAAAGGGACAATGATGGTGACTTTGATAAGATCAAAATAAAGCTGTCTCAATCATATTTTACATAATGTTTTGCTTAAAATATCACTATATCGCAGGATCAGGATTCAGTATTGCCATCTTCCCTTCCCCTGGTTAGATGCCGTTAAAAGCTGCATGCAAAATGTGCTCATCGCATTACAAGCCCTCCAGTGACATCAACACATTCATGACAAAATTTTAGAGTTGGGTGTTGGCCGCTCAACTAAATGCCTTGTGGCAGTTGTACACCTTTATGCGCCAATATTTAATCATGCATTAAAAACTTATAGCATTGACATGGTCTACTTAATCAAAGGCCTCACTGATTCGGAAAAGTGTTCTCACACATGTGGTACAGACGCCACCCAAATACTCCTTTCAGACGAAAGCGTGCATCCAGAAAATACCTGTTTGCCATTCTTGTCGTTCAGTTAACAGTCTTAACTGATCGGAGTTTGTCACCCTGCAGTTGACCTGAGTTTCACACAGGTCCGACATTGTACAGCTTTCGTGTGCATGAGGGAACAGGTTAATACAACAGCTGCAGGGTTAAGGGTGTCCCGATGGCAGAGTGGATAAGTTCCATACTGTAACTGTGACGTCCCCTGTTGAATTCCAGCAGGAGACATTTGTTGCATGTCATGTCCCTCTCTCACCTCGTTTCTTGTCTGTCCCAAGGACACCCAAAACATAAGGGCTTATGCAGAATTTTTTTTTTATTATCCTGACTAAGTCTTAGCCAGGCTGGCTTTGCTCGGTCTATGTGCCCACAGTTACAACCATTTATTTACAAGGGCTTGGTGATAAGTCAATATTATTGTTTATAGACTTTCAGTGGAATCATATCCGGACAATATGATCATATCGTGTCATAGTTTTACAAAATGATGTTATCAATTATATTATTTTACACTACTTACTACTTAGTTTGCCATATTGTGATATGGTATGTACTGACACTGGAAAAATACAGTACTTATTTATATTCTGATTTCAAACATATACTGCCCAGCCCTAGTATTTACCCAAGTCCATTTGTGCAAGTCATAAAGAGGGACTGATGCAATGTGAGAGTGAGCATACTGAGAGATGGAGAGAAGTGAAATAAATTTATTTCAACTTACTGTGTGTTGAGGTGATAACCAAAAAAAGGACCTGCGACAGACGTCTAATGCGTCCGCCAGTCGGAATGCTTTCAGTTAGTCAGTAAGTTGCGTCATACACGTGTCTAGTGTGATGAATGAGTGACCCTCAATCAACGTTATCAGATACTGTCGATGTGATGTCCAGATAAAAGGTTGGACATATCACCATCACAACAAATAAACAGACAAGTAACTATTCCCTTCATCCCTTTTTTCTCACTGATTCATGTTGTGTTTCTTTTGAGCAGCTAACTACAACTTAAAGAAGTGAAGAATTTCAGAGCAAATCAGGCAATATATATGGGTGCTGTCCAAGATTAGGAGAAACTTTGGAAATGTACACTTTTGTATTTTTGCCAGCTAAGAAAATGCACACTCAGCAAGGATATCCCACATACTGGAAGCAGATATAATGCCTTTTCCCTGGCCCGCAGGGTCTGTATTTTCCCCTAATAATGCTGCTTCAGCCCATAATACTGAGACTTAGTATGAGGAATGGATAGCAGGAGAGGAAGGAAAATGTTGGCCACTGTTGGCGAAAAATTGGATTTCATAACCTAGAGCATCGAAATATGAAGTTCATGGCAAAAAGATGAACTCCTAAGGACAGTAGACTTTACAGAGGTTATACAAAGTTTTACCTTGCTCCATGTGACTGGTAGTTACTTTATGCTAAATTAACCGGTCCCATTATCATGAGGCCATGGTTTTTGACAACAAATCATAGTACGAGTACTGTATCGACATCACGAAGGACAGAGCTATCTTCTAGAGTTATGAGAAACATTAAGAGGAAAGTCCATCTCTTGACCAATGTTTTCGTAAAAGATATTTGCTCTGTGACTTTTTTATGATGTTATTATCATTCTCTGTATGTGATTTTTGTGAAGGAAAGGGTAGTTTCCCGCACTTAGTTTCCCAAATGTTCAAATTCAAATATGCAAATTTATTTGTACCTATTTAACTAATTTTAAACAAACATATCCAAACACTTTCTACGTTTTGGCCCAGGTAAAAACTGGTTTCACAAAGATTCTGTATCTAATGCTCTTGAGACAAAGCACAATTGCCTCCCTCTGCACAACATAGCAACTACCAATATTTGGCTTGGCCCCATCTTTTTTAAAGATGTCAATCCATTCTTCATGAACACACTGCAAACCTCTTTTGATCAACGCAGGAAAACCATATTGACAAATTTGATTATATGTGCGACTTAGACCCGTTTCCTGAGCCAGTGTAGTGTGTGCAGCAAGTCAGTGAAGTTTGTTATTTAAATGGAGTAACTCTGGATACATAAAGGCTAAGAACAGAATTAGGATTAGGGTGGGAAGTACCAAAGAGTATATGCAGAGGAATGCATGGTGTGACTGTTGGAGTGGAAACATGATGGTGCTAACGCCAAAAGACTTTCTTTCTAGAGACCAATCTAAAAAATGTAATGGGCCTCACTCCAACTCTCCTTTGTCTCTCAGTTTAACTGTCCCCATACTCAATTGCACACCTCTGACTCTCTGTCATTTAGGTAATATACATTCTGCTATCTTAATCTTTACCTTATTAACTTTTCTTATTAACAGTTGAAGTTTGTGTTACCACCAAGTGCAAGTGAAAAGCACAATTGTGGTTGAAGGGACAATTAAATGCAGCCTTTCCTACGGGATGAGGGAGAGCAACAGTAAACGCAGGGTTAATGCAGTGTTTGCTTTCTATACTCACATATGGCCATCCCTCATGCACTGATACAACTGTTTTCATTTTGTATTTTTTATGCAGCCACATAAATTATAGTAGAGAGCCAGATTAATAAATTGGCTGAACCAGTTTATTGACTAGTATTAGCGTCAGCCAACAGGAAACCAGGACATTGCAGTGGAGACATGCCAAATATGATTACACAGAGAGGACTGACAAGTTTATTTTTCAACTTCAAAATGTCCCGCTCAGTATATATCTTGGTCTATTGATATTGGTATCTGCCTAATCCAGTATTGTTGGGGCCATAATGCAGTACACACAACCAGAATACCATATCATCCAAAACAATCTGAATCATTGATTTCTACACTAGATAACATGTAACTCTTACACTGGTGTTAAGGTAGGTTTGGAAAATATTATATTTGTTTTAAACCTGTAATAATTTTTTTCACAGAAACATTAAATCAAATGACTCCCTGTGATTAGACAAAGTCGCAAGTACTACAGACCCCACTGCACATCCAGAATCTGAATTTACAAATCTGAATCTCTATGCTTATTATGTTGCATTTGCTAGCCCCCAAAACCATGGGCAGCAACTCCCATATAGCCTGCCTAGCCTGAAATTACAGAAAATCCTAAATAGATACGAAGCTTGTTCAACATTTAGTAAGATAAACAGATGAGGCGATTTTTCTCAGGAGAAGGCAGAAAAACAAAATTAATTGTGGAGCTAAAATGCCAGGGAATCTTTGAATAACATTCATCCACTGTACAAAAAAAAGGACTCAAATGGGACATCCATGTTATGTTTTTTTTGCAGAATATTTAAGAGTGCAGTTGGTTGCTACCACAGAAAAAATACAGATAATAAAATGAAGGAGAATGATTTGGTTCCTGGCATCATCATTCCTCATCATTCATGTTATTAGTAGCAAATGAGCTTTTCATACAATGACAAGTCAAAATATCTGTTGTGAAAAAGGTCTATAGTCAAAACCCTCTGTATTAAAAGAGCACTCCACAAATTTAGCATTGCACTGTTATTGTCGGACTCATGATGGACAGTTTATTAAAAAATAATAAAAATCAATGCAGCAGAAGCAGATAGTTCATGAGCCAGACCAGATAGCCTATTGGTATCATGTGATTGGGCAAAATCGTACCTATACTTAATAGTTTATAGGGTCAATATAAGTAAATTAATATATGATAGCCTTTCCGCAGGAGCGGCTTTTCATTGGACATTTTGTCCATCTATTAGATTTTATTATTATTACAATATTATTTGAAAATATTTTTGTTACCGCAAAGATGTTCAATGATGCTTTCTAGTTTCCTCTTTTAACAAATAAAAAAAACATTACATTTCAGATATACTCTAAATTACGTAATGTTTTTTGAAAGGGATTTTGGTGCCATGGTTGGTCCACTGAGGAGAGAACGTTCTCTAAAACCGCATACAAATCCCACCTCCTTTGCCAGGATAAGCCCATCCAAACTCCAACCAGCCCATACCCTAACATTAATAAGCTATAACCTAAATCTTGTAGTCTGAGTAGTATGTACTAATCACACTCCAGCAGGCTTTGGTTGAATACAGGTTAAGAGAACAAAAGAGGCGGAACACATTGGCCGAAATGCAACCTAGGGAAAACACCGGCTGTCGTCTGACAATGATTTACATTTGTATTGGTTTGAAAGTAGCTCGTAAACTGGCAACTTGTGATCAATATAGTCGAACACGAGGTCTCCCAACGCCAGTCTTGCATCTTAAGTTGCTAATGGGACTGTAAGCAATGAGCAGCGCACTGAAAAGGAAGTCTTTGCCCAGATATCTGCAGGCTACACTGGAACCCAAGAAATGCAGCCGCTTGCTTATCCGTCGTCAGGCCGATGGCGCTGGGTACTGAGATTGTCTTAACTTAAACATAATAAGCTGATTGGTTGAATTCATGGCAGTTAGTACTCAGCAGGACGTTGGTGGATGTTGTGGGGATACAGTTTCTGATGACGCAGTCTCCCACTTGTTGTCGCCGTACTACGCAAACTGGTGTGCTAGTTTACTGTACAATTACAAATATCTGCTTCATATGTACTGTAGATGTTATTTAAATATCACTTCAGTCCGGTTGCATACTGGACATTTTACATGAAATAAAAAATGTATATACATGCATGCTCTAGCAATGGTTCAAACCTCCCTGCTCCTTCTTAGCTCTATAAGAAAGGACACAATATGAGATCCTCTGCCTATTAGCAGGTTGACCACACCAGCTGGAGTCCAGGACGGCAAAAATATGTGTAGAGTTTCACCCAGAGGGGTGCTCTACATGAGCCACTCTCGCCACTTCGCTCCTCTGCACACTACAGCTCTGTCACGTGTGTTACCTGAGGAGGATCAGGAAGGCAACATCTGGATATGTTCTGAGGGCTGTAATTCTAGAAGCTCTTAATCCCCTCACAGTATGTTGTTTATTTTGGTCCTGTTCTCTGGTCGTCAATAGCCAGATTTCTTAGAAGCAACCACCAGGTCACTGGGACTGACACCGTGAGGCCCCACGAAGCAGACAGAGATCTGTACGGACGCACTCCTCAAGTACAGTGAGCAAAGCCATCTTTCCCATACAAAGACAACAACCAGTCAATAAGCATATTTGTTAGTCAAATTCATGTCTGCTCCATGCAACATCAGGAGCATTTTTCTGTGAGAAGTTATTCTGTTTGATTTCCAGGAAAAGCAGCTGAGCTCAGATTCAGTACATCACAATGTAACAGACTTTCCCTTAAATCCAAATGAGGACCCGACAAGATTTTTCTTTTAAATCACACAGAAACGTAATTCAACCTCCTCTGTACAAGCTTTTTCAGCATGAACACAAGTGTGGTGAAAACTTAAAAAAAGGCAGTAGGTCACGAGAGAGCTGAAGTAGTAGCAAGAGTCAATCCATCTATTGCCATTTGCCACCATTTTGACTGAATAAACTTCACAGACTGAAGACATCAAGGATGCAGTCCTGTATTACTCATTCAGTGTTTCAAATTATTAGATTATATTTAGTCAAGGTTTAGATTCATCTCTGCTCTCCATTATAATAACAAATGTGGGCTTCTGTATGCTAAGGTATGGCAACTATTACACTTTCCCTGTATTCAACTTATGACAATAACTACCACATGCTGCAACCAGACAAAGGGAAGAGTGTGAAGCAGCCTACGAGGAGGCAAGTTGTCAGAGGCCGACAGAGGCCTAATAGGAACAGACAGAAAAGAAAGAAAAAAGCTGAACGTAAGCGGAGAGGGAGAGAAGAAAAAAGAGATGAGAAGGGGTCAAAAGGGCAGAGAGTGAGGAGCGAAAAGGGGAAACAGTATGGTCATATTTTACAGCCGACAGCGAGCGTGTGGTCTGGCAGGCACACCAGGAGTTAGTTTATTAGAGTCATTTTCTTTACGAGGGGCTGTCCTACCTTAAAAAATGAGCAGGTTCAGGCCAGTCATCTCTACCTTCTGCCTTGACACAAGGATATGGCTCAAATAATATACTTATTCTTCCTCTTCATATAACAACGGATTCACGTGTGCACTAGAGCACTGTGTGCACAGACACCCATTAATTCCTGACATCCGCATGTGGGGTGTCGGGTCTCGGGCACATCTGAACTTAAAATCACTCCATAATGAACAAGCAATCAGCACTACTGTGACTAAGAGGTGTTAGTGAGTTTACTGGTCCAATCCACATCACGTCAAATTAAAGCTATAACGTTCTGAAGAGATTTTAGCTCACAGCTAAATTATATAAAATGGTTGGATGAATTCTAATACTCTAACACTAGGCAGGCACACATATTTCTAAAATATGATGCTACTATTTGGGCCGAACTTTATCGCGTGGGTGCCTCGTCGTGACAGTGGCACGGACACATTAAGAGATATCTTTTCTACATGCAGTCAGTCAAGCAGAGGGTTTCACTGCCCCTAATGCTTTGACCTTTGGTTTGTTTAGGCATTACTCTAAACAGTTTAGTGAAATGGTGTGCGATCACTGCGATGTTACCGTCTTCTCAGCCCCAAACCTCACGCCTGTTACAGCAGGGAAAACGTTTTTCTGTCACATCCTTTCACCCGCCCTAAGATCAATTTTGGCCTTTGACAGTGAGATAAGGCCCTTCATTTTCCTGAGTGCAATGATCCACCCAATACTGATGACACACCACAATCAAAACATGAAAAAATATTTCTGCAGTTCACACCTTCTTCATTCTCCATGATATATTTCAGTCTCTTCTGTATAGAGAGCACATATTGAAAGACAGATGCTCTTTGTTGAAATAATTAATCAAGTAGATGTACAAAGAAATATATTTAAGAGGTATAGGCATGAGGAAAGGTTAGTAAACATGAGATAATTGTATAAGTTATATCTGATTGACAACGGTACATATTTGGGTTGAACATAATAGCATTGGAGTAGTTGTTTATGAGTTGTATATACTGTATGATTAATATTTAGTTAATTCAGTTTGAATTATGGAGAAGGAGCAGGACCATGTAAGTGTGTACTTCTTCCAACTTGTTTATACAGATTTGTATAGACTTTGGTATATTTATTGTTCATTTTGTTATTTTTTATTTAATTGTTACATGTTTGAAATACATAAAATAAACTAAAATCTATGTTTTCATCATCACTATGCAATATCTCCCCTAACAGATCATACAATTACAGAACAGAACAGCACTAAGCTTACAAGCATCAAGTTTGGTACCAGTAACGAGCCCCAGGCTCTGGCCGTGGCTGTGTAACCTTCAGGCCCGGCTGTTGTTATTTTCCATAGAGGTCATCAGCTAAGAATGTGAAGCATGCAGAGCCTGAAACATGCCTTTCTCTTCTCAATAACCCCCACCACTGTTTTTGTAAATATTTTGAAGCTACTCCCATACAGTACCTCCCTTTCTGTTTGTAATAGATTTACGCTTTAAAGTATATCTAAAGTAACTCCATCATCCTGCTGCATACATCCATTGTCTAGTCTCCTGCTGTGCCAGGCAAACACTTTAAGTTTTCCTGGGTGAGTGGCCCACAACATTGTGAGCAAGATCACTAAATATGGTGCCACAGTAACGTTGGTCAGTATTTCCAAGAGTAGTAATCACTTGAGAGACCTGTGAAAATATAGGAGAGCTATTTTAACCTGTTACCCCGCAGGATATCCTTGGACAGCATGTTAATTTTCAAACTGCCTCACTCACAATAGACACTAAGTTTATCTAACCGTAAACTGTACATAATATGAAACTAAGGATTGCAATTAGACAAGATACATAATTAATTAGTCATTCAGTTATGATTAAGATAATTTACAGCTACTTGTAGGTATGTACTGATACATTATGAATGTCACGGAGATACTGTTATATATCTGCATGTACCAGATATCACAACATGGGTTGTTTATCGCAGAGCTCCAGTGGGAACAAAGCTAACAATTGAGGACAAAGGTTACTGAGTTACTTTGGATAGGATATTCACAATTAGTTGAATAATCAATTAAATATAATCTATCATGATTTACTTTGATGTCTTAAGACTATCTAGTGAAGAAAATCAAACATCTAGTTAGCTTAAGAGCAGATATTTTTCGCAGGAGTTTGCGGCGACAACAACGTGGCTAAAAAAGACGAGTTACACTCGGCAAGACTCAAATGAATGCTTATGTTGCTCCATGTCTGCTGGATGCGTAAATAGCCAACTGTTTTCTTATATGTTCCCCATTTCAGTCAATTATTATATCAGAGTCGTGTCTATGTAAGGTTGTTTTGTTGTTTTTCTGCCCACTAGTGGCCTAAATGGAATCAAGCAGCTTTAAGGTTATTTGTCAATAGTAGCCTTTCTGTTTCAACATCTTCTTTACATGCTGGCTGCAACCCAAAGGCTACGATGGCTATATGTAGCTCCAATAAACATTTGTAAAACAAATACATATACAAATCGAGATACTAATTTAACTTTTAATTATTGCCATCTTCTTTGTTCATTACCGCCAGAGTGATCAATTCTGCCCTCGTCTGTCATCATCCATTTAAGTGTGTGTAGCATTCAGGGGGATTTATTATATAAATAGCGTGGCATACACACTAGACACACGGGAACAGTTTCAGTTGGTTGCAATCTGCAACCTCACCCCTAGGTGCCGACAAATCCTACACACTGCACTTTTAAACAAGCAGCCGCACTTTTCCAGCAGTTAGAAGACTGACTATTAACCATAAATGTTTCTCTATTGCATTAATAATGCACAGCACAAAGCATGCAATCATCCATCATGTCCTTTGGGCTCCTGATCATGTTAAAGCATAAATTAATTAATTTTGCGCGAGAATAGCAGGTCCGATGCAAAACAGCAGAAAGCAACGATTTTAAAGAACACAAATACAATGAACTGCAACAAACTTGCCAGAAATATCAAATGTTTTTTTTTTGTTACAAATTCCAAGTGTATGTTTTTACAAAGCAAACTCGCCCACAATGTTGAACTCTCCAGAGTCTGAGATAATCTACCACCAACAATCCAGACGGAATGAGTTGTTTTTAATGGAGCCATAACTTGAATAAATGTATCGATCATTATTTTACAAGTAGACTGCTGTAGGCTTGAACCAGCAGGAGTAAATTCTGTCTGTTCTGGAGACATCACACTGCCCTGTTGCTTCCTGTGCGTGGAAGTGTGTGCGTGTGTTTATTTCTGGACATGTGAGATGTCTGAACAAATGAACAAAAGAAAAGCAGACATACCCTCAGAGAACCGGAGCAGCTGAGTCTAATCCAGAGATGAACCACAGACCAGCCAACACATCATAAAATCTAACAAACACGACACACGCCCCCACCCCCGACCCCCACACACACACACACACACACACACGCGTGTGCACACACATTCACAAAGAAATAAATAACAGCTCAACTGCATGAGTGTATAGTTTGCTAAAGGGCATCACAGCAGTTGCACTAGGAGGTACAAACTTTTATATTGATCCTGGCTGAAACCACATAAACTAGAGTAACTTGAGCTGTTTGTGAGTAACTTACCCCTTTTCCACACACGTCTGCTTGTTGACAGTCCTTCATTCCAGCGAGGCAAGTTTTTGTTCCTCAAAATTGTTTTCGTCTTAAGATGGAGGCAGAAACTCTCCAAGCACAATTCCTTTGCTCTGCGTTCATGTGTTTTGGAGTCCACCAGGTCCAGCTCTGCTTCTCTCCTGCTGATTGCTGCACGAGCTGCTAACATGGCAGCATTGATAAACAACCCGTAGGAGTGAGAGAGACCAGTAAGTGCTCAAACACACAGGTGCATGCTGACTCCTAGCGAATACAAACAGAGAGGCATAGAGAGCTCAGAGGAGCTTAGTATGAAACGGCTCCTTTGCCAGGGGTTCTCCTTATGTGGGACTCCAACCTTACTCCTCCTCCTCCCTGCACCTCTCCTCCCTCTCCTCCCTCTCTCCCCAACGGTTCCAGGGCTGAATAGAGAAGGACTCCGAAGTTGCTGTTTCTTGAGCATTTATAGGTACATTACAGAGCCCTTTTCTTTTTTACTCGCGTATTTCACAAAACAAAATATGGACAAGAAAGTTAAAGTGGAGCAACACAGTGAGAATCTTTTTCTTTTTTTTCACAGAATGACCAGAAGCATTTGTACAAACTAAGTTAATGTTTGCAACCGCTCTAGAGATTAAAACCCAGAACCAGACCTTCAGCTATTCCGTACCAATATCTTTGTACAGACCGGAGACGAGAAGTGAAATGAAATCAGTACATGTTCCTCTTGAAGTTATTCAACATAGTAAAAATGATCTGATGTTGCTCTCAAAACACCTTGTTTACTTGTTCTGACTGAGAGTCAAAGCTATAGAGATACACTGAAATGCAAAATGTAGTTATGTGCAACAAAGTCACCGAGCATGTCAACATCTTTCACATAAAATATTTTTTTTTTTATAATTATATAACGAATGCCTTACTAACCGTCATTAAGAATTTCCTCAACGACATTCAGAAACTATGTATTAGTGACAAGTATTATGTGTAGCAAGCAGGCAAGCGAGGCAAGAATGCCTATCATGATGATGTTGAAATTTCAGATTTATAAAAAGAGGCAAGGGGGCCCATGGAGGCTTTTGGAAACATTACTCAATGCCTCCGTTGGGCAAAAGCTGGCCTCAAACAGATTCTGCTAGCTCTCACTTGCCTAATACTCTGAAAGACCAAAGAGTGCTTACAGGGGTCAAAGCAGAACTGAAATGTTTTCCTTAATTATTTATTTTCTATTAAATTAATGTTCAGCCTGTAATTTAGGTCCAAAAATGCCCTCGGCAGTTTTAATAGGTAGAGCCTTTTCTATTTGAGTCAAACTATACTAAAGATGGCATCTCTGTCTAAGTGTGCAACAGGCTGCCGTCTGTATTGGCTGCACTGCTGCAGCGTATTCACATCCTTCTGTTCTTGTACTCAGAAGCCAGATTAGCCCATCTTGAGAATATGTAGTGGCCTCACTAACTCGTGACAGCTGTGTCAAACCCAATTAGTGGTCAGTATGACTAGCTCCGTTGTGCAACGTCTAAATCTGTAATAACAAAAGAACCTTCAATATGAAATGATTCGAGCCATCTACAGATATATTTATATGTGACAGCTACTACAGAAAGTAGCCCTGTCATTTAAAAAAAAAAAAAACATTTTGAATGAATGAGAACTATTACTCATGCAATGTAGCCTAATCCTACATTATCTTGCATTGAAAAAATTGAATGACAATTTTACAATGATCCTTTGCCTCACTGCCTTGCTTGAGGAGCAGGTTGGTAATGTTAGTGCAACATCATGTCCTCAAAGACTTGAAGCATAAAAATATGCTTTGGTTTGCATATACACATGTGTAGGCTAGCAGCTACGCGGCCTGCATGTGTAGACAGCTATATTGGTTGAAATAGTAGCGCATTTCCACAGCGTTGAGGCGGACGAATAATAAACAGAAAGGTCTTTCTGTGCAGACGCGCCACAGGGCAGTTTCATTTTTAAAAGTCAGCAAACAGCCTGATGCTCATCCTTGATTTTTCCACTCATGGTGATGAATCTAAATTGCTTACCCAAAATCCTTTTACAATCTGCTTCTCAGATGCATGGACAGCGCTGATTCAGCACAGCTCAGTGGTTTCTGACATTTTGTATTAACAAAAAAAAAAGAAACAGCAGTAGCCTGTAGTTCACTGAGAGAGCAACAGTGCGTGCAATAGATCACAGGGACAGTGCATTTTAAACGAGTACAATGCCTGTTGCACTTATACAATTTGAATTTCTAATTCTGAAAGATCATTACAGATCAAGGATTTGATTTTTAGTTTCTTGATTGGTCAAACAAATGACTAAAGAAGCTACTAATAAGTTGAAAATCATATTAGTCCATGGACAAAAATACATACAAAAACATTTACATAAAAATTATACATTCTCTATTCAATATCTTTTTATATCAACAGATCAAATTATTATTACACTTTACCTGTTACGATTGAATTCTACTGTTTGGATTTCCTCTCATTGCTCTCCATATTGCTTCCAGCCACAGCAGGCAGCAGTTTTCACCCATAAACGCTCTGATAAACAAACTGTACTTGCAGTACAGATCAGAGGACAAAGTAAGCAACATGGGAGCGTCAAGCAACTAAAGAGCCAGATGTTTCCCACAGGAGATGGTGGAGACCAAAACAGATCTAAATGGAGAGAGAATATTGCACTCCAAATGAAGCTACCTCTGTTCTGCGTTACAATCAGCTATAATATGTAACATGCCAGTGTTGTATTTAAAGCTTGTTGTACTGCCGCCAAGTGGCCAAAAAAAGTCAGTTAATGCAGGTTAAAATAAAAACACCAAACATTTTCTCTCAGTCTGTGTGCCATGGCAGAACACAGCTGAGAGACATTGGTTGTTATCTATTCTAGATGCTACTACTGCATTAGTAGTTAGTTTAGTTAGTTAGTTGCATGGCTCAACTGTACCAGTTTCCCTCTGCAACCAAATATCTAAAACTGACAAAGTTACAAGCCGGAAAATAATTACCGCTGTGGTTAACAACATATTCTCAAGCAGTGATACAAGTTCTAGAAAGAGCTCTTGGACAATCTCGGACACAAGGCTTAAATCACAGTACTTTTTGAGTTTTCAAATGATAATGATAGAGATTACAGCAGGTGGAGGGAGATAGGAAAGTCTCTTTTTCTCACTGGAAATGATGACCGGCCAATGACTGCTCCAGTTACCTTTACAAGGGTTTTTCATTTCATTTTAAATGTGTCAGAGTGCATGGCTGCATATCTGTTTTGCGTTGATAAACGGAAAACTGGAAACAGTAAATGGAGTATAATGACAAATTAGTAAATCAGTTTTTTAGGGAAATGTTTTTGACTTAAAATTTGTAAATATATTTTTGTTTATTTGAAGGATATTGAAACAGAAATTACTCTCCAATGAATCAATTATTAAACTGATATTTAAGATAAATTGAGTAATTGATTATAACTATGTAAGGGTTAACTGGATCCTGCTTATTCCATGGCAGCTTGTCAACAAAATGACGTATGTACTAAATTAAAAATATCAGTTGTTCATTAACTTATACTATATACATTACATGTATGAAAGAAAAGTGTCCCATTTGCAAATCACCCACACAGCTGCTCCTTTTTCTCATATTTTCTAACTTTCATGGTTCCTGAATGCTGGAAACAGAAACCCAATCTCAATCAGAGTGATGTGAGTGAATATGTCAACGAACACCTACTGTACCTGTGGCCTGCTGGGATGTTGGTCTCCGCTGCCACTTTCCCTGTGACCCCTGCAGGGAAATGCATCAATGAGGTGAAAACCAGCATGACCAGTAAGCACCAAGCTAACTTATTTTACAGATGCTATTTTAAGAGGAGCGCATGTAGATGTTTTACAAAGAATGTTATAGTAGCAGCTGTTTCATCGGGATAAGTAACAAATAATTGACATTGATGCTTCTATACTTAGTGACAATCAGTCATTAGGCTGTTAGCAGGTTGTTGAGGCATTGTTCTCAAAAGAATCATCCACACTCGCTTTGAGTTCATCATTAGCATTAAAACAATATTACAATAATCATTTTCTGATGTTTTTATCTTTGCAAATATGCTGTTTGTAAATCTTTATTCAAATGAAATATTTAACCCTCAAAATTCTAATTTTAAAGTCAAATCACTAATCATCTGATAAAATAAACAACCTCTAGAATTTATTGCATTTAACCCACATAATAAAAGTTTAGTAATTGATGGCTGGCCCACAGCTGAAGTGTGCCCGTGGACCGGTAAATGACTGCTTCTGGCATTGGTCATCGAATAGCTCCATCTAGTGTTTGTTTCACACTCAGTCTGTTTGTGAGGACATGGACTGTATGCGTGAGGGAGACAGTTTATTATTTATCATTTCCTTTCAGTATTTTGAAACAATAGATCTAGTGAAAAATATTTTGAGATGACTTTCTTTGTGTGTAGAGACTAACATGATTGCAGGACCATGCTGTTTTGAGTTTACGGCTTGCAACAATTCAGTGCACAAAGATTCCTTCATAATCATTTCTGAAAGTAATTAATAATATCATGATGCCTCATACATTCAAGACACTAGCATATTTCAGATTGGTTATGAATTATTTTTTCATCTTTTTAAATCAACCAATTTGCAAATCCAGGAAGAGATTCTGCTACATTACATTTTACACTTTCAACATAGAGTTGTATTTCAGGAAAACTGTCAGTGCCTCAAAATCCAAGTATGCCTGTATGTTCGAAATTCATAATTTTATTTATTGATAAAGTGAAGGAGTCTTTTGTATGCTGCTACCATTCTGCAAAGTGCACCAAGCTAAAAATGGGAGAATCATTATCACATGAAAAACATGACAAAATATATTGTACAATATAATGAATGTGGTTAAACTGAAATCTGTTTTAATCACAATCTGTGATCTCTAAGGTTTACATCTATGGTGACAGCAGCTGGGCATACATGTCCACAAGAGCGTCATCCTTTAACTTCACGTTATACATTCATAAAATAAAATAACAGCCACCAATAGCATCACTCACTGGTCAAAGTAAGAGAATCAAGAAAAGTGTTATCTTGAAATAAAGTGGGGCCCTGTTTCCAGACTATAACAGCGCTGATACTAAACACTGCTAAATATTTATATAAAATTGTGTAGTTAAATATTTATATAAAATTGTGTCGTTAAATATGTATATAAAATTGTGTAGTTGAACATGTATATAAATATTTATATACATATTTAACTACAATTGTATTTGTCTAAGAATGCGTGTCTCGGAGTTGCTTAACTTACATAACGTTACATTAGCTAAATGCTTTCGGTTTCAGGTGCTAAGTTAACGTTAAAAGCATATAAATACCTTTAAAAGGTAACTCTGGTCATCTACTTTATGTCTCGTTGACGTTTCAGCAGACGATAAACAAACAAACATAAAAGGCCTCACCTGAGTTAGATACAAAGCTCCGGTGTGGTGAACAACATAGCTCGTAACCGTTAGCTCACGAGTTAACACTCGTTAACACTAATTAACACTAGTTAACATTAGTTAACACTAGTTAACACTAGTTAACACCGTCTCACTGTAGTTACTTGTTAATTAAACGCAAAAGTAAACGTGCAGTATTCATGACCCTTATCCATTTTTGAAAAACATGTCATGCTTATTAAAGTAATAATTCAACTTGAGGCTCCAAACTGTCCAAACGCATTCAGATAAAGAAGCCTGACAAAAACCTTTGCAGAAAAAAATACTTTTTAAAAGAGACTCAGCTATGTCAAAATTATGAATTCCTCAAGACTTCTAAGAATAGAGCCAGTATTGTAAAATGTAACATTTTTTTTTTTTTTTAATCTGAATTATTGAATTAATTACTTAAATTACAGCTTCTGGATTCTGAATCAAAGAACTGATTGCAGACATTTTTCCATGTAATACTGTAGAAATAAAAACACAGGTGTATTGATTGAAAATAAAAAATAATGATGGCTGCATTCCACTTAGTAGAGGACATGGTATTATATATTAAAGCTCACTGGAAATTCCAGTGTGGAATAACTTATTAAGACACCTAATGGAACAGAACTGAGCCTTCACTAATGTGTTTAGTTCTACCGGTGCTTTTCCAGTTATGACGAGTCAAAATGTCTGCCAAGAAAAACGTCGATTATTTTGTCTAATTTAATTTATTGATTCAATACTGCTCTTCAGCATATTAGAAACATATTGTATGTTTTCAGCATTAAGAGCTCATTTCCACTGCTGCAAGGCGGACTGCTAACCTCTCTAAATGTGCCTGCCTTCTCTTGGTTTAGAGCTAATACAGTGGGGCTTAATTAAAGGGTTAGCTGTGCATGTTGTGCTGTTTATGTCAAATGGAACCAAAAATTAAGAGCAACTTTAATTCCCATACACATAACATCATATTTCAACAGAACACATGGCACCGCCTGATATATATAGGCCTTCAAAACTCCACAACCTTGCTTTATTCAGTATCAATAGAATGTCATACAACAAATAATTGGTATAGACAGTAAGCACTTAAATCATCTGACATAACCAAAACAAATTAAATGCACTGAGTGTTTGAAAAGCAGTGTGTGGTTATCAGGCTTACAGAATGTCAGGCAGTCTGCATTTCATTATATTAATTTGTTTAAGTCATATTGACTTGTTTGCTCCTGTGGTGTCAATCAAAACTGCATGAAAGGAAGGTTAAACAATTCATGTGTGCACATAAATGTTAACTTAGGAGAATCACTTAATGATATGACATTTACAGGAATAAAACAGGTATCATAAACTACCCACCTCAGCACCACAAAAAAAATGATGATCAGTTCTCCCCGATCTGATTGTCAACATTTCTTTTGTGCTTTTTTTTTTTTATTTATTTATTTTTTTTTTGCAGGAGGGTCGTAGCTACACGTTAAATAATCATATCTGACACATGTAAAAATATTTCTGTGGTACAAGTCTTTCTCGTCACAGTGTGTGAGAAGGCAGCAGAACACAAAGTCTTCCAACGCCCCGCCTGTGGAGGAGCCACAGACAATGACACCTCCTCGTGGCATAAAACCTAATTCATCATCAACCATCAAGAAATGTCCACATTTCTCGTAGCACCTCTATATTTTGGGCGAAGAAGTGGAACGTTGAGCGAGACGCGACAAACTGCCGCCCGATCTGTAGCTCATTTTTGCCGTTATCTCAACACAAACTGTATTTTCTCATTCCTGAGCAGTGCGTCTGAATACATTTTGCAATTTTTTTTTTTGCATGATGTCTTTGACGGAAGCCAGACGTGTTTTGTTTTTGTTTGGTGTTTTTTTGGTAGTTGGGCTGAATTTATAGCAGAAGAGTTGGGTTAAAAATAAATATTTTGTCAGCAGTTCAGGGCTGCCAAAAGATAGAAAGCCAGACAGCAAATGCTTCAGTCTTGCATTAGCATTTCCCTCCAGTTGAAACTGTGATTGGGTCCATGTGTCAGAGGCAAGATGGGTGGGTCGACCAGCTGCCACACCCCGGTCTCTCCCATTTCTTCACACGCACAAAAGCCCAAGTAAGGAATCTGCACGAAGACAAGACGGATGTGCATGTTATCAAAAGAAAAAGAGCTGAGGATGGAAATGAAAGACGCGTGGAAACTATAGCAGAAAACTGACCTTTCGGACCACTTGGACAAAGTCCTTGGAGTTCTGGGGGCTGAGGCCTTGTATTTGGCGAGTGCAAGCCTCCAGAGAGGAAGCATGGGCCACAATCAGGACCGTGTTTCCTGTGTGAAAGAGGTAGAGAACACGGAACCACATTCCACCGATACCATTAGCTTTCTATACCGTCTACGGGCACTAAGTAGTCCATAATATGCAGCTTGAAATGTTCTTTTTTTCTCTTTTCATATAGCGATTGGGACATCGTCCAAATTAAACATTTTGATTCAGAAGGCCAGCAAGCGAAAAACAAAGTGCTTATTGTGTCCCCCGAGTGTGTGCAGAGTCAGGTATATGTTCTTTGTGTAGGGCTCGCAAAGCAGGAGCCTGTTTCATGCAGATCCGTGTGATTGTTTAGTTTTGATTTCATTGGCTCATGCTCCATGTACCGTATAGCCCCCGGAGATTTAATTTAGAGCAGGAAAACATGAGTTATCAAGAAGCATAAAGATATAATCATCTGGAAAAGAAAGGGGGCATTGCAGCCAGGGAATGTAGCCAACATTTGGTGCTTAGTAAAGTTGGTATTCATTTGGAACGCGGGATACGTGTTTACAACACCACTTTACCCAGGTTTTTGCTCTCCGCCAGGATCTCTCGGGTTACTTGGAAGCTCCTGCTGATGTAGGTGTCGTAAGCCTCTGACACCGCCAACTTACTTATGGGGAAATGAGGTCTGAGGACAAAACGATAGACAGAAAAGATTATAGTAAATCGCAGCATCACAGATGAAAGCTTGTAGATGCTACAGCGCTGGTGTTGCTGTGTACCTGTATGTTGTGTCCACACTCAGGTTAGCAGCAGCCAGCTCAGCTGGGGGGATCCAGACGGGTAAACATGTGCCTGAAACCCACTTGGTCCATTCAAACAAACCAGGCTCCACACGGATTTTTGTCTTTCCCTCCAGCTGGAGACCTGACGCAGAGTGAAACACAGACAGGAACTGTCAAAGAGGAAGATACGATATTTCTACATCTACTCTGTCATGTCATGTGGTCTCGGCTCAATACATCTTACATAAAACGTAAGATGTGGTGCAATAACTGTAAATGTGTTGGTCCCATGTGCCCTAACAGGAAATGACTTTGAAGTTTGAAGGTTTCGACATATTTCTGTAAAGTAAACATTAATTAGGTGTTTTGCTGTGTTCAAAGAAAGTAACTGGAGGGAAAAATAAGTTAAACCTTCAGTTAAACCTATTTCTCTTCCTATCTGTTTTGTTTCCTAATGATGCCTCTAGGTACCACAGAGGTGTGAGAAAGCTTGATATAACTAGACACATCCTACTGAGAAGGTTTCATATCCAAAACAAACACTAACAAGAATCCAACATTATCATGTAGCGGTAACTTTTTTGAAATGTATGCATATTGCGTAACATGCCAGCTGAAGAACCTAAACAGACGCTGTGTGACTGGTCCGTGGTACTGATGAGGTCCTACCCTGCAGGATGTGATGAGCAGTCTGGACGCAGCGAAGAGACGGAGAGCAGTAAATAAAGTCTACTGTTGTGTGGCTTTCCGACAGGGCTTCACCTGAAATGGACCAAAACACAGTGTGATACTATTTTAAGGCATTTAAATCTTTATGTAAACATAATCCACTGTGTTTCACGATGCTTAAAAACCTAAATCCTGAAGTAATCATAGTAACTTTTTAACAAACATATAAATAAAGTGTAAATAAAATGTACTGACCTACAAGACGCGCCTGGGTGGAGCCAAACACGGTAATTGGACAATCCTTATCATAATCCCGGTGACCTCCGCTTCTAGCTGGCAGGCTGGATGGCATGTTGAGATTAGAGCGAATGTATCGGCCTACGCAAACACAAATGAAAATCTTACAGAAGAAAGAAATATTATGCTTAAAAAGGTGTCTAATGTAAGCCTAAATTCTTAAAAATAATCTGCGTCAATGCTAACCTTTAGAGTCAAAGCACTGAGTGATCCAGTGTTTCCCAAACACCACATCCATCCTCTCCCCATGGCGACACACAAACAGTCTCATCTTGGACAGGGACGACTGACTGCTTGGCCTCGACACCTGAGACAAAGATTCATTTCAAATCTCGAAGCATTATAGAGAGTTTCACAACATTAAATCGTGAGCCTCACTCAGTGAGGCTCGTGAGGTTCTCTTCACTTCAGTGTCACGTACCTGCATAGGAGGACAGAGGCCAGCGAGGCCAGCGATGCCGGGAGGAGCCATAAAACTGTCAAGCAGACTGTCATTCAGCTGTCCATCAAATAATAACCCAGCCACGGGGTTGCCAGAGTTAGATGGAGAGGCACAGGTGAGCATCGAGTGAGACCTGAGGATCAGACGCACACAGAGACTTTAGTCACAAAGCACTTTAAATACGACACCGTCACAGTGCAGGGAGAGAAACTAAAGAAGATGTACACACAGTCAACAAACTCCTATACACATACAGCTTACATTATGAGACCATAGAGAAACACAGGAATAAGCTAAGTTGGGCACAGTTAAAAGTCGGGGAGTAAAAGTGTGTTTTACGTGTCTTGGAAACATCATGAATAGGAATGAAGGAGGGAGTGTAACTTGTACAAGGAGCGTAGTGATGTGGGTGAAATCCAGTCGAATGGCCAGTCGGGAAGCAGGCCAAGAAGATGAGTCATTTTCTTTTTCTTTCCCTTTAATCTTTCCATTCAGCTTAGGAAACATCCCCTTATTTGTGTACATTTTGGGGGATTTGTGGATTGTCAGTTTGAGATAACACCCACTGACGTCTTTGTGAGGTGGTTGCAAAAAGGGACTTTTTGACGGTGGTTTTGACGGGCAATCAAGGACAATCTGCTACGTCTGTTATTGAACCGCACGTGCAGCTCAACGGTCCAACAAGCCGATCGCAGGGCCTCTCAGTACGGCTCCTTTAAGTCAGGAATTTGTTTTTATTCAAGAAACATGGGGATGGATACGTCGTGCTTCCTTTCCTTACCCATGGACGACCCAGGTGTCGGACTCATCAGCCCGGTTGACGTAGTTCTCAGGCAGCAGGCCCGACAGCCCCGTGCCCAGCGAGGTGCCGTACACCCAGCCCTCACTGGCACTGCTCTGCTCCACCAGAGACATGAAGATGAAGTCTCCTGGCATCAGCTCGAGCTCGTCATCATTCTGAGGCGCATACGGGTACATGACTTGCAGTGTCTACAGGGGGCAGATGGTTGGCAGCCATTAGACAAAGGCACTGGGGATTTAACATGCTGATTGTGCATCTTTTTGTTGAGGAATAATTGTGATTATAGCAACATTTCTTTCCCTTAACGTCAGAAATATCAAACTGGACACAAAAGTGGGAAACATACATGTTGAGAGAAAGTACTCATTTTCAAAGTGAGCAAATCAAACCTCATGATTAGCGAACCGAATATCCCGTGAGAAGAGCACAGCCAGCCAGTCACAGCCTGAAGACACATCCACCGTTTTGGCCAACTTTTCCAGAACTGGAAGATGACTGGTTTGGAAGTGGTATGCCAAAGTGACATGAAGTTGTTTCTTATGAGGCTCAACGTGGACATCTGGACAAAGGACAAAGAGAGACATGTGCACAGCAAATGTATTATGTGTATTCGTATACTCAAGACAATGATAAACTGTTTAAATTCTGTGGAAAAATTAAAGTGTGTCATCTGGCAATACTGCTCGGATCATCCCCAAAATATGATGACAGTAAACGCAATTAGTCCACAACTGTCCGCATATGAATATCAAAATAAGAGCCTCTTAAGCGGCATCAGGTCTGGGAACATTAACCATGCAAACTGCGTTTACAAGACGGCGTTCACGTTTCCTGTGATTCCCATCAAAAGGGACAAAGGGGTCTCAAACCTGCTTTGGCTGTTGCTTCAGTTGCAAAATCAGACGCGAAACTCTTCAGCACCTCCGCCATCTGCTCCTCCACAAAGAGGCCAATAAAGGTGGTGGAGGTGTAAAGCTCCAGTGGGAGGGGCATGGGGATACGACCCTTCCACTTGGCCACGGTGGTCTGCAGAGCGTCGGTTAGGGCCTCCACCTTCCCGTCGGCACACTGAGCACAGAGACAACGGAGCGGGAGGGCGTCAAATGTGTAACGGCGACATAAAACAGCCAGAATATTGAGCATCGACACACACAGACACTGACCATGAAGAACTGGCAGAGGGTGATGTGGGGGAAGATGTTGTGGGCCTTGTTCTTGCCACAGGAGAGGCGGGTCTGCTGCCAGAAGTGCGAGAGCTGCTGGAGCAGCGGCCCACTCGGCCGCAGATACAACACATACTCTCTGGGCAGGGGGTCGTCCAAGAACGGGTCGTCCACGTGGGAGAAGAGCCTGGAGCGGCACACAGGAAGACCCACAGTGATGAGCGATAAGTGGGACACAAGTGGGAGAGAGGATGGCTGATGTCCAGCAGAGGGCGATATGGCTGTGACAGCACCGAGGCACTTCAGTAGGTCAGTCGATGTTCTATTTACCATGACGAGGGTTTCTGTTTGCAATTTGCCTTGTGCATTAATAATAACTGTGGCAGAGCATGTGAGTACAAGTGTGTGTTGCTCTCACCAGTCACAAGCTGCCTGGACGTTTTTCCCTCCTGTCGAAACCAGAGCTTTCAAGCTGCAAAGAGGGAGAGAGAGAGAGAGAGAAATGGAGATCAGAGCGCAGTCACAAAATCAATAGTTTGTCTTCCGGACCGTGTTTAGGAGGGGGAGATCACTGTGCTTCCACGTGACAAGGACCAAAGAGCAAACATCCCGAGAGAACAGTAAAATCATAATTCAGAACAGGAGTTCATTATTCATACCAGAGTTTCTTGAAACAGCATTGATGCTGATTTGAAACATATTCTTTGCGAGGAAAATATCAAAAATATCACAATTCGGCTAGAAGTGATTCAATAGATGATTAAATGTGTGTTATAGATGACAGCAGCAATCCGCTCACAGTCTTGGTTAACAATTAATTTCTGCTGCAGCAAAACGTCAGAATATTAGCACACCTTAAATATGACAGTGAGAAAAATACAATAATAAGGTTTAGTGAACTTTGAAAAGGAAACCACGTGAGTTATCCGTGTCACTTTCATAAACCATAACTTATCAAGACTTTTCTGAAACAAGAGCTGATTGCATGATTACTCTTGAGTGCTCAGAATCTAATTAGTGTCTTTTTATAAAACCTCTGGTATCGCGGGCCGCCTCTGAAGGGATTCACTGATTCCAGCAGCTTTCATCCGTTTGCAGAGGAATAACAAAGTATCTCGATGAGACTTTATTGAAAAACACAAACAGCCTCGTCTGCAAAGATTTGGCACACATTAGCAAAAACATTCCACTTAATATTCCCAAATTTGGTTTTATATAATGATGAAGTGAGAGGTTGGTGGCAACTGAAAGTAACCTTTACAGACAGCGAGGCGTCGGTTCCTTCATTTTAAAGCTTCTCTATGCAAAGGAGATCTAAGTGAAAAACACCAGGAACACCGAGTATCAAAGATTCATCTTTTGATACTTTATCTTTGTCGATTTTCTTTTGTGATTCAACAATTTGGATCCCTGACAAGAAACTAAAGTAAGCGATGTTTGTTTGATGTTGCAAAGGGCTCATTTCACTATTACGCAACAGGAAATGCATTTTGAGTATCTGCACATTTTTTGCCACAGCATCCGACCTTTAAGAATCAACTACATGCCATACAAAGAAGTTCTTACTGCGTTATGTGGAACAAAACCTCCATAATCATCCAATTGCACCAATTGTCAGTAAAAGACGATCTACAACTGATGTTAAAGTAAAACAAACAAGCAGAAAGTGAAGTTTGCTGTTGCATTTTAGAGCCTCCGTTTGACTGAAATCACAACGTTAAAAAGACGTGTTGCAGCTTCTCTGTGTGTGCCGACGTTGACAGTGTTCATTGTGCCACTCTAGCGTTCAAATTCGATGAGCTATTTTTAGCATTTGCCCCACTGAGAGGGTCCTAGATACGGTAAAGTCCCTGAACCCCGGGGCGGTGTGCCCTGACAGAGCCCAGCATGCGGCATGCGAACGCCAAGGCTACAGCAACGTAACAGATGGCTCACACGGAGCTACTACTATAACATGCACAGGCAAATAAATGCAGGGCGAAGACGAATTAAAGACAAGAGATGCACAGACCAAACTTGGATATAAGTCTCCTGCTTGTTTACCTTCCCAGGCCTGCAACTGTGAGCTGACAGCATTTTACCTAATTGATCCATTTTTTTATTCCTACAGTATAAACCACTAACAACACGTGTAGGAGGCTTAAGAAGGAGAGTCATTTGCTGGCTACAGCGGCCTTATTCAGAGGTTCCACCTGGTGCTGTGTGGAGGAGGAAAAGAAGGGGATTTCTTTTCCCAGAAAGCATGATGGGATTACAAGCAGATGTAACTGAGACGTCACAAAATCCAATCCAGGCAAGAACATTGGATCGCTTGCTTCTAATCTCTGTGTTATTTTATGAGAGGGAACTCTTGAGACATAAAATAATAGAAGAGGAGAGGTTTACTTGAATTTAATCGGCTTTTAGGCTGCTGGAATTAGACCCTGTTCCAGACATAAATGATAAATAAATACATTATCAAGCAAGAGATAAAGTGTGAGGTTGCTTGCCATTTTTACTCATTGATTCAAAATGTAATGCAGGAGGCTGGAGGGTTTAGCTTCAGAAGTGTAAATAGATCATATGGCTTGCAGTATTGTAGTCAAGACCACCTTAAGCGAGACTAGATCATGACCAAGACCAGAGAGTATCGACCAAGATTTTAAGGGGTTGAAACCGAGTCAAGATCAAGACCGAGGCAGGGCAAGACCATGGTTCCTCTTCGTGTGTGTGTATGGGTGTTACCCCGAGTCGTGGTCTGAAAATAAAATCCAAGGTCCTCTTTGTCTGAGACCGAGAAAAGACTAGAGTAAAAATGCGGTCGATTCCGAGACAAGTGGTCTTGAGACACCATCGTGCTTTAGAGCGGGCCTTTGACATTTTTGCACCAATTTTCACTCACAGTGGAGGATTGATATTTTTTAAACTTGTCTTTCTTGTAGATGTAATAACAATGTCAGAGCTGCTTTGTAAAGCTGATACTGCATCCCTAGTTACACATACTGCTAGAAAGAATGCTCTCAGGTGTATAGTACTGAACTAAGAACATGCTCTGGGATGAACTTTTTTTGGATGCAGTAAATAAAGTTACCTACACAGCAAGTCATGAGAGCAGGAAGACCTCCGGCCTGGCTCAGACTGAAAATACTCACCAGAAGGAAGTCGCAGCACACCTCCAGGCGCACTTTAAAGATGAGATGTACAGTTCAGTTCTTAGATAGATATCGGCTTCAACATAGTTTTTTCGACACAAAAAATGGTCTGTCAAACCATTTATTGTGCCAACAACAATAATTTACTTCTAAGACCGTAAAAATGTTAAACAAATAAAAAAAACATTTTATCCTAGGCTATCGGGGGTCCCTTCCCTAGTTCCACTATTCTCCCCCACATCATTGCCCCTGCTGGCCTTTATGCTGCGGGGTGACATTGTGGCAGTAATACCTGCCAAACGCTGCATGCAATGTGTTGTCCTTTTCACACAGAATGTTAAGAACAACATGTGTTTGGATTATTTATTGCCAATTCTATTTTGTTTCCACACTTCTTGAGGCAAAAGAAAGCGGGACATCGACATCTGTGACACCCTCAGGGAGCAGCGCTGGGCAGAGCAGCAGTTTCACAGGCGCCGTCTCTCTCTTATGGGCCAGCTGGTCCATGTTTAGCCAGGAAGACAGCACCTCCTGCCCCTTGGCCTTGTATACAGCATCTGCTGTTTGACACTTTATGAGAGTTTGTTTTTGTTGAACTGAATATTCATGTTTAAAATTGCTTTTCTATGTGTGCCATCGTAGTTGAAACTGTCCTCAATAACTGCAGCTAACCCCGAGGTTCTTAGCCAGAACTGAGCAAGTTATTTATAAACTGCATTTCCTGTTCACAGCTAGACAAAGATAATAATAAAAAAAAGTGCTAGGAAGAGAAGTCATTCTGCATTTGGTATGGCTTCAAATCAGCTCTACTGTTTGCATAAATTACAGTGACCGGATGAGATAAGGGCTTTTACTTAATTTGCACATTTACCGCTGTTGAAGGCGATATTGGAAACGGCCTTTCAGTTTTTCACCCACGTATAAAAAGTGTTTTCAGTTGCTGGTTCCACATTTAACTCCACTACAGATAAAAAATGTGCTGGCTGCCTGTCTGTTTAAACAGCATAAACAGCGTTTCTGGTTTTTCATATATATGTAAACATTCTTTGGACTGTTTATTACAGTTGACCTTCTTTGCTAAACTTGGATGTCTTCCTGGCTGCAAGAGAAAGTTATCGCTTTAAAATCAGGCAATATGCACACTTCTCACAGTCTCTCGTAAGTGCGAACACTTCAGATTCCTCTAAATATTGTGTCTGAAGTTATTGAGACAATAATGAATCTCAGACATTTCATGGCTGGGTGTTAGCCAAGAACGGAAAAATAAATTTAGAAATTACAGCCAAAAGTAACAAGCATCTAGAACATGACGTTAACAAAACCATGTCACCCTGCCTCTACATATACACACACACAGCGACATACTCCCCAAGGCCCCTCCCCGACATCAACACTTCCTGTTTACAGGCCGACGACGAACACTCATCACTAACCACTTATCGCTCCAACAGCACTGAGATCACTGCTGCTGCCCAACACCGGACAGCACCCTAAGGAGAGCCCCGTCAGCAGAGGAAATGTGCTTCCCTACGTCCAGTCTGGCCAACAGTCAGGCCTGGTGAGCCCCCGCGGAGGCCAACACCAGACGTTACCGCCCTTTACTTCAACCTTTTCACTCGCTGACTGACCAGCAAAAGAAGAAAAAAGGCGTATGGCTTTGCAACAGATCTGTTCAGGGTGTGATGTGGGACACTAAGACAGGGGGAAAAGGTGTGCCAAGTTGTAATATTTTGGACACATGGCAGATGCTTTCATGTCAGCAAAGCAATAACACTTACTGACTGATATTATAAATTGTAATCGGGAGAGCGGCGTCGGTTTGGGACACTTTTGCATCGACACAAAATAAATAAACTCCCATTTCTCACAGACTACTTGATCAGTGATGAAAAACATGTGATAACTGAACAGATACAGGTGTCTGTAAACAAATTACAAAGTCTTTTCGAGCCCAACCCAAACATGAAAGGCACCATTTGTTTAAACGTACAAGGAGTGCATTTTCCCAAAATTCAACCTCCCTGGGATGTTCGGGACACCTTGTTCTGTGCGAACAAAATATAATTTAACTAAATTGAAGTCTAAAGTCTAAATGTGGACATCTTATATTTAGAAGGCCATTTGTTCACGTTTCTTTGAAAAAAGGAAACATTTGTAAAATGATTATATTTTCATGCATTACTGAGATATGGAATTTGGCTTGAATAAACATGCACTCGGTGACTTCACAGTGGGTCTTATTCAATTAGAAAAACCCTTTGTCTTGTTTTTGGCGGCTTTTTGTTGATTTGTATCACGGTAGGAACTCAAAACAATATGGTCCCAAACAGCCCCGCATATCTTTCCCCGCCGTCCCACGCAGTGCAGACACACTTTGGACTCCTGTGCTAGCCACCACCAAAACTTCAGACAGCTAAAACTAGCATCAACTGATGCAAAAAGTAATACGTTTTTAAATGTGACATAATTAAAAACAGTATGGTAGAAGAAAAATAAAAAAAGAGCCAAAAATGTACTTGAAACTGTGAATAAAATATGAGGAATAGTCAGAAGGTCTCCACTTGAAAGGTTGAAAGTGAAGTGGGTGAGTTGGAGCATTGTGAATGGCATAGTTGCTGTCTTACTTGTTAAAAGGCTTGATCCCAACTGACCCCGCTCTCTTTGGTATTTGTTAGAGCAGTTATTCACGGACACCATTAGCGAGAATGAAGTTAGAGTAAATATTAAAAGGAATAGTTTGACATTCGGGAGATACATGTATTTGTTTTTCTTTTACGAGGACTTAGATGAGAAGATTGATATCACTCTTCATGTCTGTGTATTAACATAAACACTGGAAGCAGAGGAAAATCCATCTCTAAAGCTCAGTTATTAACAAGTTGAATCTTGTTTGTTTAATCCACACACAAACTGAAATTCGAAAAACTAATTGGCTAACAGCACCGCAGTGTAAATACAGTTGATTAGGTACCTTTAGAGGAGTTAGCAAGGTCAGAGCCAGGCTAGCTATGTGCTACACTAAGCTAACAAGCAGCTAGCAGTAACTTTGTATTTACCGTACAAACATGAGAGTGGTGTCAATCTTCTTAAAACAACAAGAACGGGAATAAGAGTATTTCACACAATGTCAAACTATACCATTAATTGTGGGAGTGAGTGGTGGTGATTTTTGGAGTGTTTTGCTAGCACAACATTTTGTTTAGGGTCGCTAACAAGGCCAGCTCTTGGTGTTTATACACTCACAAAGCCTTTCTTTCAAGCTGAAGGGGCAACATTTCAGCACCCCGTCTTTAACAAAGCTAGCTGTGTGCAGCCTGTGTCTGGAACTGCTTCTCCTCTTCTTACTTCATTATTCCTGGAGAAGAGAGCTGAGAAGTCCACAGGGGCAGACAGAGCAAGTCAGAGATTGACACCATTAAATGAACTGTGTAGGCCTTTGTGTGACTTAAGCCTGTTAAAAACATTCTAGATGTCCATCAAGCTTATCAGGTTGAACAAATGATTACCAAGGCTTCAGTTCAACCAAAGATGAAGTGTGCTGTTTTAGCACGAGTTATTTTTAGCGCTGCACAAGTGACGTCAACGAAACAAGTCAAAGTGCACAAAGCAAATGTTCCACCAAGAATTCATGAGGAACTGTGCCAAAATAGTGATGCATCATACGGCACTCTTCGAAGTCCCAGGATGTGTCATACGAAGCTCACAGCATATGTTTGAGACTTACAGCCTCAAAACAACACTTCTGACACCCACATTATTTTTCATTTTGATTAAACAACGAATTTGATTTCTGTCCAATATATAAAAAGGTATACGGTTTGCCATCTTCAGGCCTTTTAATAAGAACAACTGACTCAGTCAGTATTTTCCTGTCCGCAAGTGACATGTGAATCTACTGCTTCAGCCGCCCTGAAACCACCATCTCAACAGAGCGCTCAGTAAAGGTCACAAAGCCACTTCTGGAAATGGGCGACTTCCTCTTGGCTGTCTTGAGTACAAGCTTAGAGTTTGTTCTTGCAAGCCGCACATGCAGGCACCAAAGTGTCACATGTATGCATAAGTTATGTGTATAATTATTATGTAGCGCCCTTGTATGAACCAAAATGGTTTTTCGTGATGCTTTTTTTTTGCATGTCAGATAAAAGTGGAGTGAGACATGGTTAAGGCAGGAGTAATGAAACTGGTGTCGACAGGAGAAAAGTCTGCATGCACACAGACTTCCTCTTTCACACACAAAAGGCTTCTCAGACTAGCAGGGTGAAAATTTACCGTACGCGATGTTATCCAAGCTCCATTCGTTACAGCTCAGTAACCACTGTGGCTTTGAAGTCTTCGTTCGAGAAGCACGATGAAACAGACAATAATCATGTTAGAGACTAAAGACAAGTTAATCTGTATGAAATAAGAAGCCTGTATAGAAGCTACCTCGAAAGTTGAAGTATCATTAAATAATACTAAAAAGAGCCGTCCTCTAAGGTTTGCCATTGTTTTTATAAACTGAAGCTCACTATCAACCAAGATGAGGGTGCATAATCTGAAAGTAAGAGTGTCCTTTTGCATAATCAGTTGTATTAAATACAATCTATTTTGCTTTTTATTTTTTAAACAATTAAATTTGGAGTATATATATATCATAGCAGCACGTTGATTTATGACATGGCATTTTAATTCTCTTCAAATCTACAAGTGAGGAAAAATATATTGAGAATTGCGAGCAGAAATGTAAAAATCCCTTAAACCACTGCACATTTGTCAGGCACGGTTGTATTTAAGTGTCAAATGTCATCAGGCCAAGTCAGTCCCACAGGCCCCGATCATGGGATCAGTCTAGTGCAGAAACCATGTGTCAATTATTCAATGATCTAATCAGCAGAAGATTAAAATCTGCTCTTCTCAGATGTGAGAATTTGCTGTTTTTCTCTATTTCATGCCATAGTAAATTGAATGTCTCTGGGTTTTAGACTGTTGGTTGCACAAAACAATTTGAAAGTGTAAAACTGGGCTCTTAGAAGTTGTTAAATGTTCTGTCATTTAAATAACCAAACAAGTTGAATTGAAAAATAACCAAAGAATTAATCTGTAATAACTTTGATTGGGTAATCAGTCAAACATCACTGACATGCCATCATGCTTCCACCAGCAAGTGTTGCTAAATTATTTTAACATTCACCTCTTTTCATGCTCCAAAAAGCAGGAAAAAACGTAACATTTTGGCTAAATGTCGAGGTATATGGACATTTAAATAAATCTAAAACTAGCCCCAATTTTAGATGGTAATATTAGAGGTATCTGTGATTCTTCTCTTCAAACAGACGATCTTGAACAGCATTAACTTCAGAGCTATGTCTCAGAAAGGGGCCATATTGTTGCTGGGAGCACGGGCTTCCTGACCAAAGTAGCTGAATTTTCCACACACAGGCCGTCACTGTGAGGACATCTGTGATTGGTCTAAAATGTCACATGACATTGCTGGATTGCCTTACAGGAAACTTCTCTGGTTCTCTGCCTCCGTCTAGATCTTGTTAATACCAGATATGTAAAAAAGAAAAAAGAAAAAGGCCTCGCCCTCCGACACTCACAGTCGATGTTCCGTTACATCTTAGCTATTAACTTCCTGTTTCCCTTGCTCACAATTAACACATTATTCCGCCGCGTAAGAAAACAAAACAAAGCACAAATAGATGATTATACAAATATCTGTAACCTGCAACATATTCATTAAATGGTTGTTTTTTTTTTAATTTATTTTTTACAAAGCAGGTTCGTGCTTCATGCGTGCATAGCTGACACAAAGGAGCCATGGACGTGCCGTCTTTATAAGCTTGCTTGCTTGCTTCTCAAAACCACTTAGCACGTCATTTGTTTAAAATCAAGTGAAAAGTGTTAAAAATACAATAACTGTAATTCAGGGTTCCTTAGTTCAGCCAACCAACACAGGGACTCTTCAGGCTCTAAAGTGTTGTTTCTAATTTTTCCGAAGTGTGACTCCAGTATGCCCAGTTATTTTGGCCACAAGCACGACATTTAACACCGCACACACATATCATAGTGCGTGTTTCTCGTTTGGAGGTCAAGGATGACTCATGCTTTAAATCAAGATAAATGAGGAATGACAAATCAAGGACCTTTTTGGGACTTTGAATACGCTGGTAAGACTGCACAAGCACAATAAAAGGAAACGAGTGGGAAATATTAAGAAAAGCAAACTACAACAAAAAATATATATATTTAACTATGGTCACAATGATAGAAGGAAGTCCTCCTTTGCACAAGTGTAATTTAAAAAATGTCAGAGAAGACATAGTTTACGCATTGAATGGAAATCTGAGAATATAACATCACCAGTGCGGGAAATGTGTTTATCTCATGAAGATTGCTCACTGGACCTTAACAGAGAGTTCTTCCAACTCTGAAAGGTTACACTGAGGTCCAGCCTTCAGTTTTTTTTTTGTCGGTGAGAGTTTACATCATACAATTAAAAGATTACACCTGGTAGGTATTTTTCAGGCTAATTGCTGCTTAAAGATTGAATAAAAAATTTAAATGAACAAATGAATGATTCAATATTTGTATTGTATTACCAGCATGTTGAGGGATTGAACTGCAATGCTTTATTTTACAGGTCTGTATTATTTAATTGAGGAGGGAGGAAAGTAAAAAAGGCCAAACCAACTCATTGTCCAACCAAAATGTATCCCTCTCTCTACGTTTGCCCAATCCCAGCATTATGTAGCTACCAGAAGCAAAACGAACACGAGGAAACTGTGTGTCCGTCAGGCTCTCAGTCGTTTCCAAACCTGCCTCCGACCCTCAGACACGATCAGAACAGGGAGAGAGACCTCGGTCCATCCAGCTCCTATCTGATTACAGTAGCCAATTCCTGAATGATTCAGCAGAAAATTCCCCCAATTGAGTTTGAGGGGCTGTTTGTGTGTGTGGTGTGTGTGTGTGTGTGTGTGTGTGTGTGTGTGTGTGTGTGTGTTTCATGCTCCCTACTGGTTTAAACTAACTCCTCAAACACAATGAAGCCCTTGTTCCCTGAAGCCAATACTGATAACTGATTTTCATATTATTCCTTCTTCTCTTCTCACGAAGTGCCTGATAGCAAAAATGTGCAAATCAGATATATATTTTGAAGTTTTACTGCATTGTGTCTGGTTTGGTGGCTGAACCAAAGAGTAGAACATTACAATCTGAGAGAGGTTCCAGAAATTGGATGAGCGTCGCAGTTGTTCTTTACAGTGCAGAGTTCTGCTGGGTGTTTGGTACCAACTAAAATACGTCTGTAGAACTGAGTATCAAAATCGGTCAAGTACCGAGAGCTGGCATTGAATGTCAGGCCAAAGTCGACTCTTCTCTACGAATGCATTGATTATATTGATTTTAGATTTTAATCATCAAGTTAAATCTATTTTATTCAGGGAAGTCTTTGCACAGCAAGCTACAAACACAACACCGACATATATTGTGCCTCTTTCCACCTGGTGAGTGGCCCATATTTAGTCTCTTTTTGGGCTTCACCAACTCCTTAGGCTCTTTAAGCTTCTAGTATAGAAGCTTAAAAAGCCTCAGTTAGTTGCTGACTGTCTGGCTGCTTTTTGTTGCAGGGGAGGCGATGCACACTGGGTTTATCAGCTGCTGGAAACAGGTTGGATGAAAGCAGTGCATCGGCCGAGTGACACCACGAATAATAACAGTGAGTGAGCTCATTAGCTCAGAGAACATCATTTTTATCCCTCTTCGATTATTTTTATTTTCAACGAAATGCAGTGCGATGGTAAGCAAAGTATAAGAGGGAAGTAAACAGACCAGCAGGGATGAAATAGAGACACCGACTAGAGCTAGCCTGCCTGGGCCAGCTAGCAAGGTTTTGTGACTGTGTTAATATGGACAATATTTAAATACCCCTACCCATCTGTCACTTAATTCTGTATATTACTACTGTAATAACTACTGTGCTATAAGCTCCAGGTAAAACATCGAGCATCACCTGTATTGTATTACATACCTATTTGTATTTTCATCTTCATCTTCATCATCATCATCTCGTTATTTTTGCGTCTCCACTGACATCCAACCAGACAGGCTTGAAGGAGATGACGCTCAATTATTCTGCTTCATTATAATTGTATGGCTTTGATCAAAGTGTATTAGTCTGTCATCGGTAATAGATGCGAGTCTGCAAATATAACCAACCAGTCACTCATATTGTCTGCAGCGCTTCATTATAGGCAGGAGGAGAGCGAGCTGCAGGCTGGAGCGATGAAAGCCTGGATGACCAGAGACAGTTTTGCAGAAGATAAAAAAAAAAAGGCTTAATTTCGGAGCTGCTGTATCGGTCTAGTTAAAAGAAGAAAGACTGCTCAATACTTTTGGCGTACTTGGAAAAACTCAGATAACTGCCAACAGTCGTTCCTAAATGTTAGTCTCTTATTTTATCACGCTGGGAGACAGTTTTATACGCTACAATTCAGATAGTGAAACGAGTAATAGATCTGGGGGTTAATCACGGAGCTCTGAGATTACTGCTGCAGCTGACGGAGACTCAAAGTGAACCATTTCTTTTGTTACATGGGACACAATTTTGCGGCCCGCTGCACACACAGAAAGGCTTTTTTTTGTGCGAGATGAGGCTGTTCAAAATCATCGGGCTCGATATATAATGTGTGACTGACAACACAAACTATGAGAAAGGACATTATGATTGTAGATTATGGGATTGGATAGAGTTCATACAGTGAAAGGAGACTGTGGTGTAAAAACTGAGCCGTGCAGAACTTCAATAAAAATGTGATACCTTTTCAGTGTCTGTGGCCAAACGTACCATATGAGGGATGTTTTTAGGTGTGAAAGGATTCAAGCTGGTGTCAAACAGGTTTAGTTACCAGGAAGAAAATAGGCTAAAATGGGTTTTACGAAGCATACTTTACAACATAAAGTGGCATTGTGTATGTCTATAAAGTTACCCTCCCATTCATTGATAATGCAGCACTTCCACATTTATATAATTTCTTTGGGTTCTGGTTTTAAAAGGGAAATGCTTCTGTTGACTCTCAAATATTGAGACTTCATGCCAAATACGGTTTAAAACTCTCATGAAATGCTTGGAAACAATCTACTACAGTCCTCGAGTGTAAACCAAATACTTCAGCGTGCGTTCAATATCTATAAAGGGTTAAACTGCGCTGATGTTTGAGCCCAGACGACACATTGTCATTTTTTAATACAATTACATCATCCATACACTACATTCACAAGCCAACAGTGCTTGTTTCCTGGCAACTCTTCTCCCAAGGATGAATGAGAAGAAGATGCAGGAATGCCCACAGGGTCAGATTTTCATTGAAAACTACGGAGAGCTGGCAAGGGAAAAGTGTGACTCAGAAAACACTGAGCATCTCTCGTATTTGTCTTTTGTAGTGGGGAATATGTCCAAAAAAGAAAGAAATAGACACGTATAGACACCCACAGACACACAAGTACTGTACCAGTGATGCTGCTGTGTTTCTATTGCATTGGTGGTGGAAAGTGTTTTTTTTTACAGTTACTTGTAGACTACACGTATTTGCAGCTACAGGTAACTTTGCAGATGATACGTATAATAAGCATGTAAAATATGATGCATTGTAACACAACACATTAGACTACATGACTCCATAAAAGGGTTCAAACTTACCCACTGAACAACATTAAAATACTTTGACTCATATTGCACAACCTTAGAGTGGAACATGCAATCTGACTGTGGATTCCAGAGCAAAAAACTAGGGTTTAAAAGGGGTCATCTGACACGGCCCCGTGGGCTGTTCCATGTGTTAACAACATGGCACAGCCCAGCAGAGATGCTTCAGATCATCTGATTATGATACTGACACACGCAGAGAGACACGATAAGGAGCCATGCAACTTTGGCGAGAGTGGTGATGCTGCTGGGAAGCCTGATTTAACCTCGTTATAATAGCTGTGTGTGAGTGTGTGCGTGTGTGCGCGCGCGTGCGTGTGTGTGTTTGTCTCGGGACAGTGCAGCTGTGTACTCACGCCCTGGTCTTGGGGAAGCCCATGGACAGCAACACGTCCAGAGTGGACCCATGTTTGACGGTGCTCGGCCGGCTCTGCCGCTGCCTCCGCGGCGTCACTTTGGCGTACAGGTCCTCTTTAGCTGCCATAACTCACAGCTCCATCGGTATGGCAGGTCCTCAGCTCCTCTGGGGTATTATCATTTATTTTATATTAAAAAAAAAATAAAAAAAATAAAAAAAAAAAGAAGAAGAAAAAGAAGAGGGATGGAAGCGGTGGACTATTTAAACGAAGATGACTTGAGTAAGGCGGAACTATGTACAAAGCATCAAACCTTCGGAGGAAAGGAGCATTTCTCCGGGTTTGACTACTGCTGTGAGCTAGATTCAGCTGCCTCCTGACGGCTCGCACATGAAGTCAAAACCATCAGCGGGGGGGTCAGCCATGGGAAGTCACTCCTGCCCTCTCAGCCGAGCCCCCGACGCACAGCCCCCGACCGAGGTGAGCATGTCTGGCTCCTGCTCGGCCCCTCGCACACAATCAACTGAATAATAAAAATAAAAAAAACAGATGCTGTATGAGCTTCCTTTTCCACACGATGTCTTATTTATGAATGGATCCTGAGTGAGCGGATGTTCAGCCTGTAAAATGTTGCGGCGCTCACTGCGCGGCCCCTTCAGTTAAAGAGACAGTACACCTATCTGCGAGAGGACAGGAAGTCTGTGTGGGGGGGTTCAGGCGGAATGTGGGTTAAACTGAGAGAAACATACACTCATCTCGGTTGGACGCGCTGTTGTTGCACTTTTGCGCTAAAATTAATCTCGTTGGCCAAGGCAGAGAGGTGAAAAGCGTCGAGGTAGGGCTGGATGTAGGAAAAAGTTGGTCACACTTCCTGTCTGCGATAGTGGGCGTCGTAAACGCCACGCATGCGCAGTACACAGCAAAGAGGGAAGCACGCCATCTTCAGTTGCCATAGTAACTTATGGCTTTGTAAACATGTCACTATAAAACATTTTTACATTAAAAAATATATCTATATATATATATATTTTGTATCTACTTAGGTTACCTATTTAATTGAGTATGCATTTTATTTTGAAATGTGTTTGTGGTGAGATCATAGCAGAACCTGGCCTTATTGTTCATAACTGGGAGAGGTAATCGGTCCAATCTTTGCATTTACAGGTTCATAAGACCTGGGCAAAAATAATAATAAAAAAAAAAAAAAAGGAAGCCTAATGATACTGTAACAAAAAAGCACTGACGTACCTGTATACTAGCTACATTTTAGTGAATACATTTTATTTTTAAACTTGTCTGCATTGACACTGCTGACTGGAACAACTTTACATTATTTCCCTGAACTGATGATGGTGTTGTGGGTCATATAAGGAAAGTGTCTACTTGTATTATGGAAATGAATGGAAATATTGCACTCTCTTGTGAATTGAACACAATCAATATTAACTGGGTTAACTGGGTCCTCTGGCAATTTGCAAGATGTAAACTTCACTTTTGTCAATTTCATACTTTGTGTTGTGTCCTCAATTTCATGATAGTGGTCTATATACTGTATGGACATAAAAGGGTGTTGAGAATATGCAGCGTGTGGAAAATCTAAAAGTATCATATTTACAGCCAATTCAAATGTGAGGCAGTGAGGCTGTAGGAGTCAAGTTGCAGTAGTCAGTAATATACTATTGCTCTGTAAGCATTGGTATTAATTTTACAATAAGCAGTCAGTCGTCCTCTCAAATTCTATAATTTGCAGCCAGGGATCGTGTCATTAAAAGGGTCGTTTTCTTTGTAGCTCAACTGTGTTTATGCAAAGTTGAATATTACCTGTCACAACAGCAGACTCAGTTTAACATTTTATTAACCAATACATAAAGCAAAGGTACAAGCATCAGGTCTATTTTCTACAACTAAAAAGGTCACGCAATGTAGAAAACCTGAAAGTGTTCCACCATTGTAAATATTGTACCTGATAAGAATATATTAACCCGTGATCGATGTCTAACCTTATCAAACCACTTCAATACACGGCCTGAGAATTTGTAGATGTCTAGGGACACAATTAAACAAATTAATAACTTTAGTGTCCGGAGGTAGAATTGATTCATAATAGGGCCATCATGTCACAACAGTGTGGGTAATTATTAAATTATATAAAGGCTTCACATGACGGCTTATGAACAGGCTGTCTTCCAATTCATGAAAAGGTGCAGCATCGTAGCTGACATGTTTGTTTCAACAAGACATTTACTGAACGGTCGGTCTTCACTGTGTTAAACACCAAGTCGCTGAGTCGACGTGGTTCAGAGGTTTACAAACGTATGTCCAGACAGCACTACCAGATAAATATAACAGTAGTTCAACTAGAAATGATGTGTAGAAGAGAATGTGCACCTAAAATGATGATCATACAAGCAGGAGTAGAGTTTCTGGTTAATGTCAAAGACGCTCAGAGATAACAGTTTTTTTTTTTTTTTTTTTTTTTTTTTTTTAAATTGTACTAAATAACAAATGTTAAAACAGTATTGTATTTACAAAAAAAACGTTAAACTTTATTAGAAATAAAAAATATTGTACATTACAAGAATTTTGTGGTTTGTTAACAAAAGAAAAACACATTTGCGAGACACTCAATTTATGATCCATCTTTGATAAACAAGCTCCTTGAATGGTTCAGCGTACATACACAGACTGATAAAAATGAAGGTGATGGGTCAGTAAATGCAATATAAATGTGGCTGTAAAAAGATTTAAAAGCAAGCTTTAATGTACCAATGAGTCCATTTTCCTTCAAATATAAGTTAATTTACCTGGATTTCCTATATTACTACTTGGAGTATCTGTACTCCATTTGATCTGATATGTTTACATTCAGATGCAACATTTGGACTAAAGAAAAAAAAATGCAATAAAGTCAGCACAGAAAATCAGAAGCACACAGAAACACACTCTGCAAACATGAAGATGGAAACATGTCGGAGTCTAAAGGGGGTCTCCAGTAGCCTCATCTCATGCTATTAAAATAACCTATCAGCATATGAAAGAGGTCTCATAACCTGCCTGTCGTAAATTCATCCTATAACCTTGTTGCATATGAGACACTGAAGTAAACAGTTCAGATCAACAATCACACTTGTCTATAAAAACTGCAACTTAGGAGCAAATAAAAAGAAAGACGTCAATAAAAACTTCAATGGTGAGAGACATTTTAAAATCACGGTGAACTCCTGTCGTTTATGAAGACTATACCACAAATGATGACTTCTGTTTGAATTCCCCCTGAAAGCAAACATATCAAACAATCAGATCCCAAAGAAATGTCCCTACAGCTCTCAGTCTGAACTAAAAACACGAAACTAAGTACTATAGACCATCCTTAATTAACAACAAACAGGCCTGAATACAATATAAATATCTTGGAATAACAACAACACTCATACTTACATCCTCATCGTCACCACCACCATACAATGATGTTGTTGGCTGGTAGACCACGCTGGACTTTGGTTTGCTGCAGGGAGAATAAAAAGAACACGTTAGGGTAAACCGTGTAAAGTCAGTCCATAGATGATCTGCTGAAGTCTAGAAAGTATTAAAAAGAAAAGAAAATCCTCTCACCTTTCAGTCTTCCCTGTAAAGGCAAGAAAGGAAACAACGTCAAGAGGGATAAAGTACTTGGTACATATTAATAATATGCAAATGACATGCAAACGTAGTGGTGTGTCTCAGTCAGAATTGGTAATACTTATTTTGTATTGCCCGTCTAGTATTAGGTTTCTATTATATTCTGTTGATCTTGAGATGCATAGCTCGGGTCATTTTATCAACGGTAGACAGTGTAATTATGAAGTTTGTGATTTGACTGATGTTTTGGTTGTTTCAGCTTGTAGCCGGTAGAATAAAGATGTTGCCTCATAGTGAGTTTACGACCAAAATGTTGCTTTTTAATTAAACTTTTTGCTGACAATGTGTGGGAGTTGACAACCTTCTCTGACTTGTTTAAGAATGTCAACTATGAATATCAGAATATTGATGATCACAGTAAATGCAATGATTTTTATATAATGTGGAAAACTCACTGGGCAGATATCCTTTCTTGTTGGCATACCAAACGGCAAATATCAGCAGGCCCACTAGCAGCAGAGCCACTATTACCCCGGCAACAATTCCCCCAGTGTTTATGTCACCTTGAAGGGAAAAAAAAAAAAAAAAAATCACAATTTGAGGTTCATTAGCTGAATTACAGTCAAACAACAGGGTGTGGCAAAAACTAAAGAATCAAACTCTAAAACTGCTGCAACACCCAACTGATCAAAGGAAAAGTAAAAACAAAAGTAGTATCTTAATGAAGAGCATGACAATTCCTTTTGGCTCTTTCGATGCGGTCAAACCCGTTTACTAGCCTTTAAGTCTCGCCATGCAGTGGATGAAACTGGTTGAGGTGACAGTCTCTTGAATTTGAAGCTCAGGCTAAAGCATGTTTTTAAAGAGAAGAGTACTTACGGACATCCATTTTCATGGCTTTAGAGTTCTGAGGAGGACCAGCATCGTTGTAAGCCTCACAGACGTATTCACCCAAGTCCATCTTGGTTACAGCGGGAAACTTCTAAAGAGACCGACAGGGTATATTTTTTTTAAAGCCATGGGGACAATAACTGTCACAGTAGAGATGGTGCAAAGTAATAGGTTGTAGCTGACCAGGTTGCCATTATCTGTGTTTAGCTGGTAGGTGGCATTTTTGAAGCCAGAAATCTTGCTGGGGTCAGGGGGCAGAAGGGTGCCATCTTTGAACCACTTGTATTTGGACGGAGGTGAGCCAACGCTGTCGTGGCAGGTTAGCAAGGCCACCCTGCCCGTCGTCACCGAGGTGGGGACCCTACACAGGGGCGCAGATGGAGGCACTGTGGGACACAACATTGAGTTTTCAGCTGGTCACCACATGTACAGTAATACACAACCTCCATAACAGTACACAAACTTATATTTTATGGCAGGGACACGAGTCTGATCCTTACCCAGAACAGTCAACTGCACTTGGACTTCCCCAAACTGGCTGCTGCTGCTGGACACCTGACAGCCGTACATTCCATTATCCTCACGGGTCACTTTGGAGAATCTCAGAGTACTACCGTACATCGTCACTCGGCTGGCATATGACACTGTGGAAGAGTGGCAGCATTACAAAAAAAAAAAAAAACAGACTCAAAAGCATTCAGAGCGCACATTTAGGAATTGTATGTTATATCATACAGTATGGGCCACAAGAACTTTAAAAAAATAAATAAATAAATTATATATATATATTTTTTTTTAAAGAAAACCTCTTTGGGAGGTTAATTTCAGACTGGTTGAGATATGTAGTTTGTGTTTGTTTTTGTTTTTTTTTAATCATAAAAAAGAAGTACATATATGCATGTGCCCACATGGATACTGTGTTGGACAGGGAAGAAATCCAGGAGAGAGATTCTTTTTCTTCTACATCTCATAGCTCAAAGAAAAAAAGCTTTACAAATAGTGAGGCTGCTGTTGGTTCTGTGGTACCAACACTGATAAGTTCTGTCTTGATCCAGCTTTCCACCAAATGTCATTGAAATATTTCAAAGTAGTTTTCTAAATAATATTCTAACAGAGCGACGGACAAACAGGATAAAAAAATTAAAAACTTCTTTGTGAAAAAAAAAAGACATTTAACAACATGCTACAAAAGGAAGCAAAAAAAAAAAAAAAAAAAGATTGTGCATCTACTTACTTGTGACTTTGTTATCAAAAACCACATACGTCTGTGAGCCTTTCAGGTTCTTAAATTTCCACTCAATTCTGGGGTTTGCACCAAAGTCGCCTGAATACGAGCACGTAAGGTCAGTCCCTGAAATAACAAGAGGTCACATTACAACCAAAATGAACACATGACTATACTGTGGAGGTTTTCACTTAAATTGTGTAATATGAAACAAAAAATTAACAAATTATTACAAAGAATTTAATTCTGAAATTATTTTTCCATCTTAAATTTGAGCGTTTACTCCATGATTTTAAAAATAACTCATCATTAAACACTCATAAGTCAAAATCACAAGCGTTCTTTACTTCACTGGCAAGATATTTTAAGGAAATCTCACTTTGTTTAACAGGTCATATGAATGTTGCATGCAAGGTACAAAGTATGCATTCACCGTAGCGGATGTGATCCTCCTCAAAAATGTAACTATACATTGAGGCTATGGCAGCCACGGACATAACGGTGGAGATTTTTAAAACATACTACCTGTTCCAAAAAAGGCTCAATTTTGTTCTCCTTTTAAAGCAACACACATGAATCGAAGTCATTTCCAGTGCAAAACTTCACTCTCTTTCACAGAGAGAATAAAAGACCGTGAGCAGGAGTAATGGTCTCTTATTGAGTAACGAGACGAAGACAACCTTCCCATCTTTGCTCTTTAAAACACAGCTGAGGACTCACCTTCATTCTCTTTCACCCGCACATTTGCGTTGCTGGTGGTGACTGTAAAGCCACTCACACCTGGACACAGAGTAAAAGAGAACACATAATTAGACTTTGGAGTTACATAGCATGCCGTTACTTTAATACATCCCTGTGATCTGCATTGGTGAACAGATAGCCTATACAAACTTAATGAGCATCTATGAATTATTTTACACAATATAAAATGTATTACTTATTTGCATTAGGGTGTAATGTTGCCTCAAATTAAAGACTAATGTGTATTCCACATGTAGGAAAACTGCAGAAATGATTTTTAAAGTGGAATTGTTATAAGAACAGCTGGAAGCCCGTGGTTTTGATCTCCCTCATTTGAGGTTACGGACGATTGAGGGGGAAGATAAAAGCCCTCTGTTGTAATATTCAGAAGCATGAACACATGAAGCTGCAGCAGACATGAGGGCTGAGGCGTATTCAGTTAGGATGGAGAGCAGCATCAGTTCTACATTTAGTTTTTTCATTAGAGCTTTATGTCAAAAGATGATTGACAGGAGAAAGAGGTGGCAATAATGCATCAAAAATCCGGAGCAGCAATTTCAGACATGAATATTTTCAGTACTACTTAATCGGCAACTGTTTTGATAATCAATTAGTTGTTTTTAAAATGCCAAAGATTCACTGGTTCCAGCTCCTAAAATGTAAATATTTACTAGATTTCTTCATCTTCCATGATGGAACTGAATATCTGAAGGAATATTAACTATTTAAACTGGTAAAACTATTTTAGTTTTGGACTGTTTGTTGGATCAAATTAGCAACTTGAATGAATCAATTTGCCAATAAGAAAAATATTTATTAATTTCTGACATTATTTAAAACTTAACTTAAGGAAATAAGGGGCACATTAATGAATACAAAAATAATAGTGAGCAGATAATTTGGGTAAAAAGACCCAGCACTGTATTACCAATAAATTAAAGGGTGCTCTCAAAGTTCAGATGCCAAGCCTGTGACATTATGTTAGCGATCACACCCCTTGTCAAACACTCAGCAAGCCATCAGGGTGTGGCTAAAAAAATAAAAAGTCTCATTCCTGTCTGCTGAGTCAAAAACCTTCCGGTGAAACTGTCTCAGTCACAGCAGTGCTGCTACAACAACAGAGACACAATCGACTGCATTATTAATGCATGCAGACAGTCATATAATATATGCATGTATGGCACCACTTTACATTACACCACACTGCCATTACTTTAAGTGTCAGGAGTTACACCATTTAACTACTACATTGTTGCCTGTGTTGTACAGAGAAGCTTTAACTACAGGGAACAGCAGCAGGAGCCAGTTAACCATTAACTGTGCGCAAAGTCATTCATTCTACACGTCACCCAAATTTACTACAAGATGAAAATATACAAAATAGCAAGACTTTAAATTAATATGTGTATCCACATCATGCGTATTCTGTTTACTCAAATTTACAAATGGTATTTTTCATTGTAGCTACTTAAATGACAATCAGACGTCCTTGACACCCTGCAGATGTTTCTCACAGGCCGTCCCAGCTGAGATAAGGCAACACAGTCACAGTTTTGGTTTGGAGATAAGCCTCCAGTGTAAAATGAAACCAGAGAACTCCATGACTTCTTTGTTTGCATACTTTGGGAGTTTCGGGTAGGGGGAAAACTAAATTCAAAGCAAAAGGTAAAAGGTAAATTCTTCTGCTCAGTGCAACAATTTTAAAGCATCAGGGTCCATTTCATACAGTAGAGTGTGCTGCAGATGCACCGACGGAGGAACTACTACTATCAAAACCCACCAGGTCTGTTAGCTAGTCGAACCACTTTGCCTCGAGGCCTACAAGAGTTCTACGATGTCGGTCACTTAGGCAAAATGTTTGTTGGTTAAAAAGTGTTTTGCATTAGCACAGAGCAAGGGAACTAAATATACTGTAGATTTCATGATGTTCATGAAAAACTGAAACTGTTGCAAGTCAAGATTGTGACTGTAATGCTGCAAGTTGATAGCTACAACATAGTTTTGTCTTAAGAATTATTGAAACGTAAAATAAAAAAAAAAAAACGTTGTTATCAATATCCAGGAACTGATTCAGAGGTTAATCACTGGAAATAAGGGTCCGTCCACCCACAAATAAAAATGCAAATACCTTGATCATATGATGAGTGGCAGTTTGATTTGTGAACACAGTAAATATCGCACAAATTCAGAGAGAGCATCAGTTTAATTTAGACACAAATGTATAAAGCTACAAGTGAGTGGAAAGCTAAAACCCCAGGTTATGTTCACACACAACAATAGTACTGTATGATTCTCTCCAGGGGCCTTCAGTAGGCTCCTCATTGATCCAACAGTGAACATTGTTCTGTTTTAAAATGAGGCTATGATAATGATGATAATGATATGATAATCGCTCTACCTGTATGTGTAATAGGCCATCAATTACAGGAAGAGGAATGTGGAAGCACATGTTGTATTTGTAGAGCATTCTTCTTCCATTTATGATGAAATTACAATACAATGAACAGGGTTCAGTAACCTTTTGTATTAGTAGGAAGTACTAGGTCTTATCTTTCCACAGCTTACACATTTTTAGTGGGTTCAGGGCAGAAGCAGGCCTACAGTTGCTGCTCTATTGCTGTCATTTTATTTTAAAGAGACATTATAAAAAATATTAAAGAAAATAAAAAGATCTAGACTTAAAAAGATAAAGATAATCCCATTTCGTGCTCACTAAAGTCAACTTCACCTCGTCACCCTGAGCTGAGAAGAACAGGCCCAGGCCCGAGAATAATGGAGGATGATGAGCGACAACAAAGCTCCCAACATTCCGTGTAACGTTTAGGGACACCACAGCTACTACTATTGCTGTTGTCGTCGTTGTTCTTGTTGTTTAGTTAAACTGTGCAACAATAAATACTTTTAAGCGTGGACTTTCTTCCAACTTAAAATAATATATATACACACACACATCAGCAAAACCACTCACCTGTCGCTGCTTGAAAGAACAAAGCCACCGAAACCAACCAGCTGACAAGCATGTTGACCAGTCGGGTTCTTGTTCTGCCACACGACGAAGTCCCTTCTTAACTATACTCCTGAGGGGAAAGGTCACAGAAATTCCTGAAAAAAATATTTCTTGCGTCGATTAAACAACCGGGCGAGTATACTTCCACCAACTATTAGTTCACCGTGTCGACGTTTGTTTCCGCGTTAACCGTGCGCGCTCACCTGAGGAGTTCGCTCAGGTGACAACAAGCTCGGTAACTTCCGGTAACAGGATCCTCTCAGGTGCCTTCGTGACGACACGGTGGAAAAACAGGTTTGACTGGAGCAAAGCAGGAAGGCACAATTATACGCTGGAGAGAGAACAGTGACACTTTAGTCGTTTATTAGCCAGGTGATATTGATACAGACACGAGACTGGTTCAGGTCTTTGAACCCTCCGCCACTGTGACACAGATTTAAATATGTTCGTGGGTTTAATCTCCTTCAGATCTTTCTTGACCCTCGGTTAAATATTTTCCATGATGAGTCAGATGAATGATAAATATGTTTACTACCGTGTGCACACCACATTATGATAACACCGAGATCACAGCAGAAGTTAAACTGGCATGCAGCAAGAAGAGATTTAAATTATGTGACATTCTTAAAATGTTTTTTAAAAATCCAAATAAATCTGTGATAAGTAAGATCATATCAACTAGGTCATTCTGTTGGAAACAAAAAACAATAAGTCAATATATCATAATGATTGCTGTGAGCTGTGCTTTTTATCATGTTTATTTATCAGTGACAAGACATTCTGTGACATTAATGGCAATTAAACTATTATTAGACTATCATTTCTGTTATTAATTCACAATTCTTGTGTTAAATTACCATACAGTATGGTATTATAGTTACATATATTATATATTATAGTTACACAGCACTATACATTTATGAAGAATGTATTTGAAACAGTGATACTGTGGAAAAATGCAAAAGGCAACATTTCATATTGAGGTTCAATAAACTTCAATGAAGTAAATGTGATGCATTTTGACTGTTGCATGATATTTGATTTAAAGTGTTCCACATACAGCAGATATACAGTTTTACAACATTAACATAGGCTATTATATGTTCCTTTTATATGCATGTAAATGGCAATGATTTTATTTATTTAACAACAACATTAATATAAACAAATTATCACCTGTGATATTCAAGTGTAAAAATAAAATTTCTGTAAACATAGCCTGGGTTTATATTCACCTGAGTTATAATCCAGTTGAAAGAAGTCTGGTTCATTTCTCTGGAATATCTTCGTACTAAAAAGCAGTACTTTATTACAGTATGTCTTGCACAAGTTGTTGTGAATACAGAGTGGAAGAGCGTGCTTAGGCAACATGCTGACTCAAGTCTGCGAGGACTTCCTTTATTCGTCTGTACAATGTGGAATTAGCCACAAGGGGAATAAAAACCTGACTATGTGAGCACATTTATAGCCTGTTCACTCCTCAGCAAAAAAAAAGTGTCACTCTTCATCTTTTGACTCCGTAAGTGAGTTTGGCCAAAATGGGGACGCCAAGACACGTATGTTTGAGTGCTTTTTTAAAATGTATCTGGGACTGTTCATCAGTTTTTCCCACTAATTTACAGTGAAGGGAAATCTTAACATGGCAATGCCCCCAAAGTAAAATCTATTCAGAAAGGTTTCTCTGAGTTTGTTGAAGAACCTGGCTGGCCTGCACAGAGCCCTCAACCCCAGCCAACGTATTTGGGATGAACTGGAACTCCAACTGAGGCCTTATCACCCAATCACGAACGCCTAAAGCTCACTCTGGAGCTCTTTGGGAGTAAATCTCAGCAGCCGGGTTCCAAAGTCTGGAGGATGTTTTAGCAGCACATTAATGTTCATAGTTTTGAGTTTTAAAATGAGTTGTCAAACGATTACAAATGGTTGCAACATTCGGGCTTCCACATACTGTATTTAATTCAATTCAATTCAATTTATTTTTGTATAGCCCAAAATCACAAATTACAAATTTGCCTCAGAGGGCTTTACAATCTGTACACAATGACATCCTCTGTCCCAGAACCTCTCATCGACTCAGGGAAAACGCCCCCCTCCAAACCCCGCCCCCCCCTAAATTTAGCTGTCCACATACTTCTGGCGATATGGCTCATGAAACCATGATATAGTAACAGTAACCAGTCACAAGAGTGAACACATGGACAAAACATTTGCTCTGTACAGAGAAATCTCCACATACAGTGTACATTTCGAGGATAGTTGTGGTATTGCAGCTCTCACTTGAGGGTGAATTGTTTTTAGGGTTTTGTAAAAACACAGACACGTTCTTTAACCTGTGTGTGCAGTTAAATTGATTTATTGCTGGTAATATTGCTGGTAATCCCTAAACTTCCTGCTCGGACACAATACTCTGCTTTGCATATGTTTTTGAACTTTGGCATTTCCTCATGACTGTTATCCCTGCAATTTTGACACTTTAAAGTACAATCCAATTCGACTCAGTGCTACCCTCTACAGAACGCCACCAGCACCTACAGCATAATGCGCATACTAACCGTGGACATGCATGCTAGAGCTCAAACACATTTAATTGGTTGGTCAGTTTCTTTTAATGAGCATTATTCTTCTTTGATGCCATTAAGTTTAAATTCAGTTTATTGTCATTATACAGTACATAGTACAGCAGTGCCTCTTAGTGCAATTAAATGATTGTGCTTTGGCTACACACCCCTTATTCAACTATGATACATACATACAAGTAAAAATCCTTTACATTATCAGAGAAAACATTGCACCATATAAAGCATATTCAGTGTCCATGTATAAATATAACCATGTGGATCTGACTAAACATATAGCGCTCAGAAACTTACTGTATATGTATGACAACAAGCCTCAGCTGAACATGGATCATGTGTTTCAGGCACAAGTGAAAGGCAAAGTAAAAACTGAGTTTGTATGTTTTGGTTTTTCTCTTTCACAATAATCGAGGGGCTTTATACATCCTCTCCTCAGAATAAAATAGAAACTGTATTGCTCATGCATCCATAAGTAGTAAGTCAAAAACAGTTTTAAAGTTTTTGTTCCTCTGCTCGTCATCAGATTAAACCCTGCCAAAGATATCTCTGTTGCCCTACCCAGTTTTTATCGACGAAGACAACGCAATCTTCCACTTGTGGGCCTGTGTGGCACAAGGTCGCCTCTGTCTGCCCTCCTCGTTTGGCAGCCAAGAAGAAGACACAGGGGACAGATTTCAGTCAGGCCAAATAGATTGCTTACCTTAAAGAGTGATGATACTCGGCAATATTGTCACATCGCGGAGCGCAACATTGCATCACTTTTGAGCTGAGAAAATTGTAATTGCTCGATGGTTAAGCAGTTTTCATCTCTCTTTAAAGTATCTCTTATAATTTGCTGCCGCATAGATAGTTCCCCCTTTCTTGTTATTAAGACTGAATATCTGTCATTACATTTAATAAAATCACTAAAATTACTGAATGTAAATATTAAATATTACAGAATATAGACTTTTAGTTGAAGACTAAGTCACATTCATGCTTTTTACTCATCACCCTGTCAAGCATGTCGGTCAGAAATCCACACGGATCCGACGGATTTCTAAAGCATTTCAATAACTGTTTATATGTGAGAGTACTGGAGAATATAAAGTGTATGCAGTAGTACGTGTGCTTAGTATTGAGTGCATGATGCAGAGTTAGCAGGCCTGTGACATACCAAATATATATCGTATTAACTCATTGCACTTTGTGCATACACACAACTTCAGGAGAGCCTAACAGCCGTCACCAGATGACCATGGGGCGCAGTGTTAACGTATGCAGCAGTTTGGCGCCTTGTTCACAGCCAGTGACTTTCCAGTAGCATGGGAAGTGTCATCAAGGTCAGCAGTAGGCCACTGCAGCTTTGTAATAGGACACTCCACCCTGAGCATGGGAGGAGGAGCTCTGCAATCAGACAGAAATAATGCAGGTTCATGAGGAGGAGCATTTTGTCTGGCAGTCACTCAAATAGTTTCTTTTAGTAAAAAAACAAAACAAAAAGAAAACAGGATGTGCACAGCTGAGGAAAACAATGACCATGAGTACAAGCAGCTTACTTTTCTCAACCACTGAGGTTTTGGATGCCGTGGCTGAGTCAGGAAGTTTGATGTTGCAGGTGAAGTTGGACTTGCCTCTGGGCAAGTTTCTAAACAGCAGGCGACAGTTGTTGCCAGGGAAGATGCGGACTCTGGCGCGCTTCTTGAAGGGGGCATGCTGCTCCTCGTCTGGGTCGGTGGTGTCAAAGAGTCTTTCGCCGTTTGTATACTTGCAAAACGGTACTGGTGAGCCAGCGGGAACCGCATATTTGCAATCCATCCTGAGGATGTGCTCGTCAATTGAGCAGTAGTACAACTGAATCACCTTCTGGGCTGATGCAAAGCCTTGGAGTAGTATAACACAGAGAGAGGATCAGATATTTAACAAACCCACTAAAAAAAAAAACTAACTCAGATGAAAAAATCATTGGATCATGTAATTTAAAAAAAACTTGCAAATATCAGTAAAAAGTCCTCTATTCCCATTATGTAAACCATAAATGATCTTACCAAAAAGTAAAGTTGTGGCAAGGAAGAACATTCTCCCAAGTTTCCTGCAAGAGATATTGAATAAAACAGTCAGAGCAAACTACCATCAGGTAATTACTATACATCAGAACCAAACAGCTAGCCTATTTATTTAGCTGTCATCTCTTTACATTATTGAGGTTCAAATCAAATAAAGCTGACTTTGCTGTACCGAGTGGGGTCAGCTTTCACAGACATTAGTACCACACTTCTGCAGAGGTTACTGTAGAAAAGTCGCTGGACCATAATACTGAACATACTATAGCCCCACTGTTGTTACGCTGCAAAGAGATGAACCGCAAACTTCACTGGTAAATTGCCAACAATGACACATTTCTGTGCAAACCTTTGTCGGGTGCACGTGCTAATTGTTTGCCTACTTATGCTTAATATGTCAATAAAATACATAAAGCAATTCAGCTCTATTTTGTTTCTCTCGATGCAAAGCTACTCTCGCCTTCATTCAAATATTTGCTTTAGTGCTGACTCCAGTGTTAAACCTGATATTTTATCCAGACTAAAAGAAAAGCATTGTGCATAGCACAGTTCAATATTTTACCATAGCTCATATACAGCAAGTAATAGTGTATGAATCATTCTCACCTTGTCTGATGCAGTTTGAGCTTTCCTCAGTGCTCTGCAGTGTGATGCCAGGGGTAGATACAGTAGAGGTCGGCTTATAGAAGAAACAGAAGAGAGAGGGAGGGGAGGGGAGGGGGACGGAGAGAAAGGGGAGTGGGGAGAGAGAAGGGGGGAGAAAATGCTGCTCCAGTGGACTTTGGGGACATTTATCAGTATTGAATAAGAGTTTTATTGATTTTGATCCTCTGTTTTACCACAGGACAGAGGATCGCATGTCAATACACAAACCTCTGGCCTCATATTGAAAGATGGAATTGAGGCTGAATGAGGAAGAAAAAGGAAATGTTGTGATAAGGGTTTGATTAGCTGAGACACCTCAGCAGCTGTTCTACATTTCCTCCTCATTCAGTGTGCGAGTACATTATGCATGGCAGCAGTTTCTCAGCTACTTTTGCCACCTATATTAAAATATACATATTAAACACAAATACGCAGATAATCAAATTGAACTAATGTAAATTGAAGATGTATATTTCATTTACGTCTGCATTAAATAAAAAGCACATCATAGGGGAAAACAAAAGAACACACAGGAGGATATAATATATGTTTGAGTGTTCTGCTATTAGGCTTATCATTTCTAAGTATATTAATATTACATGAAATAAGAAATAGACTATAAAGAGGGCTATGTCAAAGCTGTAACTGATCTAGAGTATGTTCACACTAAATTTGAAAGTGTTGAAAGCGCTGGGACAGCGTGTATGTGTATGTCTCACCCTGAGTCCTTACCAGATGTTGACGGTAAAACACAGTTTTATTGTTTGTGACTAAGATAGGATGATGAAGAGATGTGAGGTGTTTTAGTATATATTCTTTTTATATCTAACACTGGAATTCACGTGTTGCAGTTATATGCCTCCGCCAATCAGCCAAGTTGCAGTTTACATCCATGTCTGTCCAAGATGTCATCACTTTATCATTTTATCCGATCAGAATTATTCTTTCTTCGTAATTAGCATACGAATTCTTGTGTTGGCCAAAAACGTGTTTGTTAGGTCACAGAGACCTTTGTCCTTTGACCACTAATATTTAATCGGTTTATCCTTCAGTCCAGGTCGAAGTTTGTGCCAAATTTGAAAAAATTCATTAATGGCATTCCCGAGATATTATGAGAACGGGACGGACGTGAGGTCACATTGACCGTGACTTTTGATCACCAAAAACGAATCAGTCCAGGTGGCTGTACGTACAAAATTCTTTGGCAATCAGTACAATATTTGTTGGGACATTTCACTCAAATCACACACTAGAGTCAACAGGATTCATCCCATGGAGATCATTCTTCTCTAAATGACATGGTAAGCCATCCAATAGCTGTTGAGATGTTTAAGTCTGGACCAAAGTGGTATCAACGACGCCATCCCAACCGCCACACCACTAGAATGGTTCGGTAGGTCGTCACCGCTCGGCCAGTGTTAGTAAATGCGAGGTACATAGCCTACATATACGAGGCAAAATGTTTCTCTATATGTTAAAGGACATGGATAAATGTATGTAATGTTGGTTAATGTTGCCTAAAACAACAACCAGAAATTCATCGTGTCAAATTCACTGAGCTAGCCCCACCGGATCCTCTGTATCCTCTCACTGTATCCTCTCTATTCACTGCAGCCTATCCTCTTCACACTGCTCATCCATTTTGTCAAGGTCCTTCTTGGACAGTTGCTGAACAAGTGCCATACTGAAGCAGTCTCCCAGGACACCGACAGAAGTGTTGCAGAGGTCTCTGAAAGACACAGTCCACAGCGAGCATCAAAAGCAGAGGATATCTGTCTCTTTTCACTGTACTCTATTTAATACATCAACCCTACATTTTTTTTACAATGTTGTCTCCTCTCTTTTCACTATCAAAAGCAGATAAAGCAGGTGTAGTGATCCCTGCCAAAAGTATTCATTAAAGATTCTGGAGCTGTGATCCCTGCTGCTCCTCTGCTGACGCTGCTGTTGATACACTGCAGATGAAACACAGAGCCTCGTCAATGATGTACACTAAACTACAAGTGCTATACTATCAATCTATACTTCCATTTTACTATCAAACTGCACCAAGTATTGATGTAAAACTGTCTGGTATAGTTGGAATTTCTGCATTTATAAGAATTTATAAGTATTTTCAACATATTAGGGTTGACCAAATGTAGGCTTTCCCTATGTAAAAACATTGTTTTGGGAAGGAAATTATCCCGAAGCATTATGCTGCAGCAGACTTTGCTTTCTGCAATGTTTGTAGAAAGTTTGATGGTCTGGACCGCAGGCTAAAATGGTGCAGAGAGGTGAGCAATAACTGATATCATTGATCACTTATCATAACATGTGTGTGTTTGCATTGTAGCCAAACCAGCTAGCGTCCTTTAAGTACTGCACTGTTTCACCTAGTTTGACTTGTACTGTTTATCCCTGGCAGAGCTCGTTGTTTCACAACAGCACACTTCATTTACAGTAAGCAGGAACACTGGAAACGTAGGATACTGTCACATTGTTACACATTTCTACTACAGTATCCATCAGACATGTCTTACACATGAACAGACAGCACACAGCTGGGTCTTTGACATTCAGCTTCAATCTGCGTAGCAGACTTCTCAAGCCCCCACACACAACAGCTGGGATGCTTATTTAATGACCATTAATACATTCTTGTTGTTATTTTTCCTGTTCCTCCATGTTTGCTTGAAGGATTGAAATTAAAAATCTTCTGAAGTTTTGATTACGAAGGTGTAAATTTTGTATTTTATTTTTTTGGCGGGGGGGCAATACACTGTAGGAATGACCCGTTTAAAACAAATATGCACTCTTGATTCATTTTCCATTTTAAACGATAATAGCATTTTCCTCAATCGCAATACCATCCTATTCATTCATCTTCAAATATGTATACTGAATAGTGTTATCCATGTATAAGCTTAAAGCTTAAGCATATACATGGATACCAACTGTATAGCAATACCAATAAATATTGTATATTACATGAATACTTGAATTTAAAAAGTTTTTTTTCTCTTCCAATAGCTTGTTATATGTCCCAGTGACCCAGCAGTGTAAAGACACAGCGTGGGTGGAGTCTCATCTGCAGCCCGCATTGGGCTGCAGGCAGAACAGCACACACAGGCCTGCTATTGTACCAGTTGGATACAGCAATATACTGTATGGTGTAGTTTGCACTCTGTTTGCAAGCATCTTGTGTTTTTCCTGCTTAAATCATGGTATTCTATGGCTGCATGTCCAACTTTCTCAGGATGTCCCATGTTGCACATTGCAGATCATTGCAGGTCTATGAAATTCATTCACATTTGAAAGAAAATCCCTCCTGCTGCGACAGCAGATATTAAATAAACTGCAATGCATTTCTACATGTGCAATCACCGAACAACAACAAAAATAAAATATTGTGTGTTATTGCAGCAGAGAAACGAGCCTTCTGCAGAGGTTAACTATGTTAACTTTTAAGAAGCTAAAACCCTCCACAAGCCTGTAGTGAATGAGTGGTATGAACACATTTAGAATAAAGTTAACTCTCAAACTCAGGGCTGTTGAAGCCTTAGGAGGCTTTAATGTTCTCCACCCGTTGACCATTATTAAATGTGTGGTGGTGTTCCAATTTCTGTCCTGCAGAGGGAACTCTTCTTCTGCATCAAGATACGACAGCTTCTCAAAAACAATCATGGGTGTAGTGTAAGCAGCACTATGGAATCTAAATTGATTGCCATCATGTATAAAGTTTCAGATCATCAACTTTTTTAATGTCGGAACTCCAAAAACTTCACCTCTCCGTCAAGCATGAGTCACACATGACGAACTAATGAGCATTACATCTCTGGTCATCCCTGATGAATGGAATTAAAGTGAAAATAATTTCCCTGCTCCTGGATCCCTGCTGTGCATTGAGGATTATTATTTTTTTTTTTAGGATGACAGCCGATCTCTGTATGTGTGCATGTTTAAGTGACTACGTAGACTCCAGAGCAATAACAGTATCCTCAGTCCAACAGTGCGCGCCGCTGTACTGCTGCTGCTGCTGCCGCCGCCCCGCATACCAGCACATCGGCGCTGATCAAATTCGGGACAAGGACCACATATCAGGTAGGACCGACTGTCTCACCTGCAGAGAGCAGAAATAGTGTTTACACATTTCCATTTTCGGATCGGTTCGGCGTGTATTCTGGAGCATGTCTGCATGGCTGTCCGGTTCTTTCACCCGCAGTAAGGACCCAATATGCGCATATATATCCAGTGAGGGGGAGATCGGCGGCTCTGCTGCAAAGGGGAGACACTGCATGGGCGTAGTCCGTTATCTGCATTAGGGCTGCAGGCAGGACTGCACGTCCAGGCCCGCCATCACTGCGCAAGAGGATGCAGCATAGTGCGGTTGTAGGCTCCTTAGAGGTTGCATGCTTACTTTGTGTCTCTAACGGGTTGTGCTAAGCCTTCTTGAGGTTTTTTTCTGGGGTTGCATGTGCAACTTTCTCATGTGTGTCCCATGTTGAACTCCGCCAGGCCCTGAGGTATTGTGAAGGTTACTGATCATCCAGTCGCCATGGAGCTGCACCTGTTCGCCACGGCCTGTTTCCTCTTTGGCAGGATAATGATAACGCATCAAACTCACAGTATGTGTCTCTTTTTTTTTTGTATTTGTTATTTTTTCAGATCGTTACATTTAGGCTGGGCTCGTTGTAGCCAAAGTTAGTTTGACGTTGGGCACTCATCCGTTTTAAGTTGGCTTTATAAAGGCCTATAGATGATTATGACAAAAAAAAAGTGAATGCATGTTTTAAAGTAGGCCTAAGTCAATTTGAGATCAAGTCCAGATTGTCCGTGACAGACAGACACAAATTCAATAATACTGCAGAAAAAGTGTCATTACAGAATTTGGCCACAGAGATCAGTAAAGTTTCATTAATATTATGTTTCCCCTAATGCAGAAGTTTAAATAGCCTCCTGACATTATTACAAAGAGAAGTTATACTTTGACACTGAATCAGAAGATGGGAGGGGCTTAAAATGCCTGTCTTTCTGTCACGTTGGAATTCAAAAAGAGGACCCAAATAAAAAGCTGGTTCCAAAACACGACTGAGGGAGCAGGCAGCGGCAACACAAAGTACAGAGGAAACAAACTGAGGACAAAACAACATGACACGAGGAAGACCTGACAACTGAAAGAGGAAAAGCACACAGACTACATACTCGGAGCAGAGTGATTTGACACAGGTGGAACAAATCAGACAGAAAGGCAGGAAACACAAAGACAGGAAGTAAAGTCAGATAAGACCCAAGAGGACAGAACTTTCAAACTAAGGAAACAAAACAAAGAGCCAAAAACCATGACACTAACCACATACATCAGTAACATGGTATAAAATGAGTTACATTTTAGTTATTGTTTCACTTAATTTCATAAATGATGCTTTACACATTTTATTCACATGTTTCTTTATTTCATAATGACATTTTTATTTATTAATATTGAAAATGTTTGTGCTCCATAACTACCTTCTTAAAGAACAGCATTTTTTTTTACACAATTGATCATTTGTGACTGCAAATTGACAAAACTCTGCATTACATGTTTTTTTCGATCCACATATAGATTCAAGGCTGTCATTGCTGCCAGAGATGTCTTTACTAAATATTGACACATGTCATTGTGTAGCTTTGGCTTTACGTTTGGGATCCTCATTGTGCTGCTGATAACCTCTATATTTTGCTGCCTTCAATTCACATTGAAAAAGAGATCATTTGTGATTCACATCCACGTTTGCGTCTCTTTCAGTGAACTCAGTGTCCACGTTTCTGTTCGCTCCTCGCGGGCCCCAGATGTTTCCGTGCCTAACATACCTGGAGCATAACGTCAGGGTGGACTGCGAGTTTCCAGCTACCTACAAGGCCCCCGGGCCCTACTGTGAGTATCGGCAGGACAGCCGCCTGGTGGGCAGCACCTACCCCAACGCCGTCGTCTACGTGTCCACAGAGGACCGCAGGAGGAGCAACGTCAGCCTGGTCACTCCTAATCTGTGCCGCCTCACCTGGGCCCCGCTGGCTGATGAGAAGCCTTTCACCTACACCTGCAGGGTTTACCAGGGCAGCGGCTGGAAGGAGAACAGCATGGCGGTCCATCACAGTGAGTAGAGTTTGGATCTTTTGGGTTATTTGGGTCTTTGATTTTTCCTCCAAACATCAACCGAAACAATGTCTACATTTTTTTATTCTGCTCTATTTCAGGGATTCTTCCAATCTGCTCTGCAATCAGTGTGATGTTCCAATCTGCACCATGGTTTCTGTCTCTGGTCATGTCCCTTCCCATGGCTGTGGGTCTCCTGAGTCCGTGAACTCCCCCTTTCACATGGTATCGACTCAATGGACCTTTCCTACATGATTTGTGACTCACTGTGGTTTGATGGTTGGTGGTTGACTATGTGTGGGATGATTTTATTTACTATTATTTAATTTCTTTAGGCAGAGTGTAGAAGTCTTGAAACCCCCTCTAAATAAATCAGACTGGATGAAATCAACCTTCCATTGAGCATTGGGCTATTCTTTAAAAACACACCTTTTGTGGTGTGAAAGACTTTATATAACAGACCTCATTTTCACCACTGTACCTTGAACACCATTGTTTCACATTGCTATCAAAAGGGGAACTAAATCATGACAATATAAATTGAATGACATTGCAAACAAATGCAACAGTGAACAGTGTTTATTTTCTATTAAAATGGCAGTTTTGAATCTGTTGCATTGATCAGGTCTCCCTTGTAAATAAGATGGGACTTATTAACTTCAACAATCATCAAAGTTGTTCATGGCCGAATAAATATAGATTTTGATTTTTTTGTATATAAAAAAAAAGAAAAACAGATGCTTCCTATAGATTTATATTGCATCGTATATTAATGCTCTGAACACAAATGGGTTTGATTATATACGCTGGCATTAAAAGTGGAGACACTAAACACTAAAGGAACAGAGAACCTTTTGATTTGGATTTATTAAGATACCGACTCATGAAAGAGTGTCTGTCAGTTCACACACTTTTTTTAAAATTTGGTTTACATTATAGTCTCACCAGTTTGCTCAACTATAGACATATATTATGTAACTGTAGTATATACGACATAACCTAGACAGGTATTCAGGTGGCTGACGTGGCTATTGAGTAAAAGTAATGGATAACTGCTCAAACACTGCCTTTCCTGCTAGCAATGCTAATCTCTGATACCTTCAGTACCTTTAAGTAGAATTAAGACATCTGTATACTGGACCCCCATGAGAGATTTACCTCGTTACAGTCTCTTTTCTACTCCCCTTGGACAGCAATAAGACAAATACTTGATTGGGATGACCTTCGGGAAAAAGACTCTAACGTCAGTGCACCATGTTTCCCTCAGTGCTTTGATGCTAATCTGCCATACAGCCTAAAAAGACATGCAGATGTGTGACAGTTTAAACTGCTAGTTTGCAAAGTCTGTCTAATGATGTGGACGATGCGGAGGTTTGAGCGCTGCAGTCTTGTATTCATAGTGATACTGCAGATGAATGACGAAGCCGTTTCTTATGCAGCTCAAGTAATAACTGGTTGACGGACATTGCCAAGATGGTGTGTGGTGAAAACAAGTGCAATGTTTTGCACAGCAAATATTAATTGTTTAAATTAGACATCGCTCTCCTACTGTACAAGTACGCATGTTTTAATGTACACAGAACATGTGTGGTATGACAGAATATTGCAGCTTTACATCTTTTTTCAAAGCTGCTTCCATTTTAATATGTTATGTTTTTAGGCCACACGCGTTCCACACACACATTTAGGGCCTTTGTACATTCTCTTTATGCTGCCAATTTAATTTGAATGCTATTTAATTTTTTACTTTGATGTCACATTTTCAACAATATTTGTGTCCGCACTGCCTTTCTGTTTTATGTTACCATTCTTTTCTGATGGTAGTATTATTTGCCAAGTAGTCCTTGCAATAAAGATGTCTTTATATTTTATCAAATATAAGTCAGCTTGTTTTGTTTATTTTCTTCTACCACCCAAGGTGTGCTAAATGCTATAGCAAAACTATAGTAACTAATAAAGGGTATGCACAATTAAAGTGTACTGTGTTCTCTTTGCACAATTCACTATTTCTATATAGAATACATTCTTACTGAAAGTAACATTATTTATTATTGCTCAAGATGATAAAAAAATATATTCTCTCCGAGACCCGATCAGCATAATAAATGGACTGAATTAAAAGGTCTGAAGCTCTGATTGTGTATCAAGCATATCTCACTTCCCTCTTACACTTGATTTACTCAAAGCATTTAGTTGCCGTTTTATTATTTGACAGTTTTGCTTGAACCTTTGGCCTGCAGGGGGAACCCTTGTTTCGCACTAGCATTTGACAGACTCCTAAAAACACACAGTATGTTCATGGTATTGAAGTTATACAATTGAGCCCGTATACACATCAGGATCTAGTGATCTTTTTGAAAGAAATCGATAATAAGTGTATTTATTATAATGAATAATGAAAATGGTTGAGTTCTATTCAGTCCCGAGGTGCTGGTGTACCGGGACATTTAAAGTTGAACTGAGCCATTATTACATGTCATGCTTCATACATCTGCTACACATTTAAACCGACCGCTACCTTTCAGAGGACAAATGTGTACTTTTTACTTCACTATTAGACACCTACAGTATAGTTACTGGTTACTTTGGAAATAGGTCAACTTAAAAAATATTGTGGATTGCCATTTATCAATCCGCCAGCAGTATATAAAGAAATTAAAATCAACACACTGTGGTATTGCTGCTTTTCATTTAGGTAAAAAAAATCTCAACACTTCTTCCACCAGTGCAAAAAAGTAAAACGATCTACTGTGAAAAGCCTATTCCTGAAAAAATACTGTGATATACATTTTTTGACGACTTCGATGATAAACAAGCATGTCATGTTGAAACCCCCAAACTATTCAGTGCTTGATATTTGCCAAAAGGACACAATCTCACTCTGTCTTTAACGCATAGGTCTCGCATGTATTCATGAAACGAGGCAGGACTTCAGTCAGTTTCATGAACTATAACCATGGCGATGGGTTTATACATGTCTAACTTTAATGTGGGAGATGTTTCAATTGTTGAGGGACTCAGTGTGCATGAAAAGGCAAATACTAGATGGACTATGGAGTCACATTCTAGTTATTTGTGATTGTTCACAGAAGAGTGTAGGTAAAGAGTCTGAAGGGACACAAGTTGAAGAAATGGGGCCCTTCATTAAAAAAGAGGCATGTAGCCCTTTGAAGACGTCTCAAAACTGGGCTGCGAAAACAACAGCGTCACTAACGGTAAAGAGATATAAAAGAATAACATAAAGCAGCTGCAGCTGATGTCACTTCCTGTGATAATAACTATGGTGCAGATGAGAGAAACCAGTGGAAATATTGTCTGCTTGGAAATGACATGGGCTCTTAGTACAAAGGAACAAATAAAAATACAAAATTTGGCTTCCTGTCCTTATAAATAACCTTCAAATATACTTCATCACAGTCAGTACCAGACAAAAAAGTCCTTTTCTTTTCATTTGTTATACACATTTATTTCTAGTTGTACATAACACTGTGCATATCAGCCATATCTCCTTTAATTACATTCAAATACAAGAAAACTGCATTGAGGAAACATATTTTGTCGTGGATTACGTTTTCTTTTGACTTATCACATTACGTGTCAAATGAGCCAGGAGCGATCCCTGTAGATAGGAGGTGGACTGAGGAGGATGGGATAAAAAACACAGAGCTTTTACTCAGGAAACTGCTGTTTGTGTCCTGTGTGAACCAAGTACTTAACCAAGCAGTACTTTTGTTGTCTAGACCTAACAAAGTACTATTGTAGAAGTTTTTTGTTGTTGTTGTTTTGTTTCAATTTACAACGTTAACCTTGCGTTTTAAACTGTTTCAAACTGCGACCGTAATCGGGGAGTAAATACATTTCCCTTGAAACATAACTAAGAATGCAGTTTAGTTGTATGGGAACGTAATTTTGTTGGAGACGGGGATGCAGCATATAACATTCAAGACTGCAAAGGATATGCGTATAATTAACATCAGTAACAAAAAGTGACAAGGTTATGACAGTTACAACCACTATATTTTAGTTTGGGTTTATAACCCAACAGTAACTTAAGAGATATCACTAACACAGAACTCCATTGATGCTAAATTGGGTCACTTTTAACCCAGTATTTCAGATCAGTGGTTTACTTTATGAAAGTGTTACCAAATGTCTGCAGTGCTTCTTCAACAGAAAAAAATAACGCCATCCACATTATTCTTGACCATTTCTTCTTCTCAAAAACACTTACTTGTTATTGACATTGTATTACATTGTGCCTGAAAAATACACTGTAGCATCTTTATGTAGGAGCATTTTATTGGAGCATTTAAAAAAGAAAAAAGTTGTTGTTCGCCCCTATAGGACCAACCTGAGTTATTCTGTTTCCTGTTCAAGAATCATGTGATGGGACTTGATCAGCTGCTGCCAGGTTAATGTCATCATGAATTAATCTTTATCAAGGCCTTCCTCTGAAAGATACAGGGATGCATTGCAGGTCTGACGCTGGGTGTGCATGTGCATATTGTGTTTTACATTAGCAAAGCTCCAACGGCCCAGACCACATAATTTCCTGACTTTGTGCCTGGGCCACACAGATAAATTAGCCCAGCCCCAGCTCGCTGTGCAGCCCCACCAGGCCACACAAACATGGCAGGAATAATCTGCATCAGCTCTGAGTATTAAACAAGCATTCATCTTCCCCTGCATGCAGATGTTAATAGAGGTTCTGCTGCTTTTTCTATGAGTCAATTAAGAGCATCAACCAGGAGTGGGAGCGCAGGAGGACACCTTTAAACCACATCGGTGTCATGAGGTAACGATTGTGTTGGATGTGTTGTACTGTGGAAGCATCTGTGCATTCAGAGTCAAGAAAGACAAATGTTTGTCATTGTTAAATAAATCATTAGTGATACATTTGTGATAAATTAAAGCCTCACAGTTACTCACAGACCAACATAAAATGAGTATGAACCTTTTATATTTCACAAACAAACGTAAATGTAAAAATCAGAAGTTGTGGTTTCACAGGGAGTTGCTATTGAGCACATTTGTTGACCTTTGGACAGAGCCAGGCTAGCTGTTCCCCATTACCATTCCAGCCGTTATGCTAAGCTAAGCTAATCGTTGCCTGGCTCTCTAGTGGGGCGAATTCACATCTTTCCATCGTCTTTCTACGCTCACCTCTCTTTGTTTTCTGTTCAAACACCCTCTCGGCAAAAAAAAAATAATTCTGCAAGTCTTCCATACTTGATTTTTATTGTAACTTTAGAGGTGGGTCATACGTATTTTAGAGAGCATGTTTTGTAGCCAATGAGGCTGACAAGACGTGCCCCAGTCAAACAAATAAATGACAGCGGGTGTCCCTTTAACCCCACTCAGCCACCCACCTTGCTTCTACTAATAAACTTTATTGACCAGTCAGGCAGGAGAGGTGACCTGACGGCTTTGGAAACAACAACCACTTAAGGGGTATGGGCTTTGTGATCTGCCTCCCTGCTGTTGAATGGCTCTCATTATGGGATTAATTGTGTGTGAAGCAGGCTGTGTATGTTAAACTGGCTACTAAGATTTTGGAGGAACAGAGTGATGAAGGTACCTTTTTAGATTACATAAAATTACAATAATGCATGTTTCCTGATGATAGCAAGGCCTTTGGGATGTGCTGCTGTGTCCATTACAACTGATCTTTTCAACAGATTCTGCTATCAAATTGATTCACAAAGTTGGAGACACTAAACAATGCCTCGTATTGTAGCTGTAATATTGCCTTATTTCAGGAAACAAACATGTTATCACTGATGTCAAGTTTGTCACGTTTGACAGAAACCAAAGTGTGCTGTTCCTGTGTCCTGTTCCATTTGCTTTATTAATATATGCTTCAATATTTCCCTTCCTTAATAAAACCAGGCTTGAAAAAAAAGAAAAAGCTTCAGGTGGTAACGGGAAACAGACCACATGGAAGATGACTAATTTTCAATTTGTTTGCTTGTTCGCTACCATACAAATCGGTTTCCTGGAAGTGATTCTGTCATTGTGGGTTGTCATGTGTTGCAGCCAGTTCATGTGAATGCTCAACTTTTAGCCATCAGCTAAGTCTCACAGATGTTCAGTGACAACCCCAGGATTTCAATCTGGAACTGATTAAGAATCCTAATTAACACCTGTTGATGAAGAAACGGTGACCGATTAATCTGCTCATCTACTCCTGTTTTAAGATTGTACCTCAAATGTCTCGTGATTATTTTCTTTGCTTCAGGGTTTTCTTTATGGGGACGGCATTATCTTCTCGAGTCTACGACACAACCTGCAACCAGCTCTATGTTCATATGACATTGATATGCTGTTTTCCTCTCAGTCTGTTCATTGTGTTACTGTAACTCATATAAAAGGTAATGTTGCCATAACTGGCTATTTATTAAGAACTTACTAAAACAACAACTGTCCATCCACAAAACATGTCACTGTCAAAAGTATACTTTCAGAAACTGGTAATCCAACAATCACAACCACCTCATGCCATGATTTTTTACTTTTCTTCGTAGGACTGTCCAAAAGTGTCATCCATTGTCCCCATGTGTATGATTCATTGCATTGAGACTATAAAAGACACTTGATGTTTGAAGCATACCTAGGCCTTAAGGGAAGCCAAATCTTTTCCTACTAATAGTTTCCGTTTCTTTTAAATGCTAAATGTTTACATATACTGCCAGCAACCTTCTGTTAAGGCCCTAACAGCAAGAACCCAGGTCACAGCTCATTCAATGTTAGTCAAGACTCAGTGGAGACTGAGTAAGTCACAGTAGGAAAGGTTCGGAAATGTGCCCTGATAGTAATCAAAAGATGTGGAGGAACCAAAGAGCCTTTCATTTGGGGGCCTGCCCTGGGCTGATAACCTGGAAACTGTTTGTAGGCAGTGTGTTAGAGGTACAGCATGTTTTTGTTCCCCAAAATAATTTCATTCAACAATAACTCGTTTCATTCATTTATTCCACTTCCTATAAGTAAATGCCGAGATGTCCTTTAGGATAACGAATGGCCGCATGACTCAATGGTGTGCTTTCATTGCAGAAAGACTTGCACACACACACACACACACACACACACACACACACACACACACACACACACACACACACATATATTTATACAAGCAATGAAAGAAAAGGATGCTTGCCAATTTAAGCAATCAACACTAATCAAATCACCTGCCTTAATGAGTTGGATGATTCAGTTATTGAAGCCTGCGGTGAGATGCAGTGTGACTCATAACTGTCTCGCACATTGTCGGAAACATTTTCATTTTCTAAAGGTTTTTAAGGACAGCTGAATAACCGTGGGACATATTAGATATATTTATTTTAAATGATTCATATTTGACGTGGCTATATCTATTGTTTTATCATTTCACATCCTAAAAATCCCCAATGTAAGCGACCTTAACTTGAAGAGCTTAGTGACCTGTCCGACCTGGCATGACCTCTGACTATCTGGATAAGAGCATGTGGGCTGCATGTGTGCTTAATGACGGGTGTCCATCCTTCTCGAGTCTCATTCCTCACAGCCTGCTTCACAGTTTGGGATGCTCTGGAGTTGCACAATAACTTCAATTCATGCTAGGTCAAGGTGTCAAAGGTCTTGTCTTCCCTTAACCACTAAACAATGCAGTGAAGATCATCCAAAACACTCAGACTGAAGTAAGAGTTGATGTCTGTGGACAGCAACCTAAATTAACTAATATAGATGTGGTAGCACGGCTATTATTGGTAAAGTGAAAACATTTCCGCTCACAACCGGTGGGGCTAAGTAAGCACTAACCACAGGCACAGTCAGAGCTGAGGAAAAAGGAAGAAGCATCCTGAAATGTTCCAGAAATCAGAAGGAACCCCTAAAAAAATGCTACACAGGGACCAAACTAATATATATAAATATGAGCAGACTGATTCAACTTAAAATTAATACAGAAAATGAGCTGCCGCTGATGTACTTATAACATTCGGTGTCATTATATTGCCTTAAAATGCTCGTATGACGAAGACACACAGATAACATTTTATTTTCTTCTTTTAATTGCATGTGCACATTTTGATTTATGCACTGAATGGGTTACATAGATAACTGCATTAGTTAAAAAAAAATACCCGGATGTGGATATCAACGATAAAATATGACTGCATTCCATTTTCGCTTCAGAAATGTGTTGGCATAAGTGAGTTTCGTCATTTGTTTAATGTCCAAGATTACATATAAAAATGCAATGCACTCTTTTTTAAATCATAAATCTCATTTGTTCAAGGTAGCAATTTGACCCATCATAAAAATTCTCCCATCACACATTTATTTCTGGTAAGCTTTCACAATTGCAGACGTAGTAGCATTATTCTCAGATATAATTATATTCTGTTAACTGAATTCCTTTCCTTGAGTTTTGTCTGAACAGATGATTTCATGTTTTTAAAAAACCTTTAAAAAATGTATAATTTCACACAAATACATGTTTTGATTTAAAATGACTTACTTTCTGCAGTCACAAAATATTTACTAGAAACTAATGGCTATAATCCTCCAACACATTAGAAATACAAAGGCAGATGGTGCATTACTCTGAACAGGTCGAAACAGTATCAATCAAATACATAAAAAGAAAACAAAAACTATTTACAAAACAAATTGTCAAAAATGAAGACAAATTCAATACATTACTTACTGAGGAGAATGGCAGGAAAAATCCCTTCAACACTTCAGAGGTAAAATATTTTGAGGTATGAGTGTTCATATATTTATTGATATGGTTTGGACTCAGATTATGTAAACAACCATTTCTAACACAATCATACAAACAGTATAATACCTCAATATAATCCTAACAAGTCATTTAAACCCCTCATGTACAAAAATGTACGACAAAGGAAAATAATATGTACAGCATTATAAGTCTGTGAGACCGTGTAGGCACAGTGAATTGGCACACTTTCTTTGATGTGTGTGGTAGAGTAGAAACTCTTTGGTGCGTACAAACTGTAGCTGCTGGGAGGTAAACTGCATCAGATCGTGTGCTGTGTGCTAAACTTTGAAGGCCATAATCCATTTCCAGTCAGTTTAGGGATTCCGTCATCAGTAGATAGAGGTATCTACTGCTTCTCCCACGTATCATACATCTTAAGTGAGGTGAAAATCTCTAAATTCTACAAAATGTCCCTTTTTCAAAATGTGACAAAAAACAACTTTGATTTCAACTTGATCACCATGCTTTTATCAGTTTTTCATAACTTCAAGCGTAGCAGAATGTCCTAATGTCAATGTGAGCCTAGACTAGAGTTGGGAAGATTTCCCCTGATAGCAACATTGAGTCCCAAAAGGCGAATTAAGATGTTGAGGAGTATTATTCTTGACAGCCAGATTTTCTAAATTCTTAACTATTGCATGTAAACACTATTAACGGGGTTGCATTCACACTTATCTACAATAATTGAGATTGATATGGACTTTCAGTGAACTGTTTTTAGAAGGCGACATCTCTAATGAATCTTTAATTTACTTCTTCAACGTTAGTTTGATGTAACAAAAACAAAATACAGCATATCATGTAACTCAAACAGTGTTGTACACAGCATAGGCACACATTTTTATACAAGCAAAGTACAAAGCAAGAATCCAATTATAAGCTACAATTAAAACAAAAACATAAATAAATACCTTCATACAGTATATGAATGATAAATTAATTTCAGTCTGAGATGCAGCTTGTCTCACGATCTCTAATGAAATCTAATGGCGAGGAGATATGGCTGATATTTGATTTGAGTGTTGAATTTGATAGCACTGCACCAAGATATCTGTGAATAAACATTTAATATGTGTACACACCGATCAAATATGCTATGTGATGTTGTCTATTCCTGGACATTTCCTGTTCTTAGTCACTGAATATTTTCAGTGAGAAAGGCTATATCTTTTTTTTTAGCTAGGAAAGTGCACCCACTAGAGTGCAAACCTCCTCCAAGTATGTCTCTACCCTCTTAAACAAAAAAGAGTTGAATATCACTAAATTGTTGATCACTTTCAGCCCCTATCAACCGGTTAAGAGTGAGGGGTCGGCAGTCAATAAACTATAAAAAACAGTCACTAAAATGTGTTTTTCAAAAAGTGTGAATCACCACAGCCCACGAGAGGTCCTTGAGCATACAGTCAAAAGAGCACCAAAAAGTTTAGGCTGATGGGTTCAGTTGTATACGAGATCAGCCGTGGACAGACAACACACACAGGCTTACGCCTGGCGGAGATAATATAGATGATTAATATGTATCAATATGCAGATGATACACTGATTTATCTAATATTCAAGCCGAATGATCTCACTAGGTTAACACTCATTTGCCATTACGGGCTTTTCATTCAACCCTCAAAAACTCACTGTTCAGACTATATAGAACATATTTAGCAGGCTTTTGCAGCATTAGAATGTAATATCAAGTTCTCCTTTAAAGATATGGGTGCCATTTTAGACTTGATACTTGACATTTTAAGCACTGGAACAAAAAAACGCTGCTTAATGGTTTAACTCAATATATCCTGCTCTGTTGGCCCCAAATAACCCCAACACTGGCTCATTTCACTGGATGGTAGCTGGTAAATAACGGATTTTAAAACTTCTTACAGCACCTACAGAGCAGTGTGTTGTCACACCCTAAATAGCTATAACTGTGTTGTTGTGTCCCTACTGCAAGTCCCACAAGTATACTCAGCTGGGCCTATTGACTGCTGCTCAGTTAATTCTTTAATGAAAAGGTGATTGTGCAGTGTTGGTGTAATGTCGGACTGGCCACAAATCATACATTTTGAGAAATTAATTTTGTTAGGCACTCTGATTCTATGTTCTGTCTTATGTAATATGTTGTAATGTATATGTTTATATGAACACAAGTCAGCAAAAATAAACAAATATATACATGTTTCCAGTTTTGGACAGGTAATTGTAAACAAGGCTGGTTTGCAAATGCTGGCTTTTCTCATTCATTTTCTCTCTAGAGAGCTTATGTTCAATGAATTAAACAGTTTTGGCTTTGTCAGTATCTGGATCTAAATGAGAAACTTATTTTGTTTACTCTATTAAATATAAAGTAATAACATGCATTGTTATACATGGAGCTGCAACTCAAGACAAGTAAATTTTTTGAAAATTAGTTTTTGCCAAATGCTCTGCGGAGAGTGATGGATGTGGCTGATTTACATTTTCCAGTCTCTGAATGAAGGTGAGGAGTGGCAGGACGCTGAGAAAAACCTGTGAAGGAGAATGGAAAATGTTCAGGGATGAGAAACATGGACAAGAAAACAGGAAATTGTATTTGTTATAGTTTTAATACATGTACTTACTGATAGACTACTTGTTAGTCTCACCTGTTGTGATCCACCATGCGTCCTAGCCTGACACCCAGCTATGTGTGGTGGTCTTCACCCTCTGGGGATACCCATGAGGCCCAGCTGTGGGGTCAAAGTTAAAGTCCAGTGCCCCACCATCCATGAGGGTTTCATGGAGGACAGTCTCCATGTCACATTCAAACCTCTCAATAGAAACGTTGTCCAGGTCACTGGGCAGCCGCTCCTGGTGATGACTGTGTGGGTGAATCAAGTTGAGTTCCCTGTAGCCGCTGTTGCTGCCGTAGCTCGCCGAAACAGCATTATTGTGTGTTGGGTGTCCTCGGGGCAACTGCACGAATGTCCTCAGGCTGGTCATTCGAGGAGGGGCCCCTGAAAGACTAGTCAGGCTAGTCAGGGGGATCATGTTACAGCTATTCAAATCTCGTGAGGTTGAAGGACGCTGGCTATGTATATCTTGTGGATTTACATGAGGAACTAGGTGACTTTGAGGAGGAGTCATCATTTTTATTCCATTATGACCCCCCATGTGGTTCTGGCGGCTGTAAGTGGGCATTAGACAACTTCCCCTCCCCACCTGAGACACCTGTGTGTCCCTACTGGCCTCTGCATCTGAGGTCAGCAGCTCTTTGAGGAGGCCAGCAGGACAAATATACTGGTTCTCATAAGCCCTAAAGCCTGGCTTGGTCTCTGGTAGCGTCTGCATGGGAGCAGGGGACAGGGAGTTCATCCTCACCTGGCTGTACATGCACTTACGGTAGTCCTTTTGTGGGTGCGGGGTCAAGCCAGTGGAGCTGTAGGGGCTACTCTGAAGCATGGCAGCATTTGATGAATGTGAGGAGTCAGAACCAAGCTGGGCTTTAGGAGACAGCACACTCAGGTTATCCAGCAGACTCTCCATGACGTTCTCTGAGCCATGTTGGCCCATGGATCCAGATACCTCGGACAGGCTGGGCAGGGTGGAGTTTATCTTGCTCCCCGCTGCTCCAGGGTACATCATGTGGCCGTCAGACTCTCCCAGGTCATCCTGTTCAGAAGGAAAAGGTGAATGGCAACCACTCAGCGTGCTAGCGTCAGAGCTGGTGCGCGTCCTAAAGGAGCTCCAGGCTTCAAAGTCCTCGTTACTGTGAGAGTTTGGGCTTCCCAGCCAGTTAGAGTACTGGGAACCAGGGCTGCCTGCTCCTCCCTCAGCTGCTTCCTGTAGAGACATCTAAGGACAGAAAAACATTAAAGGTTATACCAGCTATCATAATAATTACCAGTGTATTATTAACTTACATCAAAATGATAGGAATAGTACGACATTTTGGGGAATGCGCTTATTCGCTCGCTTGCCAAGAGTTGTATGAGAGCATCAACACCACTCTCATATCTGAAGTTACCACTACCAATTGGTTAGATTAGCTTAACATTATACTAGGAATAGCCTGGCTAGCCTAGCTATGTCCAAAGGTGACAAAATGTCTGCAGTAACTGATAGCAAATACCTGTATTTTCTAATATGTCAAACTCTTCCTTTAACATAAATTCAGAAGAATTGTGAGAAAAAAATATTGCTAACATATATAGAGACTGATTTTTTTGAGTGAGTGTAGTGTTAATAAAAGGGAGAGTTTACCTTTTTCTTTGTGGCCCTTCCTTTGCTCTTGGCGAACTTACTGTTGTTGTCCATGGAGGCAGCTCTGCGTCGAGGTGACTTTCCGCTCTTTCCCCCCTCTGGGTTCAGCATCCACCAGGAGCTTTTTCCCGTTCCCTCGTTTTGTATACGCACAAAGCGGCTGTGCAAGGAAAGGTTGTGTCTGATGGAGTTCTGGGGGGGAAACAAGTGAACCATTTGTAAGTTATCTGTGGACTCACCGTTATGTAGACGCTACAATGCAGCTAGAAGCATCAAAATAACTCCACAACAACGTTTATTTTCCAAAGATGAAGTCTTTCTTGTCAAAGGTCAATATTTTCTCATGAATTATTCGAGTGCATCTATAAATGATGTTGTTGTTGTTGTTTAAATACTAAATACTGACCCTTTGGTGCAAAAATAAGCAACTGTGAGTGATCCCTGAGAATGAAATAAGAAGGTGTATTGCTGCAGAGGAAATGTTTGTCATTTTTCATACTGAATGGAGAAGAAGCTGGTAGTTGAGTGTGATGTCAAAACCAGCAGATGAACAGGAAGTATGCATATGTCCATATCCTCCGTCAGCAATATTATGTCTACTGAGCCTTTTCCAATCCCTCTTCACGCTCTCCAGCAAAAGACATTAGTTACTTTGGCATGAGGGAGCGAGGGATGGACAGGATATGTGGTGTCATTTATTTTACACTAAATAAACATGTGTTACCATTGCATGACAGAAGTCAGTACAGCTAGAGTACAATATATCTGTTCCTGAATACGATGGCGAACAACAAAATAAAAGATGGCATCAAACAGACTTATGTGATATTTTCACAGGACTTATGAGTCTCATGCATGATTGTCCGACTAAGCTTCTTCTTGTATAACGTCAAGATGTATTTTTTATCACATTAAAGTATTTTAACTTTTTAAGTCGATGTTGTTTAGCTTTTGTCCTTTAATTACTTGAAGCTGAAGCCATGAATTGAACATTTGCCTTGAAAACTCCTATATTAGAGTTTATTAGTGGTCATCCTACTCCCTCCTCACCGTCGGCCATAATCATATGTTTCCTGTGATTTACAACAAGTTTGATCTGCACAGCAGATTATTTTTACTGAAAGAGCAGATTAAAAAAAACTCCTAAATAAGGCCGGCTGTATTACTTTGGGTTTAACCAACTTTTGTATGCGGTCACATTTGTCCTTGTGCCAACATGTATACACCTAAAGCCTCATTCAGAACATTTTCTCTAATGCTATGTTATGAACTCTAAAAGAGACGCAGAGGCGCCTCCTGCGGTAGTTCTCTCAGAAAGAAAAACAACGATAGCGAGACGGTCACTCTCACGCAGGACACAGATGTACTGTATAGCCTGGTCTCTCTGGACAAACATTTTATCTTGGGTTGGGGGCATTCAGTGAATATTAATCATCTGAATGTGACTCATATTCTAGCATATTAATAAGATTTATCATATATTGAAGATGGCTCTATAAAGTGATCAAAATAAATAAATACAAATCTTATGTAGCTGCATAACCAAGACTTAGACCGGAATGACAAGCTTAAGAATATTGTGAGTATTGTTTTGGCTGACTATCCCCATACGAAGGCACTGAACCACAACAAGTTCAACCTCAAACTATACATCAACTTGTGAAGCCCGAGCCTCAGAGTGGAAGCAGCGGGCTGTGCATGAATGAGAATATTTCTTTTTACTGAAAAAGAGCACTGGGGGAGGTTACAGGGTTCGAAGTGAGGATGGGGAGGGCGACAGTGTGAGATGTTTTTTGCCGGCAGAGAGCGGGGGTCAATGAGTTCACTGTGTGCTGAACACGAGCTCTTCAGCTGGCGCTGACAGAGACATGCAAACAGGTTGGATGGAGCAGGAACAGAGAGAGGAGGAGAAGCATCAGATGTGACGTGCTGCCGGGTCGGACTGTCTGCCCCCCCCCAACCCCCCTCCCCTTGTGAACCGGACTCCTCTTTTCTCCTCCCCTGACTTTTTTTAAAATAAGGCTTCCTGCATCCTGCACATGCAGACTGGAGCTCACTGCATGGCCTCAAAATGCAATGCTCAATCTGACTCGTGTTCATTTGATTCGTGACCTTTTTTCTCTCTCTCTTTTTACATGATCTCAATCTGTAAGAGGAAGACAGGAAATGAGTCATTAGCAGAGGACCTGAGAGCTAAGCAGTGTGCTGCACAGACTCTGTCTGTGAACCAACTTATATTCCACTAACCAAAACGACATGTCTTGCTCACACACAGATGAGATCACTAGTGATATGCAAATGTATGTAGCCTCTGATTAGTGAATACAAAAGATCATGGACTGCATGACTGGGCCCTGGGAAGGGGAATTCTCTACTCCGCCAGAGATAATCCTTGTCTGAGACAGACCTCACCTCAGCCCAAAGAGAACAAAAGACATCCCTGCCTCACTAATTCAGGAGGTGCCCCATTCACACATTATGTCTGTGAAAGCCAGACCCAAGGTGGCCTATACGTTTTATTGTTGCAAAAGTTCTTTATAAAACATATTGTTACGGCCCTCATCTTTTAACTAACTTTATATATCTGCACCTGTAACTGCATGGCAGCTCATGTGAATGTGGGGCATTAAGAAATCTAATACGCTCTCTTTTGACCTTTCATGGCAACCAGGGGAGTTCCCATGCACAGATTATGTAGGCCTCTAACTGACATAAATGTGTAAAAGAGGAGATATATGGGGTAATTTGAGCAGGAATCCAACACAAGCTTGTGCACAAGTTAATAATATAATAATATAATTTTTCTCTTGACTTGAGGGAAAAATATATTGCATTGTGTTTGTGGGTGGGGTGATGGCAATTGATTTTTAGGTGCTTAAAATGTATTTTCAAAATAAATTCTGCATCAGTAGCTTTGTAGCTTCCAAAAATATTTTCAGAATCATGCTATTGGCCTTTAATGAATCGTATGTGCTAAGAAGAAATATATTATAAAATATATTAGTTTATATCAAGCTTTGTGAAGGAAACATAACAAAAGGAAACAAACTGGCTCTACACTGAAGAACATGTGAGTTTTAACATCACACTGATCCCAGGTCAGCTGGTGCAGGGAAGCCTGACATGGGAATGGTCTTTTTGCTTCTGACACAATCTATTTTCAGTTTGCCCTCAGAAATGCAACATGTTGAACAGCATGACGTAAATACAGTGCAGCAGAAAGCAGTTGTCTCTCTACAGACTGAGTACACCTTCTGCTACCCAGCACAGACTCAGTGTCATGGTGAACCATCTACCATCGTACGACACTTCAAATGTACCCAATGATCTCTAAATCATCCGTGATCGATGTCATCAAGACGAGCTGCTGCAGCATGAAGCGACTCCTCCTACTGGACTTCAAAACAATCCAATTGACACAGCTGCTGTTTCTTGTGCAGTGAAGCGTGAGGCCTGCAGTAACGGTCGCAGGATAAGTAAACAAACAAGGGCCAGTTGCAGGGACAGGTGCAGCCACAGTGAAAGTGGCCTCACTTGCAACCGGCCCAAACGTTTTACATACAGTACAACGCCAGACGCAACCACAGACAGGACAGAGGGTCCCCCAGGAGACCCACTGCTGGAGACCAGCTGCTACTTAAATCACTAACTCAGTATTATATCAATGATGAGGCCTGGTATTCAGAAAAACTGGAGGGAAAAAGAGAATGACTTTCAATTTACATACATGTGGCGGCATCATGCAGCTACAGTTAACACACAAACTATGGAAGTGAGACTATGTGACTTTGATATAACATAATTTTCCTTACTTCTAATCAGAGCTTCAGTGACCTCAGCGATGGGTGCAACCTCCATCAATGCATTGCTTTTGTGGTTGCTTCTGCCCAAAGATTTTTAAACCAAAGTTGTAGTGAATGAGGAAGCACGTGAAACAATTGCCCATAAATCAACATCACATAAACAGTGAAATAAGGAAGTATGCTAATCTCTTTAGGTGCCATTGACTACAAAGGGTTCAGCTGTGGTACACTTCATGACCTGTTTGTTGGCCGTCCACGCGTTGGCGGAGTCCCCTGAGACTTCTAACTAGTTGATTGTGTTGCTCACCATGTCAATGCACAGATTAACTTCCTATTTGTGATATTTGGGTGACATATCTGAACTTAGTATCACAATATAATGTTTTTTAAGGTGATATGTATCACAAAATGGGAAAAATTAAGCTGATGTTCAGTGTGTTCCACTGATGAACATTACATCCACTCACATATGTAAAAACCTAAATATCTAAAATGTTAATTAATATTCTAAATTGGTCGGACTCATTTTGCAAAATTCTGAAACAATATGTTGATATCATAACGATACGATTCTGCTAAAAGATAGTACTGCAGTCATATTTCATATTCCTGTATCAAATTAAAATGCAAGACAGGCACATGAGGTATTCTATTTAGCAGCAGCTATATCTCCAGCTGCTAAATAAAAAAAGGGAAAAATCATCTTATTAGTAAAAAAAGGTGAATAACTTGTTAATCTGGTGAGACAAGAGTTGACACGGCCTGACCTAAAATGAGTATGGTTAACGTACTGCTTCTTGATCGTATACTGTATGATGGCTCTGTGTGCAAAAATACAAATGCAAATGACAGTTAATCAATGCTGTTATCTTTAATAACTGCAGTCATATCACTACCTCCTCAGAGCAGTCAGGTGGTGTAAATAAGAGAATAGGAGAGCAAAGCACTTGCAGAGATTGCAGTAAAAGGGCAAGCCACTTCCTGACAGTGTCTTCCTGTGCACCCCTCCCCCCTTTCTCCTCTGACCCAGGAAGTTAAAAATGAGCTTGAGTTTTTCTGTTACAGGGCGGTAAAAAGGCATGCGCTGCTGCAGAAGGAGAAGAGCCCTCCAGCTCGGCGTGGAGACCATGTCGCCTCTTCATGGCTCCCGGCACAATGCAGGCTACTTCATTAACACTGAGCATCAAACTGAGTGACCTACTTCTGCAATGGCTTCAAAGTGGGACTATGAAAAGGAATAGGGAGCTTTGTGTTACGAGTTCAGCTTTAGATAAACAAGGAGGGGGCAAATGAGAATAAAACAGTTAAACATCCCCACGTGATGCGCTATTGATTAAAAAACACTCAGTCATACTAAATATTCAGACATACTAAGCTTATTAGAAACTTGATCTCTAATCTTCCTCAGCCTAATCTGGAGAGTGACACACATTCTTTGCACACTTTACAGTGTAAAAAGGCCAACTGTTATTTTTACAGGATTTGACACTAATCTCAGTTACCTCTGATCCTGTTTCTCTTTCTTCACACCATATTTCTTCGCCTCCCTCGGCACCCATGTCCTTTATATTTGGCATAGTGGATTTGAGGCCATGTCCTTTCTGTGAACATAATACAGAGTGGGAATATTGCCCTGCGCAGGACTGGAAGACAATGCAGAAATCCAAATGCCACAGATTCCACGGGCTCAAACACGTGTAGACAGCAGACTGTACACAGGCCTCAGCCCACAGCCAGCAAGTCAGCTGACTGCTCCCCTCCTTCCCTCAAGCCACGGTCGCTCCTCTTTGAAAGCCCCTGCCCCAAGCCTCCCTTTCTTCATGGGGTTACTTGAAGCTTTCAGTGGGCCTCTTAAGTTAAGGACAGTCCTCCCTTTTTAACCTTGTGATCCCAAAACAAATAGCTCGCAGCTATTCCAGGGTTTTTTTCCCCCCGTGTTAGTCGCCTCTTTTCAGGCCTGTGTCCCCAAACATAGCTCATAAACCAACCATTAAACACCTGATTGATTTAAAAATGTACCCTTTACTCAACAAAAAATGGAAACTCTCTGATTTTATAGACCACTTTGAATAATCTGCAGCTGTACTTAAAGGCACAGTGGTGCTTTGACCTGGAGGTCAGCATGCTGATGGCAATTCTAACTGTTAAATATGTTAAATTACTGCATGAGCATACTAACATTTGCTACAGTAATTAGAAACTAAACACAAAGTAAAGCTGAGACTTTTGAGGATGTCATTGGTTTACAAGTTTTTGGTCATAAACCAAAGTGTTGGACAAACTGACATTTTGACCTCATAATAGCACTAGATGAAAAGTACAATTCACTCATGAATGTGTGAATGTGTGTAACAATTTTCATGACTCATCAGAGTTATTTCACTTAAAACCACAGATGGTGATTTGACACAGCCACACGACGAATGCATTTTAACCTGGGTTATCTAAATAAACTTAAATACTTGTGTGACCTACAGTTAGATTATCATAACTTTCCATTGGTCATCAAATTACCTGAGACACTTCAGTCCCATGGTGGGAAAAATTAAGCTTGAGCGTAATTTCAGCCAGGAAGACTATTTACATTTGAATGCTTAGGCCTGAACTGTATTTCTTATTCATCCTGCCATTCACTCCTATCACGCATGCTCACTCATAATTATAGCACAGTGACACATTTACATTGTAATCCTATCACGCTGTTGCCGCTTTTTAAATATGATCGTCTCTCTGCCTTTAGCACGTTCAAGCTGCTGTTACACGCACGCCTCCACCCGTCGTCTTTACAGATTCATCAGCTTCATCAGCCTCCTCGGCTTTCAAGTCTCAGCAGAGTCATCAGCCACCACCACCACCGGTGTCTGGACTCCACGGGGGGATTCATGTTGCTGCTGCTCAGGGCAGCCGCCCCTCCATTACAAATCTCCCCGCTGAGTCAAGACTTTATTATCACACATCATTTTTATTATATATATTTGTTTATACGCAACAATTTTCTTTTCTACATGTACTTGTCTCTCCTGATTGAAACGTTGGCATACATCTCACTTGTACTTCCACTAGCAGGGCCTTTTATCAGCTTTCATTTGATCTGGGGGATGTTGTTCAAATGGAGGGAGAGCGAGCTTTTCCACTCAGTCAGTAATGTCTGTCACTAGTTTTGGTCATATGCAAACATCAGGAGCCAGACAGCACAATCAACAGGCTACTGATTTGTAGTTTAGGGGCCCTTTTGACATCCGTGTTAGATCATATAGTAAGAAAAAACAGCTTCACAGTGATTGCACACATTACTGCAAGCTGCCACCAAAAGCTGTATATCAATCCATAAAGCACTGGTCCATAAATATCCCAACTGCCTTATAACTGTGTAGCACTACAAACCAATGGCTTTCACACACTTCACAACCTTAAAAAGTTCAAGTAACTGTTGGTAAAAATACTTTCTTGCAATTTACATGTTTTGAAATGAACACCTCACAACCTCCGCGTCAGTTAAACTCAGGAGTGTGACTTCCTGTTCCTTTATTTAAGGTCACAGTTCACTGAGAACAACAGTGGCACTACCAGTAAGATGGTAAAGCACCTTGGATGCTGCACACGGCCACTCGTACCACCAATATCCCAGGGGAACCATTTCTACCAGTTGGCAGGGGCCCTCTTTTGTGGTAAAGGCATTTTAGAGGGAAAACAAAAAAAATCTCCATGAGGGAGACAGGAAGCTCTCGCTGCAGCAGCAGCGTCGCCCTCGTCCTGCCCTCCACCCACCTTCAGTTTTCTAGGTGGAGCTGTATAATCACTGAGGTTCAAACACAACGCCCTCCACCCACCATGAGGTCTCTGGCTGATTTCTATCTGTCATTACAATCTCGGAACCTCATGCATGTGGATCCTAAAGTCAATACATGGGCCAGGACGTGGCACAAAACACAACAACAAGCAGGCTGAATATTTCTTCAGGCCTGTGGCAGGAACGTTGAAATGGAATAAAATAACTTCACATAGAATTAGATGCACAAACATGATCCATGTATGGTCTCTCCTATTAGTTCCTCCTCTTTTTCCAGCCCTGACCCTCATGTTTTGCAAGGCGGGGATGTTAACACATGGCACTGTTTTCCATCCACTCTGCAGGAAATGCATCATAGTTCATTGTGAGGGGACCGTCGTGTTTTTTTAACAGGAAAGTGTAAAAATAACTATAAGCCGGTGGTTCCAAGGCCCGGCCAAGCATGCCAACATTTAGGAATGCAGAGGTTGAAGTGGTGATGTGTTGGTTTAATATCAAAGATAAACAGGCTGGTGCTATTGTTATTGAGGCATTTGCTGCTTCTATGAATGACACACAATGAAAAAAGGGGCGAGAGTAAAACCTTTCTCTCTAACCCTGTGAGCAAAACGCCTAAAAAGTAACAAATATTATTGTTGATTGTTGTAGCTATTGCGAGATTATAGAAAAAAAAATGTAACTGTGTCTTCTGAAATCAATAAAAAGAAAAAGAAAGTAAGAAAGAACAGGCCATTATTTACAGATGTTGGTGCTGAAAGGACAGTTGGCCAATGAAAACTCTCTGAGCTCCTTCAGCAGAAGGCCTGAAAGAGGGCAGAGAAGGAAGTGGAAGGATTAAGAGCAGCGATCCCTTTCTCCAAGCTGGAGCATCCGCTGAGGAAACTCTAGAAGACAGGGACACAAAGATATGAGCGCACAGCTCAGGAATGGAGGATGTTTGACGTTGTTCCCAGCATTCCCTTCTCCCAAGCCCCTTCCCCTCCGACACACTCCCCAACACTGATTGAGCTGTTTGTGTCGCCTCCTGTTATTGTTGGGGGGGAGAGGGTCTCCAAACACTTTACTCCACGCTGCTTCTTGGCAAAAACCTGCCTGCATTCCCACCAGCCAGTGCTATGTAACTGTCTATGGAACAAAGTGTGGTTGAAGAACTGCAGAAAGACTCAGAAAAGGAGGAAAGGGAGGTTTAGCAGAGTCAAGAGTCATGATGGAAGCTGCAATCAAGCTTTTCACGAGGGGGTGTTAGACAATGGGATCTGTATTTGATTTAGGTTTCACGAAAGCATTTTGTGACATAACTTTAAAATGACGTCTCATGAGGATAAAGGAGTTACAGGAAGGGCTGCAAAGATGAAATGGACTCAAATTGTGTGAGAGTGTGCAGGTTTTAATTCGCATCTACTTTACTTTCTCTGTCTGCTTCTCCCCCCCCCCACCTTAATTTCTATCCCTCATGGCTGAGTAACTTCCTCACCCGGCGAGACAATATTAAGACCTGGATTAGCATGTTTGTACAGGCATTAGGCTACTGCTTTTCCCTTGTGCTAAATATTTCCAATACATTTTCAGGCCAGAAAGCAGAGCTTTGTAAACTTCCAGGACTGTACCAGTTTTTTCCATGGACCTGGAAATGCTGCACAGACCATGAGTCAGTATGTTTTGTTGTTATACTGGATAGATTGTTGCCACGAAGGTTTTTTTCTCTGGAATAGCAAAATGTATAATCTGAAATCTGTGTCGATCCACATTGTTCTCGCACATTATTCTCCAGATTTCAACCGTTGCTCAGTGAAGCCAGCATCTAGTCTCAGGCATCTAGTTGACAGGTGTATAATAAAGCTGAAGATTGCTGATTTTCTGATGTCCCCAGTATTCTCCACACTAATCATGTCCAATATTTTTGGGGTGTTGGACTCCAGGATTGTACAGAGAGAAATGTCCTCGAGCTCCTGTGGGGTGTTTACAGTCAGACTTGCTGGCTGGTCCTCTGCTGCTTCAGAGCTGTTTGTTTCCTCACTGACACAGCAGAGAGGCGGTGCTACCACTGACAGAGGAAACCACTCCGAAACTTCAAAGGTTACTGACATACCAAAGTTCAGCAGCCAAATCCAAGAGTAACTATTCAGCATTATTAAACCCTGTTCATGGATTTTATACCCTTTTTGAACAAGGAAAACATATTTTACTCTGAGACATAGTACTGTTTTCCTATTACCATCACCACCACTGAATGTGCACTCAATATTGGCCTGCTGGTGCCCTCTTTCTCTCTGTGGGTTCAATCGCTCAGTCACGTCCAGGTATATTTGGCAGATGGTATCAGAGAAAAAATAGTTGTTTGGGAAGTCGGTAAAACAAATGGAGTTCAGCCATTATTCATTTTAATATTTGTGATATTCCTATTGTGACGTATCGAATTGTCTTGAAAAATGCCTCCCTATATTTCCTATAATACAACAGTATGCAGCAGAAAAGGATGGAGCCTGTTTTTATTCTGCTGTGTTGAGGATTTAAGAGACCTTGTGTTAAACTAAAAACTGAAAAAAAGGCAGTAAAAAAAATGCAGCTTAGAACTTTGCTCTCTCTGCTCACTTTAAAAAAAAAAGTGTTAAATCAGTGCAGTCAGACACTTAAGATCATCCGGATGTTTGCCTGCTGGTTTCTGCACATTCAGATTAGGGTCACTATTTTGACCCTGCTTTGAATTGCATTGAATTACACTTGTCTTTATTTTATGTTGGTGTTTATATTTTTTGGGGGACTGGCGTTAAAGGGGTTAATGGTCACATCTCGACCATCAAACCAACCCCAAGTTCATCCTATTTCAACTTGATGCTTTTACGCACACGTGCACGCGGACACTCACCTTCCAGCCCGCGGAGCTGTTACTGTCTCCTTTATCCTTGAAGTAAGGCACATTCTTGACCATCCAGTCGTAAATCTGAGACAGCGTCAGTCTCTTCTCGGGGGAGCTGTCTATCGCTTTGGTGATCAGGTCGGCGTACGACATGTTCCCCCAGGCGTTGCGACGGGACGAGCTGCTCTTCCTCTGGCCGGAGCCACCCAGGGGTGCGACACCCGGAGGAGGCACCTGTTGCTGAGGCGGCAGCTGCGGACCGGGGAGCTGCTGCTGAAGGGCAGCAGGAGGAGGAGGATGGTGGTGGTGGTGATGTGGACGCACACAGTTTCCCTCCCGACACTGGAAATCAGGCGCTTTCTGCTCTGCATACTCTTCATAGTCCTCCTCTAACAAGCCCAGGTTTCTGATGAACTCGGGGTTTCCTCCCGGCTCCTGCTGCACCGACGGGCCCGGGGACGAGGTGTTGGAGCCGGCCGGGTCGCTGAGCTCCGGCCGGGGCAGCGGCCAGGTGCAGGACCGCGGGCGGGAGAGAGGCTCAAATTCAGGGTCTATTTCGACCGGCTGCGGTGGCGGTACCTCAGCCATGTCCGAGTGGCTCTCAGCCTCACACAGACAACTCACATACAAAAAAATAAATAATTAATGGAAAAAAAATCAACAGGTTAAAAAAATAAAAAAATAAATAAAAATGTTGCGTTCTCTCAAAAGATTCCAGTTATAAGGTATAACATATATATATAAAGAGAGGTTTATAATTTAGAAGTCAGAGAACTGTTTCGTGCAAGGTCTTCACTGAAGTTCACACCATCCTGCACCGACTAATCTCAACTCTCAACTCTGCCGCTCCGTCAGTGTCGTCCAGAGTCTGATGCTGCGTTCAGGGCCCACTAACAGGCTCGGTCTTTTGGGTTTTTGCAATTTTACGGTGCGTTTGAGTGCTCTTTGGTTGGAAATTCCGAAATGGACCCGGTTTCAAGTGAAATGTGCATTTCATGTGCAATGCATTTCTTTAGAATTTTAAGTTTAGCTTAGATAATTAAGTATAAAATCATTAATTAGAGGACTAGTCTTCATGGCTTCTCAGATTCGTTAGAAGCTGTGGATTCAGGAGATAAACATGTTCAGCCATGAGTTACTGTGACATGCTGCCATGGTGTCCTGCATGACAACCATAACAAAAATTAAAGTTTTTATCGGCTCAGCAGCGAGTGAAAATACAGTAGGCCTCCTTGTTGTTAACATCAGGTTTTAACCGTATAATAAAAGTGATCAATCATTATATCTGATTTTCAGTCACTACATTTCGTTCAACTCTTGTCATTGCAAATTCTTGGATTATGTACTTACACATTTTGAAGGCATCTGAATGCACCATACAGGCAGAGGAACATGCAGAGTCCCTCTAGTGCTTTGAGAGATATTGTGCCCACCTGATCACAGGGAGTAGTTTTTTCGTGGTTTTCACAGTAAAATATATTCACAGATGTGCTAGTTTATAATGTGTAGTTGGGTTTTTCCCACAAATGGTCGTTTTCTTATACAGTCCAGCCATCAGTTGGTATGTGTGGCCAGATACTTATGATTGTGATATCTGAAACACTGAATCACAAAATGTTTTTACACCATATCCAGTTTTATCATACTGGTTAATACAATAAATCCAACACATTTACTGCACTGCAAAGACAGATTTTTGGTTGAAATATCTAGGTCCAGGGTATTGTGCTAAAATGGTTATATCCTAACATGTGGACCATAGATGTGAGTAGTGCCATCTAGTGGGTAATTTGCATACAAGTTATTTCTGAGCAGAACAAAAACACTTTTTTTTCGTACTTTATACTCAAGTCGGGAAGTGTTGACAAAATCTTATCATGACAATCATGTGTTTAAGGAAAAGTGAACAAAATGTGGAAATGAGGCACTCTCAACTGCCAAGCTCTCGTTTTCCACACTTTCTCGGACAATAGCCTGCCGAGTGTTTTTAACCCAAAAGGAATCTGAGTTGTACATTGTTCACATGTTTTTTTTGTTTCCACTTTAAAAGCACTTCCTTTACAAAGGGCACACGGTTCATGGTCTTATTAGCCTCCTACTGTAATCCTGATCTGAGGTCCTAGATGCTGCACATAAGTTGTACTTGTTTTACGGCCTGCCTGGAAAAACACTATTAATCACGATCACAGGTGTTTGGATGACCTTTTAAACAAAAATACAAAATGTTTTTATCAACCTGTTTTCTTTGAATGTGAAGGTCTTTAACCATCCATCCAACTAAACTGTCCACGCTTGTTTTTTTTCAATGCAACCTAATTTTCAAACATGGGTCGTAACAAAACTAAACCTTTTATTCATAATTATAGTATAATATAACACAACAATGCTTGCATATCACTTAATACCATCTGCGTATCACAAAAAACATTGGATTTGATATGGCTGTTGATTCTGGGACAAATTTGGTAACCAAATCCAAATGTATTTGTGTCACTATTGAGACATTTTAGTCAGTAAATAGTCTGCATTGGCACTGGATTATGCAAATAAAGGTTGAACGAATGAAATAAGCCAAAAAGACATGCCTGTGCTTTTGTTGTTTTATATTGTTTGTATTCTTTGTACAAGCACCTGTATAAGCAACATTTCAACAGTTGTTCTATAGTCTGATCAACATTTTAGAGACAGTACATACTGTTCAATGTTTGACACCAGGACACAGACTTGATGCCAGTCCACTCTAACAGGCCGCCTGGAAGAGTTAAGAAATCCAACCTGTATGAGTAAAAATTATCATAGATGCAAAGTCCCACTGAGTAAACAGGACTTAGTTTAACATGTCCACATTCAACAAATGTTGAAAACTTATGCAATTGTCTGTAGCTCAGTTGAGGTAAACATCAGCCTCCTTGAGGACTTCCTCTTTCTGGTGGAAGTAGTCTCTGAACCAGGAAATGTGTTCCCTCTTCTGTGTGACTGTCAGGTAGGGGTTTCTGGACAGACCGGCCACCACGAGCTCCATGAAGTGACGCACCGGTCCCTGGCGGGCAAAACCCTCCTCCAAGTGTTTCTCTAAGAAGATATGCTCATGGAACGGGACACTGGCTTCCTCCTCGAGGCCTAACATAGAGCAAGAAGACTGTCAGAGTGGCATTTTGTTCTTCTCTCTACGTTTAGCTAGAATACAGCACTCATTACTCACCAGCTTCATTGTTGATTGGGTATTGCCACATTTTCCCCTCTTTGGTCCACTGGATCATTTCCTCAAACCCGTTCCGGGGTGTTTGGTTGGTCGACAGAGACAACTGATTGGCAAAGTCCATGTCCCATAGGGTTGGCCGTGCTGAAAATATGACAGCAGCATTATGGGCAGATGTCCTGATGAAGTTAAAACCAAGAGCTTTTGCAATGTCCCATTAAGGAGGGACAGCGTTCGCCTACTTGACAACATCTCATGACAATAAGCATGAATGAAGGCTCAATTCTCACTTATTTCAAAGGCCAAAAAAGTATCTCTACAAATAACACCATACATCACCCACTGTAAGCAAACATAGTCAATAAATAAAAGTAGGCTTATTACAAAATCAAAATTCCTTATTACCAACTGTTGATTCAACTCCCTCTGCATCAGCAGTCAGAGAGAAGATGTTCAGTCTTTTCCCTGAGAACAAGTGCTTCCTAAAAAATGAAAGGCACATTAAATACATGGTCCAACTCAAAACCTATACGAGTAAAAACATGAAGAAAGTATTCACCTTCTCCGAACACCGTCCAGCTCAGCAGTGATTCCTCTGTCATGCGTGTATCCTCGCCCGTCGTCATCAAAACGGATCTGATTAGCTGGCCGAGCATTCTGTCGGTTGGAATTCTTTCCTACTTTCATGTCAGCGATTATTACTCTGAAAACATATTGTTGGATTAACGTTTATTACATGTGAATGATTTTTTTTCCCTCCATTATACAGAATGAAAAAGCATAATCAAATATCACAGTCTCATTTAAATATTCAGACCATTGACATTCCTTTACTGGAGACCTAGACTAGACACATACCCGAGGTTGTTCAAGTCCCCTTTCTTCTGGGCCTCAGTGATGGTCTCGTGCTGCCTCAGCTGCCTCAGCAGCTCAGACTCAGCCTGGCTGTGGTCAGGCAGAGTGGAGGCAGCAGCAGACGCAGCTGCAACCAGTTCAGGATCCAGTGTCTCTCTAAAGAAAACACAGTGGATGAAGAGAGACCGGGGCTTCAGACATCCTCCCAAGATTAGGGTGTAAAGTGAGTAACAGGTGTACAGGCACAAACTACAGTTGAAACAATCAAACTCGCAACAGAAATCAATGGCAGCAGGAACCGTGAAAGTCAGCATTTCATTGCTAATGTTGTGATACAGCATACAACTCAAAGAAACCTGCACTTTATCAAGTTAATGCGAGCTGATGAGTAACTCCAAACCCCCTCTCACCTCAGTGATGAAGCCTCCACTGTAGCCTTCTGAAACATACTGATAGTGCTCTCCATAGCTGCTGGCTTCGACTTGGGTGTAGACTCGTAACTTGGCTTCACGATCATGTTTTTGAGCTTCCTCTTATTAGTTACTTCTACCTTCATGGCTCCAAGAAGGTCGAGGAGACTCTCTTTCCCACTCTTGGCTGCGTCAGTCTTCACTTGTTTTGGCGTTGCCACGACCTGCTCAATTTTAAAATCCACCTGTGGCTGCGTGGTACTTCCCTCATCTGTCTTTAACACCACTGGCTCCTCCTCTCGATGTTCAGCCATCTTGATAATGTTGCCGTCATCTTCAGCTTTCTGTGTAACCAGAGTTGGAGTTTCTGTTGGCTCACCGTCTTTATCTGCATTTGTTTTCTCAACTTGATCAGAATTGGCAACATCGCTTTTCTTTTCACAGAGTCTGACTGAACTAGTGCTGAGGGCTTTGACTCCACCTCCATTTGCAACCCTATGTTTAGAGAAGAAAACAGAGTTAATAGTCAGAGGGGTCGGACCCAGAAGGGATCCCAGAAGCTCGAATAATAATAATAATAATAATAATAATAATCATTACACTATTATTACAAAATCAAATACAAAAACACAAGAATTAGTTTAAGGGGTGGGCAATACCGTCCTAAAATAACATGATTTATTATTAATATGATATTCTTGATGATAATAAAACACTGAAAAAGGTTTATTACCAACAGACACAACATTGTTTGGCCCTTTCAGAAACATCACTCTCCATAATAGCAGTAGTCTGTAAGCCGGTGCATGGTGGGTAGTAGAGACAAAGATAGCTTTTAAATTAATAGTAACTGTCTGTCAGGGAGATGGCTCTCCTGTCACAAGGTGGCTGCTGGTACCAACTTCTTTAGATGCATTAAATGTTGTAGTTGTAACCTAGTCTACACGTTACAATGGAGACTACTTGCTCCTGATGCACCTGAACCTCTCAGAGAGATGTCAATCAAACTGTCCCAGGTGCAGGTTAACCTGTTCTACCCTAGCCTATTTTTGAGGTTTCCGCACGAAAAAAGCATGCCCATACAAAAGTGAGTACAATTCTGCAACCACAAGGTCTATTTGAATAATTGTTGGTGTTATTATAATGGTAATAAATAAATAATGTGTAAATATCAGTATATATGTCAATGGTTAAAAGTAAATGAAGATAGAAGATAGAATACAGAAAAATGAAAAGATTTCAGGTTTGAAAAAAAAAAAAAGAAGAACTTTCAGGATGATCGTCACTTTAGAATAATGCAGTTGCAGGTTTAATCCTTTTTTATATCATATCACAATATGTGAACATTCTCTCTGCACAGTTTGACTTTGAATAAAGTGAAGCAGAAAACAATAAAAGAGTTTTTAGTACAGACAGGTCAGAAAAATCCTCTGAAAATTAGGATTTATTGAATAATTTAGTTCTTTATTTCTTTGACCAAAACTCTTTTTTTTAACTTATTTTTTCACTAATTATGTTTAATACATTAATATACAGCATTAACATACACAATGCCAAACTAAAATAATGTTTTTTGCTCTGAAATCTCTATAAAAATGCATATTTTTGTTCTCAAAATCAGAGTTCTGAAGAGTAAAAGGCTGGAATTTATTCTGTGTTCGGTTTTCAGAGCCAAGTAAGACCTCCTGTCCAGCTTCAGAGATAGGTTATAGTGGGGGAGGGGGTGAAATTAGATTGATAGCACTGCTAGCCAATACAAAGTTAGTCAGGCCAAATGGTAAATGGTAATGCCAAATGGTAATTTCCTTCTAAGGAATTTCGAAGCTGCTGTGCCTCTCCACCCCTCCCCCCATATGTAAATCTTCAGTCACAAAGACCCCTGAGACCTTTGTTTCTCAGTCGAGGTTTTACACAGACCTATTTCAGTCAGGACCAGTACATACATCCTTCTACAGTGTTTCATAATCAGGTACGAGTGCTGTTTATCATATTTTTCTGGTTTCATATTTGTCTGAGGCTGGTGCTATTTGGCTCAGTGATCGCTGAGGCTGTGGTCTACAGGGGATTGACCGGTATGTGCGGAATCACTGGGTTATGGCCATTCTTTGGCGTGGTCGCAAGCCTATGTAGCATGAAGCTAACTCGAGTAAGGGAGACATATGCCGAGCTGGCCAGTCCAGTCGCTGGCGAGATATGAATATGAATATTTGTTTATGCTTTTGGTTGGTCTTGTTTCGTTGTGTTTGGAGCACGTATAAATGGCTTACATGAGCTTGTAGCCCGGGTTTCTTCTGTTATTCTGATAGGCAACATCATTATATTTGTTCTTGATTAGTGTTTTCACTCGCAGGGGGAACTCCAAAGTTTTTAAAAAGGGGTACACTTTGGCCCCACGTGTGGGGCCGTCGGCTGGAACAGGTTTAGAAAGCTTATAGCTATAGAAATAATAAATAACACATTTTCGAGCCATCTCGAATGCACATTGTTGTCACTATACAAACTTTGTATTCACCAAAAATACACCCAGATGACAGCCCAGCCCAGTGAGTATCTGACGTTACCTCATATATCCCTCATATAATCACTCAGACAAACTCACCTTAAACCGGGAGCTGTAGCCTTGTCACAGGTAGCTGGAAACACACACGACTCAAATACACTGACTGAAGAATGTCGCGCCGTGCACACTGTCCGGAATAAAAACCTGTACATGATTGCTTCTTGCAATGCCCTTCCACGCTCCTGACGTTTGTCTCCGGTGCTACATCATAAGGTCACCGACATAAACTCGAGGATGACATTGGTTCCGGGCACAGTACTTCATACATTCATGGTCTAACGGCTACTTTCCAGAGAGGAACTGGCTTTTAATAAAGTTATACTGTCAAACTGTTTAATTGTGGTATTTTATATTTTGCCATTTAAAACTCATACCCCGTAATTGATTTTTGAATAAGTTACTTTTCGACCAACGGCTGCTCAAGCCGTCTCAACTGTAGTCTCGCGATATCACGAGCGAACGTGACTCAAAATGGCGACGGAACATAAGCGCTAATTCACGAAAGGAGGTCCCAGCTGCAATCCGTGAATTAGTTAGTTGTTTATACCGAAAGATGGATATTCACAGAGAAGAATTAGCTTTGCGAAAAAAATATTGTTGCAAATCTCAACATTGACTGTTTTTATTCGCGTAAGTTCCTGTTTAAACTCAGAAAGGAGAGGACAACTTCACACAGGTAAAATGTCATCGGAAGCTAAGTTACTAGCATGCGAGCTAAAACACATCATATGTATCCACTGTAAGTTCATATTAAAGAACTATGCAGTCGTTAAGTGGCTTAAAATCGTCACCGTGTAGATGTATCGTATGAAGTCGCTGCACTTGCATGAACACACCGTTACTTTACAAGCGGCTGGAGTCTCGTATGTTGCTGGTTGTTTTCCCGTCAGAGTGGATGAACCCGCTTTCTGTGCAGTTCGGTGTGTTTATTTACACACATGAAGTATAAAACCTGTTTAAAAAGTATTTATTACGTGGGATTTGTTTCACGTGTGCATCGTAAACAAGATTGAACATATAATCAAAGTGGAGGCAATCAGGATTATGAGTGAGACATGAAATCTAGTCGATAACGTTATTTCCTTGATGACTGCCTCCTTCTGTGCTGATGAGACATCTGCATGCACATCCCAACACTCCTGATATGATTTTTTTTTTCTAAAACTTGCATAAGGATAATTAACTGCACTTTTTAAGGTCTGCCACAAATTCAGTTTTATTGTCCAAACCAATTAACGTGACATTTACAAGATAAACATTATTGTTTGGACTTTATGTAAAGCTTTGGCTTTATGTTTGTGCTTGTTTTCTCTGTGCATTCATGTTAAACTGTTGTTTAGGCTTATGGCAAATGTTACATTTGTTTTATAAGTGTAGTTTTGGTCTCATAGACCATTGGCTCTCTGGCAAACACTAGCTGAGATGTCATAAATCCTTCATTTTTAACATTGACTTTCTTTTTGTCATCATCCCACAAAGCTGCATTGAAACACCCAGTTGTATGCACATTGTCTCACATCTCAGCCATGGATACCTGGAACTTCATGAGTGATGTGTTTTCCCTCCGTGCATAAACACTATGTTTTTGATGATGGTCTGCCCAAGGCAGATAAATAGTTATGTCATTTTTTTTGAGAATATCTCAATGATGAGCTGCAATTTTGCATTCTAATGTTTACATTTGGGGAATTAGAGTAATGACGGAATAGAAGTAAACTATAGGCTGCATATAATGTTTGCTGAACCATCACATAACTACATCAAGACTGCTTGTCAAATAATATGTCAAGATGCTGTGTTTGTGGCTTCAGACCCATTGAGTGGTTATTACTGGTGGCGAAGCATTCACATTTTGTAGAACTGAAATGGGTTTTACCCCAAAAAATAAGAATGCAAAACCAGTGTCCCCTGAATATGAGGAGTACATCTGTTTGAATTTGATTTTTTTGTGCGTGTATGTGAGGGGTGATATTCACAGACCTGTGTGTACTTTGTTAGTCATGGCGGAGGAACGTCGGCAGAAGCAGTGTTCGGTCTCCCTGCCCACAGAGTCCATGAAGGCCATGGCAGAGTCTGTGGGAGTGGGGCAGCTCCAGGAGGAAAGCTGCGCTGCCCTAAGTGAAGAAGTCAGCTACAGAATAAAAGAAATTGCACAGGTAAATGATGAAGATATTTTCTCTGTGGGTCTGTAAATCTCACTGAAACTACATGCTTGATTGTCTTTGGCATAACTGATACATGATCTTTATATTTCTGTTTGGTCTCTCTCCTTTCTCCCTTTTACTTAGGATGCTCTCAAATTCATGCATCATGGGAAGAGACGTAAATTAACCACCAGTGACCTAGATAACGCTCTCAAACTAAAAAACGTGGAGGTAAGGGAGAACGTGCTTATTAGAGCACTTGATAGATGTTGTTCAAAGGAAAAGCTTGAAGTGGGTCTTTTGCTCTGGTTTCTTTTGAACTTCTGTGCTCTAAGTAAGTTTCCTCTTGTTACAGCCCCTGTATGGGTTCCAGTCGCAAGACTTTATCCCTTTCCGCTTTGCAAGTGGTGGTGGAAGAGAGCTTCATTTCTATGAGGAAAAGGAAGTCGACCTCAGTGACATTATTAACACACCGCTCCCCAGAGTTCCACTAGATGTGTCTCTCAAAGGTACGCAGATGATCAGTATTACATGCCGTCATACTCCAGCATATTGTCTTGTTTTGACTGTCAGCTCATACACCATGCTTGTTTAAATCCACAGCCCATTGGTTAAGCATTGAGGGGGTGCAGCCTTCTATTCCAGAAAATCCACCACCAGGTGAGCCCTGTTTTAGATTTTGTTTTCTCTCTTCAAAGACCAAAAAATATATAACTTCGCAGAAAAAAACGTAATATTTGGTTTTATTTACTGTTTTTCAGCACCAAAAGAGCAGCAAAAGGTTGAATCCACAGAGCCCCTCAAAGTCGTCAAACCTGGTCAGGATGAGGAAGGTATGATTCAAGGCAAGGGTCAGGGGGCGACCGCTGCTGATGGCAAAGGTCAGTATCTTGTGTTGTATTAGAATTAAACATTTCTCTATTTAACATTCCTGTCCCCTTGCCTTCCTTCTCCCCACCCCTAATCCTTTATGACTAGTGTGCCTCCATCATACTATGTTTACATCTGTCTCTTTCAGGAAAGGACAAGGGTCTAATAAGGTTGAAGCCGCGCAGCACTCATGAGCTGTCTGTGGAACAGCAGCTCTACTACAAGGAAATTACGGAAGCGTGTGTGGGCTCCTGTGAGGCCAAGAGAGCTGTAAGTCTGGCTTTTCTGTCTGTATACATGGTTTATTTTCTACATGCTGAGTAACAACCTGATTTATTTTTTCCTTGAATCATTTTGACTAGAAATTATATTGTGTTTCATTAATTGGCTATAAAGTAAAGACATGGCAAAAAATTGTAGCCAACATAAAGTTGTATGTGTAATAGTAGTTTTAACCTTTTTTTGATGAATGTTTTGCTCTTGTCTCATTCAGGAAGCTTTACAGAGTATTGCCACAGATCCTGGACTGTATCAGATGCTTCCAAGATTCAGCACATTCATTTCTGAAGGAGTGAGCGTCTTTTCTATCCTCTCCTTATGTTCTGAACCATTACTCATCTGATAAATGAATTATAAAAAAAAAGCATATCTGTGCTGAAAGTACTGACGTTATGTTCTCCTCAAAGGTCCGTGTGAATGTGGTGCAAAACAACTTGGCACTGCTGATTTATTTAATGCGGATGGTCAAAGCTCTAATGGACAACCCCACCCTGTATTTGGAGAAATACGTGAGTGCAGAAAACAAACAAATGTCATATAATTTCTTTGACGGGTATAATCTCAACGTCTACTTTTATCGTCACGTTTACTTTTCTCGATCTGTATTTGCAGCTGCATGAGCTCATCCCAGCTGTGGTGACGTGTATTGTGAGCAAGCAGCTGTGTTTGCGACCGGATGTTGACAACCACTGGGCTTTACGAGACTTCGCTGCTCGCCTCATGGCCCAAAGTTGTAAAACCTTCAGTACTACGACCAACAACATCCAGTCCCGTATTACCAAGACCTTTACTAAGGTGATCACTTTTTAGACAGATGCCTGTTACCCTCATTGAATTTAACGTTACATTACATTTAAAACACTTCACATACTAAACCCGGCTGACATGTTTCTTCAGAGTTGGTTGGATGAGAAAACGCAGTGGACGACACGTTACGGCTGCATCGCTGGACTCTCTGAACTAGGACCTGATGTGAGTGTGATTCTGTTTTCTTTATATAGGTCTTTATCATTTTACTCATATATCGGCACCAACCTCCTGATTTTTTTTTTCTTCCCCGCAGGTGATTAAGACGTTGATCCTTCCTCGGCTTACTATAGAGGGTGCTCGCATCAAAGCAGTGATGGAAGGACCAGTGGTCTCCAATATTGATAAGATAGGAGCTGACCATGTTCAAAGCCTCTTACTGGTAACAAAGTTTGTGACTATTAAGCACTGTAAAGTATACGAATTCCCACAGAATACTACATTTGTATACTATAAAAGACAAAGCGTTTCACTAAAACAACATGACATTCGTCAGTAATTGTTTCTTACTTTGTATTAAACCAGAACACATGTTTTTTTTAATATTGACAAAATGCTTTTTGTTTTTTAAAGAAACACTGTGCAAGTGTTATTGCCAAGATCCGACCTCAGCCCGACAACGTGGAACAGTATCGGACAGACTATGGTTACCTCGGACCCATGCTGTGCTCCCATGTGATGAAGGCCAGGACTCAAGCAGCACTGCAAGCTCAACAAGTCAACAGAACCACATTAACAATCACACAGGTACATTTAATACTGATATGAACATATTATGTTCAGTGAAGTAAATCATTGTTAGAAAGCTGGAAGGATGCCATGAATGCCATTTAAAAAAATAAATAAAAAATTGCCAAAGAATGACGTGTAACTAAACCAGCACACAGCTGATGAATGATGAATTGTTTTCTTGCAGCCTCGTCCCACCCTTACTGTGTCACAAAGTGGGTTAAGTGGGTCGGCAGGACCGCGCACTCCCAGCATCATTAAGGTTCCGAGCTCCCTCACTCTGATGTCTCCTCGACCAGGGACCCCATCACAGCCATCTCCCCCGGCAACAAAATACATCGTCATGGCAACCAGTGCTGGAGCCTCCTCAACTCAGCAGGTACTTTTGTTTTTTGATGTTACACTCATCGCGACGTTGCTCTACAGCGCCGCCACTACAGGAAATCTCCACACGGCGGTACCTTCTCTTGCCTATATTGATAAGATAGCAGCTGCAATAACAATGTAAGCATCATGAGGGATATTTTATAACATATCTACTGTGTTACAATATAAAAACAACAAACAAAAGCGGTATTACAATTTAAATACAGCCATGAAACATTTATATATTTTCATTAATTCGTAATGTGATTGGTGTGAAACTTAACAGGTCTTAAAATGTACGGGGATTTACTGAAACCCTTTTCTTTAAAATCACAAGGGTGTGAATTTACACCTGTCTTTTTGTCTTCCCTCTAGGTAATCACCCTCAGCTCTTCCCAGTCAGCCTCACCAGTCACCAGCACTGTTCCCAGTGCCACCTCGACCTTGCAGCCTTTGGTAAAACTGGAGTCTGGCAGTGGCCAGGGACTCACAGGTTCACGACCTACGCAGAAGTACATAGTTGTATCTCTGCCCTCGTCTGCCTCTTCCTCTTTGGAGACGAAGAGCTCCGTGCTACCAACCTCAATTTCTTCAAACCCACTCGAAGCGGTGATGAAGTTAGACCGGTCCGACTCTCCTGGAGCAAGCACGCAGTCGCCACACTGAGACTTGTAAAGATAGTGGAGATTTTTACCATGTTGATGCAGCTGAACACACAAAGTGATTTGTTTGGGCTGAACATAAAGGGGTAAACTCTGGCATGGTATGAAGGGGAATATCTGAACTCTTGACTGAAGAGCAAATGTGACTAGACATTGTAAATATGTTAATGCCCAATGAAAACTCAGGTCCAGCTGTGAGATCTGTAATGTTTCAGCTTATATTCTAATTGATTCCATGTTCTTTTTTTACTCTAAAATAAATCAGATTTTGTATGAAATCCTTGTCTGAATGTGTTTTTTATTTCCAATATGGTTTTTAAGAAAATTTTTATTGTGTACAGTTTGCGATCAAAAATGTCCCTGTTTATCAAAACCTCATCTGAGCAGCTGTTTAAACAAACTATTATTCTCTGAAACTGGCATAGTGTCATCACTGATCACAAGAAAGTTTAAACCACATGAGTAGTGTAAATGAAAGAAAAATAAATATTACGGACTTCCTGTCGGTGGTAGGGTTTTACTTAAGTAAAAGTAATTCTACAGTGTAAAAATGTCTGCATTCAAAATTGCATGAGGAAATTACATATCATACTTACATGTTTACATTTTTGTATGTAAAAAAAAACCTGTGAATGAACATAAACCAGTAACTATGGCTATTAGATTAACGTAGCAGAGTAAAAATGAATACATGGCATAAAATGGAAAATATTTAATCTTTACAAGTACATGAGTAAATATAGTTGGGTACATTTCACCCCTGCTTCCGGTCAGTTGGCAGGTCAGAGTTCAAGAAGTAAATAAATAAAAGATTTTTCCAAGTTCAAGACTACAATAATGAACTACGACTCCCACTAAGCATTGCGGCCAAGCTTAAAAAACTCGTTTGAGATTTACTCTTTGTAGATTTATTTTATTTTGAAGGCACAATTGCAACACCGGCATCACTTCCTGTGAATTCACTATTGTCAACAACGCAGGTAAGATTTGCGGTTATCTGACTTCAGTCTGAGTAAGAAGAGTCCGCTGTGTGTGTGTGTGTGTGTGTGTGTGTGGACTGGTGGATTCTACAAACATGCATTTCAAAATCCGGGCTGCAACCAAAGAAGACTGCAAAGAAATATCTAGAATGATATTGGTGAGGCTCAGCACGTCGTTGTAATGCCACGAACCTAAAACACGTGTTCTCAAATACCGACTGTGATACACATTATACAACCTTAAAACACAGACTACACAAATATTCAATAACTTCACTGTTATGAAGTGTAGTATGCCCAAACTTATTTCATACACCAATGGGCTCCTCCTTGTTATACTACATCAGTTATTTTTATGAAATGTGCTTTATGATTAGTTATGAATAATTATATTGTATATTTATTGGAATAAATATTCAATAACTTCACTCTTATGAAGTGTAGCATAACAAAACTGTAGTGTAGTCTGTGTTTTCCGCATTGCACTTTGTAGACGGTCCCTGAGCACTCGCCTCAAAACCGACCGGAGAACGGCCCATTTTGGGAAAATGAAGATTAATTAAGGTTGTAGCGTGTTGTCTACATCACTATGGTTACAGAGAGGTGTTGATTGTATTTTTACACCGTTTCGCTAACGAGTTATTGATCCGGGAAATCCGAATCTGTGAATATCTTTCCAACTTTACCTAACTTGTACTTTGGTGTATTTGTCAAAGGACTCAGGTTACATAATGCATCCACAAATAACGTAATAAAACCCCCTTTTCCTCAGGAGTTGGCGGTTTATGAAAATATGTCCGACCAAGTGAAGATAACTCATGAAGGTAAGTGTGTGTGTGCATTGTGCAGTATGAGATGGAGTCAGCAGTGGAAGCCTTTGCAACCAGACGTAGTTGGTAAAAGGAAAAGCTCTAATAAGTAACTGAGATGACATTTTGGGTCCAGCAGGAGTGAAGGTTAACTTGGTGTGCAATACTGTTCTCACATTTCTGTGCCTTATTTTATATATTTTTTTTATACTATTAGTATTTACCTCCTTTCTTAGTATTTTAATCTTTTTATTTTGATATTTTAATTTTACCTTAAGTTTAAGTTATTGTAATTCTATGTGGAAGGAGGACCTAGCAAAGCAAGATTGTCATTGTGCGGAGTAACTGTCTGTTAACTGTGCATATGACAATAAAAATATCTTAACTCAGCAGTGCTGAATCTGAAGTCAGATCAAATCTCAGGGAGAACATCTTTAATAATGTGGTTGTGTGGGTGGGCAGGGTCCATGGCACTTCTTCCTGCTCTTTTAAAAAAATATATATATAATTTGTCTTGCAATATGAGTTCCTCTATGAATTACTACAAGCAGTCTCCCTCACAATCTAATCATTATGTGAACGTGTGAGCGTCTGTAGCCGCCAGGTAATGAAGTGCGAAAGACATGTTTGCTCTCTGAAGATAACGTGTACCAACGAGGTGTTTAATGCGCCAATAAAAGAGGAATAGAAGAAGACAAGATATTACTATGAGTTGGGGAAAAAAGTCATTAGTTAATCTTCAAATGTCTCAATGTTTCTTGCACTTGGGTGCTGAGGAATACTACTATTACTTCTAATGTGAAGATGAAATGTTGCCATTTGGTTAAATGGTCTGTCTTGCTCGACTTTAGAACTGGAGCGGGACGGTTTCTGCCACAATCCCTTCTTTGAATGCCTCGTTGCAGAAGTGCCGGAGGAGCATAAATCTAAAGAAGGTAAAGTGTTGAGGCCTTTTCTTTTGTGTTCCTCCTCGTCAGGCGGCTTTAAACTCGTCGGCGTCTTAATATAATAATAATAATAATAATAATAATAGATAATAACAGGTCTGTGACCTCGCTGTTCAGGTATTTCCATTTAGTATCGAACAAATCACGATGACTACACAAGGGCCACGTCTTAAACCAACAGTGTCAGATGTTGTTCGTCGTTTCCTTTTCAGAGCTGAAACTGAAGGTAGGTAAGGGACGTTGCGCAATAACTGAGCATCCACAGACTTGAAATCAATTTAACTTTTTTTTTATGCCAGACACAAAATGTAATATTCCTTTTATATTTGCCGGGATTACATTTCTTTTTGTGGTATTCTGCCTGCTTGTCTTTCTGATTGCTTGTACCTTTTGCCCATGTAGGATGCACCATTATCGGATACGGCCTTTACTTTTACACCTACAGCACATGGAAGGGGCGGTCGGTGTATCTGGAGGACCTGTACGTGATGCCAGAGTTCAGGGGTAAAATATGGATTGAGTTGTTGTCGACGAAACACTTGCTTGGTTGTGCAAATCATCATTTATTAACATTTCTGCTGCGTCTTCTTCCGTAAATGTTTTGTCCCCAAGTCATAATATTTATTTTATTGATTTCCTTTACAGGAAAGGGCATTGGCAAGGGTTTACTGAGCAAAGTTGCTGAGGTGAGAATGTCTTTGTTGACCACTAAATCACCGTTTTCTAGGAGAAATCTGTCCCGTGTGGCGAAGAGGTGACAGGTCGTGTCTGTTGTGTCTCCTCAGGTGGGGAAGAAGAAGCAGTGTGTGCGGCTGCAGCTGTCTGTGTTGGACTGGAATTCTCCCCCTCGTGACTTCTACGCTGCTAAAGGAGCTCAGGACCTCACCACCAGCGAAGGCTGGCACGTTCTACGTTTTGACGGACAAGAACTGGACAATTTAGCAAATGAAGCTCCTGAAGATTAGAAGTTTGCAAAGTAAAAATGTGAATAAATGTGGCTGTTTTCAGCTTTGTCATCTTTCAGTGCAGCGTGCAAATTAATTTCATCTTGTATATTCAACATTTGTTAATGTATAAAGAAACAAAATATTTTCTTTATTAGGAAATTAAATAAAGTCCAGCCCTTGATGATTTTAATCTTTGTAGGATCTGACAATACTTGGTGAAGATTTTGGCAAATTTACCAGCAACACATTGGGATTTGACCTGATTGAAACCCAGATGTGATACCATATTATTCCAGTAGGTGGCATATTTAACCAACTGAAAATGAACTCTAAGGCTAAATGCACCATGCATTATGCTCTATGTCTTGACTGACATCTCAGCTGTGAGTATTTGTGGTTTCTGGTTAAAGAGTCAAAGGAGAGGATTACTTGGAAACTAGTTATGTAACCTAAAACCCTATTCGTGGCATTATGTTCTTTATGTTGATAATAATAATCAAAATCCCTCATTAACACTTTCATTGTTTTTTGCAATCAGTCACGTGAAATTATATTTATTCTTTTGTATAAAACATACTGAAATCCAAAGGAACACATGTAAAATCAGCCAAAAGAGGAACTGTGACATTACATTTGAAATATAGACGTGTGCTAAAAAAAGATTATAATGCACAAAACTTACAAAGGCTATATGTTTATATGTGTTTCAACCCTGTTACTCAAGTGTTCTGGTTCAAAGATGAGCGTCAAAATACAATCGCGCTGTGTGAAAGCCCTGGTGTAGCTATTACTGGTTACAGTTGAAAGTTAAAGTAACACATTTCCTCCATGACTTTTGCACCGTCAAGTTACATAATCAGATTTACTCTCTTACTGATGTATTATGATAGACATCATATCACTCTACTAAGAGCTTTATTTACTTTAAGACCAACCAGATTATTGATCAAGTAGAATTCAGAAATTTCTGGAATTGCCATTTCATTTCCGAATGAGAAGAGCTTTTGAGCTTCTAATATTTTGCAGACAAATTATTCTGAATTTGTAGCACAGCCACAAGAAGCGCTGGGTTTTGTGGAAGGGGAGCGGCTCTCATCTTTCCTGACCATTAAACCTGATGGCAGGTTTGAGGATACACAGATATTACAAAGGATTACAACACTTTATATACTAACACAAACTTCATAGAGTTGAACTCAATTGTAAAAAAGTTTAAGGTGATCTGAGGATTAAATATTTCTGATTGTCGTATTCCAAGTCCTAGTGAGAGTGATATGGAAGTTTTTTTTTTAATAATCTTAAAACCTTCAAAATAATGTCAAAGCAGCACATCCTCTGTGGTCAGAGGATCCACATTGTCAATGCATATTCAACATTCAACAGCTTTTCTGCAACTTCCTCTCATGATCAAGTCAAAGGAAATGAAAAGTAATTTGGTGTAAATGTGTGCTTATTTAAGGCTGTTATAAATATAGTGGCATCACCACCACATTCATGTAGTCTATCATATAATATGTTATAAGTGATCAACACTGTAACAAATGTTTACCCTGTCACAGTTTTCATTATGTTGTAGTTTCTCTTAGTAAGGCGACAGCTAGTAAATTGCATATCTATCTTTATATATCTATATCTATATCTATCTCTATATATAAAGATAGATATAGAGATAGATATAGATATAGATATATATAGGCAATTTTAATATTGCATACACATTACAAATTCATATACAACATATATATATTTATCATTAAAATGTTTAGATTGAATAAAGCCAATAAATCAAATCAAGGTTGCTCTTAAACTACTAGACATGGTGTCATGGTGTTTTCTGTTGTAAATCCGGCCTTCTCATAGTCATTCAATCTAGTGAATTGACTTCAAGCTGGGTTTCACTTCTACACCATCTCATCTCAGACATACGCGTTCCGACCATAGTTGCTCGGGACAGACTGAGTCATTGCCACAGTCGACAGCACGTGTCCTCTGGAGGATGGTTGGTACGGATATGGACTGGAACACAAAAGACGTGTTTCAGGTCAGAGATCATGCACCAATTCTACTTTACCCAATGATCAAACGTTTCAGCGACTCATACTCACATCTTTTCCTTGGCTGTGTTGACTTTGCAAGCGCACATCAGGCATGAACCTCCACAAATGGCGAGTGTGGCTGAAGACCAGCCGATATACAAACCCTCTCCAATCTCATACCTGTGATGCAATGACATTGAACATGTATTTTCCCATGTATTATTATTAAATCCATAACAGCAATGCCGCTATGTGCCATTCACTTGTCAACTCAGTGACATACTGATGCAGAGAGTATTGACTTACTTTGTCCCTGGATAAAACTGGTCAAAGAACTGCTGTGTGATGTTGGCTGCATACCAAGATATAGCAATCATGGTGGAAATCCCTGCAAAACACAAAACATTGTTTACTTTAGACAAAGTGGGATGTTTTTTCAATGCAAACAACACACACAGTAACACGCTAAGGTAACATGAACAAGGTCAAAATGGGGTTTTATTGTGGACACAAAGGTCCCTTAGATTACTGGTGTCCGCTCACTGCAACACTTTTTGTGTTTTACATAGTGAGACCAATTCTCACAATCTAAATAATCAGGTTTGTGAGACTAAGCATAACCTTTTGTGCCAGACATGATTTACCTTTCTAGCTCTTTGGTTTTGTGTGATTGTGAGTGTCCTCCTGAGGACACTCAGTCCTCAGTTATTTTAAAGTACTATAAACACAGGGACCTTTCTACATTAAGCACAACACGTTTAAAGTGACTTCTGACCAAACATTTTCTTATGCTTTTTTTTGTTTGTTACATGACCATGACATCCATCTCCAAGTCTTTACCCTGTAGTAGAAAGAGCACTCCTCCAATAAAAGCGATCCTTCCCTTCAGGATGTAGTTTTCTCCTCCTATTTTTGAGCACTTGATTCCAGCGAGAGTAGCCGCGAGCCCGAACGTCCCAAACACAATGGCAGCGATCATGAGTGCCCGGGAGGCCTGAATGTACCCTATGTGCAAAACATGAGAGAAATACGAGGATAAATCCACTTGGAATTAGGGGTGGAACAATGCAGGATTATATTGCGGATTGCTATAAAAAAAAAATCACAATAAATTGAACGTGGGGAATTTCCATTATTGGGATAATCAGGATACTATTGAATATTGTTAAAAAAAAAAGAAGAAGCTGTCTAGCTCTGTATTATGGTAGTTCTTTGAAAAATATAGCTTGATTTTGAAAAAAAAATCTATATATAATTTATATCTAGCTATTGTTTTTCTTTATACTTTATTTATGCAGGGGGACCTTATAATTTATGATTATCCTAGTTAAGATTGTTTGATTGTTTGTTTTTCACTAAAAACAATATTCACTAAAAATAGTCATATTCTATGATAATTGGGATAATATTGTGAATCATAATTGTTTTGGCCCAGATAATTGTGAAATAAAATGTTCATACGGGCCCATACTTGTAAGATCATGTTACCCATACGTCTATATATGTACAACACAAACATTGAAACAAATCAAATGCATAGTTTCATTATTAAAAGCAAGCACCACATTTTCCTATTGTGTTAGAAATGTGTTAGTGACGTTCACTGTTACAGCAGGACAGAGGTGGGAGCCCCCTAGAGGCCCACTGATAGGAACCCTGGTCCTTTGAGCCAGGCAGGGCCTCCAACAGACAACGTTAGAGGGCCAAACCTGTGCCAGGTAGAACTTCAGCCACAACACTTAACAAAGATACTTTCTTCAACCGATCCAAACATCCAGCATTTTCCAACAGATGAATTATAGTCATAGTTGTAGATACCTCCGTAGCTTCAGTTGGCTGAAGGGGAGCCACACAGGTTTGATTCCTCACTAATACGCCAACCTTTTAAATCCCCTCTTGACGAAACAGAAATATAAATGTATGTGTGAACTGGAAAGCTGTGATGAGATGAGGGCATGTTATACCTCAGGGCTCAAGACTAGGGCGTGTTTCATGTGCTATACAGCACTTAAATTGATGCCTGAACAGTAGTTTTGACCAACGTAGTTAATAGTCGACAACAAATAGTAATGAATAGTTTTTATTATTTTATGGGTATTGAGTTTGTCTGGGTTCACTGTGGTTGTGCTTATCATATCTTATATTCCCCGCCTTTAATACAGATAATAGCCAGTACAGTAGATTGCTCCTGATATGCTTTTAAAGGTACACTAAGATCCTGTGTAAATCAAAGTAAACAGGGGCAAATAAGAACAGCCATTTCTCCACTTTTGGGTTTGATCCAGTGGTATAAGATTCGGCTGAATTCGATGAGAATTTCTTTTGAGTCAAACTGTTTTATTGTACATAACATTCTCACCCTTTTAGACGTTGGAGATGAATTACAATGTATTTTTTGTGTTTTTTCCCTACATAACTTTTATACGATACTGCTTGAGGAGTAACGTTTTTCTCGTTTGCTACGTTGCAGTCTCCAAAGTCCTGATTCCTTGAGTGGGGGGATTAGCATTTAAGCCAGATCAGAAGTAATCAACACAAATAAAACTATTTCTGTGTTGGCTACATACCATTAAGTGCGAGCAAAGATGGAAAATCCCGGCAGTTGTGAACTCCTGTAGAGTCAGTTGCACAGGACATCCATAGGTTTTCATAGATGGTTGATGTGGTGATAACGTTACCGTCCACTGAAGAGACCTTCCAGTATCGATTTGGGATGGCGATCCCAACCATCAGCCAGGCAAGAAACCCCAGAAAGAAGGCCAAAGCTTCCACTATTGCATTCATACTCCCTTGTTTCTTCTGTCCAATCGTGTAGTTATCCAGAGAGAGAAACACTTAATTCAAACGTTGACTCCAAGCTATCGTCCAGCGAAAAACGTGTGGATTTGTTGGCCCCAAATTTTCAGTTTGCCAGACTAAATCCCACCAACCCCAGAGCGAAGACGTGACAGAAAACCACAAATTAATGATTCATTCCAAATAGCCCACTCATGATGGCACCTTTTATTCTCAACTCTATTGAACCTTTTCAAAGACTCCAAATGTTTACCCAACTTAAGGGACAACAGGGACCAACCTTCAAGCCTGCCTATTGATGACTATAGACTTAAAGCTATTTGTCACCTTTTGACGTTCGCTTTGAACGCTGTGTCAATAACATCAAACCGTTATTGATGGGATTTCGAGTCACGTTCTGGCTGCTCACTTCACCCTGTGTTCGGGGGATGATGGGTATGTTAGTGGCATTTAGGGGTGAGGGTGCATCACAACACACCGATGTGCAGATGACCAGGTTTGTTACCCAGCAGATAAACAACATATATAACAATATAACAATATCTGACAACTGAGCCCAAAGGTCTTGTTTTCATTTGTCTTACAAATGTAGTGTCGTTCGTTATCAGGCCATTATCATCATGGTGATGAAGTACCACTGCAACCTTTTGGCCACACATGAAAAAAACCTTTGACTTGGATTATTACAAATTCTTACAACCTAAACACAAGAACTGCTTTACGTCAAAGTTGACTTTCTGGACACTTCTAAAGACATAGGTTGTGTAATCAATGCCATTATATTATTAAGAGTACACCGTCTCAACAAGAACAAAGTACCATTTCACAAGAACAAAGTACACCTTGGCTTTATTGCTTATAAATGCAGTTCCCACTGCATACTGTATTTAAAATGACTTCCATGTATGGATGATTTGGCTGGATGATAATGTCAAACTTGAGTTGTGCTTCGGGAAAGGAAAATTTTTTGTAACAGATTTTATTTGCCAGGCCTGTTTCTGTTGAAGATCGAGCGGTGAAGTAACCTGTCATTTTGTAATTGAATGAAACTTAATGAAATGTGTGTCCACTACTACTGTATTTTTGGTGTCTTATAAACCCATGAGGTTTGGCCACATTATGTGCATGACACGGAAATAACGATATCTCTATGTATCGATCCCTCTCGTAAAATGGCAGTGCTCACTGGGTGTCCAACATATGCATTGCATTAAATACAATGGCTACACTTAAGGATAGTGTAAAAAAGAAGCACCTGTACAATGTAAGGACACTCTTATAGCGCTACAGTACTACTTGTAAGGTTTATGAGGTTATTTTGTTTTATTGACACTGTGTTCACCTAAAGATATAATGTAATCCAGTACGATCAATGTTGTCATAAATGTTCATAAAGTGGATGTAAATTCCTCTTATTCAACCTCAACCTCAGCTTTACCGAGCTATTGTGTTGGATTACACAGCTGTTGCTGCTGATTACAGCACGGGCATTTCAATTAATTTATTATTTTATTTATTTATCTGATTATGATAAATCTTAAGTTTCCAAGAAGAAAAAAGACAAGCCATAATCAATCAAATTCTGTCAGAATGACGGAGATTATAAAATGTGTCAGCAGTTACATAAAGCTGGATCATCAGAGAGAATCTGAAAGCATATATGTTAATGTTAAATATTAACAGAAAACCAAGTAAATTGTTATTAATTACCAGTAAGGGTGACATTTCAATTTTCTTTTACGGCAGATTAAAAAAAAAAGAGACTTTTCTAAGAACTTGTACTGTAACAATGAATACTTCTACTTTAACTTACCTGGGAGAGCAAAAAGGGATGGAAAGTCACGACAGTTATAGATCCCTGTTGAATCACTTGCACAAGACATCCAGAGGTTCTCATAAATTGTGGAGGTTGTAATTACGCTGCCTTCTGTGGTGGATTCTTTCCAATACTGATCTTCTAGTGATATGAAAATCATTATCCATCCTGCAAAACCTAGAAAAAGTGCTAGAACTTCTATGATCTCTTTCATCTTGAAAGTAATCGTCTATTAATAATTAGCAAAACTAATAGATAAAACCTATGTGAGGAGCTCTATTCCCAACTTCTGTATCTGATGTACATTTTGGGAGTGTGAGAACTGAACAGATTTTTTTTTTACCCTCATGCACTCAAACCTGGACTAATTTGAACATTGATTTGTTGGCTGTAGCTACATTATAAGTCTGCTATTCCCGCCCAAAATTCATGACATTTCACGTGTCCAGCATGTTACCATAGAAATGTAAGTATACAATGAGCTTTTTTTTTTTCCTCTTTTGATTGGCAGTGGAGTTATAGATAAACTCTTGTAAAATAGATATCACGGTTTCAAATCCATGGGCCAAATGGCTGGAATCATTTGACACTGATTGCTTTGATGTGCCTTTGAAGCTTCTTCAGGAGGCAGTAAACATGTCAATCCATTGTTTTATCAGTCGTAGTGTTTTAAGAAGCATTGCAGTCATAATTGTAAGATATATTAGAACTAAATGATCAGAGGAAAGTTTAAGGATGTGATCTATGAAGTGATATTCGTATTGTACTGAAGGTTTACTCTGTGGGTATCATTCATCTGCTTCTTTTTGTTTGCTCACATCATCTTGTCCTCCTGCCTGTATTCCCTTTTGAGGAATTGGTAGCTTGTGATTTTAGTGAGGTCATTTAAGGTTCTATAAGCAAACACTAATGTGAAATACTGAATAGAGGGCAAAGCAAACAATGAAAGCTGGGCAAGGTGGGTGATTTATTAAAGGCAGAAAGTGTCTATTTTAGTAATGGTTAAGCATTAACGAGTCTGCTGCGGGACAAAAGATACGTTGAAACTCTCGCTCTTTGTTAGTACATTTTGTGTACTGTAGCATATAAATTTAACCCTGATGAAATGTTGCGTTGACATAGTACAGCGCTGTCACCTGTAGAAGACCAAACCAGGCTGTTCTAACACCCTTATAATCAATTGGTTGTCTCTATACATTAAGCAACATATGGTGAGCAAGCATTCAAGATCTAGAAGTTCTGATGTATTTATGTTCAGTCTTTACAAAACCTTTGCAAAAAATCTCCTCAATACTAAGTGAAGATGACTTTAAAAGTAAACAGATGTTTACCGTTTGTCTGAGTCAAGCTACTCTTTGTTTACGAGAGACTTCGCCATTTACAGTCAGTATCTTATCAAATGTGAATTCTCTTTTGCCAACCAGTAATAATTAAAAGCACAGTTCAAAGTACTGTCATATACTTACAGTATTGAATAGACATTCAGCCTTTAAATCATAATCTTATGTCTGTTAATATTTTATTTCCTTGCCCTTCCCTCAGTCAGCCGAAAGATTTATGTAGTTGTGGCCGCATTGACCTCCCTGCTTAAAGGGAAAGTTCAATCAAGCCTGAAGGTTTGTCAGGCTCTGACACTGGCTGTGACCATAAGTCAGCACTGGTATTAACGTCACATTAACTACTCAACCGAGAACAAATACATGTTTCTATCGTGGTTAGGATGATTTGATTTTGAACATTAAGTTAATGCATGACTACATGCTTTTGCAGAAAATAGTTGTCACTAATGTTTTCAGTTTAAAATGCTAAACTGCATTAAAAGTATTACCATTTGTTATAAGAATTTAACTTTTAATTTGTATTCTTTATTCTTTGTCTGCTGTGAATTCCCTGGTTGTAAATAACTACTGTATTCTCACAGAGATGTTTGATCTGGGAAAAAGTTTAAATCCGACCCATTTAACAGAAAAATGAAAGCTATAAAAAAAATTAAAATGCTTACATTTTCTTGCAGTTTTTTGTGTATGCGGCAGAGACAATGGATACATAATTTTTCCCCCCAAGCACAGAAACACTAGTGCTGTGCTTCAACATTTGAAAACATTTTTCCTTAAATTACTTAAATTATTCTTAAATCTAAACTGAAAACATATTTGGAAAAAGTGAGTTTAACAGCAGCCGCTGTAGTTGACCATGTCACCATGATACTGCACAAAAAGAGAATTGATCAGTAAATGAAGAAAGCTCTTCAGCCTTCAAGATAACTTTTTAAATTTAGAGAATTACACAAACCAAAGTTTAGATTATGATTCATGAGTGGGTTCATTAATGTGCTATATGTAAAAACATATATGTTTGAATAATGTGACATTGGCATAACTTTGAACAGTCAGTATTTGTGTGCTGTTTGGGTGAATTTTGGGTTTTTGGGTTTCAATACCTGGTCTTATTGATTAATATAACCATGAACTCTCTGTGTCTCTGTCTCTCTCTCTCAAACACACAAATGTACAAAGAAGCTTTAAAAGTCATTGGTGTGGACGGCGTACCATAGTTGAATAGTTGACCACGTAGTTGCTGGAATTGGTGGAATGAAACTTTTATTTTAAGCTTTCAGACTCATCTTGGATATGAATGGAAATGTCGGTCTGTCTCTCTTCAAAAACAGACTGAAATATCTCCACAACTATTGGATGGATCGTCACGCCATGTTGTACGGACATCCATGGTGCCCAGAGGGTGAGCCCTTGTGACTTTACTTATCCCCTGACTTTCCCTCTAGTGCCAGCAGGTGTACATTTGTTTGTATTGTGTGTGTTTAAGAACAAATACTTGCAAAACTAATGACATCCCCATCAGCCTCGTCTGTAGGCTACTTTGTGTTTTTGGTGCAACTTAACAAATGACAGTTTGCTAAACTAATGTGGTGACCATGCTAAAGATTGCATACCTGCATTAGCATGTTAGCATTGTCATTGGGAACATGTTAGCATCCTGATGTAGAGCTGAGCTGGAGACTCATAGTCTTGTTAAGACTTCTTTCTTTTCACAACTGTTTTGAAAAGTAAAGTCTGAAGTCACAGTTAATAGTAATGTGATGATTGATGCATTTCACTGTACTATTTCAATCTTCATAAAAGAAATATGTGCTGGCAGTAATTAGAGCAAAATTCTTTGTGAAATTGTGTTAAAGTATGACCATTCTTTAGAGTAGAGCTGACAATGGTATGTAATAAAATGAAATCCCACAGTCACTTTTACTGCTGAAGTGTTCATTTAAGGTTAACTTTTGAAGTGAGACCTAAAATGCTCTGTGGTTTAATAATTTACCCCTACGGTAACCCAGGAGTCTGCTGGTGATTTTAGTTATTGTTTGACCTTAAACCACCCCATCACTTGTGTATGTAGAAATTAAAAAGTGGTTTGATCATCAAACTGGATATGTAGTCTGATATAGACGTCACTGTTGTTTGTTCAACACTTTCAAGTTCACAGAACACAAATATTTTCAATGTGCCATATTATATTTTTATAAATAAAAGGGGTCATAATAATATGATAATGAAGATAATGGTTAATATTAAGACCATATGGTTTTTCAGTAACTTACTGTATTACTGATCACAATTTCAAACAGAAAATTACTTTTACTTGAACATTTTAACATGTAAATGGGAGTTAGTTGACATTTTAAACATGGCTGGGTGTGATTAACAGTCCACTATCATGGTGTTGTCATGGAAAACACATCAAACGAGCACTTGGGTGAGGTGGAGCGGGTTGTCTGGTAATCGGAAGATCTGTGGTTCGATCCCCGGCTCCTCTAGTCCACATGTTAAAGTGTCCTTGGGCAAGATATTGAACCCCAAAATTGCTCCCGAAGGCTGTGCCATGCGGTATGAGTTTTGTTAATGTGTGTGTGAATCGGTTAACGTTGACATGTAGTGAGTAGAGTAGCGCTTTGAGTAGTCAGAGGACTAGAAAGGCGCTTTATAAAAGTAAAGTCCATTTACCATTCACCACTATTCTAATATACATTAATGGTCAAAATCACACAAGTCAATTAGAAGTAACATTTAGAAGGTCTATATAATAATAATCCAAATATATACATATTTTAATTTAAATTATTTTTGTCGACAGCCTCATATAAACACACTGGTGTGGACAGTAACGCCGTGGAAAGAAGACAGAACACATAATTGTGCTTTGCAAGATTTTATTGATTACTTTAATTCCCTTTTCTACAATGTTTGCCATAATAATAACTTAAATACTATTTGATGTATAATGAATAAATAAAGAATGATTACATAATGTTAATAATATGTTATTAATAATAATAATAATTTATGTTATATAAACATTGTCTATAGTTTCTACTTTTATTCAATTTGTCTGTAATTACTAACCAAAAATATTGACGTATGTCGTACGCCATTATTTGTGCAACCATATTTACATTTTTTATTACATATATTATTACACCACACAGTTACAATATTTGTGCACCATGCTCCCACCTTTACTTTAACACTATACATATTACAATATAGGTTCATGATAATAATATTGAAATACGCAAATAGTACGAATAGCTTACAACAATGACAGATTATTGTACAAATGACAGATAATACAGATTATGATTAAGTGGCACCAAATGAGCGCAAAATGTATCCAAATGTGTTTAATTTAACATATTCTTTCCTTTGCTTTTTCCATCTCTTTCTGCTCAGAGGAGCGCACATCCTCCACCTTTGGCTTCCACATAGTTTGGATCAAGGTCATTGGGCAGCTTGCCGTTGTCTCCCCAGATATTCATCTCTCCAAACACACCTGTTTCGATCATCTCGTCCTGCCAAGGGATCGGGACATTGCCAGAAGAAAAGTCATTGTAGAACTCCGTGTCCTTGTTATCCAGGACCACTCCTTTGATTGAGCTGAAGGCGCCCACATCATCAATATCTTTGGCGTAGACCATCTTAGGATCGGGGACAAATGGTGGAGGTAGCATACCTTTAGATGGAACACGGAAGAAGAAACAAATTCAATCCCTATTGTTTTTGTAATTCACCACGGTTTGTGATATCTATATCCAAAGTTTCCCTCTGTACCTGCTTCCAGACGGCCCCAGTTAATCTCTTTAAAGAACGGCTGATTCTTCAGCTCTTCGCACTCATTATTTTTGAACCCGAGGCGTTTGGATGGGTCCTTTTGCATCAGGCCTTCACAAAGATCCTTGCATGCTGTGCTGAAGGTTGGTGTATATGAAACTGGATCGTTCAAGATTCTGCGAGCGACCTCGTCATTCTCAACCTGAAGAAAGAGACCATTGTATATGTATGATTTGGCATCGGAGAATTGGCACTGGACAAGAGCAAACGGGGGAATTGAGGATATTATTTTCCATTAAAGTCACCTGATGTGTCTGTTCTACACATGTTTAGTACCTTCTCTCCTCGTACTCTAAAGGGCCCTTTGGCGGCAATCATCTCGAAAATGGTGACTCCCAACGTAAAATAGTCCACCGAGTAGTCGTACTGCTTCTTTTCCAGCAGCTCAGGAGCCATGAAGCCTATATTTATGGGCAATATTATTTCACACATAATAGACTGCTGAGAGAAACATGCTCTTCATTTAACTTAATATCAATATATTGGATCTTTACTTACCTGGAGTTCCTGCATATCCAGTAGTTGTGTCTGTTCCTGGTGGAAGTTCAACAGCCAGACCCAAATCTGACAGGCGGACGTGTCCTGAGTGAAAAGGCCTTGATTACAACAGTGGCTATTAAATAGACAACCAATATGTCGAAAACAAGTCAGAGTATAGTATGTTTTAAAAAGTCATGAAGTTAAGTCAGTCATAAAAAAGTCATAGTATGTGTTAAAAAGGACTTATTATAGTATGTAAAAAAGTTATAAAAAGTCATGACATACTATGTTTTAAAAAACGTCATATTATAGTATGTCATAAAAAAATCAGAGTTTAGTAAGTCTTAAAAAAGAAATTGTATAGTATGTCATAAAAAGTAATAAAAATGTCATAATATAAAAACATTGCCAATATAATATGTAATTTAATAAAAAAAAAGTGAGGATATAATATGTCATAAAAAAGTCATAAAAAAGTATAGTAATGAAGTCGTAGTATGGTATTGTAAGTAACGGCTCACCTGTATCATCCAGCAGGACGTTCTCTGGCTTCAGGTCTCTGTAGACGATCCTGTGCTGGTGAAGGTGCTCCAGCCCACAGATGATCTGAGCTGTATAGAAACATGTTCTCTTCTCATCAAAACCAGGATTCTTTTCATCCACATTATACATATGAAACCTGTAAGAGAGGACGGTATGTTAGAGGATTTTCTGAAGCCTCTGTAAAATCAATAAGTATAGACGAGGGCTGCTTGTCAGTTTATCTACTTTGGGCTGATTAGTCGAGATGAGGAGGGAAACACTGTTCTCATGTTAAGTACAGAAATCAATACGTAGCATATGATATAGAGGCACAGTGATGAGGTCAGTGTGAGTGTACATAAAGCTGTATTCATAGAGAGCACCTGAGGTCTCCACCATTCATGATGGTCATGACTAGGCAGAGGTCAGTCTTGGTCTGGAAGGCGTAAGCCAGCGTCACAATAAAGCGGCTGTGAACTTTTGCGAGGATGCGTTTCTCCACAATTGCTCCCTAAACACAAATCAAACATCAGAACATGATCAACCCAACAAAAGCAAGAATTAACAATGTCATCTATTAGGACTACTTAAAGGCCTGATACACTTACTGTCCAGCCACACAGGTATTTTTTACCTGATTACACCTCTCCTGACATGAGGTTTAATGTCATTGCATTTTAAATGCTGGCTCTCTGACATGGCTCATCCAAGGGTTGGCCGACCATGTGCCATGTGCAGCTTTTCATTCCAACCAGTCACCTCAGCATGTGATTCCAGCAGACGACGTCTTCTGCTCTACTTGAAGCGAAGCTAATCCGGTGTCTTTAGTTTTAGTTTAACAGGATTAACTGATTCATGAGTAGTTACACTTGTGCCTCTCTTTCTTTAACAAGTCAAAATGTCTACTTTTGAAAAGGTGTCTATTGTGGCTTACTGACAAACCCAAAGGCAACAGAGACAAAACTGATGCTATTAGTTACATCTGTGCCATGAGGAATGGTCGACTCTTATTCGTACATCAAGTACACAACGCAACCTAAGCAGAGGCCTAATCATCATTAACTGAAACAACCTGTTTGGGTAGACGTTAAGATGCTGTAGCATGTGTAATTGAGTGGACTAACCTGAAGATCTTTTTTAGAAGCCATTGGCTCGAGTGTGTATAGTCGCTGAACTGCTCAGTGAGGTCTTAAAGAGACTCACAAACAAATCCTCTGCACTCACTGGGTTGAATTCTTTCTCATTTCCTGCTGTAGTTCAGTATAAGGTTGCTAGTAGAATGATGTCACTTTGCGTTGTTACTCTTTTTATTCACGCTGAGAACGGATACAGGCGGGACACAGAAGCCACATCATTGCTTTACCTCGTAGCCTCTGCGTTTCTTCAGCCTCTTTTTTTCCAACTTCTTGTTGGCGTACATTTTGCCCGTTGCCTTCGCCTGACAAGCAAACACTTCCCCAAAACCTCCTTTTCCCAGGACCCTGAAGTCCATGAACCACTCCTCATCAAAAGGCTGGCTCTCCAGCCATTTGAACTGAACAAAACGCAGAAAGAACATGCTGTTCTTGAAGGAATCCGTGGCCTTCTTCTCCAGGTGTTTGAGGAGCTGCTGCTCGCTCTCTTTAAAGAGGTCTCCGCGGGCGTTCTTGAAGTCTTCAACAACTCGAGCGACGGCCTTCTCTTCCAAGAAGCTGCAAAAACTCTTCGAAGCTGACTTATAGTATTTATTGACAACATTTTGAGCCTTCTGCACCCGCTCTGTTTCTTGACATACGGTGTAGGCTTCGATGTCTTTCCACAAGGCGACGGCATCTTTATGGGTGGCGTCGCTCTCCAGAAACTGTTGGAACAGGCGCTTGCCGATGGGCTGTCTGACACACATGCTGTCAAAAGTGGCGTCTACAGATGTTTTCATGTGTTCACAATCTCGGATGTGCGGGAGCTTCACCCGGGCACGCATCTTCTTGTCACGCATGGACGATGCCGCAGCTCCGTCCGCACTGCCACGAGCCGAGACGTAGGCAGAGTTTGCCACCACCGTCTCCAAACCGCCGATGTCCATGACTGCGCCTTTGTCTGGTGGCACACACACACATCCAGGAAGGAAGTTAACGAGAGTGCTGAAAAATTACTTTTTCAATCATTATGGATCCTGGGGACAGAGTCTTGACATTTTTAATGAACAAAAAAAAGAGATTTCTTTATTAAAGGTGCGATGATATTCTATTCTTGATGTTGCTACTCTGATTTTACTTTATCTGTCTTGTACAGTTACAAGCTTTTTTGTCCTGTCTTCTTTATTATTGACTTCAATAGCACCAACACCATGTTACAATCTTATTACATTTTCATATTATCATGAAAATGCTTTTTGTACAACATACATAAGAAGAGGCACTGATTGTTTAGTTTTGTTCTTAGTTAAATATAAAGTAATATAATATAATGTATGGCATCAGTCATCAATAGTGAATGTATTCCATGGGTTACTTTGTTTCAGTACACTAATTTCCCCAGCGTCTTCCTCATACACAGAGCCTGTGTCAATGCACTTACTGCTCGAGAGCATAATAACAATAACAATTACTTTTTCCAGGTAAGAGGAAATTAAAGTTGGAGAAAAATTGCCGTTGTGAAATGCTGCACCCTGCTGCTTGAAAGACAAAAGTCACGGAAGAGGGCTTTCTATTTCAGATGCTGCAGACAGGCCAGGAAATTAAGGTTAGCTTGCACTTGCTTGGGTACGAGATCACGCAAGACAAGGGATTTGGGGTTCTGTAAGGTAGGAGAGCATTAGTTCACGCTTAGCAGCCCAAGGTCTTTCACTTCCTCAGCCTGGTTCCTCTCTGTCTTTTCCATTCAGCAGATTACCTCCCTGGGGTTGTAATTTGAACTAGTGAGTGCATTTCCCCATGCTGCATATATTTCACAAACAGCAGAAATGTTGATTGCTTGGCCTGCATTTGTTGCACAGTTAGAGGAGCTCTCATTAGATTTATTTCTGTATTATTGAACGCTGGTGCAAAACGGTAATTCAAGAAAGGAGTTTTTGCTTGTTAATCCCGAGAGACTGAACCAAGAACATTCATCATGGATCGTAGACGTTTTAGATTGTTCAAAAGATAACATCCGCCATTAAACACAATCATTTTATCGCTGCTGATATCATCCTGAATACTGGGCCCTTCATGTAGAAAATCACATCTCCCTGCAAGAAAATGGGACAGGAAATGTAAAGTGGATCACTGGATCACTGTGTTAAGTCTTTCTGGGTGTATATTTCATGCGGATAAACAGCTGTGTCTTGTCCTGGTACATGTAGTACCAAAGGTGATACAGTTGGCTGTGGTGCTTTCCTGACTTTACATAATCCAATTAAGAATGACTGCTGATACCAGAGATTTTCAATACAGATAATTAACATCCTAGTTAATTAACCTACTTTTTTTAGATGGGTTTCTAAATGTGTTTAAACAGGTGGAAAACTTAACAGAAGTGAGGACCAGATACAATGTTATTATTGGTCCTGTAAAAGTATGTAAATATTACCAACAATCTTTACTTAAAGTATCACTAGTAAAAGTACATATTGTGCAAGTGTGATGTTTTTGGATTATTATTACTGCAATACATTCATATCAAACCATAACAATGATTCTGCACTTGTAGGAAAAGAGAAGTATAGCTATACTCTTGACGTAAATATATTACTTTTGTATTAAATCAGGCTTTATAGTCCAAGAGGTTTTCAAATAGTTTATTTAGTTTAAGATAAAGGACAGTTTTCTCAACCAATAAAAGAACACTTCATCCTTCAGTTCATGAGAAAGAATCAAAATCCCCAGATTTTGAGATATATGGATATCACTGAAGTGAAAGTGTGTGACAAATTGTAATCTCAAAAGTATCAAGTAACTAAATCTGTCAGACAAATATAGGGGAGTTAAAAGTACAATATTTGCCTTTGAAATTAAGTTGAGAATAAGTATAAAGTTGCCTAAAATGGAAATACCGAAGTAAAGTACAAGAACCTCAAATTTGTACTTCACCACAGTACTTGAGTAAATGTCCTTTGTGACATTCCATCACTGATTAGTGATTAAAATAGGACATTTTGCCCAAATTTAGTTGATGTCAGGGCTTCAATTTTGAATTATGAAATATAATTGATCATAAAAATCTTTAATAAGGGAACATTTTATGTGTAGTATTTTATGGCAAAACCAATTAATAATGCCATAACAATAAAACATGTTATTTAGGAGAGACAGTATATTACATTATGGTTACACAATTCATACTGACAGAGCAGCACTCACCGTGTACTTATACTGCAGTCGCAGGCAGTCAAATGAGTACTTGAGGGCAAAAAATGAAATCCAGCTGGGTAGCATCCGACATATATTTTCCTTCTTCCTCTTATCTTCCATCAACCAGAACAAATAGAAATCATCTCAGTCCTGCTGGGTCCTGAACACATTTCCTCTCTTTCACATCTCTGACCATCCTTTTCTCGCCCTCGTTCCTACAGTGTGGTGTGCTGGGAAGGTTGGGGGCATCAGGTTGAGGTTTACTCACCTGAAATCCTACTTGGGTGTTCATTAGCTGGTAAGGATTACACCCTGACATTATTGGAGGGAGCAACTAGGCAGAAGCTATTAGTGTAACTCAGCAGCAGGAGTGATTACTGATGAGGTGCTGACTCCGTATGGGCACTACTCAACTGTTCTAAAGAGTTCATGCTTGGTTTTAAGGATTTTATATTAAAAAAGGGCCAAGAAAATACAAACCACGACCCTTAATTGATACTATTCTTGATTGATGGGTGTCCTATTTTGTTTTGAATGATACCTATGAGGAAAAAATGAAGGTTGAGATGCACAGTAAATTAAAATCAACACATTTTGACTTCATCTTGCCACACGATCTGTTGAGTGACAGTGTGGCACAGACGCAGACTGCAGATTGTAAGTGGATCGTTGCCTCTGGGTATCTAAGAACACGAGAAGGCTGCTTTACATAATGTCTGCACTATACTCTAAGCCTGTATGAGATTCACTGTATGAGAACATACTGTTTCTATTCATTGTAGATGCATGTGAATCCAGATATTTACAAAAGTACAAGCAGCTGCTATGTCCAACTGTGTTTTCAGATTAACACACAATGAGCCAACTTCCAGTTTCAATTTGCTAACTCCAAAAAGCATACTTTTATTATAGCAAATCCTACATTCTTATGAGGTAAAAATATTGTGGCAGTTCTTCGCCGCATCAGTTTACTTTTTTAGTTCTGCATCGACCACAATCTTAACAATAACCCGACAGTTTTGGTAATATGAGGTGTTGGTTTTCTAAGAAGTAAGCATGTGATTTAGGGTTTGGGATTTTGTTTTAAAGTTTAGTATTTTGTGTATAAATGTGAGAATTTAGCAAAAAAAAAGTGTTGATGTGGGCAGATTTTCAAAAGTTAAAGAAAATAATGATGTTGTGAAAGTAATCTGGAAAGATAAATGTTTTTTTAGTTAAAATAGAAACATGATTTCATTGACAAATCACACATATATAAGGCATTTTCAATTAAACTGTACAGAGAAAAGCCCCACAAAATAACTGTGTTCAGCCTTCAGGTTTTGGCATTTTATTAAAGATATTCTACATTTTACATTTAGAAGCTAGTAAGAAAAATAACAGTTCACGATCTGACCGGCATCCACATTTTGGAAAGAAAACGGGTTGAATTCAAGTAAAACAATTCAAAACAAATAGGTGGATCAATACCAAAAACATAAAATGTAGTTCTATTTAGGTCCGTTTAAACCCACTTCCTGTGCTGTGCTTAAGGCTGGGGCAGAAATACAGACCCTGAGCACAAATCCTATTTAATAGGGAGTAAAGGTGAAGCAGATTTGACGTTCATGTCTAATCTAGCTCAGTGAAAAAGAACAAACCCGTGGGTGAGTGGCTTTGCTAAGACCAAGAGCCGATCCACCTATGTGAGCATCAGCTGATTAAATAGATGCGGTGAAAAAGAATTAGAAGTCACTGTTCTCCCACAGACAATAATGTCTAATTAATTTCTTAATGGCTTTCAGTAGTTCCCCTCATATTGCTGTGGTGATGTAGAAGTGAACTCCAGGGTGTGGTCAGTAAACCATGACATCACTGTGGGTGTGGCCAGAGGTATGAGGCGGTGAAGTACCACCTTTAAGCTTGTTGCTCAGTTTCTGTTTGGACCGACAGCGCATGCATACATATCATACAACATGAGAGCGCATGCATACATATCATACAACATGAGAGCGCATGCATACATATCATACAACATGAGAGCGCATGCATACATATCATACAACATGAGAGCGCATGCATACATATCATACAACATGAGAGCCGAACTGTGATTACAACACAGAAAGATGTGACCAAATATTGTCGGGTTGTCTCGTAGTTAGTGAGACTATCCCATAACAGCTTTAAATGTCCAAGACTTAGTAAAAATAAGCACACCGGGCACATATTTTCATCACAGTTAAGATTTATTTCATTCAACATTTCACATTACAAATATTTAAAAATTATGCATACTGTTATAAATAGTTGGCTGCAAACAATTAAATAACATTAGATTTTTCTTTTTCGTTTCACTAGCACTTCTACAGACCAACTCCTAGAAATATGGACATATCCGTATTACATAACTTAATTAGAAAGGAAAATACAAAAATAGGAACTTATAAAGTGAAATGACAATAAAAATTAAGGTGATATCTTAAGTAAAAAATGCTATTAATAAATACAACAACCTTCCCATACACAGTTAAAAACTATTGAAATCTTGCCATTAAGTAACATCATTAACAGACAAATATTTAAATATTTATTTTCCTTCAGAAAATGTGAACCATATATTGTGGAGCACAATATAGCAATTAGTAAAAACTAGACACTTTAACATATTAAAAGCTTCACCTCAAAAATATAACAAAAATCTGATCAAAATTATAAAAATCAATTATACATTCCAATTAAAAATATACCAATAAACAGCTAAATACATTGTTGACCTAATAATTACAATGCAATCAATCACAGTAGCTTAAAATAAACAAAATAAGCAAATGAGCACAAAACCTTTAATGTTTTAAAAATAACTTCAATTATTTATATTAGTACAAATAGTTTGATTTCTTTTCTTTTTTACAAACACCAGCATGAAAAGGATTACAATAACAGTAGAAAATGACTGTGAAAAACATATTAACATCTTCTTTAATTAAATGTCTGCAATTAAAAATGGCATTAAAGAATTACATTGCAAAGAGTCTTTATCTGGAAAAAGGTTCAAAAGAAGTATTGCACATAACAACTTGAAGTTAACTTGCAACATTTACCACATTCAAGTCTTTAAGCTCCCCTTCCTCCAGATAGGTCTATATAAGATCACCTCGACAGACAGCGGGAATGAGTTCTCAAGTCTTTTTAAACAGTGTGTCTATAAAGGATGCTCAAAGTCCTGCACTGCCCGATTGATTCAAAGTTACGTTTCTGTCTTGTTTCTCGTCTTATCTCTGTCATGTGCATCCTGCAGAGGTCTGCAAATGGGGGAAGCGAGGAGATCAACACGTGGGGAGGGGAGAGGAGAGGAGAGGGGGGTGAGGTGAGGTGAGAGCGGGTTTGGGGTGTCCTTAACAACTTAATAGTTGAGAAACATTTGGTGCACACCACAACAATTAATTTTAATAGCTAATTCATGTACTTGTCATTTTCTCTTTTTTTTTGTCATGCATGCTAAGGATTACAATAGGTGCTAGTTGGCAAGTTCAAGAATATATATATATACTTTTTTTGAAATATTAAAATATCTAAACACCAAACATCCATTCTTGTGATACGAGATTCAGCATTAAGCATGAACCAAATTTTGCATTCTCCTTATAATAAGTTATACTCCATCTATGGAGAGGAAACCAAGACAGAAGTTACCATTTTCCAACTAGTATAGCCATGTTTAGAGACATTAACATCAATTTCAAATTACAAGTGTTTTTTTTTTTTTATTATTCTCGCCATGCTGTTATTGACCAGATTGACTGGAAATATCTAGTGTACGAAAAGCTAAGACCAAGAGAGCAATACACTTTGGTCTCTCCTCTGCAGATCTGAAGCCGCATCAACAGAAGTGCGCACTTAGTTGTAAAGTTTCCTCAGCACTGAAATGTATAAAAAGCATAATTGAAAATAATATATATTGAAATCACCCAACTTTTTTTTCTTAAAATGAACATTTCCATATATGCAGATCTCTCAGTAACAAAAGTACAAAAGCTACCTTTCACAATGTGAAAAATTGAGGTATTGCAAAAAGGAGTTTCCCCATTTGTGAAAAATGTGCCTAAAATGACTGTTGGAAAAAGAAAAAATATTTAGAAAAGTAGTGCATAATAAATGTTTATATGTGCATGACAAAATAATTTAGCTAGAAAACACTGTACCAAAAATCAGCAGGCCATGTATAAAATAATTTTTTTTCATCTCATTTAACAGCAAATTCTTCACAAAGTGTTTTAACTTCTAAAATGCTCACCCACCACACCCACAAAACTAATGTCCAGGGTGCAAAACTGGTGCAACAACGCCGATATGAGGATACGTTTCTCACTAGTGTGTATAATCAAGTTTCTGTACTAACTCCCTGACATATTTAAATGCTCGGCTAGTAGGTTGCCACTGAGTGACTTAAAACGTCAAACAAATGTAAGGATTAGTTTTACTTTTGCGGTGTGAATGTGCACTTTATGTTAAACCATCCGCAGACCTATTTGAGATTAAAAGAACTGTGCCTACCAGCGTGCACCTTCATTTTGAGCTATGAGGCCTTTTGTGTGTGTGTGTGTGTGTGTGTGTGTGTGTGTGTGTGTGTGTGTGTGTGTGTGTCTACAAGCCCTGTTGTTTTTCCAGTGGTGTTCTAATGTGTTTTGACTGCACTGTCAAATATATATATATAAATATATTATGTTCAAGGCCAATCTTTGGTTTGCTGGGCTTGACAGTTGAGCAAAACTGGGTAGAAGTGACAGAATTTAAAAAATATATATGAGAAAACATCCTTGAAGAAATGAGAAAGAAAATAAGAATAAAGACCTAAATAAGAAATGAGCTACAGTATGACCCACTACTGCACAGCCATCTTTGGTTCCCAAAAACCACTGGGTACAACCGACTGTTATCAAGAGCAAACTGCATGTGGGTTACGTGTGTGTAGTAGTAGAGCACACTGCAGAGACTATCTTCATTTATGCTTCAAAAACACTGGATGCTGAGTTGGATTAGCTTAGCAGGAGAAAGGATAAAGGGTTCGCCGAAAGGGCAGACCCCTCCGTGACTCAAATGTGTGCTGACGATTGGGAAATCAGACAGACTTTAATTGCTTCTTTCATTAAATGTAGCTGACTCTCAGATGCAAAGTGGAACTTTTTCATTAAAGACTGGGGAGAATTGCACAAAAAGCATTAAAAAAAAAAAAAGAAAAAGAAAAAGAAAAAGAAGAAAAAACACTAACAAAAGGACAGGCATTTCCCGTTTGGTGGTAGCCCCGTAGAAACTGCAATAAAAAGGTGGCCGCTAGACCAGCCTTCTCTCTAGGAGTTACCATAACTGCAGTCCTGAAGGATCTGGATCCAAACCCGACAGACACAGAAAGCAGGGTTCGATCCATGAGGCCCGCCCCTTTGTTAGCCGCTAGCTTAGCAGCAGAGGCCGCGGTCAGACATGAGGAGGGGGAGTGGGGCTGGACTTATCTCTCTAGCAGTAGGCCTGTCTGTCTCTCCTGTAGCCGACCTACTCCGTACATTCCCCTAATACACTGTATACTGTATGATGCTCTGCCCCTAGCACAACCCTGGGTTTGATTATAAAAATAAGGAGGTGATGAAGCAAGCGAGTACAAAACGGTGCCAGTCACATCACACTCTGCCTGTTGCATCACTTCCCTTTGATTATAGTTCTGAGGAAAGGAGAAAACAAGCAGGTGATAATGTTTTCTTTCTTGCTTTTTTTTCCTTTGCTTTTTAACTGTATTCGGCACATTAGCAGCTGAGTTTGAGGTATTAGTTTTTGCATGTCAAAATGGAGATCAAAACCCAAATATGTGTTGCTAAATTTTTGTTGCGATTTTCAAGTAACATCAAAATATTTGTATGACGTTGGAAATCATAAGAGGAAAGGTTCAAACATTTTGATATGGGAGGGAAAAGAATCCATTTCGTTCTGCAGTGGGCCCTCTCGGTTCATCAAAGTTAATTCAAGATTCAGCTTTGGTTAACTACTAAGGGTCTCATATACTGTATCTGCACTCTTTACAATTGGAAATAAGTGCACTCTTCTTTAGCAACACCTTTTTCAAGTCACATTTGTTCTGGAGCCTCTTGTATCAATAGAGAACTTAATCACACCTCTCAGAAATAAATAGCCTCTGGAGACTCGGTACACAATAAAAAGCAATAGCTCTGCTACAAAAGAAGTCAATCAAATATCAAATGAAGTGTATTGTTTTGGGGCCTCTTGTATCAAAATTAAAATCAAATACATTGTTTAGAAAAGAAATTGCCAATTGAATAGCAGAGTACCATATCAAACTTCAAACTTTCCTATATATGTATTTTTTTTTGAGAACTAATAAAATATTTTTAAAAAAATCAAACGCATAAATAAAATTATGTTACACATCTTTTTTCCTTGCTGGACATATTTGGATACAATTCCAGTTTTTCTTTTCTATCTTCAAAATATAGATATATATTAACTTAAAAAAATTAGGAAAAAAGGTTCAGTGAAATTGGAACAAAAAAGGAACCAGCAACAGAAAAGTGCATTTATTTGTACAATGATTTGCGACTCCTGCACTACCTGCCCTCCTGCTCCCCTGTTGCCTCTCCCTCTCTGTCGTCCGCTCAGTTCCAGCGGAAGGAGATGTGACGGGGTCGGTCGCCTCCTTCCTTCACCAGGGGTTTGTGAAACTCTCGCCCGGCGCGTGAGTGGATGGCCGCCCAGCAGTACTCGCAGTAGTACTGCAGACAGGTGACGTTGGCGCAGAAGAACGGCGCAAACTTCCCGCCGCAGCGAGTTCCCTGGCACTCATCGCACAGCTGGTCGTCCAGCACGTATGGCTTCACTTCCACCTGCAATCAGAGATGATTTGGATTTAGTGGGGTTATTTCTCCGTCTGTACGCTGCTGTTCATTTATAAAAAATTTTTTTTAAAAAAGGGGTCTCTGCCAGATGTTTTTCAGCAAACTTGCAGGGAATGAAACAACTGGCACCTGAAATTCATGTGAAAACTTATGGTTTGTTTGGAAAATGAAACAAGTACACTACTGGTTTTATTCAGTAAAGCATTTAGCTTCCCAATCAAACCTTTCGTCATACCATTTATGGTCTGTGTTATGTAAGCAACAGCCAATGTATTGAGCTTCTATAAAAAGATCTCTAAATAGTAGCTTTCATTATTCGTGGCGGAGCTTTAAATACTGCAGGGAGTAATGGAACAAGAGGGACCAGCCAGAAGGAGCTGCAGGATTCAGACAGGCTACAAATGTTGAAGTTTGTTGAGTTCAAACTCCGTTTCCAGACCATCCTCTACGCCACATGCTTTTCCAACTGCTTCCCGATGAAGGATCGTGCTATTAGCAATTGAATGTCACTGAAGCACTCTGTCTACAAAATTTGCAGAGCATTATGCAAACGAGAAAGCAACATGATCATATTCCAGTATTTCATACGACGACGTTACCTCTTCCTGAGCAATTTTTAATGTTGCTGCAGTGGTGTCATAAAATAATCTGACACAACGTCTAAAAATCTAAAAACTTCTCTCGAACCTCAACATTTTACTCAAACCGCTCTCCACCTGCCCGAAACTGTTTTAATTGAATCTGCACTGAAATATTCTGCTCCTGTTATTTTACTTCTCTCTGAAATTGTTAACAAGGCATTGCTGTAAATAAACATGGATGCTAACAACAACCCTGTACTGTAGAGAGAAAGGTTTTAATAACTTGAGGATTGCAGAGTTCCCAGAAGGAGTCGGAAACAGCGACGCCATTGGCTTCTTAGAAAAATGGTTCCTGTCAATATTGGAGAATGCACCAAAAGCTTCAGAGGAAGCCCCAGGAGAATGCAATGCCCTGAGCTTTAGTCATTAACTTTCTCTACTACAAGGACACGGACCCTCTGAATACTGGATGCTGCGCAGAAGAAAAGGAAGCTCATGAATGGCAACTCCAAAATAATGACATTTCCCAACCTTTCGCCCGCTGCACACAAGAAGCGGATGGCTTTCGATGCACTATAGAGCTGGTGGTATGTGATTATTTATCATGCAAACTTGAAAGTGAATACCTGCATTGGGGCGCTGTGGCCTTTTGACTCTGTAGAAGCAGCAGTTAAAAATATGACTATTTTCTATCATCGGTTGCTTTATTTAATATACTTTCTTGAGCTACTATCAATCCTTTTAACACATTTCAAGGATTGAACCCTGGGAGCATAAAGCTTTTTTTTGTCAAGCTTGGTCTTCCTGCACTACCAGAATATAATAAGGAGACACTAGAGGGCAGTATTACAAAAGAGGAGGTGATGAAAGCCTTAACCTGTTTGCCTCAGGGAAATCAGCAGGCCATGACCGATTCCCCATAGAATACGACAAGATAATTAACTAAAAACTGATAAAAAAAACCCTCTGTTCACAATTTTGTATTATGCCATAGAAACAGGTGAACTCCCAGAAGAATTTGAGCAGGCGCTGATTATTGTTTAACCCAAACCAGGCAAGAATCTTTGCAGGTCATACAGGCCTATTTCAATTTTACCCCGTGAATATAAACTTTTCCCAAAAGTTCTTGCTCTATCATCGATTGCCAATGTCAGAAGATTTTTCAATATAATCCATAGCTCCAAATCTGACCCAAACCAATGTGTTGCAGTGTTGCTTGACGTGGGAAAGGCATTCGACAACGTCGAGTGGCAATAAATGCTTGAGACAATTGAAAGAATGAACATAGATCTCAAATTCACGAACTTGGTCAAATTGCTCTACAGGCACCCTTCCGCACAAATAAACTAAAAAGGACATCTCGGTCATATTTCATCACGCAGCACTAGACAGAGCTGCTGTCTCTTTATTATTCTCTGTTGCCTTTGAGCCGCTGGCAACAGCTCTCTGGTCTAACCCGGCCATTCATGGTATATTTGGTGACTGCGTCCTCTGATGGATACATACTGACAGAATATGGTGACATTTCAGGATACACGGTGAACAAAAATCCGAGTGCTATTTCATGGGGTCTTTAACAGTTGTTTAGATTATTATCAGGAGTCAAATCAAATGCACAGATATTTTCAGCAAAAGTGGCCCTCATTATGTGTTTGGAGCCTCCATGCAAAACGGTGATGTACAGCCCCGCGTGACTGACGGTGGTTTAGCGAACCCTGTTCCGCTGATAGCGATCGTTTGTAAAACGTCTTATCGGCACGATAGGACTTTTATCTCTCTATGAAAGTAAAACAAACTCAAATGTATCAGAATCGCAAAACAAATGTAGAGCCATGCAATGGAAAGACAAACTACCATGAATTAACTTAATCTACACCAAATGAAAAGTTAATGTATAACCTGTTTTTCTGGAGACAGATTCCACAACATAGTACTTCTTTTGTATTAAAATAAGGATTAAATCCAACGGTCAGGTATGAGTAAGACATGTCTGTTTCATAGTTTACAGGAGGTACGGGCAGATGTGGCATTTTTGTGATTGCATTCTTGTACATTGTTGTGTTATAAACTAGTAAAGAAAAGGTTAAATTTAAATAAATTAGAGGGAAGAGACATTGTTTTTGTTGGATTTCATATAAATTTAACAACAGTCTTTTGTTATACTGTTCTGTGGTCTTACTCCACGGGAGCCATTTTGGTTGAATTCTATTTGAATTAGTGAGAAAATCTATTCTTGAAGCTTGGTGTCATGACAAGTATTGCTACTTGCACTGATTTTCTAAAGTGAATCAACTATTATGCAAAATGTACTTCTCTGCAACACATTCTCCACTAATAAGCAAAAACACATTATGTTTTCAGTGCTGCATTTTTTTTTCAAGCTCTAGTTAGACTTTCTCTCTTCTACCACAACTCAGAAAAGGGAAAAATGCGAGGAGAGTTTGAGAGAAACGGAACAGGAAGGGAGGTGTGGCGAGACAAATGAAGAACGAAGGGGGCTGGAGAGGGGAGACCGAAAAACATTAAGCTCTCTTTTCTTTCCACTCACCCGTTTATCGATTTCTCCATGCTGCAGCTGTACAAAGCGAGCACTGATAGCAGCAATGTAGCTCTGCTGATTAGAGAAGGCGACCCGCCCTGCTCCCTTGGGGTACTTCAGCTCGGGGTCTGTGTCGATGCCGGCGTAGCAAACCCCACCATACAGGCGGTCCATGATCATGGCCAGCTCCACTGCGAAGGGAGAAAAAGACACGTCGAACTAGCTGAACAAAACATTCCCAAAAACAAGTTTGACGCACGGAAGCAAAAGACCTGAATACAATAAAACACAGGCTTTGTACATGAACTCATGTCCATGTAGCCAGTGAACACAAACACACCGTGTTGATGAAGGTTGTTGATCTGAGTTTAAAGACATGACACAGATTAATTTAAGTTTGATGGGGCAAATATGAGTGTCTGCTGCATAAATGGCTGCTATAAATCTCTTTAGTCTTTACTGTGCGTTTCTTAACAGCAGTTAACAAATGTGCAAATTAAGGGGAGATAAACTTGCAAATTAAATAGGAAGCCTTACTTGTAAAAACATAAATGATGTGTTTTTTTATGTGTATATTTTACACATTTAAATTTAGACCCAAAATGACTGGGTCATAAAACATTTGATGCACCACAGGGATGTATGACCGTGTTCATTTCCATAACTACAGCGAAGTAGTTATGGAAATGGTTCATGGTTACACAGCTACCAGCGGAGCAGAAAACATGAACGCACCGTGCACAGAACATTACTATCAGGATAAAAAGAGATTTAATATTCTTCACAGCACAGTGTGCCACAGAGGGTACTTCCTGACAGGACCAGTGTAGGTCAAAGTCGATCTGAGCTCTCTTAGCTTTACCCTCTGAGCAGGTCTAATGTTTATTATGAACACAAACTGATCACATTACAGAGTCTTAGAGAAAGTCAAATTTTGTTTACAGCTGGCATTTTAACGATTGGGATGAAATGAAGCATGAGAAATGAAGGATGGCTACTTAGTGTTGCCCAGTGTGATGTACAGTATAATCATAAGCAGAGAGATTGAAAATGTATCAAAGATTTTTGATAAATGACAGATAATATGGGATTCAGTCCATATGCACGGTATACTTCAAATATATAACGTCTTATCATAAAAGCTGATTTGTTGTTGATTCACTTCGTGGAAAGACTCTTATAAAATGGAAGGATACCTGCACGGAGCGGACGAGGGACACCTCCAACAAAGATGGTTTTCCTCGGGTCCAGAGGCTGAGAGCCATCCATCACAAAGTCGCTGTCGTTCAGGTTCCACGGGCGGATCTGGACCTGTCACACCCAAAGCCAAAGGGTTTCAGCACTTGTACAGGTTTAGTACATAAAAGTCATACTCATAACCACAAGTTTCACTGAGTTCAGTGGAAACGGCATAATATTTGAGGAAGTGTGTGTGTGTGTGTGTGTGTGTGTTCCTACTGACCGGCTTGTCTTTGATGGTGGGGCTGGACACACAGAGGTACAGCTTGCCGTCCTCTTCGATGCAGGCATCAATCAAAGCCTGCACTGAGCTCTCATCCTGGAACAGCAGGAAGGCGTAGCCTACACAAAATACAGCAGGGTTATTCAGGCTGCTGGGGACAAGATGTCCTGACAAAGAGTCATGTTGGAATTTTGCTGCAACGATTACTGTGACTGAACACAACATTCTGCATTCACAGCAGGAAGGCGTAAGCTTTTGCAAACAGAGAGAGAAACTGACAAACAGTCCACACATGGTTACAAACTGCTTCAGATAACAGCCTTAAGACAAAACCCCGACCACACACACATGAATAGTGGTAGTACACAGATACTAGGCTAACAATGCTGTGCTGAAGAATACTAGAATCGGTAACCAAAAAGTAGACATCTGTCTTTTTCTCACACAGACACACAAAGACACTGAAGCAATAACTGAAACCTTTCTTGTAGTAATAAATTGGTTCAGGAATTAGTACTGATAAAAGGTCAAAAAGGTGTTGCAATTACTCTTACAAAACGGCACGGAATGAATAATTTAACAAACCTTTGGGTGGAAAATAGGATTTGCTCTCCGCTTTGTGAGGCCAGTCCACAAACAGGTGTCCAAAACGCCGGAAACTGGCGGTTATCTCATCTGAAATTAAGCAGACAGAATGCATGACTTGTTGGCAGCTTGCAATTAAAAAAAATAAAATGTACAGCATCAGAAGGTATCCTTAATGTACAGTAAGATGCTTGTGCTGCAGGTGTAATTCTCCAATGATGTCTTACGATATAACTTGCCCTCAAGTTCCCCATCTCTTAAGTTTCAATCATAACCCAAAATGAAATCCCTTTGATCCTAATGCAACTACTTTACCTTCATCTATGTCCGGGGGCAGTCCTCCCACAAAGACCTTGCGTGAGTAACGTTCGACACGCTCTCCGTTCTGGTGTGGAAAGCAGTGTGGAGAGCCCAGGCCTGCAAGACCCTGATCACCACGCTCGTCGTCAGGGAAACCATCCTCCATTGGGAAGAGAGAGGAGTGGCCTGAGTGAGAGAGAGAGACAGAGAGAAAGAGGAAGAAGAGGAAAGGTTTATTTCTGGAGGAGAGAAGTTGGTGTAAAGGTTCAGGGGGGCGTCGATGTTTTCATGGTTACAAAATTAGGGCAGTAATGAGAACTGTACATAAAACTTTTCATTCTCTTTTTACTGCATTAAATAGACCACCTGGGTGGAAGGGTAAGAAGCTAAATATTTATCACTTACCACATCATTTAGGAAAGTTATTAGCATGCAATGCACGTTTCTAAGGATGGATTATAACATGTAGTTTAATATCATTGGGCCCTGGGGGACTTTTACACCCTCTGGTGAGAGTGAAATGTTGCAAGTATTTTCTAAACCACTTAGGCATGGAGATAAGTGTGAAAGTAGTATCAGGGTCATTTCCAAAAGAATTGGGTTGAACGATAAACAAAAAGTAAGAAAAAAACAAAATGTCACGTAATTAGTTGCTGAATGAATATTAAGGACTGAATATGCATGCAGGTTCTCTGTAACAAACAGTAGCTCCCTCAGTAAGCAAGCCTAAATAGTTTCACAGAGGACTGTGCATGCTGCGCAAGTCTTAGGGTATGTGTTGTAGAGACTAAGCCCTCCCCAGCCTGTTCCTATACAACCTGACCTGAGCTGCTTTATAAAGATTTATGCAACGGAGTTAGCCTCAGCTTACAGTAGGTGCTGTGTGTGAGTGAGGGTGTGTGTGTGTGTGTGTGTGTCTGTGTGTGTGTGTGTGTGTGTGTCTGTGTGTGTGTGTGTGTGTGTGTGTGTGTGTGTCCTGCCATGTGCCTGGCCATGTGTCTTTGCTTCTGCTGCAGTGTGTGTAAAATCGCATATTACAATTTGTGTGTCTCTCTCTGCCTCATTAACTTTTATCTAAATGTGACAACAACAACTATTGTTTGACTTAACAAGCTCGCAAAATGTGTGAGAAAATGAGTTAAAAAAAAGAAAAAGCAAGCAGAGTCGAGCATAATGAGAGAAATGCAAACTAAACAATGAAAGACGCATAAGATCATTTCACAAGCTTATGACAACGTTCGGCACGTACAACAACCATGCAGACACACGTCACTTCACTGTACTGATACAAAGCGCAGAGCCATCCAACAAATGTTGGCGCATACATCTAACAACCAACGCCCTATAACCAATACAATCATAACAGCAGCTTCAGTCAATATATTGAGACCTAGAGAGTTGATTAATGCTGGACATAATATACCCATGATCATATGTTACCTCGTCTCCTGCTATAATTCCTGGCTGCATGTGGAATAAGGACAAATCAAAGAAGAGGGTGATTATAAAAAGTATAAATGCATAATACACTGTACCAATAAAAGTGCCAGGTGCTTCATGACAACAAAGGGATGTTTCATTGTCTGTCTGCCCGCCTGCCCTCAGCTGTGAATGATAATTAGCCGGTGGAACTGTCACCACAGGACTATAAAGTTTAAGTACAAGTCTAAATTTTGAAGGTCTGGAGACAAACACTTCAGGGAAGAAAGGTACTGACTTGTAGCTCGATCATGTCAACACAATAATGTTATCTCAGTGTACGTTGACAAAGAATGGAAATGTTTGCCATCTTGACATGTGGACACCTGGCTTTTTATACAGTACTATAAAAAGTTCCCTCATTATCAATGAGATAAAAAATACAATCCAAAGAAGACAAAGGAAAGATCAATACATCAGTAACAAAGATTATAAAAGTCCTATAGAAAAATAAATTTATATAAAACAAGTAAATACAGGCACCAGGATTACAACATATTAGACATTAGAACAGAGGCTAAACAGTTGTGCAACTGTGTATTATCACGAGTAACAATGGAGGACAGTTTCCTGCCTAATTATGACCAAGAATCATTTAAGGGAAAGAAGAACTTGTCCCAAGGAGTGGACCTTGAGGCACACCATAGGTAATGAGAGACGGTGATAAGAACGTAAGATAGTTTAGTTTATCAACTTCAGTCATACCAGGAACAATATACAAAATGACGTTGATCTCAAAAAAGAGAAAAATATATGTTTTGTACCAGATTTAGTTTATAGCTAATTTCCATCTGCAGTTCCTGGGCAGGTTAAAGGAAACAATGCAACGCAGGGCAACACCTACCGTCTCCACTACAAATGGACCAACAAGGTCGTTTTGTTGGAGTCTGTTGCTGATACGAGTGCAGAGGAAGCACCAGTGTGACGAACTATAGGAGGGAGTCAAACTTTCTTCCAATATAAATCGAATGAAACTGCCAGAGCAGTTACAATCAAGTGTTTCTGGATCTGGCCAGCCATTTCACAATATGTGATTTGCCCTCCTACAGTCACGCTTCAGACTTTTAAGCAAAATGCATCTACATCAACAAGCGGTTACCGTTGCAACCGTCAATGTTTCCAATTAAAACACAATAGCAGCCCCGCGGCCAAGGAAGGCAACAGTGGCACCAAAGAGAGTTATGCCACTGCTTTGTTTGTGCGTGGCTATCTGCCTCTGTCGCCCATGGCAACCATAGTTGTCAGATTGAGGGACACAATAGTGTTAAACCACTCACTCATGGTTTCTTCTAAAACCAGATAGCATTCAATCTAAGGGCCCACATAAAATCAACCTATGGCTGTGATAACTGGGTACTGCTTTAAAAATTGATGTTTCACATTTTAAATAATTCTGTTGAGAAGATATAAATATAAAAAGGTCACACTGGCTTTTTGGCTGATTTTACAGGGCCATCTGCCCACAATGCAGTTCACTTTCATACGTGTCGTCAAGACGATGCTCTTTTAACTCATTCGATTTAATACGCGCACAGGGACATAATGTTTCTTTGCGAAGAGCTGAAGTGAAACAAATAAAAATGTGGACACTAGAGAGATTGAAGCGTCGACCCATCTAAAACTGTGAGGACATGAAGAGGATGAAGAAGTGGCCAGAACACACAAGCAATAATCCTTCAGTGGACTTTCCAACCCAGATGGACATTAACTCTGGGGGGGAGGTCAAAGAGAGCTAGAAAGAGAGAGGGCAGAGAGAAACAGGAAAGCAGATTGAAAGAGCAGAGTGTGCTATAAAAAGGTGTATGCGTGCATATTTGTGTGTGTGCGAGTGAGAGACAGTGAGAGAGAGAGAGAGAGAGAGAGAGATTGGAAGAGATGGAGAAATGAGCTGATAATACACAGTGTAGGGAGGAGAGAAAATGAGAGTGCACAAGAGAGAATCAAGAGAATGAGGAATGCAATCGGTGTACGCTTATGTCACACACACACACACACACACACACACACACACACACACACACACACACACACACACACACACACACACACACACACACACACACACACACACACACACACACACAGACAGACAGACAGACAGAGCTGGTGTGCAACCTCTGAATCCTGCCTATCCGCTGGCACCATCTGTCTCAGGGCTTGATGACAGCTCCTGACCATGTGATCTCACCATGTGACCCAACGATCTTGTGAAGAAACTACTGGCCTCTCGTGTTTTACATCCTGGCCCAAGACCAGAAGGCAAAAGCTACAACAACACAATTACATAATGATGAAGGGAATGGGGGCAAAGGAGAGGTAACTGAATATTAAACTGCCGTTGTGGAAACTGTGGCATGTCAAAGGGATTTGCCAGATTTTATTTAACCATTTATATACAGTTTAAAGGCATTCTTTACTTCTGTGCAACAGGACCATATCTGGAAATCAAATTAACTTTATATATCTTCATTGCATCTTTCAGAAACTCAGGAATAAAAGGGAAATAATTGAGTATTGTTTTGTATTTTTAACTACAAAAGAGCTTCATATTTTGCATCAAAAACCTAAAACCAGGGGCGACGCCCCTAGTTTGCATGCGGTAAAGTAGAACATAAAAACAACCACTGCTCATGAAGTTTGTAAATTCCAATCAAACTGTCAAGCTAGAGACTGCGCTGATCAAATATGAAACAAGATTCTGTTCCTGCATTGCCTATTTCTCGCATCAAATGTTTGCAGAAACACATTTCTAGTCATTTAGCTTCAGAATGTGAAAGATTGTGACCCGGCATCCATGTTGAAGACAGGAGAGCCAAAACCCAACGACGCCCCAATAGGCAATCGTTATGAAACAGACTGCAGTTGAACGTTGAGCCGTACGGAACCCCCGTCAAATTAATTACACAGTTTAGCCATCACAGTGTGAAATAAAGTTTTACTGCAGATCGTATAGGCTGATATTCAGTAAATATATGCGACCAGGAGATCAGAATTGATGCTCTCTAGTCCCGATCCCTGATAATGCTACTTTGTGAACAACAAATATGTGTAGGAGAGCGAGTAACGTTGGCAGTTACGGTGCTAACAGCGAGCACACGGGGTTCCATTTAGTTACATGTTGCGTTCAGGCTCTGATCAGAAAAAATTTGTATCAGGTCAAGTTAAATTATAACATTATCATAATGTGTTTAAATGTAGAATGAGTTGTTTTCACAGCAATATAAAATAGATAGTAGAGATCATCTATGTATCTGAGGGACAAAAGCAGTATCAACAGTCACAGGAAAGGACCCGACGGAAGTTCTTAACTAGGTGAAAGGTCATCAACAGAACTGCTTTGCTTTTTATTTAACCAGCCGGGTGGGTGCATATTTTCAGATTAATGACCGAGAGCTAGCTTCGAACACTATTTGAAACGTGATAATCTCTTGTAAAATGAATGACAGCTTGACATTTCATCAAATATGTTTTAAAAAGATATCTGATATGTTTTTATGTACTCCGTCCAAATAATTATGCATCACATTTTTCACAAAAAATCCTTATGATTTATACTTTAATCCCTGGTGGGCCCTTGGAAACCTGACTAGGTTGCCATACGTACCATTGAGGGGTAACGGGTTGTCTCCTCCTGGATGGGGGAACCCCAGACGACCTGCACAGGGAGACAGAACAGAAATATTTAACCTTCGAACAGGATGGGGCAGATGTTTCATGCTATTATTCAATATTCAATATTCTAAAACAACAACCTATTTTTCAGCACAACGTACAGAAGGTTCTATTTTGATGAATGTATAGCCTCCAAATAATATCCCATCATTTTAGGCGATTGAGATTCAACAGAAACATGTCTATGATAAAAATAGACACACAATCTGAGGACATATAGCACCACTATCAGTTAAGCAGTGTGAAATTGCAAAACGCTGTGACCATGGTAATGCTCTTGATTATTGCTGCATGTGCAGAGATGTACTTTGCTGATGGGCAATATTTGAACAATTCTGCACACAATGTAGGAGATATTCCTTGGTGTCACCTGTGTGACACCAACCATCTCTCCCCCTCTAATCGACCTCCATTTCCCCATTTGTACCTCACTCTCGCTTTCTCTGAGCCGCATATCATACATTTCATATTGAGCCATTTGCCAGGCCAGGCCAGGCCCGCCTCGCACGCTCGTACGCACACACACACACACACACACACACACACACACACATACACATACACACACACACATACACACAGACACGCACCCACACAAATACATGTTATGATGCCAAACAAGCTTCAAAGTTATGCAAGGCCCGCTTGCTGCAGAGGGATAATGAGATGAAAGAGCTGAAATAGTACAACCATTGTTGTATGGGTACGAACCACCCTGTGATTGGTGCATTCCGATGCCACATGGAAATCTGCTGGCCCCTCCCCCACACCTCGCTTATTGAGTCCCACAGTACTCAGTGGATGTGGTGCATACAACTAGAACTAGATCACAGAAACCAGGACGGACCACCCGTGGTTTCGGAAGCTAAAGTACTAAACTACAGCTTTCCATACATTGTAGCACATTCATCATAGTCATGAAAATATGAGCATCAAAATGCAAATTCACTTTTCCTACGAAACGCTCAGTTTAATCAAACTAAAATTAGAAGTGCCAACCAAAACCAGATTACGCAGACAAGCTCAATTCCTCTAGACTGCAGTTTATCCCTCTCTGTAATTTAGCTTAGTAATATATGTGCTGATAGGTGCACCACCCAAAATCAAAGTCCATCGGAGCACAACCCGTCATATTGGGAGTTTAAGAGCCTTTAATAGTCCCTGAGGAGCAAGTGCGCAGGCACGGAAGCACACCACATCCCTGCAGGGTTCTCTGTGCCCGCTCTGTGAACCTTATTTGCAAGTGGCTGGCTGCGTACATGTACAGTGCAGTAACAGTTTAAACACATGCATGCAAGCACACACAACACAGTGGTGTGTGTGTGTGTGTCTGTGTGTGTGTGTGTGTGTGTGTGTGTGTTGGCTGAACAGAGGGATCCTTTCTGTCAGTCAGGACAATGCTGGAAACCATTCAAAGCCACTTCTACTGTAGACATTTTGCCTCGCCTGTTCCCTTGCTTCATCGCGTTTACTTTGTTCAATATGTTCTGTTGGTATGAGAGTTTTGTGCTCCGGTTATGTGTATCTAAATGTGCTTGTGTATGCACACCCTATGTGATTATTATACTTGAGTGTGCGCATGCTTGTATGCATGTGACAAGAGAGCAGGAGGAAGCAAGGGGCATTTGGTCTGGAGAAGAGTCCCTGCTGTAATTATGTTTTTCTTTATACTTTGCTGCAAGGAAAAAGGGAAGGACTCACTTAAGTCACTGCTACACTTGGCATAGCAGTGTACAAGCTTGGACTATAATTATGAGGAGAAGGAATAAACAGATAACATTTTGTAGCAGGCCGAGGGCTACAAGACACAAAACAATAAGGCGAATGGGATGAGATATGTCGTGATGCATCATGTGAAAGCAGTAAAGAACGGGGCACTGAATACGAACAACTCTGTAGCGGACGCCTGAAGAAAGCCGATGTCAAATAAGAGGGTAGAAAAGATAAACATGTGATACAATATATTGGACAAAGCATACAATGAATTGTAAAGATGGAGGATTCGTTTGCTATGTAACAAATATAAAACATACAAACAAGTCTGTCTTTCCTAAACCAAGATAAACAGAGCTGCGACACAAATGGACAAAGCAATCACAATCAACTACTATAGGAAGTTAGGTCAACAATACCTCATAATAAAAAATAAAAAAAAAACCTTCATGGTTCAATTCCTAATGAAGCAGAAATGTGTGAGTTTTCAATTTAGAAGAAAACTTGTAGTTGCCAAGCTCTCGGATCTAATCTAGTTGCATGAATCTGTGCCAGCATGGCTGGAGCTGAGACACCAGAAGATGGCTAATGAGGTAACCTTCCAGTCTTCCACTATTAATATTGAGAGAAGATTTACTAAGGTTTGACAGCAGAACATTAGATCACAGCTGGATGTGGCTGAGCCCAGTGGGTGTGAGGCTGAAATAAATACAAGGTGATAGCGAAGTGTCTGCAGCTCAGAGTTTTCCCTCATCTTGTTATTCTGGAAGCGAAACTGGTATGCATGTGTGTTTTACTGGGCTACTTCTTCCTTTGAAAAACATATGGGATTATATACATTCAATATGATTAAACCAGGTACAAGGAGTAATGCACTTTTTTAATTTTCTGCATAATAACATGGAACATGTTCAACAGTTCGACAGCCAACTGTAAATGCAGACTAGAAAAGGAAAAGGAAATCTTGTTAATGGATTTTTGAGATCTTTTGAACTGAGGTTTAAGCTCAAACAGAACAAAACAGTACAGTTAATTTCTGTTACTCAGCTTATTAGACTTCAATTAAGTAAAACAAATATAAAAAAATTAAAAAGATGATTGTACAGTAGTCATTGTCCAGGGTGAGGCCTTATGGTTTGATAAACAACTAAGAAATGTGGCTAACAACTTAAACTCTCCACCCAAATCCCTTAAATTCCACTGAAGCCTTGAAAAAAAAAAAAGGTGTTTCCTTTCAATCATTCATTGCCAGAACGAGTCTTACAAGCTTCTCCCTCTCGGCAAAGAGAACAGGCCATCTCATTCTTTTCATTTCCTTTCATTCGTTTAACAAACATAATGTGCACTAGCCCTCCATTTTAGCTTCAATGTTATAAGTAGGCTACACTTATCAGAACAACACGAACATTCAGGCTCCCTCGCGTGGCAAAGAATACTGCAGATATGAATGCTAAATGAAAAAAAAGATTATGGAAGAAAGCCTGCATGTTTATTTGGCAACCCAACTGTGGGTCCAGACCAAGTTTCTGGGAATGACTGCTCTAAAACAATAAACAACACTGGCTACCTGCCGTATTCAATAACCCATTTCTGGGTTACCATTTGCCAATGTTGCCTCACACCATTCAGCCAATAACAGACATTCCCTTGTCTCTATTAATCAATAATCCAAAATAGTTAGTCTAATTTACAATGGATGATTCTCTTTTTCAGCCAACTACAAGCGTTAGCGTCTACTTTGTAATTTATAGAATATATACTCACTTTCCAATGTATTAACCTACTCGCTTTAATAAAGGTGTACCTATTTTTTTACCCAATTTATATCAATGAGGATAGGCTCCTGTAAATAACATTAACACATCTCACTATAAAGTAATACAGTTCAACAGCAAAACAAACTACAGCCTCCAAAACGATCACAAAGTTGAATCACCAACTCCCTAAAACAGTTTCAACAAAAACTGAATATTATAACCTCCACTAAGGTAGGTTTGATTGCAGAGCTGTGGCATTAGACTGAAATAGGAATCAATGGATTTACACAGACCCAGAAATGAAACCGACTCTTTAAAAAAAGGTTCAGTTGTACACCTATTGCCGACATCAGTTTATATGCATCGTTTGCCAACAAGCAAACAAATGTTTCCTTTTCACACTTTTTACTGGAAATATGTGGAAACTATTTTAATTCTGATTTGACTTGTTAACAGATAAACAGCCACCAAACTTCACACTACAGGTAACAGCAACATATCACAAATGTGCCAGACCTTTTGGATAGAAACAACTGTGCGTCATTGTGTCATGAATTTTGTTTTTTTATATCATCCTTCAAAATGGGAGGCTTTGCAGCTGTGATTATTAGAAACTAATGATAGCCAACAACTTTAGTTCAGATCAGTGGGAGTTCTTCCATCTCTCTCACAAATCCCCTCTTAAATACAAAGCCTAATCTTCCATCAGCCCTGTATTCTCTCCACGTCTCCTTCCCAAAATGCATGAGGAAAAGAGGTCAGACTCATTGCATTGAATTTTATCAAAAGTGAGAAAAATATTATTATTATTTATTCAGTGTGGGAAGGGGAGAAAAGGAAGACAGGGGTGCGAGTTGACCTCTCTTCTTATTGTTGATCACAACACTAAAAGACGACAAAATGTCTAGACATCTGATCTGCGGAGGAAGTGAAACTTTTCTGCTAAGAATTGGTGCTAAATTGTGAATAAGTGTGTCAGCTCTACCTTGAAGTGAAACAATCCTACCGAATGTTTGGCCAATGTAATTAAATCACTACACATTAGTTTTTATCTTCATCACATATGTTTGATGTTCATTTATGAAAGCAAATTTACATTTAATTAGTATAAAATATACAAAAAAAACACTCTATTGGGTCAGATCAGTCTCAATGTTAATGAGGGCACACAGAAAGATTCACAAATGTATTTTGTGATGTGTATGTATGTATATATGTGTATGTATGTGTATATATATGTGTATGTATATATATATATATATATATATATTTATATTTATATATGTTTGCTCATAATATTTGATGCTTTAAATTAATGTAATAAAAATCCCAAAAATATATGGATTTAAAAGGATTTAAAATTGTCAACCTATTTGGAAGTTATTACATTTATATAAAAACTGTTGAACCTGCATTTACAAACTGCTCGTCATGTGTGAACTTAACTGCATTTGTGTGTGGAGTTTTGAGACTCCCCTGACGTCGCTCATCCAGTGACAGTAAAACGTTAACACACTTCGCTGAGCTTGCTCTCTTCTCAAAGGAGAAATTATCTGCCTTTATTAGTTTGGGATATTAGAGATATGACAGTTGAGCGAAGTGTGTTAACACTTTCCCGGGCTTGCCACCACTGTGCCACTCGCCTGCCACTGTCAGTAATCGCACTCGCTGGCCACGTTAACGTAGCTACATATTGTTTGCCAAAATAATTCATGAAACTCATTTTAAATGAGTTGACACATGCCGTGGCTAAATATTGTGCACTGAACTTGTATGAAATTATGTCATTGTGCATCACACGTTGCTAAAAACACACCTTTAGTAGAGAAGGACAGCTTCAGTGGGAAAATAGACTAGTATGTTGTTAGACAAATTGCATATTGCATATGGATCATCAGTAAATTAAATCCAAACATTAATGTTGTTTTGTCCACGACATATCACGTTAGCTTCTATACACTACGTCTCTGCTGTTAACGGAGTGTAAAATGAAAACTGTAGCATTGCTAGTTGTAGTCTGCTTCATGTTTTATGTTCTTGATTGACATCTTTACCTTTCAGAGTGTCCTGCTCGGCCCTCATGATGTCGATCAGGGAGCTCTCCAGCGTGTTCATGTTGAAGCTGTCAAATGACCTGGTGCGATCCTAAAGAGAGGAGAGAAAGAGGAGAAACACCATTTACTTTGTTTTACCTGCGACAAAGACAAGCAGTTTTTAAAAAAAAAAAAGCCAACAGTCTTTATATTTACAACGGAGCAACATTTAGATTTATCTACACCGTTTAACGTAACACTGCCTCAATTAACCCAAGCTGGCCAAAGAGCATACAGAAGAGGAGGAGACTAGCATTCGGACAGCTTCACACTCTAAACCCAGCCTGAACATTCTGCACACTATTAATTACAAAAAAAATTAAGAACAATGGGGCGCAGCCAGACACTATCCCAGTCATCTTTGAAGGTTTTTCACTTCATTCTTGCTTTAGCTCATTTCATAGAAAAATACAAAAGACATGAAGCCTCGCTTCATTTGTGTCAACTCGTATGTTTTTTGCCACCTTGCTTTGAATACATGCAATATCAAGATAGTGTTGATTTCACATATTAATTTAAGATTCTGGCACATTTGACATTGGTATAAATAGCGGGAGTGACAAACAAAACAAATTAGGAGTGAGCCCCAGTTTCCCATAAGTGCGAACTGACGTAAAATCTGAGATAAAAAGAAGTTGGATAAACCTGATTAAAAATACTTAAGTGTTTTATTTTCTGCTTGAATATTCCCCACTGCTGGTTTTCAAGCCAGCAAGCCGGAGTGCCCATGTCTATGGCACAGGTGTGTGAAGCATTTGAGTGACACAAGGTTTATTAGGAGACACTCCTGTGTTGATAAACGTTCATTTATGTTGTCAGCATTCATTTCGTCTTTGTGTTAATGTTTAGTGAGTTTATATTGTATTTTTTAAAACCTAACAATGTCCCTCTTCACGTAGTTAGCGTGTTTAACTGCGGTTACTTGAAAACCTAACTGTCTGAGCTATACATTTTCTCATTCACCAAGCTGGAGCTGAGGCAATCCCTGAGCGACAGCTTCGTCACCTACAAACAAGGGCATCCTTGGCAAGCCAACCATACTGGAAATGTTTGTATGCACACAGAAATATGTGTAAGAACACACAACTGTAATATGTGTATACACAAAATATGCAAACATCAAAAACATGTACGCGCGCACGCGCGCACGCACGCGCGCGCACACACACACACACACACACACACACACACACACACACACACACACACACACACACACACACACACACACACACACACACACACACACACACACACACACACACACACACACACGCCATGCTGATAAGACTTCTGTTTTGACTCCACCTCAGCCAAACAAAATATGCAGACTCTGACAACAACTTGTTATTGGCTTCCTTCTATACAAAACAACCACATTTCAGACAGACACTGTGTGAAGACCACAGTATGAAATGCATATGCTCCTGGTTTACATTTATATTTGGAGCAAAATGTCCCCATAACACCGTGTGATTGACTGTCTCATTTCTTCCTCTGTCTCTTCCTCATTTTTCTAGTCATTTATCATGCTACCTTAAAAGCGGAAATACCTTTAAAAAAGATTTCTATTCCTCATTTATTCGTCAGAGATCTCACGCTGCACAGAGCCAATGACTCTTCAGGCTACAAGTTATTGTTCAATAAGCTGCACATCCTGACTAAAATGTTTAGTCATGATTATGTTTTTCTTTACCGTCTGGTCATGACAGAAATAAACTTTTTTTCCTTCCTGCATCATATCCATTGTATCAACCACTTGGTTATTTTTTTAAAGTACAGCTGTAAAAAAACTACTTAAATAATATTAATTGTAGAAACCAGTTGCAGAGATACTGTCAAAACAATACTCTTGCATTAGCATTTTATTAAAATACTGATGTATATGCGGCATTTGTAAAACAAACGTGAGCAAATTAACACTAAAGTAAAATATATAACACGGGGACAGGGAGGAGGAGAGCCTGCTGGACTTAAAAGATGGATGCTTGTAAAATAGCAATGCCACGATACATCTTTTGAGGTCAGTTTTTGCTACAAGATATAAGTCTAGGAAACTATGCAGGAGCTGATTGATGCTGACAGACATATCAGGGAACTGTGAGTATTTAGAAGATCACAGCCTCTTGAAATCCACAAAACATGTGAACAGTGAGGCATTATTGATAATAAGGCTGCAACTTTTGGTGCATAGTTCAAGAGAAATTTAACATTTCCAGAACAGCCACCATTGTTCTCACGTTTGAGAATAAGCAGGTGTAGCAACAGTTTACATTCAGGTCTGATTGAGGTCTATTGTACAGCCGGCCTACTTGAAATCACATCCGTCTCAAGCTCACAGACAATTATGGGCTGATGTTAAAAGTAATATATTAACATTAAATAATGTGACTAAAGCTTAACATTGCACGAAAGCCTGTTTATTAATAGCGGCCTACAAGATGTCAAAAGAATATCTACAATATCCTGCCCTCATCACCGTTTAATAAGCTCTGCCCTCAACCTGACTGATAATGGACGAGCCTCGCACAACAAGAATGAACCAACCTGTCTGTCAACCTGCAAGTAACCTATTTATATATATTCAATCATTCACAACTTTGTCTTTCCAACAATTGCGTTTAAGTATAACCTCTCTATTATGTACTCATTTATTCAGCAACCAGGTCACACCCTCACTACAAACATTAGACCAATGTCCGTGGAGAACAATGTGAAAGCAAAACCACCTTGAGAAGAAAGCCTCGTAGCATACTTTGTCCCACCACGAACTCCACAGAGGTCAAATGCTAAAGGCTTCAGAAAAACAGACCTTCGTCAGTGAACCACATGACCAATGGCCGGGGAAGGCAGGCAGCTCATGTTTTTTTTATCTACTGTCTGGTGTCGGCAGTGGTTTCCAAAATCGAATAGCTAGTTTTACTATCTGGTCAGCCATAGAGCGCGGTTGGATGCCTGGCACACACTGGCTGATGAAACCGCCAAAAAAACTCCCCAGCCGTAGCCAAAATTTCACCAGCATTTTGGCCGGTGCATATTTCCCTCACCGACTGAGGGAACATACGAACACGGAGATGACATGATAGAAGGACACACCCAGTGCACACTCTCTCCCTCAAAACAAACATCAACACAGGGATATAGGCCAGACTAGGTCCACTATTTTCTCATATCCGCCTCAGTATCTTATGTGGACTTAGGGTATTGCTTAAGGTCAAATAACCAAATGTTCAAAGGAAAGGGAAGCAAAAACAAGTGTAGAACTGGTTACTGTGGGAAGTATACACCACTAGCGAGTATATCTGAGGCAAGCACGTAAACACATTACCCGAGACTAACGCAGATAGGTATAGCAGCAACGTGCCATATTTCTAGGGATCTTTTCTAGAGGTCATGGTGTTTCTGTGATGCACTATGACAACTGAGCAGAAGCAGTAAGCAGAAGCTTGTCCTGCTTTTGTGTTTTAACAGCTTCAAAAAAATGTAATGCTTTCATTGGGCGTCATTATTCTTTACAGTACCAGCTCACTAATGTAGTACTGCAAGGTAATCCTATTATAACGTTTCAGGACGATAGGAATTAATTTTGTGGCTGGGATGGCCGCAGTAAGCGGACAGGAGGCCTGGCTGGTGCTCGGCAGTTGCTAAGCATTAGCCTGGATAGGTGCAGAGGGTGATTAATCATCAGATTCGTGCATTCGTCTCTCTCAACAACTGTCCAGCTGACCAGCAAAGTACTCATCCCAGACAGATTGCAGGGCAAGCACAAATACACACACACACACACACACACAAGCTGCAAGACACACAGAATTTAAAGTGCAGATCACATTGTATGCATCTATGAAAGCTTATCCATGTGCATCCCAAGGACATAGATGTAAATATAGAAGATATGGCAGTACATACTTTGGTATTTGCAAAGAACAGTGAAATAAAAAAAAATATATAACCATGACCCAATGTAGTTAGAGCTAAGTGGATCAATACGGCGAGAAACACCCCTTTTTTTACAGTGACTGTCAATAAAAACCTGCATGATGGATCGATTTGCATTATACAGTATGAAAAAGTGCATCTACCAAGCCCTGTCGCCATTTTGGAATCTGGATCTAGTTCAACAAATCTTGTGAATATGTGTTCTCATATAAACAGCTCACCTGAAACTGACAAACTCGTACTGTGATCATTTGGGAAAATGCAACTTAGCCAATGCTTCCTGAATTCAGAAGAATGCTAGAGCTGCAACGATTGCTCGATTAAAAATTTAGAAATTTATCAGCAAATGTTTTGATAATCGATTTATCATTGAAGGCTTTTTCCAGCAAAAATGCCTCACATTTGATGGTTCCCCGGCATGATTTGCCGAAGTTCTTTGTCCTCATACTATTTCAAACTGACTGTCCCTGGGTTTTTAACTGCTGGTCCTACAAAACAAGACAATTTGATGACACAAACATGGGCTCTAGGAGATTGTGGTGACCATTTCTCCTTTGTTCTGAACGATTCAGCGATCAATCAAGAACATAATTTCGTCAGATTAAATGTGTATATGGATGGACGAAGCGCTTTACAGTTTGTACCCAGACCGAGGCACAACTGTGCCCCAGCTTGTTGCTTGCATCACATGCCCCTGGTCATATCCAACAGCTGTCACACACATTAACGATAGATGACAGCATTGGGCATCTGTACAAACCCTATGTAAAAACTCATGTAGTGAAAACATTTTAAAAGCTGCATTTGTAACTATAAAGTGAAAGAAATGTTAAAATGACAAAATGGGTCAGATAGCTTTCAAAGTAACACAGCCTGTCAGACAACTCTAGACATGTTTTAATCTTAACCAGCACAAAACAGAGAGTGCAACCTCCAACAGATTTTGATGACATATAGGGAAGTTAAGAATGATTAAATACAGCAAGCTGTGGGTGATTAACTCCAACATTAATCTTCCATGTCGCTTGCCTGTTAATGAAAAATAGAAGTTGAGGGAGGGTGGAAGAGTGGAAAAAGTAATAGGGCAAAGGACATACGAATATATGGATGCATTATGATTTTTAGGTTTTCAGAGGCCTAAGATGTTCCACCTCACATTCATTTATAGGAAGGCTGATGTTTTTCCCTTGATTTTCTTTAATCTAACCACATTCCCAAGACAACAGGCAGAGAGAGAGAGCAAAGAAGGGGAAAAGGGAAAATGGCAGATGAAAGAAAGGGGATGATGGAGAGAGGGTAAGTGAGTAGTGAGGTAAGGCAAAAGTCAAAAGAGAAGAAAGGAGGGCAGGAAAGGGAAGCAGGTTGTGCTTTCGATGCGTGCGATTACGTTTCTTCCTGGACAAAGTATTTCAAAGGCCTGCTATGACATTAAATACCCAGAAAGTCAAAAACAAACTACTACCCAGTGTTGGCTGAATGACGTGTGAGTATTCGGGTTGCAGCAGGGTGACAGAGGTAGGGGTCTGTTTGGGGATTAGACTGAACGGACTCCTTTATTGTATGCTATAAGCTAGGGCTACGCTAAATACAATATGACACTTTTGCATAGACTCTGCTTTGTCATCTTCCTTTGTTAAGACACATGTGCAGAAGACAGAGGCCAGGGACTAATTAGGGCTTGTGACACTCAAGGGCATGTGCGCACACACACACACACACACACACGCACACACACGCACACACACGCACACACACACACACACACACACACACACAAGCTCTCTTTCTTCTTGTTTCAGAGCGTCTGTCAAGGGTGTGAGAAGGGCACAATGAGGCTGTATGAGCAGCAGAGTTAGGTGCTTGCCAGCACAGCTCAGGCCGCTCATTAGTCGAAAAAACATTTCTCTCATTTAAAACCAATGTCATAAAGACCAGCGGTAACAGCTGAAACCTCTACAGCTTGATGGCTCGGAGACTGCATTTGCAGACATTTGCATGCGGGCATGAATAAGGGAAGGAAGGCTACCAGACAAGAATGACACCTCTTCCTCATCATGGAAGTCTCATGCTAAACGCTGGGCACCGACAAACACTGCACGGTTTCTGATACTTGCCTAAAGACCTGCCATATTAATTAGGTTGCCTTTCAAACAATCAGAGGTTAAAAGGAGACAGAATCCTCAAGTCAGACAACAGGTGTGCAACATTTGTTTCCGCTGCAGGCCCGAAGAGGTAGTTTAATAATGAACCTTCATATAACAGCACGGTATACGACTGCAGTATATCTAAGCTGCACAAACAGTGAGGAGGGAGCTGTAACCAGCAGTTACCCTGGTAGCTTACTGAGACAATATCCTGTCCTGGCTTACTCGCCTTCAGGCACTGCAGGTCTTGATCTGATCCCAGGCCAAATGTACCAGTGTAAATGAGCCCAGTACACCTGACACAGCAGAAGGCCTCTGGACTTGAATTTCACAGGTGAAGAATTAGGGAGCAAGGAAAGAAGGAAAATGTGCACGGACTTAATTTGCGACCGTAAAATTGCCTGTAGTTGTGAATATGAGCGTGTCTCTTTGATTGACTGGTGACCTGTCCGTGCCTCTTCACCAATGTCAGCTTAGATTGGCTTCAGTCCCCCCAGCAAACCTCAAGGATAAGCAGGGATAGCGGATGGATTGATGGACGTACGGATGGATGGAAAAGCAAGAGAGAATTTAAAAACACTCATTTCTGGCCTGAGGCTAGTTACTAGCTGACCAGTGCATTAGCAGTTAGCAGCAGTGTGCCTGGTCTGGAGCCCATCCCAAATACTAAAGCTGCTCTAGTACAGCAGTGGCCCTGACTGCTGCAGCCACAGTAGTGGAACATTTTTCTCTCTGTGTGCCATGTACAACACTTTGGATGAAATATAGAATATGGCCTTGCTATCGAATTGCATCTAAACATTTCCTCATACAGACCCACATTAATGTCAAGAAAATGCCACACACAAAAGTGGACAGAGGGACTTTTGCTTTCGCAGATAGCTGTTGCAACATACCTCAGTCGCGCCGACTTGCTGTTTGAATGTGTGAGTCCATCTACTGAATAGCATCTAGCTGCAAATATTACAGAAGAGCTACTTCATGGAATTCAACTATCTGCTTGGTCTCTGTAGAGCAATGTAGTTGCAATAACATCTGATCCAAAAGTGTACAAAGATAACTTTGATTACACACAGGTTTGAAAAACAATGTGACTTCTAAAGTAAAAGCGACTGGTCCTTCATCTGTTGTGTCAGTGGTAAAATGGAGACAGTTGGAGAGGACTTACAGGGAAACAGTATGACAACAGTTCCTCATGGCGTCTGTTTAGTTCAGCGTTACAGGAGCTACACTATTTCATTACCAAACCCGGGGGTGCCTTGTGTAAGGCAAGATGTGTCATCAGTCCTCTAAACAGTTCATGATCTTGACATGCCCTGACAAGAACCATTTTGGGTAGTTTTTTTTTTTTTTAAAGAAATGCAACAGTTTGGGCTATTCCAATCAGCAAAAGCAATACAATGGGAGTGAATTGGAATGAAGTGGCGTTATTATCTTAAAGACTAAACTACAGAGATGGCTTCTGGCGAATGACTTGACACTTGGTTGCCTGTGTAATAATTTAACAGTGGTTTCTATAGTGACAACTTCAACGCTGCAACATTATCTATATGCTCACACCAAAATGCCACATTTTCCAATTATATTACAAGGGGTAGAACAATACCATCAGTTTATGGTTTCGAAAAAAAACACATTAAATATGGACCCAATTTGATATGCTTAAAATATTATTTTACAAGCACATCCCAGAAAGAAACAATGCTTGTTGTCACAGCAAATATCGCTGCTGAGAGCGAACTCATCCATCGCCTCTTAAAATATAATTTTTAAACCACCTCACTCCTATCAATTACAAGTCCAATAGTTTAAAGGTTAAGTGTCATCTTCATTCATTAAAAGCAATCTTCATATCTAGACCTATTATCAATTATTTGTTCTTTGTAAATTGGTTATACTTACACATGACAAATATAACACACACACACACACACACACACACACACACACACACACACACACACACACACACACACACACACACACACACACACACACACACACACACACACACACACACACACACACACACACACACGTATCAAGAGGCCAGACGGACAATGCTACTTTGGCTGATCCGATTCAACCACAATAAAGAGCAATATGCTGCAGTTGAAATAATGCAAGCTTCAGCTTAAATCTGGCATGGAGATGCAACAGGAGGAACTCTTCTCTGCTCAATTGGACGCAGAATCACAATTCTGATTGAAAGAGAATTTGCCAAACAGAGCTAGATGCTAATTGCGTCGCCTTTTTATGTAGCATCTACCACCATTTTCCGTTGTGAATTTGCATTAAAATATGCTGCTCGTAAGAGTAAATTTGACCACAACGTGACTATAATATTAACGTGGATTCGGCCCTCATGTTTTGGAACAGGCCAGATATGAACCTGACCCCATGACTACCTCCAGTGATTGGGCTGTTAGCTAATGATAGATTGCAGCTAAGAAGTAGGCTTTGCTACTTCTTCAGCAAAAACACGTCAGCACAACATCCTTACCGTTTGACCTGTGGTGCACTACGAGTCATTAATTGCAAGTAGAGATAAGGAGGCACATGGAAAGGTCACAGCAAGCATCACTTTCTAAATTGGAAAAGGAGTTAATTTGCTTGTTTGTGAGATTTTAGTTAATTCCTGAAAAAAAATCTGAATGAAAATGGAGATTATGATGTAGATTTAATGGCAAAGGATACGTAAAGCACTTAAAGAAGCCTTTCATTAGGCCTCTGGCCTAGCTGGCGCTGTTGCAACCTTCTTCTCTTCACCCCCATCTCCTCAATCAATCATGAGCTAGATCAATAAAATTAATTTACCTCCATGCTCCCATTACCTGTTTCCATCAATCCTATTGTCTGTTTTCGCCACGTGATTATACAATTATTCAAGTCATCTTCATTCTGAGTGGACTCGGCTATCCAAATTACACTTTGAATAGGCTGGCATTTTGAAAACGAGTTGCTAGGCTATGACAGCCACGATCTCGGTGATTAAAAATTAGTAATCCTGGAAAATCATTGGTCATTATGCCTGGGCCACGAATCCACAGTATTGTGGGGCCTTGATGACGTCTTCTTGTTCACTGGTGTACCTGGATTTTTCTTTTTCATCTCAGTCATCCATTGCTGCGACGGTTCTCTTCGCAACCGGCTTGCTTTCCCCATTTTTACCTCCCTCTCCCCATCTTTTTCTCTACATCCATGATGCCTCCCCCACTCCTCACTCTAACCCCCCAGCTTGTATACGTGGCACACACCACTGCAGTGACAGAGCCACATTAGTCATCATCAGAGACATACAGCTGTGGAAGTGCACAACCCAACGACTGATTTCTAAGCCAACACGGTTACAAATGCATCATGTAAATTCATACCCACTTCCCATGTCTAAAAATAGAAACTACAAACATACTGTATTAAAATCAACAGCTAACATGAACTACACATTGATGTTTAATCATTCAGGTAGCGCACACACAAAAGCATGAACACACAAAGTGCACACACATGCTTAGTTACATAATCAATGTGAAAAATGTAATAGCATGCCAGAATTATTGCTGAATCATACAATGAGACTATCGCAGGAAAACTGACCTGAAAGGGGAAGATGTTATCACTGCGGCCGACTCCATCATCCATCCAGGACTTGGGGTTGAAGCCTGCGGGACTGTTTCGAGGGTACTTCTGGGATGCCACATGGTTGTTAGGAAAGGTCTTCTTCAGAGGAGAGATAGAGTTGATGGGGGTCATCCCGCCGTTCAGCCCTCGGCGATAATCTCTGCCCTGAGACCCTCCCCAGCCGCCGCTACCACTACCATAGCCTCCTCCAGGACTCCAGGAGGTAGAGGAGCCGGGGGAGGGAGAGGGGCTCTGGTAACTGGCTGGACCCCAAGGGGACGGGGGCTTGTTCAGGCTGTTGGACAAATGCGGCAACTGGCTGAAAGCCGGATTCCTGTGCGGAAAGGGCGGTGGAGGGTGTGGAGAGGCCGGGGAGCGCCGATGCTGCTGGTGTTGGTTGTGGGGGTGTTGGAAGTGAGGGTGTGGCGGGGGAGCCGGGTGATGCTGGGACAAGGCCGCCGCTGGTCCAATCTGGGGAGAGAAGTTCCCGCCAAACCCTGGGCTGACATGGTGTGAGAAGTTCTGGAACAGCAGGGGCCCGTTGTTGGCAGAAGCCGGGTTGAAGAAGCTGACGTCCTCATTGATGATGGTTGATGGCGCTGGCGGGATAGCAGCTGACCAGTTGTTGAAGCCAGTAAGTGATGACGAGGTTGTACTGGACTGGACCGGGCCTGTTCCCCCAAGACCAGACGTCTCCTGGTAATCAAAGCCTGTCAAGACGGGAGACTCGAGACGTAACTGCTTCTCCTTTCCGTTACTTCCTTCCGAATTGCCGTTGTCTGTCTTGGCTTCATCTGACCGGGCCTTTTCCAGTTCTGAAATGATCCCACCACCCCCACCCTCCTGGTGACTCCCAGGGGACAACTGCTGCTGCTGCTTTTCTTGCGTTTCTTGCATTTCCTGTTGCTGCTGTGCTTTGGGCTTCTCTGGGCCCCCCAGGATTTCGTCTTGCACGCTGTTGTGGGTGGCTGAGGCAGGAAAGAGCCAGGGAGAGCCTCCCGTGGTGCCATTCCCTGCGGCTGTGGTGCTGTTTATGAAAGCAGCAGGGCTCTGCGACACATTTTGGTGGTGGTGTGGGGGCTGCAGATGCGGGTGGATTCGAACTGGGAATGCAGACTTGTTGCCAGTGTTGTTTTGAACTAGGACTCCAAACCCGTAATCCCCCATTTGTTTTCTCCCCCCACACACAAAAGCTATCCCGTGATCGTTTGTCCTATTGAGAGAAGAGCACACAGGATGGCATGCACTGAGTTAGCAGTCAGCCCCTCTCATTCCATTATACATCAAGGGATTTAGAAAACAACTGGGTGACGGCAATAGACAATTTATTGTGACATAAAAGATCTTTTTATTTTATTTTTCCCCCTTCTGTTGGGTCTGTTTTACTCCCTCAGAGGATTCCTAGACATATGATAATCACACACACCACTGTCGTGAATGAGCTCATTCTTGTGCTGAACAATCTGCTTCCCTTATTATTCCTCCGAGCAGTTTGAAGAAAAGCCAACCGGTTAACATTACATCTTTAGCTAATTATAACCCCGTGACGTTGCCAGCTTGTAAGTCTTCAGCTGAGCCGCTGGCAGCCACCGACACCTCGCCGGAGCACTGCTGTGTCGAGCCGACACGAATCTCCATTTAGAGACGTTTTCTCGGCTCAAACCCCGACTGACAGATAACCACGTACCCGCAGCCTACCCCTACACATGCCCCCCGCTGTGCGAAATTAACCTGAATGTTGGTAATATTAACAATAAACCGTCTTAACGTGAATGAAAAAAAAAAAAAAAAAAGAAAAACCACTCGACCTTGTTTGACAGCTGTCACCAGTCTGCGGAGTCCAACCCTCGAAATGTACCAGATAAAAGTCACACGACACACAATGTCACACGTCGTCGCTCCATCTTACACTCGTACACGTCAAGTAACAGCCGGTTTGGACAAACTAGACACGTAAGCTGGCTAATTTCCATCCGTTGCTAACGTTAGCTAGCTAGCTAGCTAGCTAGGCGAGCTACCGGCCGTTAGCACAGATGCTAGCTAGCCGGGGACAGGCTCGAATGCGGGGCGAATAAAATATCGAGTCACCTTCTGATCACCACCTTCGACCTCGGCGACGTCTTTGTCGAGATCCTGTCCTCGGTTTCAAAGCAAGGCGGTGTCCTTGAAGAAGAAAAAAAAAACGAGTGCGTCAGGCAAAAAGCTTTTCAGAGGCGATTTGATAGCTGACTCGTAACAGTGCAGTCGGTCAGCTCTTTTTTCTCTCTCTGCCTGCCTTCTCCTGACGTGTCCTGCCTGCTCAATGACACAGCTCTCTATCTGCTGCCCCTGATCTGGACTGATCAACGAGCTTTGTTAACGTGGCAATGAACTGAAATATATACCCGGCCGCGGTTCTCTCACAAGCCTTATTCGATCGGTGTCATTGCTTTTTTTTTGTTTGTATTTTTTTCAGGGATATTCTCTCGCTCAACTGTCTTTCCTACAGAGCCGGCCGGGATCCTGTGCGCTGCTTCCTTGGCTGCCCCTCTCTCCTGAAACCGACCGTGGCCGAATGACAGCGACTGTCAGCGAGAAATCAGCCGAGACACACTTCCGCTTCTAGCCCCGCCCCTTCCATCGTGACCACGCCCCCTGAGAACCACACCTCGGTACGCGATTGGTCGGCCGGCCGGCAGCCTCGCCTGATTTCTACAACATTTAAAGGCCATGCACCAATAATACACCCATGCCACCCATAAGTACTGCCCACTGAGGTCAGATATGATTTTCTTTTTTAAAGAGCGAGAGAAGAGAAAAAAAAAGAAAAAAAACTCCCAGCACGGTCCTGTCTTTTCAAGATGTAGCCGGTATCAGGTCGTGAGAAAACAGAGATACCCAACCCCCCTCTTCGAAAGGATGGCAATGCCTCAGAAAAAGAGTATCTTTGGGCCAAGCTTTTTGATCTCATGCTCCTTCATTGTAAATGTGGAAATGAAACCGTAAGGTATGATACATTTCAGGAGCCGTTTTTTATTATCCCTTTTCTACCCCGATTTTGATATATTTACTTTATGATGCCTGTAATATTCCGTTTTTTGTTGACAGTGTCATACATATAAGTTGTAATATAATTATATGTATTTTTTAGCATTGAGCTCATGGTGGTGTGCTGGACTGAATTATATTCAAAGGTGTTTCTGATATTCTGCCTCTTTCAGGAAATGTAGGATGTAAGGACAAAGGATTAGAAACACCTCTCAATATAATGTAGTCAAAACAAAGCTACAACACCACCTTCAACCATGACCTCAATAATAAACATATTATAATTTACACATTTTGAACAATGTCAACAGAAACTGGACATATGAGCTTGAAAAGATAGATGTTGTGGCAGGACTATAATATTGGATTGCATTAGATTGAAGGACCTCCTCTTTAAAAGTATACCCATTTCAATTATTCCCTGCACGCACCGTATTCTGTTTTATATAATAGTGTTAATCCTAATCTCTTCCAGTTCGTGCAGTTTCTGTCCAGTATATCACACTATAGCCCACAACCCATGTGTCTGTGTCTGCTTTTCTCTACTCTGCCAGATGTCTGGCCATCCAACCCTTTTTCCCTCGTCACCCGCCCACAACATTCCCCATGTCTCTTTTTCTCCCTCTCCATCCTCCTCGGTGTCCTTCTCTCTCGTACGGTCATTATCACCTCGAGGTCATCAAACGGCTTTGACTCCGTCAGTCTCGTTGACCCTCAACTGGCAGTGTTACATGCAGCAGCAAATGGCGATCTAATAAATCTGCCATTTCAAGTGCAGCTGGGAAAGAGTGATAAATTAGGGAGTCCGTGGTGTTGTGCAAGAAGTATGTACAGAAAGGATGAGGAGGCGCTGGGAGGTGGGTGATGGCAGGTATTGGCAGGGTTAGGGAGTGACCAGCTTAAAGTAATCCGATTAAAAAAAATAGATTACAGATGTCTGATAGTAACACTATTCACATTAAGCTTTCAAACTGGTGAGACCTGTGCAAATACCCTCACATGCGATTGAATTTGGAAGTCTCAAAAGTGAATCGGAGTCAATTATTTTGTTATAATTTGATGCTAAAAATGAGCTCTCCATGTACCTAAAAGAGAAGACAAATGTCAAGCTCTCCCTACTTTACCGTTATCTTACCCACAGCAAGAAATTCAAACTTTTGAAAATGTGTCCACAACCAATTTGTTTTTTTTATTGGGGTTGGATTACATTTTAGAATTGAGTAGCAGCTCAAATTACTTCTGGAAAAAACTCTCAAACTCACATTGTATAATTACATTTTCAGTTCCTTTTAATTGTAATGTGAGGCACATGTCATTAATTTCCTGCATCAGAACATATATTGAATTTAGAGTGCAGAATATTCTGCCCTCTTTATCTCTTCTGGAATAACATAATCGACTGAGAGTCCCTTGGCTGTGTTTGAAATCGCATACGTAGGCCTACTGAATACTACATAGTTAATCAGTGTGTCCTGCATTAATGAATGATTAAGTATGATTTTACCAGCAGACTATTCACCACGGGTTCAATAAAGTGTGCAAAGCGACGATGCCGGTTTCAGGGCACCTGTAGCTCATCTCCCATCTCCGATAACGATTCCCGACAGACGTTATTTGGATAAACTGACTGTATTGGGAATCTAAAATGTTACTTTACTAGTAACGAGTAAAACTATTAATACTGCAATTTTTACTTCAAGTGAAGAGTAAAAGAGGCATTGTCAGCACAATGTACTGAAATGTCCTTAACGTCTGTTCAAGGTGGAGCTTTCAATTTATAATGCTGGATAATTACATGAATAAATAATTCATCATATATTAATTATTATATACCTTGTAAGTAAAATCTGAATCTGGAATGTAACCAGTCTATCTGTCAGGCAATTGTAGTTCTACAATGTTTTCTTCTGTAGTAGAAGTACACAGTAAGTAGTATAGAGTTGAGTATTTTAAAAGTGCTCTGGGGGCCTTTTGTAAGTTAATTTGGGTTACAATGAGATAGAATAATAGCATAATTCAATATTTTTCATATCTAAACATCATAATAAATCTCTAGCTGTTAGGGGCCATTTTAGTTGGGCCCAGGCTGCCCTGCCTTCTGCCATCTAACGTGACAGTCTGGCCCTGGTGTTTCTTCCTGAACCAGAGTGTTTGTCACTAGTGTTTCTGAACGTGAATAGATACAACTTGGGTTCATGATCGAAGTCATGGCAGGTGTATTGTTCAGGACTCAAGGAAGCACAGTGTTTAGTGTAAAGTTCTCTAAGAAAGCTGAAAGCAGCAGTATCCCTGCATTGCTTTTTAATCCATGTATTATATCATCACTACATGTGCAGTACAGCAACTCCAGCCAAACACTTGCGTCGTGCATATCTATTATATATTGTCATTTCTATCTGTGACCTCCACTCCCTTCCTTAATTTTCTAATCTCCATTTTGTTCCACAAACGAAAGTGTTCAAGTGAAATCTTAATCATGCGCCGGAGGGCAAGAATCAGCAGGAGGAAGGAGTAATGTCTGATGGTTGTAAATGTGCTCCGACTTTACGTTTCTCTTGCGTAGGGCAGAGTATTCCTCTCACAGCGGGTGGATGTTCAGGCAGAGAGCTCGGCACAGTTAAAGGGTTTCTAGGACAGAATAACCGGTCTTACAGGCCTCACTCGGGAGACAACACCCTCTCCTCCTTCTTTCCCTTTCTGTCTGTCTTTCACTCTCTGTCACATCATTATCAAATTCTCCATGTCCAAAGCAACACAAAAGCAAAGCATACATATTTGTCAAATGATTTATTGCATCTATAAATGTCGACAATTTCAGCCCGAAATGTTACTGTGTACAAAGCTACTGAGCTGTGCGATTCATCTACTGTATGAAATAGCTTATAGCCAGTTTTTCTGGCAAAGGTTCTGTGTGTTCTCGGCCATATCCAAGACTGGATAGGTGCTATGAATAAAACATTGACTCCATTAAAAAATTAATCGCCTTTTACCTTAGGCATAATTATGGTGCAATTCCTCCCTGAGTGCATGTGAATGTGTGTGAATGTGTGTGCGCGTGTGTGAGCACAAGTGCTCATTTGTATGTGTGCACAGAGGTGCCTGAGTTCAAATGTGCACATGCTAATTTCATAACTCTGATGTTGATTATTTATATTTTACAATCCCATTTGAAACAGTTTCCTCCTACTCTGATGGGAGAGAAAATTCCTTTTCACCTCAGCATGTTTTACATTACATTTACAAGTTGACATTTGGGAAACAGGGACTTCTTGTGCTGCTTTGTAGGGAGAGGGGACTTGTGATTAACAATATTGCAATTACTTTAAAAAAAATTTGATTTAGTGTCAGAGAGAATAGTGAACTATGGCGGTGGACCATGGTGAACTATGGCCCAGTCAGACTTACATTGTAAAGCTATAATTACATATCTCATATCTATTATAGGTTGTGAACTTTATTGGGCTATATAGTAGTCATGAGGTATGAACCACCTGGGCTGAAAATTAGTCCCCATCAAACCCTGTTGGGAAATTCAAGGTTTTGTATTTGTGTAAATTATGTAGCTGTTTGACAGATAGATGGTCTTTGGACGATGTAACGAAGCCTCATGATGTGCCGTCGTAGGGTTGTGTTGGTGTCCTATGAAATATTCAGGGGGTGTACATGTTGCTAACAAAACGGTGTGGACGTGCTCCTGGGTGGCTTTGGGACACAACAAAGACCTCTGGGCAAAGGGCGGCGTGGAAGGCCAAGGTGGGGCACATACAAGAGGGGAAGTTAGTTAGAAGGATAAAAGAGCTGTGGGACGGATGCAGAATCAAACAATATGTGTGTATAAACAAGGATTTTAGTTGCATTTCATTAATTTTGAACCCAAAGACGACTTGATAGATGTGGCAGTGCCTCAGTCACTTTTCCAATATTTCTACCATCGTCATATTGATTTGGTTTAATCAATCATTCATTACCATTGATAAAATCATTTTAAATAAAAATAAAAAACATCTATGTTCTTCATTTTTTTTATATTAAAGAGCAACTCCTCTCCTCAATGTTTTTTTTCTGACAGCCTGAGACCTTTCACATCCTTCATCCATTCAGTGTATTTTGCCCTGTTGTTCTCTCCCCGGGGACTCTATACTAATTAAGCCAAAAGGGTCTCTGCTGGGTAGAAGCCAGGACGACTGTTTGAAAAAGACACATGGACTGAGTGAGTGAATGAGTGTGTGTGTGTGTGTGTGTGTGTGTGTGTGTGTGTGTGTGTGTGTGTGTCGCAAAGGCCAGGCTGATTTCATGACTCCACTGGGTACAGACGGGATAATAAATTACAACAGAGCAGCAGCTGGGTGTGTGTGTGTGTGTGTGTGTGTGTGTGTGTGTGTGTGTGTGTGTGTGTGTCTTCGGGCACACTAGATTGAGCAAATATGTAGTTAAGTGAGTTAACACACATTCAAAATTCAACATCTTTCACTGTAGCAAAACTGGAAAATCTGCAGTTGTTTCATTCCTCACTCGTATCTGATCCTGCTGTTACTTCCCACATTAATAACGGAAAAGATGACAAGTGATAGTGAGCAAAATATACTACAATAGAAAATAAGTATTTTTTTAAAAGTGCTTTACAATTTATGAATTGCCAAAGGAAAGAGAAAATTGGAATAATTAGCATAATTACTATAACTGGCATAGAAAATGAGTACTAGTGGATTACCGGTTTTTTTGCCCTGGTGGTAGTTGTGATAATCAAATGAGGACTGTGTATTATAATACCAAAAAGTTTCACAAAGAACTGGGACTGAACACAGTGTCTCGTTTTAGCAAAATCTTTCTTGATCCTTGTGGATAAATTGGGTCAACGATGTACTGAAAAGGTATAATTGTGTTTGTGTATCTTTATATCTTCCCCTACACCTCTGTATCTTGAGGGATTCTCGTACTATATGTGGCAGTCTGCAATGTGTGAATTTGTTGTTGCCATGGAAATGTCGAATTTGGGCTACTTGTTTATTCATTCACTGTTGGTGACACATAAAAGGGATTCAGATGCTGCTTCTTTATTTATTTTTTTAATGAAGAAATAATAAAAATTATTTAGAAACAAGTATCAATCTGTCAAAGGGTTGTGCGTGCGCGTGCGTGTGCGTGTGCGTGTGTGTGTGTGTGTGAGAGAGAGAGTGTGTGTGTGCGAGTATAAATCAAGAATGTGCACAGATGTGTGTGAAATCAATCAAAGGAGTGGTTTCATTTACCTTCTGGGCACTTCTCCATGGCTGATGAGTCTGGCTGGGTGACAGGCTGAAAGGAGCCAGGACGACAGACGCTGGATGAATGTAGTGGCCAGCTTCAAGTAAGAATCTACCAATTTGATTATTTTCAATGTTTTTTTTTTTTTAATCACATGATGTTCGGTTCACAGATCAAGTCTCTCTATGAGTCGTTTTTTTCAGGAAGTGTTGTAATTTGGATTCCAAAATAATCCAGATTATATGACATCATGCATAATCATGTTTCCTCAAAGCACGTTCGCATTCTGAAGTTAGCATAGATGGATAGTGAATAGGGACTTGTATATCAGATAAATGGAAAATAAGCCTAAATTAGATATTTTGAACGTTGCATATTGGTCGAAGTTCAAAAATAAGAGTGTACCTCATTTTTACCTCAGTCAATTCTTCATGTGTTCATATATCAGATTATATTTAAGTCTAATTGCCAGTGATGTTGAGTTGCAGCTATTTTGCCACAATTTATTGAAACTTCTGTCGTTTTTTCTTTTTTTTGCCAAGCTGGAGACATTGTTGCCCTCAGATATTCCCCAACTCTCCGACTGGAGATAACAACTAGGCAGCTGAGATTCCCACTTAGCTGCTAGCCAACTTGTTTGTCATAGCAATGGTTGCAGCTACTTCTCTCACTCAAAACAACATGGTTTGTATGGAGGTTAGAGGATGGAATTGGTATCCCTAAGTCTGTTTGTTGTCCACTGACCTGCTAGTTGTAAACCGACTCTGGCTGTGCCTCTTGTAAGGTCTGTCTGCAATGGGTTCACTGTGTGTTTGTCTTTCCCTTGTTTTCTCTTTCCTGTGTGTCTGTACACACACACACACACACACACACACACACAAACACACAAACATACACACGCACAGTGCTGACACAGGCTAAAAGAAAGACCAATGGACAGAGGAATGCTGAGTCAAGCAGACCTGAGCCACTCGTTGCCCCAATGAAGGTACAGAGCATGTGGCCTCATCAATAATGAAACGTCCTCCTTAAAGCCTTGAAAGTCACTGATGTGTGTGTGTGTGTGTGTGTGTGTGTGTGTGTGTGTGTGTGTGTGTGTCGGTCAGTGTAAGAAAAAGAGAAATAATGCGTGTTTGAGTAACGTTTGTTTATTAAGACATCGGGCTAGTCCATGTGTCTCTGTGGTCAGGAGAGGGACATGGTTAGGTTTGTGGTATATCCAGATCACTTTAACTTTAAGGTGGAGCTCCATTTGTCTCTTATCAGTCGGCCCAGCTGTACCTCCGAGGATACTGTGATGTACTGTGATGTGTGTGTCAGCCAGCAGATGTAGTGAAAGCCAGTCTGAAGAATGTGCACACTGTGACTATCAGCCAGAGGTTTCCAGACATGAACACACGTAGCTCCCTCCAGCAACTCTGTAATCCTTCAAATCTCCGTTCCTTTAACTGTGAACTGAGAATTAAGGATTTTTTGGTAAAAGTTCCTAAAGGCTGAATAGAATTGCTTTCATCTTGAGTCATCACTTACATTAATTGGGTATGTTTTGTGTGCATACAAGTATCTGGGTCAACTCAGTTTTTTATTAAAAACACATTCTTATTAAAATAAATTCTGCATTTTAATTTGTCCAAACACTATTTAAAAGCACACAAATAATATTTATATTAAAATCTTGACATTCTTTAGCAATTCAGCCAGCCGAAGTCAACCGTTTTTTGGTTTGCAGGTACAGTAATAATAGCCTTAATGGTGTTGTGTCCTTTAATTGAAAGGGTGTTTAAAAGATTTGACATTTTTGGTAATCTCATAGTTTGGAGAATTTTGTTTTGTTTAGAGATGTTTTCAAATGGAACGATGTCCTTTATGTTCATATTCTTAGGTTATGAAGTGCAGTAAATAAGGTGCGGCTTAGGTTTGGAGGGTTTTTGAAGTTGTGGATATGCCTCTCGGCACATACAAGCAGAAATGGGTGTCTCGGGGAGGAGAGAGAACCAGCCACTGAGCTCAAAGAGGGTTTTTAAAAGAGTTCACCGGTACGCAGATTCCATGTGTTGCCAGTGTTGCTGAGGAACTCAGGTGTTTCCACTCAACTGATGACCCTCTGCCACACCCACCTCAAATACCTGCAAGGAAAGCAGCCACACAAACAAAGTAACCGGCAGACAGGGCAGAGAAGGTCCTCACAGTGAGTTGACTTGCAGGTAGAGTTTCGGGATGAAAGCTTTGAGCATAAAGAAAATGTATTTCTTCAAGGCCATAGACAAGTGTGAATCTCGGGCCTGCAACATTTCCATTTAAAAACTGTAAAAACTAATAGAGAAAAAAATATTTGTTATATTGCCATTTTGTGGATTGGACCAGTTCCCAGACTCCATAATGTCCTCATAATTATATCACATAATATTGAACTATTCCTTTAAAGCACCTCACACTTAACTACTTTTATTTTGCCCTGTCTATTTGTTCTATTAAATAAAGCTAATTGCCCGCATGCCCCCTATCGCATGGGGAAATCCTATATGTCAGTTTAAGTGTCTGCTATCTATGCAATTATGCAATGCACTACCGATAATATCAATGCTGATGAATTCACAAATGCATACTACGGTTATTGCAAGCCTGCTGAGAAATATTAATGTGATGGCTTTTATCAGGTTCATTTGGCATGGTCTTCTATATTAGGAATCAGTGGGAGTTGGGAGCCTTCGAAAAAATAATTGATTCCTCCCTGTCATTGATTTATATTCTTATATTCAGATAGTTCACGATTACTCCTACAGATGTTTCTGTCATGACTGTGGTCCCTTCAGACCTAAAACCCTTCCTAGCCGAAAGCTAACTGAGGTTACCCACCTCAGTGTACTGAGGCCTTGTTCTCTTTCATCTCAACTTTCTCTCAAACTTTGTTTGGAAAATCAAACAGTTTAAACCCCAGTTCAATACATTGTTTTATCCTGAGCTATAGCGCCAAAAGGGAAGTACTTGCGTATGCTTCACTGGTTGCACATGGAAGGGCAGAGTTACATAACATGACATGCTCCATGATTTTTTAATCTGCAATCAAAAAAGCAGTTTTTCAAGCAACATCTCAAGACTTTGAGGTTTCAAACAGATCCGAGGAAGGACTACTGTAAAGGGAAGGTCAAAGGAGTTTACAGGATTTCATTAATCCTTTTTTATGTCTCTGAGGGTTATGATTGCTGTACGAGCTGCGTTATTATCAAGCAGAAAGACTTTGCGACCTTTCCAGTGAGCGATAGTGCAAGAAGGGGCCCTTTAGTAAAGCGATTGATCCTACCGCCCCAAACCCTCAGGGCCCCCCAGGATCTGTTGTGTTTATTGACCTCAGTTTGCAGAGTTCACAATCTGGCCCATTGGTAGTTAGAGCCATTGATTGGAGTATAACACATAGATGATCAATCTGTTAAAAATCTCACTGGCTGGGAGCTCAGCCAGTCACCAGCCTCTGGGGTCATGGGAGGCACCCAGCAACGTGACTGTTGGGCGACTGGTCATGGGAGTTATGGGTGCATGCAAACAAAAAAAATGCATTTTGTGTGCATTCATGCATATCTGTTCATCATACTTTCATAGAGATGTGTGCACTGTGTAAACATACAGTAATCATGAACATTCCATATACACTGTCTACACACACAAAGGTAATGGTGCCCACCATGCAATACCTCAAAACATTCACAACAAACGGTTATATACAATATTGGGTATTCTGTGATCATCTGCAATGCTGCTCCCAGAACAACCTTTTGAAGCAGATAAATGGATGGCGAAGATCACAGTATTCTTTCTTCTCTTTCACCATTTAAATGTTTTGACATCGTAGTGGGATGGCTCTGGTAACTTCTTTCTGTCTGTCTGTCAGACGGTAAACTACCATGGTTCAGACCAAAATATTTATCAACTACTGGATGGATTGCCATGAACTGAACTGAGAGTGTGCTGTATCTGACTTGTTACAGTCCTACAAGAATAAAAAAAAAAAGCTCTTGCATAAAGGCCACTGTGTCCCTTCAGGAATACTTGGAATGATTTTGGTGATCCCCTGACTTTCCATATAATTTGCCCAATAATTTGGTTAATGAATAAATACCTGTAAAAGTAATGACATTCCCAACGGTATTTAGTATTAATCAGCAAATGTTAGCATGCTACCACACTCATGATTGGCTCTGTAAAGTTTACAGAGGTGAGTTGTACATTAAATGAGTACAGAATATTGATATTCAATGGTGCAAAAGGAGAGTTTGATAGGTGCATTTGGGTATTTACTCTGCCACTGCTATTTATATAGCACTTTACCAAAGGGTTTTACATATATAATACATGCAACATTATATTATGTATTTGCCGTATGCAAACATTCCATATACAGGTCTACAATACTAAATCTTAATGTAATCATACATTCAATGAAGAGGGGTCAGTTCTCTGTAATGCTGCTTACACAAGACGTGCTAACATTTTGATCTTTTTCTTTTTACCGTGCTGTCTACTGTAACCCGGTCTCTCTGCGTCTCTCTTCTCTTAGCCAGCAGTAGTGGACAGATGGTAGGATCAAACCCCATCAAACATTTACAACCTCACAGACGCAAGCCTCATCACACTCACTCCCTGACATCAGAGAGGTTCACCCATACCACCCCCACATGTACATACACATACCTGCCCCAGCCACGAGCTTGGTATTATTTTCAAATGAAGAGTTTGATGGAGCTTTGACAGAAGTCTGAGTGGTACAGTAGCTCTTCCTCTCACTGACCAACTAAATTTTTCAGCAAAAAGGATCCTACATGCTCTGCTTTACTTCATATTAACGCCATACATTCGTTATGTTGTTGAAATTTTGGTCAAGGACTTTCCTTATGACATATTGAATCCATCAGACTTGTTTTACTGCAGCCTTGAGTCCCCAGGGTCCTGTATCTCAAACAAAAGGAGAAGGACGATAGAGAGGGAGGGAGGACAAGGATGATGAGTCAAGGGAGAGAGAGAGAGAAAGAGAGTAAGATGAGGAGGAGGAGGAGGAGGATGACTGTGTTGAGGAGGATGGGAAGAGAAACACAGATGATTAGCAGGCGGGGGAGATAGAGGAGGAGTGGTGGAGGTGGTGGAGGAGGCACGGGAACTAAAATGGATAGCTGCATTGCTGTCATGCTACAATGTCCTTCAGGCTTTCACTGAAACAACAAGCACCCACTGAATGATGATGATAACATGCAGCAAACTCTCTTACACAGAAGAACTCAAGCCGACATGACTTGCAGAACCACGGATTTATGTTCAGGTACAAGTCCAGCATCGTAAACATAATTTCCGATATGCTGAGCTGCACTGAATAATGTTATTGAGCCTGGACATAAATTGCAGCTATTCCTCTGGTCAGAAAAAGATCATTGTGTGACTGCAGTTCTTCCAGAAACGCATACTTACATGGAGATAAACGCATGAGTTAAAATTTCGTAATAATGATCAGTCTGTTTCTGTCCCAACAACCCCACAGAGATTCGGTTGCCAAGTCAACCACGGCCACCTCGATGACAACCAGCTGTAGTCAGCTTGTCTTTACCTCTATTCTATATTCATCTGAATCACTCATGCTGCTTTTCTTATCATTCATTTGTATTTTGTCTCTCATGCTCTCATGCTTTGAGGATCATTACAAGTTGTCATGTTTAAGTCACTGGTGTTCATCATAAGATTAAACTGCATGTTAAGTCTTCATTGCACATTTTGTGACAGTAAGTCAAATCCCTCACTCTCCGTTTGGCTTGATCTGCCCATGAGCTTTCAAGAATCTCGTAAACAATGACTACAGGGTCGAGGAGAACTCTCCAAATTTCTGTAACATACCGGTCTAACCATGCACCAAGAACAGCACTGGACGGTGCAGTGAATTAACATAGTGGCTTCGATCTGGAAAAGGCAAAGTTCACGACTGAGTGATGAACATAGTGGAGCATTTACCAGCTAAAGAGACAGATATTTCCCTCATGCGTTGTTGGAGTCCAAAACAAAGCTAAAAGCTCAATGTTAACTTAATCCAAAATTTGTGGGATGGGCTGGCGAGTTCACACGTGTACGCGTGTAGGAACGAGGAAGCAAACCAGGAAGAGAGAAAACCTTTTTGGCACACGCACTGGATGAGCAACTTTCACTGTAATGAATGGGCGGCATCTTGGAAAACCACTTTTTGCAATCTATTTGTGTCTAACTGATCATTGGAATACAATAACAGCGAGAGCCACAGTAATTATGGTGGATCACAAAGAGGCCGTGATATTGTGGGAATGTCTGCTGACTGATTCTTTCACAGGATTTTAATAAGATGCACCATGGCGAAGAAAATCTGCCATAGAATTCAGCACTACTGGAGCAATGCCTAGCTGAGCTTACTGTGGGATAGTAACACACACTACAAAATGAGGGTAGCTTGAAAATCAAACACTAAATCAACGAGGGTGCGTGTGCAGCAATATGATTGGAGATTGCACTAGAAAAATTTCATATGATGTCAGAAATGTTTGATATGTTACACACTTAAGGAGAGTGACGGTATGTTACCAACACATCTGTTTTTATTTTGGTAAACAAGGTCAATCTATTTAGAGACACATTTTTTACAGCAGCCCCTTTTAATGATTTAGACCGATAAGGAGAGGGGGTGTTTACACTAAAATCGAAATATCATTAGTTGATAATTGATTGCCTTAGAGTCTCCGAAAGTTAACTACAGAAGTCATAAAAGGTTTTCCACTGGGAGTAACAAACATTGGTGTACAGGCTGGCTGCTGCATGATCTGCAACACAAACAGAGATAAAATGATTGCATGAAGGGTTACACATGGTTCTCTGTGTACAGGCTGTACGAGTTTGAAGAGCCTTAGCAGAGCGCAGGGAAACAGTAATGGCATGAACATACCCAAGTCATGCATAAACTACAGAGAAAACATTTGCCTGCTCATACTTGCATGGATTCACTCACTCACTGACCCACAGACAGCTTCGCTGTCCATGCTGCTTCTTGTCACACCTTGGTCTATAATAAGCCGTGTGAGCTATGCCATTTAAACAGGCAATTACCCGTAATGACTCTGGGCGTGCAGGTCACCAGAACAACATAGGCGCAGAATAATACAAAGGTCACCATAACACAATAGCCTTAATGCCAGTCAGTGCGTCATTTGACACACTGTGCATTTTAAGTCCATCTTTAATTTGAGGTGAGTTACAAAGATAGTCCAAACAATATCTCTCTGTCTCTCGTTCTCTTACACACACACACACACACACACTCACAGAGAGAAACCCAGAGCCAGAGCCAGTGATGAGTCTGAAAGCTCTCCCAGTGTTGACGGTGCTTGACTCATTCTGCAGTGTGCCTGCAGTCATTGAGATGCATAGCGAGGTCTAAACAGAGTTCTGCCAAGTTGTAGGCAGCTATTTAACCACCACCACCACCACACACGCACACAACACGCACACATGCAGACATAGATGCACAGGGAGGGAGAGACACAGCCAGGGTCACGTGAAAAGGCAATTAACTACAACCCTTCGTTTATGTGGTGTAAATTCAGAAAAATGTGTTGGGTGGATGTTTTTTTAAGAGGAAATCATTTCAGTGTGTTAGCATGAGGTGTTGTATTGTGCCTACTCCCCACTAACATTGGTACACAAGAAAGCTAGAAGCTCTGTGACGTTGTACTCAGGTAGAGTGGTTCTTTGAGCTAAATGCTAATGTCACAATGCTAACATGCTCACAGTGACATTGCTAATATGTTTAGCAAGGTATAATGTTTCCATGTTCCCCATCTTAGTCAATAATAGTCGAGTAGTATTAGCACTAAAAAGCAATATTCTGCAGTTTTCCTGTGCTGCTGCTTTGAAAAGATGACTGGTGCTGCTCCTGCAAGAAGAGCAGCACTCAAGGTTGATCTGGAGATGACAAAACAATGCAGAAACCATTCAACACGCTTCTTTAAAGTGCAGGTTAAAAAAATGGCCATGAGGAGCTGTATGAGCTTTGTCAATGTGAGTCTGCTATCCAGGTTGGTGTTGCATGCTCTTTTGTTCACCTCTCGAGCTCCAATGTAAAGGTCCCCCACTTGGTCTGGACTAAAATACCTCAACAACTATTGGATGCTTGACCATGAAATTTGGTACAGACAGTCATGGTTCCCACAATGAATTTGATGAAAACTGAAATTTTCATCTAATACACTATTGAAAATATAAAACTACATTCTCATCAACCTCAGCTGTACTTGGTGAATACTGTTTATTAGCTTATATTAGCAAGCTAACATGCAAAACTATGGTAAACTTGGTAAATATCATTCGGTAGACATCAACATTTTACCACTGCCTCTGTCACTGTGTGTATTCGCCATGTGATTCGGATTTGATTCTATTTATTTTCATTAAATTCAGGCCAGTATTTTCTCTGTAATCCTGCTGACAAACCAACAAACCAAACAGAAAACATAACCTCCTCTGCAAAGATAATTACCCCTGTATGGACATTTCTTTGCTGTAAAAATCTTGCTCGAACGACCCTGCAGAAGAGTACCTTCATAAAATGTATCATTGATCTATATATTTTCATTTCTCGATTGATATCCCTGCCCTGTTATCACCAGATTCAGTTAGCTAGTTAATTTATCACACCTCAGATGTTGCTGTTAAAGCTGCTGTTGAACTCAGTGAACTCTCAGTGAAACACCACTAATTTAAATCCAACCTGTTGTGGCACACATAAAAAGAAAAAGAAAGCGTGGACTCAAACACATATTTAGTTGAAAAGCAGGTGCATTTCAAACCAAAAGCACAAAACAACACCCTGATCTGTAATCTGTAAAGAGCATTTAGTGGAACAAAGGTCACAAGGCAGCAGTTTATCTGCACACATGTTTGGGGGAAGGGTTGGCACGATGAAGGGATGATCAGCCAGCCAGCAGAAGGTGATCTAGACTGATCATTGAGCATATTTACTCAGCAATGTTTTCATAGTGTTTGAATTACATGTCATAATGTTTAAAGAGGAACAATAGCCCACTATAAATATAGTACAATAATTTAGTTAGGGTTAGTCACCCAGCATGATGTTGCAAAAAGTACGGGCCAGAATACCATGGAATTAGTAGGATTATTTAGGATATTCATGATCCCCATTTAAATGTATTGTGAGATCTAACCTTTCATATCATTGGGTCACATTTTACCCATGACTAACAAAAGTATACTCAAAAATGAATGGCCAAATATCCAGGAGATTTGCTGCAGATATTCATGGTCCCTTGTTTTAGGTGAAATTAAAAAACTAATGTGCAGATGTCCATGAAATCTCCATGTTCTTGATGTGATGAGAAAATCCCTTTTGATTTGAATGACCACATGTTCTTTCCTCTAGCATCATCCTTATGACACGCCACCACTTGTGAGTATGTTGATGGTTTAATCCAATAGTTAGCCTACATAGTGTGGAGTGTGATGGTCATTGCAGCTTCTATCAGGGCCGTAGAAGCTATTACATTAAAAACAGTGGTTTAAAATTATAACTCATTCCAAGAAGGGATCATTTCTTTTTTGTAAAAACTGAGATGTGGATTTTAGGTGACTTTTTTGTGATTGATATTTGCATTTAAATCCCATATTTACTTTTCTTCTGTGCATTCATTTTTTTTAAAAAACAGTATATTCACTCTCAAGTGCTTTGCACAAGAACATTTGAGAAAGCCATACACGGCCATTTCATCAGTGTCAAGGAATTAGCTTCTTTTTCTTACTGTGTCCATTATTATTCAGTCAATTAACATTTATTTTTTAAAGAAAAATGATAATCACCTGATCCTGCTGTTATAATTGGGCTCAAGGAGAACTCATCATCTATGAAGAAATATCCCCATTCTCATCCCTTTCTCTGCCTCTCCCTCTCCATTTTATCATCTTCTGGGGAGGGTGTCATGGCACCCGGAAAAAACTGTGACCTTGCTGTTCCACTCCAATTGATATCCAATTGTGTGTGCGTGTGTGTGTGTGTGTGTGTGTGTCATCTAAAGCCTCATAGAGGTTTTTGTCCCACATAGGCACCTGACAGAAATGTCTCCCTAATAACTAGACCACAGACTCCACACACATTCACACTTGCACAAAATGAATACACAGACACCTGAGGGCAGAAACAAAGGGAGGAAGAGGTCTGTATCAGAGAGAGAACTGCACTGTCAGTATACATCCAGCCTCATTTTCTAGAAAGCTCTACAGTAATTCCTCAATGAAAGGGAAACTGCAGCGTCACTCCAAACAGGGATGCCATTTTGTTTCGGAGGCAGTGCAGCACTAGAGTATCAGGACTCGTGTGTTGTATACATGCAGGCACAAGTTTGTCTCTCAGCCTGTCTATCCGTCTCTCTCATTGTTGATTCCACTTGGTTTCGCTCTGACAATTTGACACTTTTGTGTCAGTGTACATATGTATGTTTGCATACTGTTTTTTATCTTTGTCTCAAACATGCATTTTTCTGTTACACCCGCTCTTATCTTTCCCGAACTCTCTCTCTTTCTCAGTTGTTGGTGTCCTCATGCCTCTGATTGCCACGGGTAGCAAAGATAAAATGATGAGATTACCATGACAACATGAGGGAGTGAAGTTGGGGTTATTTCTGAGGCCATGCAGTCTGTGTAGACAAACTTCATGACAGTGATGAATCATCAAGAGAAGCAGGACCAGTACGTGAGACACTCCCTACCTCCTGCTTATCCAGTATGCATTTATGCATGTATACATGTGCTTAAACTATAGGAGTTTAGCTATATCTAGTACAGTCATTTTTCATGTAAATAATGTAAGGATGGTGTTTTGAGTATTCATGGTCTTTATCTGCTTGATGTTGACACACCATAACACTCATTGTGGTTGAACACTTTGCTCAATGGCAACTTGTCTGCGGTTGTCATGGGAGAGTTGTTCAGTTTCCTCCTACAGATTTTTAGTAAAGCTCGACTGAATTCTTCTCTTTAACCTTCACGATCACAAAAAACACCTTCCTCATTTTTACAGCCCATACCTAACTAGTTCTCTTTCACCTTTCTTCTTCCTTCTATTGTTCTTCACCTCTTGCTGTGAACATACTTATCCTGTACCATTTCCTTTTGTGTTCCTCCTCCTGTTCATCATCACCACTACCCCAGCCCTTCGCCTTTCTGTCTACTGTGGTGGTTTTGCAAACGCAGTCCTCCATTTTCGCACCCAGAGCCTCGCCATAGCAACAGAAGTGACTGTGTTACTGCCTGCATATCAAGAAAGGGAAAAAAGGGAGGAGAGGAGAGGAGAGTAGAGGAGAGGAGAGGAGAGGAGAGGAGAGGAGAGGAGAGGAGAGGGATGAGTTGCAGTAACATTTGTCTGCTTGAAGAAAGATAGTGAGGGGAAACGCCAAGCTTTGCTCTCCGAAAAGATAAGTAGGTCAGTCCTAATCTGGGGTTGAGTTTAGCATATAAATAAATAATGAAGTCAGCTTCACAGTAAAAACACCAACTAGGTGGAAAACACTCTAAATATGAAAGCCCACTGAATTGCGTTATGCAACATATCCTCATACGCGTTTCAACTACTTGGTTAAGTTTGAGAAAACATGGTGCTTTGTTACGTAAAATAACTATGTTTGTTACGTGCCTTACGTAGGTGGCGTTTGTGAACTAAGGTAAAGTGAGTAAACGTTGACTTTTGGTTTCACACGAGTCACGAACAGCGGTATCTTGAGTGAAATAACTGTGTTTGTTTGACATCCACCCCGACCTTTGTCCTTTATACTATATCATCTGACTTCCTTATCGGCAGCTCTGCATGTCTTGGCTCACAATTACATGGGTTATATATGAATTACGGCGCATTGCTATTCGTAAATAAAGGTACAGCCAGTGAATGAGAACAGCCTGCACTATGACATATACACATGGTTACCTGGTTCACTATCACTGTAAAGCATCATAGTGATGAATGGTCAGTTGGACGTGTAGTGATAGAGGCAGATGTAGCCTGAAGAAGCTGGCTGTAAGACAGCTGAGATACAGTAGATAATGAGGAGGTAATCAGTAGCAAATTGTGTCACTGTGTGTGTGTGTGTGTGTGTGTGTGTGTGTGTGTGTGTGTGTAAGAGAGAGAGAGGGAGAGAGAGAGTGCCTGGACCTTGTTGGGGAGATGCCACTGTTGGAGATATGAGGTGCATTAGACAGATGGGGCATGTGATAGGTCACATCTGGTGATGGGTGGAGAGGAGAGGACAAAACAAAGGGTAGTTAGATTTTATTTGCCTTGTGATTAGAGGGAAACAGCTAGCCCAGCTCTGTCTGACATAACAACAATACACATACTGTACCAGAACCTCGAAAGCTGAATCATTTACACATTGTATCTCGTGTTTTTTTTTTTCATAAACAGAAATCCCAAAACATGCTTTACCTTCTGAGTTAGTTACATCTCACTCTCAGACAGAAAGTGCATACACTTGAACTGTTCCTTTAAATACAAATTTAAACTCTTACACTACCAGGCCTTAGAGAAGAGGATGGTGCCATTTCCCTCACTCGCGGCCCCCAAGCGGTCCGTCTTCCATCTGTGCATGGTGCCAACAATGTCTTCAGCTTTTGGGTCTTGTATCTGTGATTTTCTACCCAAAAACATTTATATTTATCTTTTGTAGACAGCCCAACCAAATCACCTACAGCGGTTCAAATATATGTACCCTTTTCATGAACTTTCAAGGTAATTTTTTCCCAAGCACTTGTTTTGACCCTGGTGTCAATGCACTGCTTTGTTTAATAACCCGGTTCCATAACATGCATCTTGTTCGAAGTAACAACACCTGCACTTAACCCAGTGCTGATATGTGGGACACCGCTGTGCTGCCTGACACACTTCTTTGTCACCCTCAGACTGCACTGATTGAATCTATTTTCCTTTGCCCTAATAGGATGAAGCCACCTTTCATTTCTCTGTGAGCTGAAAAGGGACAGACGGAACAAAGACTGCAGTGGACCCGGCCAACATCTTCCCTGCTGGCATCAGGCTTTAGTTTCCTCATCCCGCTTTGCAGTGGCTCAGTCATTTTGTTAACCCCGTTCACACGGAAATTTAGAGGGACTTATAGATCACCATGGTATATGTTGGTAATGTAACTGAATATATAAGTTGTCTCCTGGAACACTTGGGTGTCTCTGCTGCACTTGAATGTGCATGAAATAGCACTGCTGGTCTTCATGACCTCCATATTAATGGTGTTTGTGGTTTTACATGCAATTCAACAATTTATGCATTTAAACAACAAGGAAGTGGTCCAACTCTTCTTACTTTGTCCTCTAATCTCCCATCTACAACGGAAATGAGAATGTGTCGTGCAGTGTGGATTGACATCTGCTTCTCGTGGTCGTATCGTGGCTACATTTTAGCAAATATGTAGCGAGTCTATAAGCGAACGTAAAGCATGAAGCCTGAGCTGGAAGAAAACGAGAGACGTTCTTCTACAGCTGTCAAACATCAACTGCTATTTACATAGCAGCACTAATTAAATAAGTTCTGCTGCACAGAGCTGGGAACAGCTGGTGATGTTACTGTTATGATGGTGACAGCGCAGAACATGTTGGGTATTTGTGTTTTAGTAAATTTACAACAATATGATACCATCATCAGTCAATCATATTATTGTGTAACAAGCTTATTGTTACAATCTTTGGCATCAATAAAATGAACATTACATCATATAGTTGGGTGAAAAGACCAGACCAACAAAGTCAAAATCATGGCAGAGACAGTTTAAGAAGAATGCAAATAATGTTGTTAACCTGCATCATCATACTGATTAGTTTGCATCAGAAGCTGCGACACACAGTAAGCTAGTTGTAAGCTATTTAACATAACCTTGTCCCAAAAGATCATCTTTTTTAATCAGAGATCTGTGGTAGATGTTGTGATGTCAGGACATAACCTTCTCAAAAATGTGGCCGTGTGTTCCCAACTGTATGGTAGGCTGTGTGAACAGATCAGGACTGTATTTTTTACTTGTATTAATTATAGCCAGTAATAGTAACCAGAAGTTATGGAATAAACTAAAAAGGGGTGGCCTATAATCTGACAAAATTTTACTTTGAAATTCTTTTAAAAACCTGACTAAGATTCCAAACATCAGTCTGGAGAGATGTTTTCTCACCTCTTTGAATGTTTTGTTTTTAAAAAACATTTGGGAACTCTATATTATAAAACCATTGAGAAAGTGTGGACGGGTTCTGGTTTCCCGGTTTGATGTATAAATGCACCGGATCACAGAGGGGCTGGCTGTAATGGGTGATCTGATTTCCCAGGACAATGGGTGACCTCACCATGTGATTGAACACCAACACTGGTATCTCTGGTTACCGTCGTCGTAGCAACAAACGCTAATGCTGCATGTCCTGATCTGTGTTGATGATGACAGCCTGGTTTGGACAGTTAATCCTATCCTATCAGCAGAATCTTCCTTTTTTTGGCTTTCCATTAACTCTCCCAACCCCTCATCCTCCTCTCTTTATCTATTTCTAAAACTAAATCATTGTTTTATTTGTCACTCTCTTCATGAAAAAGTATGGATGATAGCAGTGATATTGTCCTTTCCAGACAGGCTTATTAAAATATGCTTAAAGATTAAACAAAACAAATACTGAACACATCTTTTCTGCCAGTACCAGCAGGGTGACGGGGCTAGTTTTTATCATCTCTGCTGATTCCTCCCATGGGCTGTGTAAAGAATTTTGTCAGATTTAAAGGCAGATTAGGAGTCACAATGCTTTACATTCTGTAAAACTGCAAAACAGTAAGTCATGCCACTGAAATGTGCACCAAAAGCAGAAATCCGATCAAAGATCCACACACACTGCACTATAGCTCCCCATAACTTAAATACCACGTAACATCACTGAGCAGTCAGTCAAAATACAGTACTTATTCAAGTCTGGTGATATTCTATATTTTCCATTGTCAACAAAATCTCATGAAAAGATCCAAACTATCAATAAATTGATCTTACTAACACGTATTGTTAACCGTAACACTGTGTGACATGTTTCTTCATTACTATGAACATGGGCACTGTTCTGAGGCGATCCACACACACCGTCCTGCTGCCGTAAATACTCACTAATGCACCAAATCCACTGCTGGAAATAGTCCTGAACAAGTGCACTATTTACTCCTCTTTGAATAGTAAAAACACATTTGCTAAAAGCCACAGTGCCCTCAATTAATGTTGTAATGTAAAAAAAAAAGAAATTGTACACGCAAACACATTAACATATATAAAGTGTATATGTCTAGCACTGCTGTACTTCAGCACAGCAGTGCTTTGAGCTGAATGATAATGATATCATGGTCATGCTACTGCAAGTCAGAGAATCACCAAAACTATTGCAATTTGTTATGAAGGGAGCACAAATGCATTCAAATGTCATAGAGACCCATTGAGACAATTCAGTCTGAAACAAAGTGTCAATCTGTTGGTGGCGCAAGATGGAATATCAGAGGATCAGCAAAGTCATTGTGACTCATCGTCATGATGAATATTTGTACCAAATGTGATGCCAATAGATCTAGATGTCAGATATTTCACAGGAGAGACGAAAAGTTGATCTGCTGGGGATAGAACGGGACAAGTTTGGGGATTATCAAAGTCATATGGATTTATCCCCTGGGGACCATGACTATCTAAACCAAATTTCATGTCAATCCACTTAATGCTTGTCGAGATATTTCACAAGCAGACCCGCCGACCGACAGACATTGCCACCCCTATGGAGCACTACTGCTAGTGTGGCTATACATTCAGTAAAATGCATGCATAAAACAAACTCCCATGGCTTTCACCACTTTGTGTGTCTTTTCATGCTGCACTGTCACCTTAGAGTGGGTTTCATAGGCTCAGCTTGATGGTAGACTGCACTGTGTGGTCTGACCAAGCACAGCTGCTATTTATGATCTCCTGTTGTTATTCCTGCCCCATTAGGACACCAGAGAGCAGCTGAGGGAAACAACAAAGGACCACACGCTGGATGTGTGAATACTGAGAGATCACCAGATCGACTTAAAAGGTGATACTGTACCAGTCTTGTACTTACAACTTGTTGTGCTGCCCTGAAGTGAAAAAAGAAAACAAAGTAGTAAAACTAGTGGCTCAACCACACACATTTACGTTAAAGATATACGTATAGCTGCTGAACTTTGCTACTTAGCAACTTGTAATTGGTTATTTTCGTCCTTCTGAGTGATAAAAGAGCAGCATTTGTCAAAAAAACACAATACACAATAAAACCTTGATAAGAAGAATCCTAATGCTTTATAATAAACCTTTTACAAGTGCAGGCCTCTGTGTGTTATTCTATCGATCGACCTCTTTCTGTCCCTCTCTTAGCTCCTATCATAGACTATACTGTGACTCAGAGATACTGTTTTCACAGACACCTGTGACCTTCCCTCCTCTCCTTTCACTTGCCTCCTCCTCTGCTTTTCGGTCCCTCTTGGCCTCTGACAGTCTGCCCACCTCCTTCATCTCTCTGCAGCCATTTTTCCCTCCCCCTCTTCTCTCTGGACATTGTGGTTGAAGTCAGACCAGAGCAAAGAGATAAAGCAGGCAGACACATGGACAGAGAAACGGGCAGAAGGGCAATCTGCTTCTGAGACACATAAAGAGCTGTGTGTAGTTCAAGATACATCCAATTTGTCATCATTATCTGATGCTTTTTCAAACTCATTTAAACTGCAGACAGACACACTTACAAGTGCAAAAGGAACATAATTACCATTCAACAAAAGAATATTGCACACCTCAAAATCATTATTAACTGCACTATATGCCTTGAAATATTCAGACCTTTATGTCAGGATGCTTTGTTTTGATTACAGTGTGTCTGATAATATCATGGGTCTCAATTTCTGGTCTAATGAAGTCAATTCAATTGTATCTCTATAGCTATTTAAAAAATAGTCTCAAAGGGCTTCGGTATACGATACCGTCTCCTTAGAGGCTGGATTCGGATAAAGTAAGGAATAGGATCTAAAATGCACCCAAATACCTTTTCTGTTGATGTGACTGTTACTAACAACTTAAGAAAATCAATTTTAAGTATCTTTGAATTGCAAAAGATAACAATTGCAATGCTTACGTGAACAGTTTTTTCTCTCCCGTCCCTGCCAGTTCGTCACAAGCTTTCTGTTATACATCTGTAGACTCCAAACTAAGATAACCCTGATGACACCACTGTGGTAATGTGCGGTAGTGTTTTGTCATCATCCTTGTTGCAGTCTGCTGACCACACTGTACTACAGCGTGGGATTATGCTTTTAGTCATGCACTGGAGGAAGTTGATTAGCAACTGTTTGGGTATGTCGTGTATTTTTGGCTTCCTGAGGTAGTGCAGGGACTGATGGGCTTTACACATTATTTAGAGGGTATTAGTAATCCATGAAAAAGTACTTGATGATGTGTACTCATGTGTACGCTAATTATCGTTCCACGTCCGTCAGACACATACGTCATCTTTGGGCCGATATAAGGCAAACTGATCCAGGTTTTTACCTGAGGTTTTGTCTTTTTATCCAAATAAAGTTACTTCATCATAAACTTCCCCATAAAATGTAATTTCAGACGTAATTACACTTTCACACCTAGTCCTTCCTGTCAGGAAAACAGCAGAGACCAGTCACACAAACAAGACACGCTGAAGCACACTTACAGCACTGTTTCCGTCAGCACCATCCCCCCCCCCACCCCCACCCCACACACACACACACACACACACACACACACACTGAGAGGATTGTTGTGTGAAGCCAGTTCACCAGGCCTCAAGCAGCAGCACATGGTGAGCCCATGTGACCTTATCCATGTGACCATCTCTCTCTCTCTCTCTCTCTCTCTCTCTCTCTCTCTCTCTCTCTCTCTCTCTCTGGGGCACATCTGCAGCGTTACAGCCTTGAGGATACAGAACATCTGATAAACACATATGACACAGATATACTGTATAGTGCCTTAAACACAACACTATACAGTTCTGTAAACAGGCACGTGGCTCACAAATACACAGAAAAACCCACGTAAGATCACTCTGATAAACTTTGACGTGAGCTGTGCACACACATCTACGCTTTGTTGGCTAGAGATTCATGTGACACTGATCACATAGCCAACTGTCCATCAGTCAAAGTTGACTTAACTCTGCAATGACAGCTGATAAGGCGTTGTCTTGGAAACAAGCCAAATGACCATCTGTAAACACTTTTCAACAAGCTAATTATTGTCCTCCTCAACAAGCCAAACGTCATAATGTTTCATCTCCACTCTACTGGCGAGGTGCGATAGGGAATTTCACAGCTGTGTAAAAATCATAGGGGCAGAGGCGTTGTAGCAAATTGCAGAAAGAAATTCCAATCATGAAGATTTCAGTTAAACAAGCCTAAAATGCTACTCGTTAGGGAACACAGTTATCACCTGCAAGGTGACGTTGTGAAATGTTGCTATATTTAGTCGTGTTAACTCATTTGTGAAAGGAGCTATAATGAAGAAGAATGGTAGATTACCGAAGAAAAAGGAACAAGAAGTCCCAGTTTATTTCTTATCTTAGAGAAATGTAGGACATCAAATGTCCGAGGTGTCTTAAACCCAACAATAGCTCCTCTATCCAATCGAGCACATTTTGTATCTGCATTATCCGGAGAGAGCCAAAGTCATGTGATCATGTTGGGCTGGCCTCTGTTTCACTAGCTTCTGTAAAGCAGCATTTCTCTTTCATCGGTATCTTTGAAAAATGTAAATGTCTCCCTGGGATTTATTTTATTACTATTTGAAATTAAATTTTAAAAAGTTTGAAGCGACAGTTCACCCCAAAGTCAAAAATACATGTTTTCGTCTTTCCTATAATGCTATTTATCAATCCAGAGGGTTTTGGTGCAGGTTGCAGATTGTTGGAGGTATTGGGCATAGAGATGTCTGCCTTCTCTTGAATATAATGGAACTAGATGGCACTCTGCTTGTAGGTAGGCTTAGAGCGACAGTAAAACATATATTTTGGAAAACTCAACAGCAGCTCTTTCCAGAAACCATGACCCGATTACTCGAAATAATTCACAGACCTTGCTTTGAGCAGTTTCATGAAGGACCTATTTCCTTTCTACCAAACTACACCTGACAACCATATCACCATGCAGAGGGAAGTGCATGTACTCATGTCCCTTTAACAACAACAGCTCCCATGAAAATGTACCAGTGTGGGTTCATTCGTTACAATATTATCTGCTCAGTCTTTTGCTGCTTCAGATACCACTCACCTGAAAACTATGCTGTTACCGGCTTCTACTGTTTGTATAGCATTTGACAAGCCCCACGCCCTGCACCTCAGCACCCACCTGTAGGCTCTGTAGGAGTTATTATCATCACTCCCCACTCCCTGCCGGGCTGAACTTGGAGCCTCCTTGTGGGGAGTGACGAGGTCAGAGCCTCAACACCATACAAGGCTGTAAGTATTCTTCATTCATGTAATCTTCTATTTCATGCCAGTTGGCTGACTGAATTGTTTGCTGTTGCTGTCTATACCCCAAAAAATGTATCTCCCTGTCCCTCATCATTTAATGTTGCCCGTTCCTTCCACAGCGCACCCTGATTAGTTCAATGAAAAAATAATTCCTCCTGATTTGAGTTTAAAAGTTAGGAAATATAGGTCATACCTCACACCTACACAGAGGTAAGGTAACATGTAATATTCATATAGTCTCCAAGCTACTCTATAGCTTTCACTTATTTTATTTGTCAGTTTTATTGAAACCCATGTGTACATTTTTACAATGTATGGGAAAGGCCTTAAGTCAGGAGGCAGCACACTGTGAGTCTATATAGGATCACGCTCACCACATGACAGGGTGTAGCTGCAGAATTGTGTGTGTTTGTGTGATAGTGTGGAGGACACTGTGTTTGTGAGGATCCTCTGAGCACTTATAGAGCATGTGAAGAATGAAAGAAAGGGATCACTGCTTATCTCAGGACCTCAGGGTCTCCTCGTCCCCCGACCCTTTTCTGCCTCTGCTCCTTCCTCTCGCCACGCTTCCACCATGATGTGCTATAGTGTGTTTGGGTGAGTAAAAGGAAACCTAGGGCTTGTCCTCGAAACAACTGTAAAGGCTGACGTGTGCTCTGTATGGATAATGTAATTTGCTGCATATGTATGTGGATTAGCAGTTTAGCAGCGGGGAGGGTGTAGGATGTAGGAAGGGAGAAGGGCAAGAAAGAAGGAAAGGAGAGTAAATGAAGGATGACAAAATGGCAGGATGGAAGAGGGAACTACAGCTCCAGCCATGTGTTCTGGCCAGCAAGACTTAATTGACTGAGACAGCTCACTTCCAGTAATTCAGCTGATGAGGCGTTTCACTCTCAGGACTGCTGGCTGGACACAAACAAACTCACGAGCAGGGCAGCAGAGGAGCGGAGACGAAGATAGGGGAGCAGAGAGAGGGGGATGCACGGTGTTTTGTTAACACGTCGACCCACAATCAGCCCCCTCTATACACACATACACACACACACACACACACCATCATGACAACTGAGGGGAGACAAAGTGCTGATAGTGCTGTTCCCATTCCAGGGTTGGTGAAGACACATGCATGGCTGGCTGGAGCTGTGAAGATAATGTGGAATGCTAGGCAGTAGACAGTCCTACTGGTGGTGCATAGGAATGTTGTCTGACCCTGATGGGTCTACATTTTTTAAGACTAACACAGCCTGAGCTCTTTCAACTTGATTCAAATGATCTAATCAAGTAGTAGCCAGTGCAAATCCCGCCTAACATGTCCAACAATCGACCCAAATCAGCTCAGTCCAGCCAAGCCTCAACCCAACCAAATTCAGGCATCAGCAGCAGTATGCAGGCAGATTATAGACCAGTGCTTTCCAGTGAAGGCAGCCCTGCACTTCTCACCCCTCCCCTCCTCCCCTCGAGGCTCTCCCAATCCCTGCCTCATTCTCAGCCATGCTGCCGCATGTGCATGTGTGCCATAAATAGCATCAGCGAGGCTGCAGAGGGAGATCTGTAGATGAGAGACGCATGGCCCTAAGATTACACCTTCTACCGCAGTCTCCCATGCAGCCACAATCTACTCTGATGTTCTGGATTATGCAGTGGGATTGAGGCGAATGAAAGTAAAGAGAAAAGAAGGGTGAAGAATAGGAGGATAGTGGAGAGGAGGAAATAGGATTAGAAATCCTCCATCATATCTGGGACTGGTTTTCTAGTGAGGCTTCCCAAGCTTCTTGATAGATATTACACTGATATTTCATCATTGCACACTACAGTAGATTAGATTTCTGTCCTTAAATCCCTTTTCATACTTGAGCATGAAATGTCTCTGGTATTAGTTGGAAAGCAATAATCTTCCTCTGTGTGAAAGCTACATTGGACAGATTTATGAAACAAAGCGAGAGAGGGGAAAGAGAGGGAGTTGATGCAGGGATTGGCAGAGGAAGGTGTGTCTGCTTTAACCTTGTTGTTCTTGCGCTCATGATGGAGGTCTGTATGAGGGAGTTAGTGAGCCATGGAGGTTATATTATTGCTGTCTGATATCATTCTAAAGAGTTGAATGCACAGTTATATGACCTACGAGTAGAGGAATGAAATGAATGAATGAAATAAACTAAGAGTAAGGTAATTACAGTACATTTTATAATTCAGTCGTAAAAACTGAGGCTGGTGGGAATGTCATTGGCTTTATAGGTTGTAGATCAAAGTATTGCATATAATTTATACACATGTTAAATACTACACAAATACAAAATACCTAATAAATGCATTTAGGTGGAGTTAACAGGCTTTCTCATGCTTTTCGTTTCCTCTCATCTGTTAAACAAACAGAATGTACACAAGCCTTTATGTTAGATTCAATGTTATACGGAGGCTAGATTTATCAGAATAACATGAACATTTCAAATCTCTATGGTAGCACAAAGGTGTACTGCAGATATAAATATTCAATTCAATTCAATTTATTTTGCACAGCCCAAAATGACAAACCACAAATTTGCCTCAGAGGGCTTTACAGTCTGTACACATATGACATCCTCTGTCTCGGGACCTCGCATCAGAACAGGAAAAACTCCCCTTCAATATTACATAAAAGGCTATGGAATAAATTCTGCAAATCTAGCTGGGGACCCTAATACGAGCCAGCTGTGGGCCCCGACCCAGTCTCTGGGGGTGACTGCAGAGAGAAAGAAGTCAGGGGATCAGCAAAGTCATGGGATTCATTTGAACCATGAATGGAATAGCAATACATCCAATAGATGTCATAATATTTGAATATATTTTAGAGCTAGTGTGGCTCTGGCACTAAAATATTAACTTTTTTTGTTTTTTTTCTGTCAAAAGTATTTTCTCTCTCAACAGTGATGCAACAACTGGGAGAAAATGCTGCAATGCTATATTAACGGTAACATAACTTGGATCTTTATCACAGCTGTCCAAATAAACAGTGACACAATTTTCACACAAATATATATCTGTCTAGAATCACTCTTTACATTGTATTACCATCATAATAAGTATATATGTTTATATATCTGTATTATCAGCCATATATGTCACCCTCTTCTTACTTAACCTATCTCCTTTATTGGGACTTTTTTGACTCATTGCCTTCAGATATTTTTAATGTAAAGTAAAATGGTGTGTCTAACAGCAATAATAGTGGGTGTCTAATAAGTTGAAAGTCAAAGCATTTGGATAGTTGACACATTTAGAGATTGTATTCAATACCACATACGTCATCCTAGATTATATAAATTGTTATTATTTAATATGATAATTATAAACACAACTGACAAAGACATCTCAGGGCCAAATCTGTCACTCAAGCCCCATTGATCTCAAGTAATGAAACACTGGAAGAGACCACCACAAGGCCATTGAGTCGTAGTAATTACAATGAAGGATCGCTCAATTAAATGGTAGGCGAAAGGGAGCAGTTTGGAAGTAGAGTGGAAGATCCATTTTCATCCAGGACTATTGGCTTCATTGTTAAAAAGTTCAGGGCATGCACTCTAGATTTCAGAACTTCTATTCATGTGTAACCTGTCTGTAATGTTTCAACATTGTAATGTAATGTGATAATGATATCAATAATAATTGATTGAAGAATGTATTTATTTATTCTTCTTGCCTACCTCTCACTTTAACTTTGGATTTACTGGAAATGAAAATTACATGTAAGGGTACGAAGGCAGAGGTCAGTGAATCATCACTTTTAAAGTCAGACAAGGCCAGAAGTGATACATGTGGCAAAGAGAACAGTGTTTAAAACCACGACAGCCAAATTATGTTATTAACACATTTATTGAGAATAGCAGCACTGGGAAACTGTTTTATAACCAAATATCTAAAAGGCAGAGCCTGAGGTACAGAGTGCACAATCTAGACCTCTGAGCAAGACAAAACAGCGATATGGTCTGATGAGGTCTGCATTCACATCATTTGGAGAATACCAAATCAGTCAGCCCACAATGTTTGCTGCAACAAGATGGTGGATCTGAACCAATATGGCAGCCATCTCATGAGAGTCATTAGCTCCAGTGATTGCTCTGCATGGGTGTAGAGGGAATATGAGGCTTTATTACATGAGCAACAGTTACTATTATCATGCAAATACTGTTTCCTCACAATGTTTGCATATTCAAAGTGTCCCATGTGTACACCTTGGATACCCTCCCAGTTCACCTCAGTTCATCACTGCACGTTTATTATGAATACTGCAACACATAGTGACGTTAGTTCTTCACAGTCACCATATCTCTCTCAATGCTGTATGAGGGGGAATTCAATTGAAGGGACTCTGAAGACAAAATACGGCTTTATTTCTCCTTAGGGACATGAAATCTACATAGTGTTATGGGAGGGATGGCGATGTCAGTCAGTCTGTCGGTCAGTCTGTCACTTAAGTCCAGACTGAACTATTTTAACAACTGTCGGATGGATTACCAGGAAATTTGGGACAGACGATTATAGTTATAATTGTAGTTATAGAGGATGCATCTTTATGACTTTGGTGAACCCCTGGCTTTTCCTTATGTACAGGATATATAGCGCCATCACCAGGTAAATCATTTAATTTGTTCAATACTTTTGGTGAATGGCCAAATACCTGCAAATACTCTGTATGCTACTGCATTTTGTTTTCAGTGCTAATGAGCAAATGTTAATTACACCTGCTAAAGATCAGCATGTTTGCATTGTCATTGTGAGCATGTTAGCATGCGGATGTTAGCTCAAAGTATTGCTGTGTCTAAGTACAGACTCACAAAGCTGCTAGCATGGCTGTCGACTCTTGTTTCTTATTACATAGTCGACATAAGAAATGTGATGATACGTCAATCAGATAGTCTTTGTATTTAGCAGTCATTTTCAAAAGTTGCCACCGAGGGGGATTTTTTTTCTGTCAAATGCTTGTCCAGAGCAATCTATGTAATGAATTATTCTTTCACGAAGAAGTAAAACCACTTTTATTTCACAGTATGAATTGTGTATATAACTACAGAATGCAAAAAAGAATGCACTGTTATGAGTGTTGGGTGATTAGGAGATATCCTGAAACATTTTAAAAACTGTACAGTTAAATGATGAAACCAGATGCAGACTTAAGTATCAGGTCATGTGGCCTGACAGATATTAAAACACATGACTGAATGAGGCACTAATATCACATCCTTTGAAATTCAAAACTTTATTATGTAAATGTCACAGCAACTTGCACAAAAACTAAATCTACCATGATTCAGGTATACAAAATGTTTGAAGATTAGCATTTTATCATAATTCTGTTACTTTTCTGTGGCAATCCAGTTAATGTGAGTAAAAGGATGAATATGAGTTGATTTCACCCTGTTGCTAAACACATCTTTAGCTGTGAAATTGGGCCAAAGGCAGTGACATATACACGACCGTGCGGCACAATAATTAACCCCGGGTAAGACAATTCTGAGCCAGATCATTATTCAAACTCTGAACTGGTGAATACAAATACATGGCACACTCAAAGGGTGCCCTTCACATCATTTCAGACATGCGTTGCAGTAGGAATAGATTTTTGTGATAACTAGGCTTCACAGACTTGCGACATGTCAGACAGAAGCTATGTGACAGTAGAGGAAGACACATAAGTGGGCACAGCGGGAGTTTGTCAGGCGCTCCAAGGCAGGGAATGAAGGAAAAAGGGATCCTGACACTCGAGGAGGCAAAAAGAAAACAGGGAGGTAGGAAGGCAGGCAACATATTGGTCTCCACTCATTACATTGTCACCATGAACACCCAATCTGGGGCTAGTTGGCATAAATACAGCCTGATCCCACCATGAGGGTGTGTGTTTGCATATGTGTGTGTGTAGGCTAAATTACTTTGTCCGAGTGAAACCAGGCCATGGCAACATCTCCTTTGGGAAAATAGGCAGAGCTTAGGTCTGGATTCATATTAAACCAAGGATTACACTAATATAAAGCCACAGGGTTGGGCAGTGGAGTGCGTGTTTTTGTCCATACAGTATTTCCGTCTCTCTGTGTGCGGAGTCTGCCGTACACACGCATGGATTATTGCTCATATGTGCTTTTGTCCATGCTGGTTCATACAGTATGTGCATGCATAGTGCTGTATGTGCCTCTGCTTGCTGATGGGTGGGTGACCGGGCCACGTCCAGCCATGCTAATGCATGTGTGTGTCAGAGCATCGTGCTGTTGCTGAGGGAGGCTGCCATTTGTTTGCCCTTGGCCCGCAGAGGACGATCGGCTGCCAAGGACCGGCTCAGCGGAGTGGTGGAAAAGAGGCATGGAGGAGGAGAGGACGGGATTGAAATGAGGATAAGAAGGATGAGGGGACATTTCTTTTATGAGGCTTTCATTTAGGTGAACTGCAATTAAAGAGTCAGTTCACCTAAATTAGAAAACAAATCCTCATTTACCTCTAATGGTCAATCAATTTATCCAATTTGGTTTCATGCAGAAGAAATAGTCCCAATGAAAACCAAACCACCGATACTCATCTCTATCTTATTGCAAATTACACTGAAACTATCTGTGTGACAGATAGAACCAGAGGTATGTGAAAAATATTTTTGTCATTTGTTCAGAGATCTAACTAAAGGTGGCTACCAGTAATTTTAATTAGTTCAAAGTAAAATTATCAAATAAATAACTGGAGAATATTTAAAGCTATTGTAATTTGCACAGAGACGATGACAAACACCAAATAATGAAATTTTTAGTTTACTGTCCTTGGTCGTTCAAAATGAATAATATAAAAATACAAAAAGACAATGAGGGGAAGAGTAAGACCAAACGCAGCATTAATAGAAAGAGAGGAAAGGAAATAGGAAAGGACAAAGGAAAGGAAATAGGACGCAACAAAAAAACAAAGACACACAAACATAAACACACACACAGTGGTACGGCCCATGATCACTTATTCATTCAGACCTGTAGAGAGAGATGGGCGGATCAGGTTGCCTAATGACTAATACACACACACACACACACACACACACACACACACTACACACACTGCACACACTCACCCACAGGCAGTGAATCCCACAGGCCAAGGCTCGCCAGCTCAATTGAATTACTGTTATCGTACACCCAGGACTGAGACTGGGACCCTGTCTGCCCACTAACCACACCCTCTCCGTTTGCCCTGCACTGGAGGACACACACACACACACACACACACACACACACACACACACACACACACACACACACACACACACACGACCAAATACCAGCACTATATTCACTCCTCACTCACACAGGCCTCATCCACATCACTACTGAAATGACCCACCACAGGCATGGTCCCATTATAGCCATCATTTACAGTCAGTATTGATTACTGCTCTGGCTGTGGCTCTCTGTTTTAGGCACACATGCACATATGAAGACATGAACGGAAAAAGGTACACATATTGAATAGATATGTAGGTGTATATATTCACATGCATACTGCACTAAGACACATATATACGCACATGTACATACATGCTCGTAGAGTACACACTTACACATCCATTCAAGATGTTAGATCTCAGTGTATTGATTTCTACCGGGAATGGAAATCACTCCTCTAGATTACACTGCTCTATCCGCTCTCTCCCGTCTGTTCTTTTTGTTTTCCTTCTGATGCATTCATTGTTCAAACTAAACAGAAAAGAGCAGATGAATAGACTGATGAATGATGAAGATCAATGAAAGAAAATGCAAAACAAAAGCCCCACTTAACAGACACGGAGCAAAAACTCTAATGAATGGGGAATTAAAGCATAGCCAGAGAGGCTGAATTTGAAATACGGTGGGTTTGGTGTTGCATAGAAATGCTGGTGTCAGAACTAGTGAATTCCGTCCACACAGAAAAATAAAACCATCCAATACTAAAAATCTGACAAAGAAAACCAATACAAAGTGTGCGGATTTCAATCTATTTATAGATGTAACAATGTGTATATATAACAAAGTGAGAACAACAACAAAAGTCAAATGAAGATCGGTGATAAGGGAATCTACCACTGGACAGTATTTATGGAGGAATCGTGGGATAGCATTGTGGTGATATGTGTAACATTTCCATAATTTCCATAACTCGCTGCCAGAGACGAGAGCGCCTGGCCAGGGACCAACTGTGCCATGTAAATGAAGGCTGGTGGCCTGCTTACTGTGGTTTGTGATGGAGGCAGCAGAGTGAGAGAGAGAGGGAAGAGGAAGAGAGACAGAAGGATGAAAGACAGAAATAAAGGGAGAAAGAGGGAGAGAAAAATATGGGAGTAGAGAAAGACAGAGCAAGACAGAGGGTAGGAAGAGGGAGAGATTTAGAGGGCTGATGTTGCTGCCATGGTAACCGGCGTCACCTTGGAGAGGAACAGAACAGAACCGCTCAGGGGAAAGACCCAGTGTGCACACACACACACACACACACACACACACATACAAACACACACACACACACACACACACACACACACACACACACACACACACACACACACACACACACACACCAAACTCATCAAACAATCACTTATTCATTTATGTTTAATCGTCACAGCCCTATTTTTGGACATGAAGTCTTGGTTGAATACGTGAATGTCTGCTGGGTTCCATCTACAGTAGGTTCAGTGCAGTCCATGAAGTGATGCCCCGCTGGCCATTGATGTTTAATTGATATGTTTGAGCCAGGGCAATGTCTTATAGATGCCCTTGCCTCCATGTCTCTCTTCATCGACTGCTCTTTTGTGCACTATACATATTCACAAAGCCTTATATCGACCTGCTTCTGTTTCATATGGATTTTATACGATGCTCACGTGTATTTTTAAAACACCAAATATGCTTGAGTTTAACAATAGATCTCAGTGCAGTGCCTGCGCTTGAAAAGCCTCTATATGCGTACTGTACACCATACTGTACGCATTCCTAGCCATCTGAATATGCATACTGCACATCCCCTGCTGTGGCTATGAGGAGTTCCCATCCCCCCACATTTCATCCAGAGAGTAATATGAGTCTGTTCTGCATATGCGTAGAAGATTTCCCCCATTCTGTAATGTTATATTCCATTCTATTAATTTTATGGGCATATAATTAGGTGTTTGATTAGCTGTGCCTTCTATTAACTAAGTCTCATATCTCTCTCTTCCCTTCTGATTGTAATGCCATTGTGTGAGACAAAGATCAGTCTCAGTGATGGGAGAACCACTTTAGTCAATGTTATACAGCGTGCTATCCTGTCACGCATCATATACTGTATATATGTACAGTGAAGTATCTGTAAAAAACAAAAGGCATCTATGCTCAACATTTAGGGCAGCAACTAATGATTATGTTCTTCATGAATTTATATGCTGACTATTTTTTACAATTAGGCGATTATTTATTTTAGACAATAATGAAAAATGCCCATTAAAGCTTCCCAGAGCCTAAATTGATGTCTACAAATTGCTTGTTTTGTCTAACCAATGGTTCAAAATACAAACGTATCCGATTATCAATTATATAAACAGAGGAAAAACAGCAAATCCTCACATTTTAGAAGCTGGAACCAGGCATTATTACATTTTTCTTTCTTGTAAATGACTTAAAATGCAGATTAATTTTCTTTAAATCAACTAATTGATGAAATCAACTAATCGTTTCAGCATTAAATATATCATATAACAACTCTTGTTCTGGTGTTGGAGCTTTGTGAGTGCAGGGAACATCATACTGTAAATGAACATCCATGTCCTCTGTGTAGAATGGTGCAGTAGTTTCAAAGCACCAAATTCATTGCAGATGCCATTTAGCTATTTATAGCACATCATGGGCCAGAGATGTGTTAAAACAGATGCAATGGGTGTAACAAGGACATATAGCAAGTAGGGAAGATGAAGACATTGATGCTTCAGGACAGGCCTGAAATATACGGCTGTTTTATGTATAGACGGGGCTGGATGGGATGAACATAGAACAAGATTAGTCTGTAATGCTGGACTAAATGCTAAAATCATATCATCTTTGTTTACTTCCCCATCTAAACGTAGCTTGTGAGCATGCCAGTTAGCACTGGACACAAAGTACAGCTGAGGCTGATAGGAATGTCATTAGTTTTGACGATATTTGAAACAAAACTCTGTATTGCTGGATGATAAGTATGGAGAGCAATACAATCATTACAATTCATCCTGCCTGTCTCCCCAAAACGGCATGGCGATCCAATCCCACAGTTGTTGAGGGAGGCTATTTCTGTGAAAACAAAAAAAATGTCAACCTCGTTGTGGCACGACAGTAAAAGTGAGGGGATGTCCAAAGTCAATGGGATTACAAAATGTCCCGACTATCCATCGAATACTTTAGCTGTTGAGATATTTCAGTCCAGACCAAAGTGGTGGACTGACCAACAGACCGACATACCGTCCCCAGAGACATGCTGCTAGCGTGGCTAAAAACTGGCAAGGTCTCAAGGTAGTACAATCTGTGAGCACATAGGTCCACGTGACAGCCATGTAGACTGTTACTTATCTGGCTTTGTGCAACATATCTTAAAACAGCGAGACAAGCTTGGACTGGCAATAGGGAATCCAGATGATTAACAAAGTATCTGGTGTTTTAGGTGTCACATTATTTGTTGTTTCTTAGGGAAAACAGACAGATCACCTTTGTACTTTTCCTTAATTGGGTTGAGATGGCAACAGAGTGGGCTGGTTTTCATCTCAAGCACATAATGTGGTTTCATAAGTGGGAGTCGCTTCACCCTTTAATTTGATTCCTGGATTCCTGGCAGTGTCTCTGGTCAGTAATGTGTTGGTCCTACCTACACAGATGCATCTATCATCTTAAACGTGATAATAAAAGGTTAGCATCTGTTGACCATATGCTTTGTGGAGAGTATTGTGATCCTGTGATAGGTATCTACACACGTCTGCTGCAATATCGATTCCATTAAGGCATTTAAAAGGCACATACATAGTCTTAACAGTGGTGGCCATCATTTCTGTTACATGTAAACCTCAAAACTCCCCTTCTATGTGTTTGGGTTGAGAAAGCTCCTCAATCTCTTCAATTTATGAAACCATTTAAAAACCTCATTCTTGAATGCCAAAAATGTTTTATCATCAAGAAAAGAAATCATCCTACCAAAGAGATAAGAGGTTTTACCTGGCACGGATTATATGTAAAATGATACAACTATGACTTGCAACCAGATATTCTGCTAATGCACAGATCATATAATTTACTGCACGGGCAGTAAATCAGTTCTTACTCTCTCATGTCTTTCCTGTAACTGCAGCTTAAAGCAAAGTTGCATTTAGGAAACATGGACTAGTTTGAATCAGTATTTGATTGCAACATTTTTGGTGTAACATATAAAATGTGCATATTCTCCCCCTCCCTGCTTATTCTCTAAGGTATATTTCCTGTAACATTCTCTGCAAATGTGCGCTTTTCTGCCTGTCATCTGTTCCCCTCTTGAACCAGTTATTTTCCCGTTTGAAGGTTTGCAGAATATGTTAGCAATTTGTAAAGACTGTGATGTGGCTAATGAATGGGAGAGATGCTGCAGTTAACAAAGAAATGTCTTGAGCATAAGGAGAGGAGTTGGAGGAGAAGGATGACAAGGATGGGAAAAGAAGCGAAAGGTGTATTCGAGAGGAGGAAAGGAGAGGAGAGTAGGACGGAAAAGTAAAAAAATGAGGGGGAGGCAGGGGGAGGTCAACAGAAGGAGAAGCAGATGCTTGTGCCGCGGATGCCTGTGTGTGAATAATTATCCTGATGAGAATCACCGAGAGCGACACGAAATGCAGAGGATTTGGGGAATACCACACGACACAGAAAAGAAGGAGAAAAAAAGGAGACAAAGGATGATTAAGTTTTATGTAAACATAATGTGGTGGAGTGTGTGTTCATGGTATGTAGGTTAGGCGCCTACTGTTTCTCCTTCATCTGTCTCGTGTTCTCTCCCTCCTCGTCATACATGGCGTGAGAAAGTGGAGCCTCCCTCTCATCTTTTAAAGATGCATGAAGCAGCAGCTACAGAGAGTCAGGCTGAGACTGTATAGGAGAGAAAGAAAGAAAGAAAGAAGAAGCACTGTGCACCATCGACTCTATAAAAAACATAAAGCTTCTAATAAACTTTCAACCCTTCCGAAAAAAAAACGAGTGGAAGGACAACAAAAATGAATGCATAATAATTAGTTTTGTCTCCCTCTAACCTGATTAAATTTAGATGCCAGGGATAGCTTTCTGTTTCTAGTGTAGCTGATATTTGGACCACTGTGTGCATCCTAATATCAGTAGCCGACACCTTTTTGAGATTCTGCCCGGCACAGTTGGATGGCAGCACATCAAAAACAGAATCAACACCAGTCTCTTTCTTCATGCACTGGTGAAAGAGCTTGATCTGTGTCTCTCTACAATCCACTGCTTTTCCTGGGATTAAAAGACAACACCTGTCTAGTTTTATACACACAGTCAACCACTTCCATACATCAAACTGGTAAAAAAGGTTTACCATCATCCTCTCAGTTTAGGGTGTTAGCATGCTAACATTCGCTGATTAGCACTAGAGTACAGTTGAGACTGCTGGAATAGCCATAGTATTAGACATATTTTGACCTAATGATGGTGCTGAATAAAACATTAAGGGATCATCAAAGTTTTTACAAATCACCCAGACGGGAATATGAATGTGCGTACAAAATTTTATGGCAATCCCTGCAACAGTTGGTGAGACATTTCACCCAAGACCAGAGGAAAATTCCGGGGATCACTAAAGTCATCAGGATAAACATAAGAACTATGAATGTGTGGGGAAATGTTGTAATAATTATAGATGTTGAGCTAATTCAAATACATTTCCACTATATTTTTAGAAATATGAATATGCTGTTCTTATTTTTTCATTCCGGAGGGGTGTGGGGGGGTGGTTGGGGGGCGGGGGGGGCAGACAGGCACTCTGAAGATCCATGAATTGGAAATCAATTGTGGCCAAATTATAAAAAATGTCTCCTACATACTTTGTCACTTATTATCACTGTCTAGATTCTTTCAATATGTGGAATATCCTCTTGTTGTCCTCTATGTCGGATAAAAGTCCGAAATAGTAACACATTTATTTCTTTTAAATAACTGGCCAATCCCTTCGTAGCCTTGGAAATTATATTTTTTGATTAGCAATATTATTCAGTACAAGTAAACATACTATGAAGAAAAAGGAGGATAGTTTAAGGAGAAATTAACATTTTCGGAAAGCAGTTATTCTCTCTGTTTCCTCTCTTCTGCCTGATGCTGCTGATTTGTAGGTCATGTGTGAGTTTTAGAAATAAACCAAGAGAGTGAGTGAGCGTAGGACTTTTACCCTCTAGTGGTGAGCCTGGGGAAAGGACTGTCAAATGCATTTAGGGGAAAAATATGAACGTCCAATTATCCCTGTTCAGTTGTGCATGGAGGCAGTGACCCAGTTGGAAATCAGTTTCAGATTTCCAAATTTCATATTTTATTCACCAGCGAGTCTGATACAGTTACTCGAGAATGAGAGGCTTATGCTGTACAAGTATGTCAAAGTTTTGTTTTTTAGAGTACACGACCACCCAGTCGATGTCGCTCTTCCACCCTGCAGGAGACCGAATCAGGTGCAGCCGCACATAATGCATTACAAAGATGTTAGCGACGTAGAAATTTTACCTTCCTAAGAATAGCAATACATAAAAAATCTCTTTTAAAAAGGGCTTTTTTTTAACATGCTTTTAAAATTTTCCCCAACCATGACTTTTAGATATTCATGACCTCTCTGTGCAGTTACTTGTGTCATAAATAATAACATGTATAAATTTGGATTCAACTCGGAAATAATCCTGCATACTGCGTATATATTTACATTATTTAAATTTCAGTATTAATAATGAATATTTATCAAATTCCATAAACACACCTGATGCTTGGAAACCCACCACTATAGGTCACAAAGGTCAACTGGTGGGTGGACCACCTTAAGAAATCACACACACATTACCATCCAGGTAATAAAGTAAAGAAGCCATTTTGTCTTCTAAAACAAATCCATAAAATATATCACTACAGATAGGGTAAATAATGTCAAATATGCCTATATTTACAGGCCAAAAGTCAAAGAACAAGATTGATGGGTACAATGATAAAATATTCATAATTTAATGAATGCAGATATTTTTACCATCCTTAAAATAAACCCTGACTGAAAAATGGATTTCAGTTATTTACTCTTTAGACCAAAAGCTAAAAATAAAGGGTTCTCTGCATAGATTTAAGTGTGTGAATATATATTCTACCAATTATTTACGCTGTAAAATAAAATAAAAAAATCTTGATTTCATATGCAAATGCTAGCTGCTAATGTTGCCAAATTAACATTGTAACAGCTGTTGCAATGGGTATTTTGTGGTATAATGACAGTCTTGTAGGTGCAGTATAGCCACAGTAAACACACACACAATATGGAACACATTGCAGCAGCTACACATGGTGGACACCAGAGGGAAAATCTAGTTGGTCGAAATTCAGGTTTTCATTTCCAGTGCTAATTAGCATAAATTAATACATCGCAGTGTTATCACTGATAGTCAGGCATCAATAACAACGCTCAACAACTGTGCCTTTTTTCTTTTTTTTTTTACAGATAAACACAAACACATGCAAGCACACCAACACAATCACACTTTCACACACATGCACACAAGGACATATGTTTAGAAAAATTGTCAACGGGCTCACTATTTCACAGTTTTGGCTGTCCATATTCCAACACAAAAACTGTGACAGTGTATTTGGGAAACACTGTCCCTGAGCAGAAAAAAAATGTATTGAGTTGATTTTCTCTGCTAAAAAAAAATAAAAATAAAACAGGGAAATCTCTCAGCCTGTGAGAAAGCGTGTGGGTGTGAAAGCAAAAAAAGTGGAAGAAAGAATGATATAGATAGGGAGAGAATAGGGAATAGAAAGAGACAAAGAGAGGGGAGACAGGGAGGGAATAGATGTTATTTAAAATGAAGATGATACATGGGATAGTTTTCCATTGCACCTGAGCAGGCTCTCTTGAGATGGGAGAGACTTAACATTTCAGAGTCTCATATGAAACACAGACACACTGTGCCATATGCACACACACACACACACACACACATATATATATACGCTCACATGAAAGCTTCATTTGGCTCAGGAGAGACTGACATGAAGGTTTTCTCTTGAGGTGAAGAGAATGGAAATAGAGTTTAGTCTTGAGCTGCACAATGATCAGGGGAACATTTACTCTACTACAAATAACGGCACGCACTCATCGGTGGCTTAGTAAAGTGTGCGTGTGTGTGTGTGTGTCTGTGTGTGTGTGATTTAATTTTTTCAACTGCAAACTCATTTCATCGTGGGAGCTTTTCAGCGCATGCTTTTGGTGTTTATATTGGTATGAGTGTGTGTGTATGTGTGTGGGCAGCGCTACAGATTTAAAATTCATAGAAATCACCAAACCATTCTGTACCCATTTGCTTATTTATGCCGTCTATACATAAAACATGACTGACCCGCTCTTTCATTTCCTCCCATTTCCCATATTCAATCTAAATTCCAAACCAAAAAGGTGACATCCACACAGATCTCACCGCGTAAATAGAGATTTGAAAATTTACCCAACCAACATGAGCGGACAACCCCTGATTTCATCATGTGTATTTTGAGTTGACGCCTGCAGCTGCATCCAAGTATTTGTCTCATTTTTTTATGCCCATCCACTAATTGACAACCCTTCACAAATACCATGTATGGGCATTATTCACTACACGTCCAAAAGATTGTAGACTCGTACTTTTGGTCTGAGCTGTTTTCATGGCTTTAAGCCGCCCTTTAGTTCAAATTTAGGGAAATATAAATGCCACAGCACACTGTGATATTTTGTGATATCTTAACTAATATATATTATAAGATATCTTATCCAATTAGTGCCCGACCAGGGTCCAAACTCAGGTCCAAAGTCTCCCTAGAAGAGGCTATTCCAGCAGAATGTTAATGGTTTAGGAATGAGGTATTCAACAATCATATATGGTGGTACAGGTGTGCATATACCTTTATCAATATGGTGCACATGTTTTAACAGCCAACATGGAAATATTAGGCAGCAAGTTTGTTTATATTATCGTATGCACGCGCAGCTTTAATTGCAGAAGCACCACATGCATCGAAACATCCGTCCTGTTCCCTCCTCCACTTGACCTCGTGACCTCCGAGGCTGCCAGTTTCGCCTCCTCGCGACCTGCATCCAGACAGGTGGAGGTCTCCTCGTCTCTCTCGGTTCTGAGGATCGCCTGAAGGTAAACTACAAGTGACGTGCAGGCCACGGTGTTTTATGGAAGTTAAAATAGTTTAACCTCGTGCAAACTCTCGACGTGAAACGTTTGTTTTTCTCGGACTGGAGCACGAGACCGTGAACACGTTCCGCTCACGAGCTAACTAAAACGTGCAACGTAAGCAAACATTAACGTCCACTGACGTTTAGTTTCACAGATTTGTCTTTAAAAAGTCGCAGCTGTTCATAACTGGGGTCGACAAAGTCAGCCATTTTGGGTCCGTTTGGACACTGCAGTCAAGCCGGCCTCCACTCCGAAAAAGACCGAAGTCTTTTTTTCGGTAGGCCTATGTACTAACGGCATTACGGGAAGAGCGCGCAAGAACTGACGTCAAAATAAGAGCAAAGTTCCGATGAACGTGATAGTCAGTCAATACGTCTGTAAACATTTTCATTAATACATTTAACTAAATGAATGAGTGAAAAATTATAAATTTTATGAATGATAACTTTAAAAATATATATATATATATACCACATGCAAACACTATTTCAAGGAAACATTTTATTTCCATTGTGTGGATACTTATACCTAATATCGATAGCATACCACCTTGGAAGGTATCTCTTCCAATATCAGGACATTCTGATGTTGAGTTTCAAAATGAAAGCCCTAGAAAATCACATTCATGAGCTAATTTATCTCTAATTTCAGATTTTAGATTTTAAAGTAAATGGTCCAAAGTTATAAACTAATTTCACTTCAGAGTAATAGTAGACCACCTCAAGTTGTCACTCAGAGACATTCAAGACATTCTGATGTGTGATATTAAAATTAAAGCCCTTCAAAATCTCCTTCTTGAGCTAACTTCAAATCACTATCATGAGCCAATTTACCTCAAAACTCAGATTAGAATTAAAAGGAAACAGCCTATTGTCACAAACTATATATATATATATATATAAATTAATTAATTAATTATTTTCATATCTGGCTTCATTCTGTTTGTTATATTCTCACAATATTATATTTATTACGATGACACAAATACGAATTAGAGTATGTCAATGTGATGATTTACATGTCGGAAACCTGAAACGTTTTAGTGGTATTTAATTGTTGTATTGCTTTCTTGCATTCTTTAAATGTACTGCTTTGTGTTTTCCAAAAACACTACTGAATCGCACTAAAGTAATTCTTGAAAACATTTTGAATATATAGTTTCATAGAGGCACTTCCATTTTTTATTTTTTTTTTTAATTAAAAAAATGGTTGGGTAGAGTACAATGTCTTTAAGTAATGCGTCATGTAATTAATATCTGTAAACAATGTTAGGCGTATAGATTATTTTAAGTATTCTTGTGATTGTGTTACAGTTGGCCTTTTGACACCGTTTAAAGCCGTAACCCTCACATTATCTTAAAATATATATTTTTTCCCACAGGCTTTATGAAAATCATGGCGGATCAGGAAGCATTGACGTACAGTCCAAAAAGGAGTGCTTCTAGTTTTCAGTCTCTTCCAGACTTTGACCCAAGCTTGCACCTTCGCCGTCCTCGGGTACAGCTGACAGATGACACGTCGGCCTATAGTGGCGCTACTGGACTGAGGTAATGAAAAAGTTGGCAGTGTTGTATTGTGGTTAGAGTAATGCTAGATAAGGCAAGCTTTATTTATTGCACATTTCATATCCAGGAGGATACACAATGTGTTATAGATAGATGGATAGATAAATACTTTATTAATCCCGCAAGGGGACATTTTTTTGGTACAGCAGAAGAAAAATAAGAGGTGAAACAAGAAAAGTGTAGAGTATTCGCACTTCTTTTTCCTTGAAGAGAATCCCCTCAGGACGCGCGACTGAGCCTCGACCCAACGAGGAATCCGTCAACAAAATAAAGCCGAAAAGTGGTTCGAAGTTTAGGTAAAAATAGTATTTACTTTTGATTGAAAGCAATTACACATTAAATCACACAATATAATGAAATAAAAACTAAAAATCCCGTTTGTATAGCTGTTTCGGAGACCTCCCATTTTCAGTATGTCATCGTGACGTTCTTCTCAGAGATTGGCTGCGACCTCGCCCTGTTCCTCCTCCAACTGCCCAATTCCAGACAGCGTCTCCATTTCCTATCTGTGCTCTTATCTCAAGAAAGGAGTCGTTGTTTCTTGTGAGCCACATCCTAACTGTCATCCTGTTATCTCCGTTTGTTACTTTATATGAATATACCACAAGGCACTATTGTTGTAAACAATTTTAAACATTCTTCAAGTAGACAAATTGTAATTCACACTGATCATTGCTAGGAGCGCTTTAAGGCACAGTTTTCTCACAAAAGACAAAAAAAAAAAAAAAACATGTGTGATGAGCATTTAACGACAAGGTGAAAAAGTGATGGCACATGTTTAGCAATACATTCTAAAAGCTTCGATTGACAAGAGTGAAATGCCTCCGACTCATAGGTCATAGTCGGTCAGACGTTGAATAAAGAAAAGAAAGAAATAACAGCTCTCCGACATCAAAATGTCAAAAATCTTGGTTGGCACTGGCAAGCATGGTGATAAATGCAGTGATGTCACTATTTTGGGCATGAAACAACGTTACGTTTATTTTGTATATCTATCTAGATAGATAGATAGATAGATAGATAGATAGATAGATAAAAAGAGTTTCAACTTTTTTTTTTAGTGTAGCTGGTACCCTCCTGGTTTCACAATTTGTTTTCAATGGTGACACATTAACCTTGTTTGTCATTGTTCTATCTTTTGCATTTGGCCTGACTTGACCCTGTTTCACCTCAGGGCTTTTTTTTTTTCGTTTTCAGGGGTGCACTCTATAATTCAATATAACCAAGCTGTCATCAGCCATTTAACCTTTTGTTGTGGCTGCTTGTTACTACGGTTTCAGATCGGGCAGGTAAGGAGCCTGTTGGCGACTGTGTCCAGTCCACATTGGGCAAACGCTCACTGGCAGTTCCTGCAGCTCCTTCCGTAGCTGGTTGTGACACGTGTCATATACTTGGTTGGAATCTGCTCTGAACCTTTGGTCTCTTAGTCATCTTGTTTCTCTTTTTTTTTTTTTCTTCCTTTTCTGTCAACTATGAAATTGGAAACCAAAACACTACCTTGAATTACAGATCAAAATATCCCCCAAAAAGTTTTTCAGCTGAAAATCTGAAATATAAAAGAAGCAGTGGGATCATATTTGTGAGTCCACAGGCTATTCCTTCACGTTTCTACTTACTACTCACTACATGCAGGTAAGAGAAAATGTTTTATTAGGCAATAGTGAGCCTTGTAATGATGCTTTGCTCTTGAACCTCACCCTCCTTCCAACACAGCCTGAATGTGTTCAGAACTGCTATTGATATAAAATATATTAGCAGCCATATTTCATTTGAAATATTATCTTAACTGTTTCACTAATGTTGTTATTTTGTGCAAATGTTCGTTTGCAATCATTCACATATTTTGAAGGATTCGCTGCTTAATTTAATGTTAAATATTTTCTTTTTTTATGTTACCATCTTAGGAAAGATCTCCCTGCTCCCAGAGACCACGAGCTCCTACTTTCCGAAGGAGGTTGCGGACCCAGAATTGAGAGTGCTTTTATCCAGAAACTCAAAGATAAACTTAATTCTGGAGACACCCTGTTGGGAGATGAGGTAGATAAATGGAAAGAGGCCATGTCAGGGTTCTCCATGTTTTTGGTGATGTTGCATAGCAAAGACCATATGTCAAATGTGTTGGATTATTGTCCAGGCTTTCATCTAGTTATTTAATCCCAAAAGAAGAGATAATCAGCTGTCACGCTCAGCCTCCAGTAGTCAATTTCCTGGTGGGGGAAAACTTTATATGCAATTCTCAGCTGTCATGTGGAAGTTGTCTTTCACAGACGACCTGAAATGTTATGGGAATAAATTATGGCCATATTTGAAAATTGGACATGAAAGTGAAATCTCAACATCTGTGATAGTTAACAGCAGAATATTTGTCTGGCAAATATAGCAATGCTTGATAGTTGATATAATTATCCAGCTAACTGGAGGGGTTCAAAACCATCTGCAGTCACTTTATCTAAACTACAACCAACAGGATGAAGACTCTGATGATGACCACGATGCCCTGTCTGTCCATGGCATGTCGCCCGCTGCAAGCATGCTCTCGGATGAAGAGCTCATCCTGGACCAGATCAAGGACCTCAAGAATCCAGACAAGAGCACAAAGACCGACGGTGCAGTAGTAGTAGTCCCACTGTGTGATGTCAGCATTCATTATCTAATCATAATCTGGCTCCCTGTTGTCTCTGGTGCTGGTGTAGCCTACAGGGCAGTGAAGAACTGCTCCTCCCTCAAAGCCACAGTAAAACTAACAAGCATCCTGTCCTTCTGGACTATTATCCTCCCGGTCACTCCGAGGACCCGGTTGTGACTGGTTTTGGTCAAGGCTCTTCTCTGGCCTGAAGTCAGGACAGCAGAGTCATTACACATCTTCCAACATAGTCTGAAAATCATCTTTTCAGACCGAGACACCTCATGCACCCTCTCCTAAAAAAAAAGCTTTTGTGGTCCAGTGGAGTCTGAAAGCTCTTATTGTGAGATGCTTTGGACTCAAGTGTCTTCAACAAGATTTACAATGACAGTCCTTGAAATAGATTTTTAGTAAGTATGTCTGCTTCATTCATAATACCCTGGGCCAGACCCACTGCTACATTTCCAGGGAAAAATAAAAGTTGTAGCATGAGGCAGAAAATGACAATTCAAAAAAGAAAAGAATTCTGTTACTGCATTTATGGTAGTATATCTTTATGTACTGAAGTATACAATATATTGTAGCAGTGCAAAGCAACAGCCTATAATACATCAAATTTTTTTTATCTGTGCCACTTTACTGGCATTTTACAGAGTGAAGCCTTAGCGATAGAAGTAAAAGGGGAAAAATCTCCTTTAGCCAAAACAAAAAGGTCACACATCTTAAGCCAATCAACTACCCAGCACGCTGAGTGCAGTAGTATCTTATAAACATTTTCAAGGCGAGCAATACTTATCACTTGCATCTGAAAGGGTTTTCAGAACCGCACTAACATGGTGATGTCCAAAATACATTCTATCCCTTATGCGTCGCTGTCTTATGGTTTTATTTTTGTCTTCTAGTTTGGAGATCTGACTGGCACAAGAATCACATGGCAGCAATAAGTAGTGAGAAGTTTGACCGCCTCCTGAAGATGTGTCCAGATTTCTATGGCTGCAAGAGCCACATGGCAGCATTTGTCTTGATAAGAGGTAAGCACCTTAGGTATGTTAGTGTAATACGGCTTTTATTTTTATTATATTAATATCTTTATTTTCTACTTTTTAAAATGTCTGTCTGCTCTGCCTATGGTAGAGCAGACAGACATTACTGCTTTATGTAATATTTGATTGGCTGTATAAAAATAGGTCTCCATCTACATAGAAGAATATGGAACGGTATTTTGTATAACTGATATATGTATATATGTATGTATATATATATATATTTTAAAAAAAAAATACAAAGTTGGACTTTAAAAGAAAGACATTGACTTTGGACTTTATGATAATTTACAGTATTGTAGCTGAGACATTTCTGTTCATGTTCATATACTAACAAACCATTGCTTCATGCTCAGAATAGTAACATCACTGCATTTATCACCATGCTTGCCGGTGCCAACCACGATTTTGACATTTTAATGCCGGAGAGCTGTTATTTCTTTCTTTTCTTTTATTCAACGTCTGATCGACTATGACCTCTGAGTCCTTGTGGAGGCATTTCACTCTAGTTTGCTTCTTTTAAATTCAATCGAAGCTTTTAGAATGTATTGCTAAAAATGTGCCATCGCCTTTTCACCTCGTCGTTAAATGCCCATCACACATCTTTTCTCTCCAGAAGTGCCGGATACAGCAGACGGTCCGTGTGAGCATTACGAGGTGGCGGCTCTGGGAGCGGGCCGTTCATGCTGCAGCAAGTGGCTTTGCTACAATGGAACAATGGTCCATGACTGCCATGCCATCATCATCGCCAGGCGGGCGCTCAAAAGGTACAAAACTGCTAATGTGAGTTTCAACGAGGGCCCCAATTTACAAAATATTAATAGGAAATACTAATAAAAAGTATTGATATTGGTTTTTCTTCATTAATATTTTCCCAAATGAAGTCATGCCGTTCCTTTTCCCCTCCTGTCAGAGCAGGCAGCCTGGATCAGCACACTCTGTCTCGTGCCCGTGTGAAAATGGTATTTTCTGGCTTATGTTCAGGTTTCTGTACAAACAGCTTCTGCTGTTCTTTGATGCCGATCCAAAGGCCAAGAAGAACTGTGTTTTTGAGAGTAGTGCAGACAGCCACCAGCTTCAGCTCAAACCCAAGACCAGTCTGCATCTCTACACCAATCAGTGTCCTGAAGGAGCAGCGAAGAACTTCTACTTCAAGTACTGTTATTCCCCTCTTTGTGCTTCGTTGATGGCGATATCATACGAATGCTGTGAAACATGTTATCATTATTAGCCTATTAATAATTTTCCTTCCGATAATAATACGTTCTGTCCTCTTTAGGGGCCCTGTGAATGATATGTGGACCGCTATGAAGCTGCAGTATCACGCCAAGGGCCTGCTGGTCCCTGTAGCCTACCTTGACCCGAGTCTGTGGGGGGCCAAAGTCTGCTGCATTTCTGGTAGTGACAAATTGTGCTGCTGGACTGTCACTGGGGTGCAGGGTGCATTGCTGAGCCACTTCATCCAGCCACTTTACATCAGCAGCATGGTGCTAGGTAAAGGGCCCTAAATGTGCTAAATTCTATCTCTCATATCGAGTGTCTCCACACGGCTCTCAACATGGTGATGGCTGAACTAGAGGCTCGCAGCCAACAGCGCTAACAGTGTTTACCTGAGGGGGAACCGGAGGGAGGGGGCTTCCACGATGAGGGGCACTTTCACATGCCTTAACATGCACTAAAAAGCATGCAAGGCCGACCTGGCTTTGTCATCAAAGCACAGAGACGCTCGAATTACAACACACACACAGAAGGAGAGTGATTTCATTTTACATTACAAATAGTCCTCTGATGCCATGTTAAGAGCCTGCAAAGCAATTATTAGATATTTTAGGAAATGTGCTTATTTTATTATTTTGGCGAGAGTTGTATAAGAAGACTCTCGTATGCTAAATGTGAAGTTAGCGGCTTTCTGCTCTCAGCTTAGGAATTGTTCATAAAGTATCTCATGAAACGTTTTCCCAAGTGATTATAACGAAGGTGTCAGTGAGCTTTGGAGGTGCTGGTAGACAGATTGTGTTACCTTTGGACAAAGCCAGAGTAGCTGTTTCTCCAGTCGTGCTCAGCAAATTGGCTGCTGGCTGTAGCTTCATGCTTAGCATGCAGACATGAGGGGAGAATCAATCTCTTCCTCTAACTCTTGACAGGAAAGGAAATAAGCATATTTTCCAAAATTACATTTTAAAGTAAAAAATTCTTATTTTAAACTTTAACTCTCAGTGGAGGTTGCACTAAAGTTAGCATAAGTTGGTGTAAAGCCTGGTATTTACCATCCAGGTGTTATATTTCCAATGCTGTCATACAGTAAGTGAGATGTTTTTGAAGCTATACTAGCTGAAATGGAAATAGTCATCTTAAAGGATTTTATTTCAATGTTATTTTACACGGATTCATTTATTTCACCTGTTTGTAAATTACCGTGCAATACTGAGATTTTATTGTTGTTTATTTAGGAGACCAGAAGCTCTTAAATGAGGAAGTGTCTGATATCACCAACATGCGACTCGGGGATGGATGGGAAGACTTTCTGCCGCCATCCTACAGAAAACACAACATCATCTTTCTCTGTGGCGACTACGTGGGGCCTGTGGTGACCTCCTCGTGGCACGACGACCTCAGCGTCAACTGGTGCCTCGGAGACGAGGATGTTGAAGTTCTGGACAGTGGCAAGGGCTTCGTCATCGATGGGTAGGATGCAAACGCACAGAAAATCAATCTCCAGCGCTTTTGTCTTTCTGCAAACTGCACGATGTTCAAATTTCACTCACTTGTCCCTGCCTCAGAAACGTGGGACCTTTTATAATGTCCTGTACTAGTCTAGACCTGACTAAGCCTTACTTCATTTACACTCATGCAGCTGGTTTCAGGGAAGGAGTAGAACTGCTGGCAGTGCCTGATGCAGTGTGCTTGTTTGACAGTCTCAGTGACGCCCGGGGCTCCTGCCATGTCTCGGTTTTGAAGCTGCAGACAACTGCTGATGTCCAGTAGCTAGAGAGTGACACAGACGTGGCGCTCACTGGAGGCTGTGTTGTCCTTGGGCAGAGATTACAGCCAAAAATAGATTTGCGATCCTGCTTGGCGCTCGCAGTGTTGCTCCGTATTTCAGCTTGTGTCCTGCAGCCTGAACTATTAGTTTTATGGGCGACACCGTGCTTTAAAGTGTCAGGATGAGCACTGCAGGACGTTTCACACAATAACCTATAAATAGGCAATGAAAAAAGAGGCTCCCTGGAAAAAGAAGAGAATAAATTTAAGGGCAAGAATACAGGACATAAAGCGTGTAGGGGGAGGTGAAGAGAAATTGAAAGGATGGTAAGAATACCTGCTGAAAAAAACATACAAATTATAGTGTGAAAACCAAAGGAGAAGCTTCTTCTGTCATTGAGACTTCTTTAATTTAGTGATATAAAAGTAGCATGCCAATTAATCCTAGCTTCTTTTAGCTATGGTTTTCATCCCCGAAGCAAGTAATTGCTTCTTAAAAGCCTTGACTTGCACCCAAATCTCTTGAATTCTGCGTAGTAGAATACATTATATGTGGGATGTATTGTTTGAGTGAGGTAGTGGTCATGGAGCACTAATGATTTGACATCAGTCACCCGCACAGCCATCTGCTAACTCCAGCTTCCATCAATGCTGTCATACTCAATGCCACCACAAATCTTCACACTGGGATCTCACTACTGGTCTGCTCTTCAGGGATCCACTCCAGGGTTTCCCTCAGGAATATCAGCAGTGGTAAGTGCTGCCTGTGGGAAACCCTGCCTTCTCTCAGCCAGACCACACTTTACATTTTTCCTGTAACAGAAGACTTATCTTGCCCAACCCTTTTTTTGTATTCAGTCCAGCTAAGCCCCTCAAGCGGAGACTGCATCCTCCAAAATAGTGTTGGAGGTGGACAGTGTTAAGAGCAAGGCACTAAATGCAGTGCATGAACACACATTTTACATTTACAGTTTTTAGTCTTACGAGTGGATACTTGAAGGGGCACCAGCCACCCCTCAGTGCGGCTAATTAACTGTCCAGCTTCTGCATGAATCATTGGTGAAGGAGTGTGTGTTACATGTACTACAAAGCACGAAGGCTTGACTTGCTTGTAGCACAGTTAATAACCCCAACAGCATTTTGGATGTAATTGTGTCGTATATTGCAACTGGATACAATATACCGTCAAATCGTGTCTGTATCTCAAAGTAAGATTAATGTAAATTAAACAACATGGGGTGTAAATAGTGCAGGATTCAATCTCTGAAAACAGGCGTTGTTATTTGTTGTGAGGTTGGGTAATATATATAATACAGTGTATGAAAGACGATTGATGCAAGTACAGGGAAGCCTTCACTGGACTTTCTTATTTCCCAGCTCTCCATCTATGAGTGGGCCTGGCTTCTCCAGCAGACTTTGCAAGAGAGCCCTCTACAGTTATTTCCTCCGAGTTGCACAGCTGGGTGCTCACAGCTATCTGCTGGATCTCCCCACCTACCACAGCGTCAAGGTGTGTGTGTGTGTGTGTGTGTGTGTGTGTGTGTGTGTGTCCGCTGTAGATGGTTCCATCAACAACTTTGCATCTCTTGCAGTTATTAGACAAATGTGACGCATTAAGTTGTAAATGGTTTGTTTCATAGGTGGAAGCCGTCGTCTACCAGACAGTCAAAGATCTGGTCAAGCAACGGTTTCTGAGCAGCCACGCGGGTCCCTGGAACTCCAAAAACCTGGTGGACCGCTTCAGCACCTGAATGTGCTCGGTAACTTTACATGAAGAAGTTTACGTTCCTCTTGAGAGTTTGTTTCCTGCTGTTCACTCTATACTTCATTTATAACCTTTTTAACAGTAAGTTTAGTTTTGTTTATGTACACTGTTGCTCTTTTCAGTTTGTGTAGGTGTTTTGAGAAAAATAAACGAGACCCTACTGTTATGCACCACAGTGAAGTAGTCGGTTTGAATGGGTTGTGGGTGGCAAAACATGGTTTATAGGCTCACATATTTCTCTCCCTGTCAAGTAGAATTGAGCTGCATTATCACCCATTATCACATTTGTAGCCAAGTAGTTTGTGTTCATGTGCCATCCGATTAATTCAACCAATCAGGAGCTGAATAACCAAAGATATGGTTTAAAGTTTCAACTTCCCTAATCTCCTCTCCTCTAGTTTTTATTGCACTTTGAGATTTTTTTAAGGTAATGAATCCTGTTCCCAAAATAAATAGTATCTCAGTATAATTGAATCCGATTTAACTCTGGCACACTAGGTAAGAGTCCTCCCCATGCCATTGCAGGTATAACATTTAAAAGTTAATTTAAATTAAGTAAAATGCAATAATTATTTTGTTTTAGTCTCAATTGTCATATATTTTTCCTTTTTATTTATCGATCTGATCATTTGACAGTACACAGTATTTTGTATCAATAATATAAGCAGGGTTTTACACATTTTGCTTAAAGTGGCAGCTTTTCTTTTTAACTTTAAATATTGATTGCACAGTGTAATGGCAATAGAAAAATGCCACCGTCAGCATTTAGATTGGTTCCCTATAAGTCTGGCTTTCACTTTGCATTTCTGTCTGCCACCCAGTAAGATCCCCCGACAAAATGAAGGCTCGATTTACCGCACAAAGCCGTTGTCCGATTGTCTTTGTTACAGCGGCACCAACAATATTACCACTTGGAACGTTTCGGGAGTGGGAGCGTCTATTGACACTTTAATGTATAGTATATTAGTTCAACTGGAACTGGTGCAATCCACAAACTATGACCTCAAAAAATAAAAATGGAAAAGTTTTGTGAAACTTTACAGAATTAGTGACTGTTGCCAGCCTCTTGGTTAGCATCCCATTGTGCAGGTGGTAAGGTCATACAGTCAATATAAAAACACCAGCAAAGAATATCCACACAAAACTTTACGGGGAGAAGTTCATGCAGTATGGATTCCAGTTATGTCTCTACGATGCTACCGATCAACTCCAATCAATGCCGGTGGTCTATTTAAAACATATTGACTATTTTGGACCATCACATGTACATGTCGATCATAACAAAAGTGTAAGAATGTACATGAACAATTCAGCAGCCACATTCAACGATGGTGTGGTAATCCTCTCATTATCTCATTGACATTATCTCATTGATGAGATTAAGGGATGACTGTATAATAATTTCTCAGTTAAACCTAAAATACACATTTTCGGTCACAAATCGAGGTGAAATGGGAACACGGCGAGCCTCGCATCATCGTAAACTCAAATTTGTATTTCCTCATACAAAACTGTGTGATACCACAGTTGCCATTGTCACCATGGCTCCACTCACCAGTTGCTTGGCAACCAACTCCTCCTTGGAACGGATGCAACTACTCATGTCTAAATAATTACAGGCTCTTTTACAATATTTAGCAAAAACAATAGGATTGCATGGTAAAATTATGTCGTGAAGCTGGAATACAATAGAATTAATTTCATATCTCTGTGGTCTTTATTGAAGTACAATATATGTTAATGCTGCTTTTCTTTTCGTTTCAAGATTTCACGATAGTTTCTGGGATTTGCATGTCTGCATGTGTCTGTATGCAAATGAGTGTGTCTGGTCCTGTGTGTTTTATCTTTGTTCTTGCTGGCCAAGCAGGTGATTCTTCCAGCCAGGTGTCGGGGTCATCCCCCTCTGGGAAGGCAGAGCTTCTGGACCTGAGGTGCTCCTCTGGGCACGAGGGAGAGCCAGGGAATTCACAAAAAGGCCTAAAAGGAAAATTAAACATAACTTGAATTGAGCTGTCGGATGCTGAAGGAAACCTTTAAGAAATGACAATTATGTCCTTTTAGGCTCAATTACCTAGGCGCTCGTGTAATTATTTAACGCCAGTGCAGTCTCATTAATACATGCAGTGACCTTCACAGTGATTCTGGCAGCCGAGGGACTGTTATGTCTGACTAAATCTCTGATCATCATTATTTCATGTGAATCTTAACAAGATGAATTATAACATTTGATTCAAACCTTAAATGTATTAATAATAGAGTAGAATTAAGTTTAATCTTAAAATAAAATGAAAAAAACCCAACCCATGGATTTTTACAAATCAGCTTTTATTCATGTATTCAATGTTGCGTCACTGTGGAACTTTGTATCTTGCATTGTTTATCATCTTTTTGGCTTTTAAGTGTGCTAAAATGATATCAATGTTGATAGACTGATGGTTCTGAATAAAGTAAGGATGTGTGCTGCTGTGGAGCGACTGCTTTGCCTCCGTACCCAGGTCTGGTCTCTTGCAGGGTGAGTCCCTCTGGCTCGAGTCGGAGGAAGCTGATGTGCTGTCCGTGGAGCTGGACTTGACCGAGCAGACCGATGGTGCTAGTGCTCTCGGAGGATTTGATTTGGGTTTGGCTGTAAATCCAACTGATGCGGAGTTGCTCCACTCTGGACAACAACACCAAATATGGATAACAAAAAATCTCAAACAGTGATTACAAAATGTATCTTCCAAGTCCCCATGAAAGTAGCTTGAGAGATCAAATCACATCATACAATGTGTGGCTGCCATACCAGAATACTCTTCCAGTCGGAACCGTCCAAAGCAGAGGTGAATCCTCCACTGTTTCCGGACATTTTCCTTCATCAGACAGTGGAAGAGGAAGATGAAAAGTCCTGGAATACAAAACAAACATACAGTGATGAGCTTTGAAGAACAAGATTGGACCTTGATTTGATTATTTTCTTGTTCTTCAGTTATTTCTTAAGTCCACTTGAGCAAGGCATTTCTGTTCCAGAAGTAGAAACTGGCGGGCTTTTGTTGCGTCACTCTCAGATGAAAAAGAATACAACAAAGACTAGTCGAGGTAAAGGTGGTAGAGAAATAGTTGCATCATTCAGCCTGATTCCCTTCTTTTTTTAATCTGATTTCTTTTGAAGTGTGAACGTGAAGTGGATTTTGAGGAAAACTGCATTCGTAGTACGCAAACCTTCACTCAATTTATATTCCGGCGTATCACTCATACATGCCACTTCAGAACAAATCTGTTTGTGCAAATGGTCCTTACATGAAGCGCATTCGCTCTGCTTACATATTTAGAGATGTATTATCCAGCGTGGCTTTCGGTGAATATATCTGAGAAAGAAAGAAACCACAACCTTGCAGGGTGTTGAGTCCAGAGAAAAGGTACAGCAGAACTACTCTGGCTGGTCCCCAGGTAAAGAAGCCAACAGTCCACGTTAGTCCGAGTAACAAGGTGAGACTGGCAACTCCCTTCAGGTCGTGCATGAGTCCTCTGCGGGTCCCAGCCGGGCTGTTGTCTCGCATGTGGCGAATCTGGATCAGTACCACCACAAAAACCTGGAAAAAGATCCAAAAGAAGGCTTAGAGCAGTTAAATTACATGGAAACAATCATATAATTATAATTATATAAGGATGCAAGTGCCCTTTAATGAGAGATTTGATGGAGGATTGTTGAGTATTGTTAATACTGAGTCTAAATACATGGCCTGATCTGTTTATTTTTTAGATTATTAAATGTTAAGTATATTCTATTGTGGCTTTCTAGCATTGTCAAAAGTAAGCGCTGTCTACTTGTAGATATTCCTTCAGAAAAGACAGGTTATCAGGAGAATACTGATATATTTACCAGTAAAATGTCACCATAGCTTAATGTTTAAGTAGTTTGAACTGTATGAAATTTAATTAAAATGTTAAAACGACTTACCGCAATGTTGAAGAGAAAGACCAGCACAGCATAAGCAACGACAGACACGTAAAATGTCACATCGTCCTGAAGCCAACAGCTGAGGGAACAATGGTTTGGATGAGAAAAGAGACAGCGACCAGTAGGAAGGACTTCAAACTTTTCACAACCACATTTGAAAAGATTTCAATGTCACATGACTTTCAGTTTGCCACTTCTACATGTAAGACCAGCTTGATCTGTCAGCTGAAAACATTAATCATGTGTAGCAAAATGTGACATATCTAAGCGGAAAAGTATGCTTAAGATTTGTGGGTTAACACCATATAGAAATTCAAGCTAATCAAAAATCAAGAAAGAAATGATAAAAAAAAAATGCAGTATTTCTGGTAGTTTGAATAAATCCTGTTTATTACGTTAGTTGCTTTTGGATGTTAGTTGGTATTTGCTTTAACAGTTAGTGACAAAATAATATATTATACATGTAAATGTAATATAGACTCCATTTTACTCATGGAAAAACCCAGTCACGTTTCAAGTTTAACTGCTGGACACAAGATTTTTACCGCTGATTGAAACCTGTGTTTTCAAATAAGCCTCACGACAAATGGAAAATGAATATAAGATGAAGCAAATCTCACAAGTTGTCAGAGTTGTCCAATGACTCCACGCTATGCTGAGCATCAGTGTAGAGGTGACTGCCGTAGGCCTCCCTGTTCACGATGAGCACGAGGATGCAGATCACCAGAGGAATCCCTGGAGGAACAGTTTGAACACTTTCACAGCAAATTGTTATCATGACAGGGTTATTAATTATTCACTAACATGTTGGAAACATTGAGGCGAGGCTCATGAAAAGTGACACTGTTTTGGCTGGCAGCAAACTGAAAGGCCGTTAAACTAACCCCATCCCAGAGCACAGAACTTGAGGATGTAAGAGGGCACGTAGACGTTGAAGACTTTGACGAGTGCAAAGTACATGTTGACGGCCTCTAATCCCATCCAGGTGAATGACGCCAGGAGGAAGTAGTGCAGCATGGAGGCCACAGCCACACAGAGGCCGTATACACCCCAGGAGGACAGCCAGGAGTTGACCAGAAACACGAGGTTCAAGCCCAGCAGGGCCAGGGAGAGGTTGATGAGGATCTGAGAGGGGTAGTCTCGACGAAGCTTTCTGAGGAGGAGGTGGAGATAAAGCATAGGGGAGGAAAATCTAAAAATTCAAGTGTTGATGTGTTTATAGTTACTTCAATTCAATTGTTGTTGTTATCCAATTAAGGACAGATTTCAGTATGGACCAAATGTTTCTGCATTAGTGTTGACGTGACCTTTAAGGCCTATCAACAGGTCACCAGTCTGCATGTAAACACAGGCGGTGTATAACAAGTAGGAAACATTTGTAAGATAACAACTGGGTGGTTGGAGTCTCACTCGAAGGCTGTGTAAGTGAGAACAGTGATTCCCAAGAACACCGACGAGACTCCACAACCAGCGTAGGTGATAATGGTCAGGATCTGCTCATTAGCCGCGTCCACCTGAGTCCTGGAGACGTCCTAGACACAAACAACACACAACACAGTGGTAAGAATAGGTGTACTTATTTCCCAATGTGCCACAAATAACTCTCACAGACACAGATGGCACAGGAAGAACAGTAACTGCTCCTGTCCTTACGGTACTACCAAGGACAAGGATGACCACTCAAATAACTAGCTCACTCGAGTGTGTATAAATTAGATGCAAAATTAAAGTGACAATTTCAGTAATAACCGTGATATTTTTGCAGTTTTTTAACATATTCAATGCAAATCTGTCAAAATGATATAGCTTGCACGACCGTTAGATGTCATTATTCATTAGATATACCGTATTTGAATATGTTATATCACTATACTCAAGGTTGTGCTTAATTTCAAAGCGATGTGACTTTGCCATTTCTAAAAACACTAGAGAAATGGAAGCATATCTCACAAAGACTTGGTCTAATCAAAAATAATGAATTGGGTCAGACTTAGCTTGAAAGGAGTTCATTTATATATGTTGTGCTTTGATCTCCCTCTGCTGGTAAATTTGAGTTGAACCACTTCCCCTTGGCCAGAGCTACGTACTGCAGTCTCTAAGGGTCAAAAACAAAAATAATAAAATGCATACCAGAAGAACTCCGAAATGTGTGAGATGATCACACAGGCACGTTGTGTAGTCGGAGCTGGCGTTATATTTCCTGCAGCCGTAATCGTCCCAGCCTCCCTGTCCATCTAGCGGATGACGCAGACATTTAGTATCACGCAGTTCATCCAGCAGTAGAAGTGATCATTAGGAGCAGCACCTACTGTTTTTATTGAAGTTCCAGTACACACACTGCACCTTCTTGTCACGCTTCAAACAGAGATGGAAATGAAAAGCTGTTATTAATCAAACTGATTCCTTCATCATATTAGCAGCAGTGTAAAGCAGCGGGGACTCTGTCACAGTTGTGTGTCCTTCAGCAGTTAGCCATATTTTAAAAGGAGAGCTGAGCCTACTGTATTGGGTGTAAGATGGTGGAGCGTGACTTTGACATCTTCATCCAGGTCTTTGATTGGGGAGCTGGCGTTGGTCACGCTGGCTGACACCACGAAGGAGTTGAGGCTCTGCCCCTTTTGGCTGCTCTGAAAATAATAAGACAATGCATGTGCAAGTTTGCTTCTCTGAATATAACCGCGCGCTCCAAGTATAATTAAAACACTGATGTTTCAGATAAATATTCTGATTGAATTGCATGTTTCTTTCACAGATCCATACGAAACAGTACCTTGAAGAGCATCGGGATGCCGAAGAACTGAAACTTGACCCTTGGTGTGCTCTGGTTGGAGCTGTTCTGTGGGAAGCTGTGCTGCAGGGCAGATGGCAGGGAGATGAAGGCCACCGTGGCGTTGAAGGGATACTTGTTGATGAATATCTACAACATCAAGAGAACTTTCTTAATTCCCTCTTAAACTCAGACTCGGTCTGCATTAGTTAACAACTTGTTGTTATTGTTACGTCACTGACCTCAGGCTTTGTGCCTGCGCGGTCAGATGATACTCCGAACGTCAAGCTGCTAAACTGTCCAGGAACTACATCCACCACTGACATAGCAATGGCAGGAGCAACCAGGGTGAAGGAGCCCTGGTAGCCCACCATCATGTCTCCTACCGCATCTGTTATATTTAGGATACTGGATGGGGAAGACAGAGGAGGGTGAACGGATGATAAACAGAAAGATTAATAAAAAATATCCCCAGTTTCCCTTCCTTACATGTTAGTGAAAGGTAGCAGGTTGCTGTCAGACTCCAGTATGTCAGAGATGGTGTTGATCAGAGCTTGGCCCAGGTCTGGTGTGACCCTACTGAGGTTGACAACGTCCTGCAGCTTGTTGAGGATTGTGAGCAGCTCCAGGTAGTTGAGTGTGGAGTGGTTTCTCAGTAAACCCTTAATCATCTTCACCACGTCCAGTGCATTGTCTGCAGATAAATGACACAACTGGTTGTATGTTGTTGTTGTTTGTTTTTACAGCACCATCATGGAATAAGTCCTGACCTGTTCACTGATTTGTTGTTATGGGAATTTAAATGTGCAAAACAGGTATCATCCAGGCAACACTGTAACATTTCTCTCCTGGCTGGCATACATCAGTGATCTCATTTTGGATTTTTTGGATTTTTATCATTAAACTTTAAACCAACGTAAGAAGTAAAAGGTGTGTAACAGACCAGCAGTGACTTCGACATGATCCAGGTCAGGGATGGTTTCCACCACCAGGTGGCAGTCTTCCAGGTTTGGAGCCATCCAGTTGGTACTGAGGCACAGTTTACTGTCAGGCAAACAGGTGGCGAGAGGACAGAGAGAGAAGGCATCAGAATTTAGTTTGTTGAAACATAGTTTTGCTAAATGTTTATTTTCTCATCTTGTATTTATCTTACAAGCGATGCATCTGCTTTTTTTGTAGTCGGACATTTATTTTTTTATGGTACGTTTCTGCAATCTACGCTTTCCCAAGTCCCGAAGACCGAGCTCAGACACCTGGGAGGTGTTTGATCCGGGCAATCACCCGTCAGTTAACCCCAATCATTAATGACACCCACCTCTTGATTCATGGTTTTACAGCACAGCCTTCGACAGGTCATGAGCAGCCATCAAAATACAGTGTCACACTGTGTCCACACAGAGTCTTGAACACAGTGACACAGCCAAATATAAATATATACCAACGGATGTAATCAATACCCAAATAGGCCTGTATTTATTCATGTGTTAAATTCATGTTGACAGTGTCAACCAGCTACATACACATACTCTTTTCTCAGCATGACTTTATGATGAATTGTTTGCAGGTGATGAGTTCAGTGATAATAGTTAGCAGCAATGACAGGATGCAATCAATATGCAGGTGTTAACATACTATAGAGCTAGAAAAAAAGCTGGCATCTCTAAACACATACCTGGATCTTAGCTGTAAACATCAGAAAAAGTCACTTTACCAGCGTATTTAATGTGTATTCATTAATTTGGTAAGCTTTCTAGGGTAAGAGGCAAGTATTACTACTTACAGTTGACAAAGAAGAGCAGAGTAATCTTGAAAAAAAAAATGTGGTCTTAACATCAGTGATGAATGTGGATTCAGCAGACAACTCTTGCTCATTATATATTTTGAAATTAAATCAAATTTCGTATTGAGCACTTTAAGTAAAATGTCAGATATGTGACAGTGTTTCTATTTCAGCAGGAAATTGTAATGAGGAATGCAATCATTTTTTTTAATTTTCTTTTTACCAATTAGTCTTTTATTATTTGATAGAGTAAATTAACTCTATTTAATGTTAGAAAATGTTGGAAAATGTCCATTACAATTTGTCAGAGCCCAAAGTGGTGCCTTTGCTTCTTTTGTGCAATCAACAGTCATTAAATCAAAAAAAATATTAAATGTCTAATTTGAGGAGTAATACTTTGAACAATAACCATCTATTCCAATGAAATATCACTCATTGTAATATTGTTTTCCCAACTTGGAAGTTTGTTTGTTTATTCAATGTGTCTCATTTGGTTTCAAAGACATCCCGGTCAGGTATATTAGCAGTCATGGCTGTGTACTTATTGTAGGTGTGAATATGTTACGCATCTGGAACTATAATTAAGCAGGCAGTTATCAAAAATGAAGAAATAAACTGTCTGTGCGCTCACCAGAGCCGGGTGGCGTAGCGGTGAGGGTTTTTTGGGCACGGCCAAGTTGCATTTTTTCCTCCTGAAGTGTCGGGCCACTCAAACTGTCCTTTCCGTGTCTGGTGGGTTTCTGCGTTGCACTTTAATATCACTAAAACAGGGTGAGAGGATGTAGAAATAGAGGAGAACCTGATTTGTTTAAAAACAATCTAGTCTTCACTTAATAGAAGTTATATCAGTTGTTAAAAGTAATATTTATTCAGTTTTACATTTTTATACTGTGAAATCTTTCATTGAATCTAAACATTACTCACATATTCGGCTTATCTGTATGTCCTCAGTTGCTATGGAGATGAATCCGTTGTTATAAGGCGTCAGCAGTAGGTATCGCATCTGCTCTTCTATTTCCTGTGTGTCCGACAGTGACATCATGACCCGAACCTGGAAAATACAGCTCTCTCTGCAGTCAGTAAAAGAGTTAGTTATGGGTTGCAAAAAGCTCCATATGAGTTGCTCATAATATAACTTTTCAGGCAATAAAAGTTTTTTTTAACGGATATATTTGATTTATGAATTAAAAGGCTAAATGGAACGTCACACATTAGGGTGCAGTGTGAAAAAGTAAATATGTCTTCTAAGCAACCATGGTACTGTTTTATTATTTGTCTTATTGTGCGTCTTCCACATTCATTTCTCTTAATTTTAATTAGTTTGTAACGTAAGTGAAATTGTGGAGAGCTACATGATCCATACCTTGAAACTCTGTGCACGAACACCTGGAAAAAATACAAAATATTGACACAGCTTTATAGTTGGAAATAGCTGGAAATAATAATTAAATTCAAGATATAACGTACAAGAGTTAAGCCAATATAAGGATTTGCATAATAAAGTACTAACCAAATGTAAAATATGCCTATTAATCCAGTGGAATATATGCAGTTTGCAACATTTTGCTCATTCATTTCATTATCTAGTTACATTTTAGTCAGTTGATACTTATTTTGAAGACAGTATGCAACAATTTAACTTCTCAACATTTGCTGACCCCTGAAAAATATGTGGCTATTGCAGGTTTTACTGGAAAGGTTTTTACACCTTTAACCAGAATAAACATCTTAAATTCTGCAGCAAAACACTGAAATGTTGAATGTTGAAGGAATAGTTAAACATTTTTGTCTCCTTGCAGACAGTTAGATGAGTCCATTTATACCGCTCTACATTAACTGTGGAGCTACAGCCGGGAAGAGGCTTAGCTTAGCTTAGCATAAAGACTGGAAGCAGGTGAAACTGCTGGCCTGCTAACGACAACGTTGTAAAGTTTGCCTACCAGCACCATTTCACAGAGCTTTTTTTTTATGTTTACTTACTCCGTCCGATGTAGAGAGGTTTGTCAGCGGTTTAGGATGATGTCTGGAAGTGAGATCAGTCACTAAATAAAATTGTTCACGTTGAAATCAGACTGTGTGATATTTCTGGAGAAGGATGGTGAGTTGAGGGTGTGGCAGCCACATCACATACTGTACCTTTGAGCTTTGGGGAGCAGCTGGAGGTCAAGCACCATCATCATGTCGTCAGGTAGACTGGAGTTGAGCTGCGGAGGATCAGAGGCCACATTCAAGACAAATCTTTGTTATATTCCTAAAACTTAAAGGGGCTATTCTGTTCTGTCAGACATACCCAGGTGGAAATAATCTGTCCTGGGTCACAGTCTCCCATTATGGAAACATTCACCTTAACCTCAAAAAACAGCTCTGCAGAGGACATCCAGACAAAAATAAACACTCAGGCATCCAGTAGGGTACAGCTCCAATAAAGTCCTCTAATAATCCAAGCAAAACTGTGATGGAGAGCATTTCTGTGACTGTAAATGATCAGACTGACCGGAGATATTTGCAGGGTTTGTCGCGAAGGTGGTGGCTATGGCCACGCTGGTGGAGGCACGTGTGATGGTGCTAGTGGTGGTGCTGGATGTTATGGTTTTAAATGTGGTGGTTGTCACCTCATCAGCTGGACTGATGGCGTCACCGAAGAAACTTTCTAGAAACAGAGGGGAAAAAAAATCATTGTGAAGCAGAATTCGTTTTTCCTGCAAACAAACACACAGATGCATAGTGAGAAGTGAGGACTATCTCCTACCAACAGGTGTGGTGTGGATGCTGGCTGTGTTAGCCAGCAGCTGAAACTGACCACTGGGGTGATGGTAGACGGGACTAAGGCTCGTGCACATCTTCTTTTGCACATCTGCCACATCCAAGCTGGGGATAACGCTCACATGAACCAGGCAGTCAAACCTACAGGGGAGAGTTAGTGTTTTCACTGCCCGCTGCTGCGGTGGTTTAGTCAAATTTTGGCTTGTGACCCCTTAAAATCACTCTATTTGTTGAGGCCTTAGTGTGGGCATGATTCATGTCCAGTTCAACCAAAGAGTGTTTTTTTTTATTTTTTTCATTTTAAGGATTTTTTTTCAGTAAGGAACAAATCTGGCCATGCTTGTCATTTCCTACATAACATTTAAAATATATTTTTTTGTGATCAGCAGTCCTCTTCTTTAGTTTACTTTTTGAATTACTGTATAATCAGTGTATGTGATTTGGTTACAGAATGTATAGAGTTTACAGCTCAAAAGAGTCATGGAAATATAAATGGGATGAACTAAAAATCCTAAAAAGCTTTCGGCAATGTAGATTAATGCCAAAAAAACAACATATTTACCAATAAACATTTGCATACAGATACATTTTATAGTGAAAGGAATATAATTTGAGCTGGAGATTGATCCTGCACCCTGGAGTTGACCATCTCATTGCCCAGCCAAAATCAGATTTTATTGTATTTAGAAAAACTGAAATCATTAAGTATAACAGTAAACCTGAATTACGTTACCTCTTATAATGGGGAGTCCACCGCACCTGAAGAATAAAAGACACAGAGCCTGAGAAATACTGGATTTGTTTTAGGTTAATACCAATATCAATGTTTGAGTGAAACAAATCTGATAATAATATGTTGGCCAACATTGGTTGACAAACTAGTGTATGTCCACCAGAGAGCACAAACTATTACTTTACTGCAATTTCTTATTACGTATCTGTCAACATGTAATGTAAACGACTACAACTGCTATAAGTGACTCGGCTCTAATGTACTTACCAGCCTGTCTTTATGTAATGTTTTCACAAGGCTGTCTTCTTTGCTGGATCTGTAAGAGATCAGGGAAACTCAGGCCCATTAGTTCCCTCTTTCCGTCAAATAATATAAAATACGGTTTGATTGATGTGACATTCACAGGCATTTTATTGCAAAATACATTGAGCCAACGTCAGTGTCGTAAACCCCAATCTTCTCTTACCTGGTTACTTCAAACACAGACACTCTGTTTAAATAGATGCTGGACGGCAGAATGTCTCTGAGCTGCAGGAACAACAAACAGCAGAGAGCCATTAGAGCCAGTGTGATTTACCGAGGGTGAGCAAAACAACACCCGTACAATGTAACAGTCCTATAACTGAAGTGACAGCAAGAAAAAAAATGTCAGTGTTTTAATGTTTCAGTAAAATGTAGAACATTTCTCTGTCAGTTTTTACGATTAAATACGCAATATCTGTGCTTTTTTTTGATATTATATATTTCTTTGTTTGTTTCTTTTACCCATTTATGTGCGATGTCTCTGGCCGTGTAGAGCTCGGTGTCTTTCCCATCGTAACGCGTGATGGCAAACATCAGTCTCACTTCGTAAGCGGACCATTCTGCCAAACAGCCAAAGGAAATATAAAACACTATGAAGGACATTTATTTATTCATTTAAAGAAAAACTAAAGGACAACAAAACACAGTCACGCTTTCGACATGTAAACAGACAAAACATACATTTTAAGTGTGGTTAAGTAGTCTTGATCATTTTATCTTCTATCTATCAAAAGCTTTTTAATTTCTTCTTACACATGGTTTTGTCTTTGTTTTATTCTAAATTATCGGTATGATCAACTAATTTTAGTTCAGTTTCATTTCTTGTTCATAAACTAAACTGAGTGTAACAAACCAAAACTGGGTCTCAATTGTAAAAGTAGAACTCAAATGCATGAACGAATTAATGTTGATACTGAAACAATTGTGTTGCAGAACCACTTCTTCTGTTCATTGTTAGTATGATTTGCAGACTATTATTATTATTATTGTGAAGGGCATTTCCTTGATACAAAACTCTATTCAAATATGTTAAATATGTTTTATATAAAGAAATGGGATTCTTTCGTGTTTAGACTTAAGTGATTTTAGTAGATTCCCTTAATGTGGTGTAGGTGACTATAATGTTAATCGCTCTTGCAGATCTTATTACTCTCACAACGTGAAAATGAAAACTAGACAGATTATTTGTTTCTACCTCGGCAATAAATCAGAATCAGGGACATGTTGACCCTTTGTTGCACACAAAGTTTAACATAAAGTTTTAAGGTGAACATTACAGCAGGTTCCCGCTTTCAGAAAGAGAATAACAACCTCTGACCGCTGTATGATTAATGCTCCTGATCGTCACGTTATTGATCACAGAATGGTTTCTATATTTACTCAACTGACAAAGAGACAGGGGGTCAATATTTAATCTGAGGGCTGAGGACACACAGTAAACAAAGACAGCCTCGGAGGCAACCATTAAGGTTGGAAAAAGCTGTAAAACACTTGATGAAACTGTCGGACCATTTACTGATACCGGTGTATCAACACTGTGGGAAAGGGAGAACATATGTAACGTGTTGCGATTTTCAGGTGCTGAGGTAAATGTAGGGTTGATCAAAAATGTTAAAGAAAGCTTATAAATAATCAGAGAAAACATATTGCAGTTAACGTAAATGACGTTTTCCCTCGGCTCACCACACTGCAGGCTGGAGTCAGGGATCGGAGCACAGATCCGAGTGTCCCAGTAGTTTCTCTCCCACTTCACCAGCTTCCCCTCTGTACAGTTCAGTGATGTCACTTCATGTCTGCTCCGTTCTCGCCCCCAGAGCCGAAATAGAGATAATGTGCCCACCGGAGCGGGATGTGGAATAGTAATCCCGTTGACCAGGTGGTGTGATGCTCCCAGAGTAAGCGTTCCATTGGGGGCCAGTTTGCAGCTTGAGTGGGCGATGGAGGGAGTCGTGTCTACACCGTGAGCGAGGAGAGGAGAAAACAGCAAAAAATCAGAGCCAAAGGAGCACAATGTAGAGACAAACAACTCTCCACTCATCATTCATAAGTAAATACCACTGAAATGGCTAAACTGTGGATCTAGCCTGCACTCAGGTGGGGTTGCATGGATCCGATACACCAGATGGCTTCCTGGTATCCAGTTCCGATACTAACCTTATTGAGCAGATAAAGGATTTGGACCCGACATGACCAGTCCACCTCAAATACAGTGTCTTTCTCAAAGTCATTATAAATGCACCCGTTCTGATCTCCATGCTCCTGCTTTTTTTTGTTTCACACTAAGGGTATGAAGGGTTGGTCCAACACAAATACTAATCTGGCTTCAGTCTAATGCCTCTAAAGTGGAAATGTGTCTTTGTAAAACCTAAACGCAAAAGCAGCACAAGAACATACAACATATATAACAAGTATGGTAACAGACCATTACCAGAATAGAAAACATAGTTGTGAGAAATAATAAATAATAAATACAGGCCTCAACATGTTGAAACACATACATAACAGCCTCCTATAACACCCAACAGAGTTTGGAAACTTGTAGCTCAGTTGCCTATTACTTAACCCACCTGCCATGATGTCCATCAGGTTGCCATCGACGTACAGGGCCGGTCGGTCTTTAGTATGTGTCCAGGTCAGGCACAGCGAGTACCACTGTGACAGACGAAGGCTGATCTCCGGCGTGGTCCACTCGGTCCCAAACAGCCAGACCACTAAACGATCCCTCTTTCCACCCAAGCCCAGCTCAGAACACTGAACCTCAGGATGAGTGTACATAAAGGCGGTCCATGGTGTGGAGTCCTCAATGGTCTAGATGTGGTTGATGAAATATTATACATGATTCATAAAGACTTGAACTGTGCAGTCCTTGTGCAGTTTATCATCAATACCTTGAACTTCATGTTGAAGCAGACCGTGAGCTCCTGCAGGGCGGGGATGGACACCCGGGGATTTAGCCTCCACTGGCTGCAACCGGTGAAGGTGAAGTCAGCCACCTCCCCCCATAGGCTGAGCTGAGAGCCTGAGACACAGGCGATACACGGTAAATCAGTAGCGTACGGCACAGCACATAGGAGTAAATGTCTTATTTCTGAAGCTGCTTTTTGTACATCTCCAACTCAACTGCTAGCGGTTGGAGTTGCATTGTGGGTAACGTAGGCGTCAGATCTTAATACGGGTGTCGAATGAAAAAGATAATTTCTTCTTATATTACTGTTGTTATGTACACAGCTGGCTTGATTGGATAGAAAACCCTGGAGTTCAAAGTCCGTCACATCTTTATGTAGGATAATCTCAATTTATAAAAAACTTTAATCAAAATAGGGCTGCTACTAATGATTCTTTTGATAACCAGTTAACTAATTTTATGATTAATGACTTCTCATTTAGCTTGTATCAGAAAACAGTGAAAAATGCCAAAATTAGACAGAGCCCACTGAAATCTTCCGAGTGCTTGTTTTGTCTGATCATATAAACTATAGACCATGCACAGATATTTAATAGACAATGATCAAACAGGAAACAACATGTGTTTGACATTTGCTTGAACTTCTATTGGCTTCAAGCTTTTGACCTATCATCTACAACTAAGAGAGATCATATATGTGAGTGCGTCGCCGTGTAGTCTTTAACTATTGTTTGCTTTAGATATTCCTGACTTATTTACAATGAACAGTGACTTTCTCACAGATGCACGCAGGTTGTAATCTAAAAGATAAACACTTCGCGTAGAATGAGAAATTGGCTTCCATCATTAGCAGTTTCACGTATTTTGACTCAATACATTACATTTATTTAACCGACACTTTTATCCACCGTGACTTGACGTACCTTGCGCCATAGTGGTTGGACTGCTCAGCAGAGACAGAGTGATAAACACATGCAGGATATTTTGAAGAAAAGTCATCACAATTCTGAAACAGAGTAAGTTTATTTCATTTTAATTTATTTCAGTTCGAAGAATTTTTGGCCGTTAACTAATAAATAATAATAATAAAACAAGTTCTACAATAAATATAATGTAAAAAAAACTAAACTGTAGACATTTAATATAATATTCTCATTAATAAATACATAATTTCTTAAAGAATGATGATTTCAAGTTTTAATCACCTAAGAATTTGCTAATGCTGATCTTTTTTTTTTTAAAGATTTGTTAATGCCTTGAAAGTGCTTACCTGCATTAATAAAGATATATAAAGGTAGATCCTGGACCAGACTTTCAATACCAGCAATACTGCAAACAACTTCAAAGTGCACTGAGCATGAGATGAACCACACACCTGTCTCTGCAAACATGGATGGCATAACCGAGTGTGGAGAACAGGGTTTTCTTGCTGTGATTAGTCCTGTATGCAGAAGGGAGGGGGAGGGGAGAGAGATACAGAGAGACAGAAGTGGGTATGTACATGCTGAATGTCATCTTAACAGTCAGTTAAAGTTTTAAAGTAATTGACTCCCATCATAGCTTTGACAAACACATACTGCTTCCTGCAAACACTCCTGCACATGTAAAGCTAAATCACTTTATGAAGCTCACATAAAAATCATATACCGATGTTTAGTACATGGTACTTGTCTTTATATTTCTTTTCCTCTTTACAGGCTTGAGAAAAAGTGTTATTACGCAGTATATTTTAACCTGTTCCCGTTTTCACAAGGACAACTTTACAAGGTTTTGTCCCTTTTCTAATTATATCTTTGTGTGTGTAACACACAATATGTAACATAGTAATATTGGCAAATAATGTGCAAGGTATTTTGCAGTTTGTTGCATGTCAACATGGACCCTTTAAAATCAATATTAAATATAGTAATGATGTGGAAACCAAAATGCAAACATGACCATATTTTTGGGGGATTGCCCTATTATCAAAGCGTATTGGAGAGGAACACACACTTCCCTACAAAATATTTTTAAAGGTGAAATATCCCTAGAAAGTAAGATTATCTTTGATATTTACAGAAATAGTTAAAATAGTACAGTCAGATACAAAGAGACTAGCATGTATATAATCAGAACCATATACTTTTAGCATCCATAACTTCTTCAAAGAAAGATCAGGAGTCTAATAATAAGTAATGGAGTTCATCAAATGGTCAGTGGTCTGAGGTGAGTCTTTAGGTGAGTCTTTAAATGACAGATTGTTAATATATAAGTTATATGAGGAGGTAGTGAGTTCCAAGCTATGATTGCACGGTAAGTGACGTTTGAGGAGGTTTATTCTTGGGGTTAAAGGTATCAAAGGACCTGAGCTAGCATTCCTCGTGTGATGGTTATGTCTGTTGCATGTTTATTGTAACTGGTTGAAGAAATATTCTGGTGTCTGATTAAATACTACATTTCTGAAAAACATGAGAAGGCTATAGTGGAGTTTAATTTCAAACGAGAACCATGACAGGCGAGAGTGCATGTATAAGGTGTAGAATCATGAAATCATAGCAATAAACTGGAACTGTACATCACAAAATAAATACCTTAGCTTTACATAGCTTTAAAAAACATACATCATTTTTAAAACATGCTGTATACATAGATTAAATACACACATTTATCCAGATGTCGCACATCTCAGGTACTTTTGGATAGAGCTGTGTCTGTCAGTAACACCGTCAGCCCTCCCACCAAACCTTCTTTCTACTTCAGGCTGTTGCACACTCAGTTCATCATAAAAGTATTGAGATATTTCACAAAATATGAGGATGAGTAGAAAAAAAAACATTTATCAAAGTGACAAAATGTTATGGAAACAAGACTTTATCATAGTAAATGCATAACTTCATATGTACCCATGTTTCCAGAGATTTACAAATAATATATTGAGATTTTAAAATGTAACTGAATATTTGAGTGCAGAGATTTGTAGGTGTGCATTCACACTTGCAGATATGCAATCGGTAGCTTGGTTTCAGTTAATTCGATATCTCAATGCAATTTGCAAATTAACATTGAGCTATTTGTTAATTTTGTCCATATGTTGATTTGTACATGTCCCTAGCCACCTTTTAGCTGTAAAGTAAAAGTATTAATGAGCTGCCAGCTGACAAACACAAGCAGAAAAGTTATAAGAGAAGCCACCCACTTGCTCATTCATTGTAAATTTACTAAATGTTTTTGATGTAGCATATAAGTTATTGTGCAGCTGCTCTTGTCTCTTCTTGGCCTCTGGTTTGACCTAATCTCATTGCCCCTTTTCAAAACTGATGACACATCTACAAAACATTTAGAAATATCACATTATACATTTACAAAGACTAAGTCTTGATTTGATTTTCTTGGTCTTGTTTTTCTGACCTGTACAAGTTGGATATCAATTATTCGACTTCACTGAATATCCATCAGTGTGTAATGACCAAGTTTAGCACAGTGGACTCCAAAGTAGATATTTACCACATAAATGTGTGCAATTTACTAATGTGGTTTAATTGTAATTTAAACAAGACCTACCTGGTCTCATGTCTCCACCCAAATCTATACTGCATTTCTAGCAGCTGCTTCCTGAAGGTGGAGTCCCTGTGCTTGCCTCCAGGCAGAGTAGATGGTGGGCAGGAGACAAGCATTGTGGTGGTTGAAACAGGTTTGACTCCAAAAGGAATACCAACTTTATTTACACAGGAGATAGGAACATTAACAAATCATAGCTATCGGTTTGCCGCTCAGACGCAAAAAGAAGCCAACAACAACTTTTTTTAAACTTTGACAACAAAATGGATTTGTTTTGTCAACAAATATTTATGTTGGCGAACAGTGTGAACTTTCACTACATTCAGAAGTTAAAGTCATAAACCCACATGTCTTTATTCAATTCTGGAAACGTAATGTTACATCAGTCACCTTACTAACACAACAACTATAAATTGACTAAAACCTTAGTTTAATGTTGGCCTAAGTTTTAGCATAACATTAATTAACTGCTAGCATATGCTAGAAGTAGCTTTATCGCTAATATTGATTTATACTTTGTTTATAACCACCCGTCTAGCGCGTTCATGTATTTGCCAGACGCGCTGTGCTCATCAGCAGTCAGCTCCTCCTGCTGTCCATTAGGGCGTTTAGTACGTGCTGCCTGCCTATATGTTTCTGGATGTGATGTTAACTATCTGTATAAAGCGAGAAGGAAATGCCATCATTATTTAGATTTGTAGTAAAACCTTTTGTTCTGTAAATAGGCTCTAGAAAAAGTGTGTTGCTACACTTCCTTCTTTACAGGGAAACCCACAGTATATAATACATATTTAACTAACTGACTTCCCACTTCCCATTTTTCACAAGGACAGCTGTATATGAATGGTCTCGTCCCTTTTATAATTCTTAATCTAATTGTAACATAGTAATACTGCCAAATAATGTGCAAAATATTTAGCAATTTTTTGCATGTCAACATGGACCCTTAAAATACATTTTAAATTAATAAAAACAAAGACAATACTCAGTTTTGTATACGGTTTATTTCATTTAAGCAACACATCAAAGTGTATATTGAATATATTCTGATCTCATATTTTCTTGAAGGGAGAATGGTTTAAAAAAGTACTAAAAAGTTTATTTAGTCAAAACATATAATAAGCATAGCAGTCACTTGGAAATTACTGAGCAATTACAAATATAATGTAATTTAATGATTATTTAAAATAAAAAAAACATTTATCGTTTTTGGTCATAGAAAAGTATCACCCTTCAAAAATAGAAAAAATGTAGTAGACATTAAAGCTATTAACATAAGCCGTTGTTTTTGCGAAAAGATGAAAAAAATACAATTAAATGACTTTTGAAAACACATGATATTCTTGCTTCATGCTAACGCGTTAGCATACACTGTGTTGAATGACACTTGAAAAATCTGTGTTGTGTAGGAAAACGTTTTCAAAGTAAAAATGCTTCATTTGACTTGTAGACTCATATTCAGCATCATTAAATCTACTTTTTAGTATTTCAGGTATGCAATGCATCCATCTGCTGCTCATTCATTTTAGCTGTAGGTGGCTGATCAGGATCACTTCCCATCTAAACAGGAAAAGTTGTTCCTAGTAGTTCAAAACACTTTGTTTATACTTTGTTTTTACATGTGTTTTTTTGTATTATATGTTATGTGATACAATTATCCAACAGCAAACCACACTTAGCTACATACTATTTATCTTTTAAGGACTATTAGGACAAAGCCGGTCACTACCATCACTCAGCACCGAGTATGTTTTAGTGTCAGCATCAAAGCAAATAATCAACAGTCGACACAAATAACATTTTGGACACAATGTTTTCATCACTTTGTGGGTAATCTCCCAAAAAGTCCCTTTAGTAATTAAGAGAATATTGAAATGGAGACTCTGACATTTATGTAAAAACAAAGAAACAAAAGAACATAATGACGATATAAACCACTGTTAAAAAAGGACCAACCGCTCCAGCTCTACTTGTTGCTACAGTCGGAGCAGAGGATGTCGTTTCCCTTGGCTACGAAGCTCTTGTTGGCCAGACTGAGGGAGCATCTCTTACAGTTGAAGCAGTATTCGTGCCAGGAGCTGCCCTCATATTTCACCACGTTCACTCCTTTACCAAAACCTGAGAGGAGAGAAGAGGACAGTTTAAACTTATTCCAAGCAATTCATTTTATTCTGTCCTATATAATATTTGAGGGCTGGGTCCTTTCACTCAGGTGTATCTATCTTATATGAGCATTTCCATCTCTGATTGCACCTTACTTGTAAAGTAGTAATATTTGTCACAACTTGTGCATGTAAACTGAGTTGTTATCAAAGTTAACCGGTTTAAAGTGCAGCTTAAATTGCATGCTCCGATACATTTCAGGGCAACGTATCTGTTTTTGACTTTGCAAGTTGACAAAGACCTTCCAAATTTGTTCCAGACTTGTGAGGCTGGACTTTCTCACATCATATCATTAAGTCTTTGTGAAAAAAAAATCGATTGGAATTGTAGTCTCACATTTTTTATGTGCTACAATTTAGAGACACATACATTTATGAAAAATGCCTCTGACCTGCCTTAATAAATGAAGGTTGCACATAAACCTGGAGTGTGTGGCGGCTTTTCCTGTACTATTTTTGGATTAGTAACTCCGATTGGCATACAATAATTTCTTAAACAATGTCCACAAGAAAAAAAAAATCCACATCTGCAGATTAAAGCCGCTGAATTTTTCCCTGCGACGGTTCTCATCGGCATTTTTTGCATTTTCAGTTTAACTTTAAATTAACCTGTGATGGGGTTTTGGCAGCCGCTGCATTTCTTTGCCACGGAGCTCTTGTAGCAGTCGACACAGAAGACCTGGTCCTCGTGGTTGGTGAAACTGGACCCTGCCAGAGGTTTTGAGCAGGAGCTGCAAACAAAACAGTGGCTGTGCCACGGCTGGTCCTGGTAGTTCACTCCTCCAGAGGTTATAGCCTGGAGACAGATGGAAGAGAGGAGCTAAACGTATGAATAGTGATTATTACTGTTGGTATTCCTGTTGCTTTCAGGAAGAATGATGAAGGTCGGTTTCCTGTTTGAGAAGAATGACCTTTTTGCAGCAGACGCAGTGTTTAGCGAACTTCTTGTCGTAGCAGGGGCTGCAGTAAACGTCAGTTCCTTTGGAGAGGAAGCTCAGCGATCCTATTGGTCGTTTACAGTTGAAACAGGTGAAGCATTCGTCGTGCCACGAGTTCCCTTTGTACTCCACACTCTCTATACCTGCAGAACACGAGAGAAGAGTTGATGCTACTGCAGAGAAACAGCCAGTGAGGAAGTAAAATCTGCTTTTGTTGTTTGATGCCATAATTACAGTTATCGGGTTAATAATCATGTATGTACGTAGATGTTTTCATGAATTTGTAAGTTCACTTCTTTTGAAAGCTATATTTCCTCTGTAATAACTCTTAAGTCTTTGATTATAATCACCGATGTAAGTTTACCAATTGGCCAGTTTCTTCAAAACTCCTCCAGTACAGTGCTTTTCTTCTAACGGTACAAAGTCAAGGTCAGCAGATCCTCGGTCTTACCAGCCAGTATGGCCTTATAGCAGCCGTGGCAGCGTGGAGCATCCTCTCTGGAGCAGCACTTCCCACACATGATGCGGTCGTCTTTGGTGCTGAAGGGCTCCTTGGCCAGAGGCTTGTAACACTTTGCACAACGGAAACACTCCTCATGCCAGTAGCGGCCCTTATGACTGAGCTCCTGATGGAGGAAGGGAGGGAATGAGAGGGGAAATAAAGGGGTCCCTCTGGACCGATCTCATAAGAAATGCATTCATAAAAAACTCAATTGCAAGCTGATAAAACACACATACACACACACACACACACACACACACACACACACACACACACACACACACACACACACACACACACACACACACACACACACACACACACACACACACACACACCTTTGATTCCACAGGGATGGGTCGATGGCACTCGGCGCAGGAGTTGGCGCAGAACTTGGTGTGGCAGCGGACGCACATTGGCCTGCCTTCGTTGCGGACGAACCTCTTCCCCCCGAGGTCCTCTCGGCAGTAGAAACATTGCGGGCTCTCGTCCATCGTCACTCCGAAGGGAGACTCACAGCTATAACAAATAAACAAATGGCTTTTTTTTTTTTTTTTTTTAAATGTTTGTCCAACCAAATTCAAAAGTTTCACATTTTTCCCACAGCAAAGTATTTTAAGAAGGCCTTAAAACCACCACATAGAGGTGCTGTTGATCCACTCATCAAACAAACCCTGGATATTTACTGCCGCATGTTGCTGATTACCTTTCATTCCCCATTCTGACACAATGAACAGCGCCAGTGAAATATTTGTTTAGTGTAAAAGCATAGCAACCAGGTGTACATATCTGTGTTTCTGTGTGTCCACCTGTGTGTTTGTATATGCGCTTAGCATTCATGTCAGAGAGCGTATGTGTGTGACGTGTGATATGATCCTCGTCACTCATACATCGTATCGCTGATAAAAAAATAAAATAAAAACTTGGACAACAAAGCTCAATGGCTGATTTGAGGAGCGGGCGAACAACACAAGTTTGAATCCTGTAAATCTGATGATGTAATTTCAAATCTTATTTCAGATTCAGAAACCTGCAAGGGAAGTTACAAGTCCTTAATGTTTAATTATGAGTGAGAATGTACCTGTATTTATTTTAGATATTAACAGTTGGAATCAGATCAAATTAATAAAAAAAATATATGGTTTGCATTAAAAAAAAGACTTAATTACAATCACATGAAACTACTACTTAAGTTGTATGCTATTTCCCATAACTTTCTACATGCATATTATCAATCTGATGATTGTAGGGGGAAAATTGATTTTGTGAACTCTGTGTAACTTCTCTATAGCTGAACCTATTTTGGTGGTTGTATTTCCAGAGCACATGTCCCTAGTTCACCTGTTGAACTTTGCCCTGCGTGGGGGAACGGGGGGTTGGGGGGGCGGGGGGGAGGGGGGGCGGGGCATTCTTCTTTTTGTGTTCAGCTCCTGTTCGTTTATGTTTCTCCTATTTGGGGACGCGGTGCATTCCTCTTCTTTTATGGTCACATTTATCGATTGGTTGCTGGACAAGTTGCATTCCCCTTTCTGTTTAAAGCTCAACTCCTCACAGAGAAGAGCAGCAGATCTTCTTGCTCCCCCTCAGGAGGAAGAACACTCCGTCCATTCAGCTGAATGAAATGCTTTGACTGTGGTCTGTGCTCGATGGTTCATGTTTGATGACTTGTACTCTTTATAATTTTTCCATATCTTATGTAATAAATACTTAAAGACAAACCAGCTTAAGATACTTTTGATTTCTCACAAGGAAATTTCCACCACAATGATATTTGGGATAACTCTGAAACTCAGATTTCAAAGGTGACAAAGCCCCAAATCTTGAGCGTATCAAACCCATGTCTAAGTCTAGTAGTGGTTTAATTATTAACATTACACATACACACAGATCTGTTGTACTTTTACTACAGTTTTTTCATTTTATGGTACTTCATACTTCTATCTTTCTAATTTTCAGAGGGACATTTTACTTTATTTTGTTTCATAGTTAAAAGTTTCATATTTAAGTTTTTAATTAAAACAAATGATAAGCTCATACAATATGTTGCGTTGTTCTGAATGAAACTACCCAACAGTGTATAAAGTTGCTCAAATTAGCTCCACCTCAACAAACTACTACATTAAAATACTGCTTACAAATAAATGTATCAATATTGTTTCAACAACATAATATACAATAACATCACATTCACATTGGGCATTTTTCTGTATAAAGCGCACAATGTTCGGTACCGCTTGTAAATGTTGCTTATATGACTTCTGTAACTTGTAAAGGAGCATATTTGTACACTGTGTTGTTGGTAGTTTTACTTAAGCAAAGGGTCTGAAAGCTCATTGTCCACCTTCAACTTAAATTAAGTTCCAAAACTGGATTGCACCTGATTATTAAATTCTAACTACAGTACGTCTGCAGCATCCTTGTCTAACTGATTTCTCACACAATATATTCCAAAAATCACTCTCCCTAAAATACAACACTCATAAACTTCCTAAACATAGAACCAAAATCACCACGTTGATGACCAAAAGAGCGCTGATTACAGGCTCTGGGTTTCTGACGGTAAATAACGCAGGACATGACGGCAAAATCACAGCGACATGAAACGCACTGAATGTGGATGAAGAGATGGCTGAAGTCAGTTCACTCAATTATTTCCCACATCAAGTTCATGCTGGCTGACCGCGAGGAATTCTCCTAAACTGCTGCGTGCGTGTGTGTGTGTGTGTGTGTGTGTGCGTGTGCGTGTGTGCGTGTGCGTGTGCGTGTGAGAGAGAGAGGTGAACACATGAAGGAATGCCTGGTATGACTAATGTGGTGAGATGTGGAACTTTGACAGAACTTACACACACAGACACACAGACACACACACACACACACACACACACACACACACACACTTACACACTTTTTTTCGCGGACCACTCCCTTGTAGACCAACCAAACCACAAACTATAGCGTTCACCTCCTGGTTGGAGCGGCATGTCAGCACAGATTCATGAGGAAGTTCTGGTTTTGGCACAGGAGCGATGTTACCACAAGTTTAGGCTGCGTACACATACACTCAAATCCTCCCCTTTTATTGTGACTTTACTTCAACTCTCAGCAGAAATTCGCAGATGGATGATTCCTTTTTATAGCCGAGGGCCGACAGGTATATGGGCTGGTTGATGGCGATACTCATTCTGACGCCTTTGGTGAAACCATGGTGGTCTTGATCAGCCACTGGTGGGTAGAGTCCTGTAACATGATCTCTGGGTCAAGGACTTGTACTGCAAGTTGTTCTAGTTTTAAAATCCCACCACTGAAACGTGAAAACCATAATTTGTTATATAAAGATTTTCAGTTAAAAATAAGTTTGTTTTTTTGAGGATAAGTCTGAGTATAGATGATGATGGTGGGTAACTGAAATTAGAGTCATGACCTTCATATTTGTCCCTGCAGACTCTCCTTTTTTTGGACTATGAATAGCTATTATACAACATAGTGTCTGCCCTGCCAATATCCAATGTCTCAAGGGCTCTTTTTTCTGCAGTTTCAAACAAGAAGAAATACTGGAAATTGGTTTTAAAATAAACCATCAATCTCATCTATAACAAGACCAAGCCAGTCCACGCTGGCTCTGTGTGGCGGTACTTGGCGGCGCTTCCAGCTTAACGCTAACGTCAACAATACTAACATGCTGGTACTGAGCATGAGCATGTTTAGCATGTTAGCTTTCGCTGAGGGTAAGAAATGTCATTAGTTTTGCAGCTATGTGAATATTAATCAAAGTACTGAAAGTACCGGACAAATGTTAAATGTTGACCAGATGATAAATGAAAAGTCCGTGGATCAGTTAAGGTTGTTACAATTCATCCTGAGGAGGACGTTGAGGACATGGAAATTCTCCAGCCCAATCACATTACGGAATCAACAAAATATGCAAAGAAAGCAACAACTTATACACATGCGTGCGGTCAGGGAGGCAACCATTTCATACCCGTAGCGGATGGCACAGCACAACAGTAAGTGAAAGACACAAGTGATGTTGTTACCCAGAGTCGGTTTGTGGGGCTGAGGTTAAAGGTGCTCCTGTTAGAAAAGTTGATGAAATAACTTCTTTTGTGGCCTTGTCTCCTCAACAGACAATGAAGCTACAAACTGACACAGACATCATGTTGAGGGGACATCCTTCATCCTTTCAGTGAGCTGTTACTTCATTACTTATTAATAGAAAACCAGCGGCTGGTTTATTTGTTGACTGGGAGAGGCGACTCATTCATCTTCACTGGAGGACAGCAAGTCCAGCCAGCCAAAGCTACGGTCTGGTATTTACCTGTTATCTTCACTTCCTGCCTCTCCTTAAACTAATACAAATAAATTAATGTATAATTTTATCTCTCTCACCTTCTTTATTCTTCCTCCAAACTGCACTGGCGAACTTGGTACTGTGTGATACTGTGCGAGTAGCTCACAGCTACGACCCACTGTGTGGCTCTAAAAGGCTGTCGAGAAGGCAATAATAAGACTTGGCTACCAGCATCATGAAAATGTTATCTGATGGCAGGCAAACAATGGCTGACAGGAAGCGAGCCAGTATCCACACAGGTCTGGAGGAAAATAAAATCAGGTTTCACTGACGTCAGACGGCTCCGAGGACAGTGTCTCTGCATGTCTTTACTTTGTTTTCCTGCAATAAATGTTCTCGCTGTGTCATGGCATGAAAGAGAGTATACATCATTTGGTTGTATCGTCCAATACAAAACCCTCTGTTTAATCGCCATGGAAACAGTTAAATGGGAAATTAAGCCGTGTCACGCAGTTGCAGTGCCAAGGACAACTTTGAGTGCGTATTAGTCACATCGTGGGACGTAAATCTGTTCGTAAAGTGACATCATGGAGAGTCAAAACCTGGATAAATAAAACATTAATTTATATGGTTAAGACTTGGCTTTTAGTTTACTTAAGGGTTGCTGTGAGGCATCTAGTGATTATGGTTCAAGGATAAGACTGGTGTTATATATAATAATTTCCTTTTTGTCAACAAATCAACTCAAAGAGGAGTCTAACGTGCATTTGTTGGCGACTATTTTCAGTCACAGATATACATTACATTGTGTGTGTGTGTGTGTGTGTGTGTGTGTGTGTGTGTGTGTGTGTGTGTAGAGCCGTGCAGTCTGCAGCTACTTGATATAAAAGACTTTAAAACCAATGATTTAGTTTTAAATTCTTCACTTATTATTCCTTTTTCTATTGTCTTCGCTCTCTCTGTCACACCTCCATTAAGCTTTCCGCCACCTGATTGTAACAATTAGATCTGCGGTTGGAGGTCTGTGGTGTAAAAATAAAACACAGCGAGGTGACATCATGCCATGTGGACGGCAGGAAAATCTTGCACACAGTTTATAACACATGTGGGATGATAAAGACAAAAATAAGTGAAAATAAAGTAACAGAGAGAGAGAGAGAGAGAGAGAGAGAGAGAGAGAGAGAGAGAGAGAGAGAGAGAGAGAAAGAAACACAGCCAGGACAAACGAAAATATAATGGTCTGTATTTTTTGGTGTGTCTGCTTGGAACAACCATCTGTGTGTGTGTGTGTGTGTTGGCATGAGCTTATTGCTCAAGAATGTAGCGGAAAACTGAGAAACAGGAAGTCTCCATCAGAACGGTGAAGTTGGCACAATCCAGCCACACAGGCACACACACAGAATTCTCTAATGTACTGACTGTTCATATTAACATCTCTTTAATGCTTACAGATTCACAGCCCTGTCTGAACTTATGTTACATTCACTGTGTGCTGCAGGTGACCTTTGACTTGTGTGGCAGCCGGTAGAAAATCTCTCAATGGGACTTCCTGGTGGTTTGAAAATAGATTAGGGTTGGAACTCTGAATGTACAAAATATTCATTTTAAATTAATCCACATCTGAGCTGTTGAATGCCTTAAATGTTTCTTCAACTTGTCTTCTCTTCATCTACATTTCCTCCTATTATAACTGCAATGTAGATTCTAAATTAGGAATAAATAAGGTTAAAAAAAAAGGTCCCTCATTGTTTAAATGTCATGTTGTGGTGGTTGGGAAAGAAATTACCTTTATATAGTCTAATGTGTTGTGGTTGTGACTTAATAATGGTCTTGAAATAATCACGTAGAGAAATCCTGTTTCTTTAAGGGTTTATACTTAAAAGACAACATTAGCAGTGAACAGTGAATGCATTGTTGAGCTATTTGTTGTTGTCTCACAAAACAAGCCAAATAAAAACAAAATTAGGGGCCACAGCCAACAATTCTTTTAATTATTATGTGATCATAATTTTCTCAATTTAATATAATTTAAAAATGGTGAAAACATTTTCAGAGCTCACGGTGACGTGGTCACCCTGCTTGTTATGTCTCTCCAACGTTCCCAAACACTAAAGATATTCAATTTCCAAACGTAGAAGATGCTAAAAAGGTCAGCGGGGTGTCCTTTGATCCATTGATAACATAAGAATATTGATAAGAGCAGCTTTAAAGACCATATATATATATATATATATATAGACCATATATATGGCCCAACTACAGCAACCTCACACGAGGAGCATTCCCACCCTCTGTTCCAGTCGTGCCATCTCAAAAATAAACACACGATATCAGTATTTGAAACTGAGCAGCGAGTTCAGATAAACATTTGTACTCCCCATCAGCCGACAAAAGAAAGATAATTGTTTTCTTTGGCTGCGGTGAGGCACATTCCAGACGGTGAAATACAGCCGATACAACAGATCCGCGTAGAGCGAGGAGAAGAAAAGCAGCACGTCCCACAACAACAGGACAGCCAGGATGGTTTTACCAGAAGCTGCTGGTTTGCTGTACTTCAATCTCTCTTCGTCTGAGTGAAACACTCCTTCTGTTCCTGCTCTCATATTCTGCTCTTGCCTTGATTCAGTAACTGAGATGTCTTTCAGAACAGAGCAGCTGACAAAACAGGACCCCTCGGCAGCAGCAATGTAGGACCAATTTCCATAACCATGAATATCGATGACATTTTCTCTGTGTGCGCGCGCGCGTGCGTGCGTGTGTGTGTGTGTGTGTGTGTGTGTGTGTGTGTGTGTGTGTGTGTGTGTGTGTGCTCCCCACATTGACTCCTCATCAGTGCTGTTGGAGCAATACTGAAGGTCCAAAGCTAAATTTAATGCTAAAATGACCTAATGGGACATTTGAGCCCTCAGTTCTGTCTTAAGTGCTTGTTTGCGTCCAAATTTTCCCGTCATAAATCTCCAACCAACAAAATCCCTGCAAATCTCAGTTTGTAACCATTCTCCCAGATTCTACCCCGAACATCATAGACCACACAAAACCCTGACTGAACTGAACCGTTTCTAAACGAGTGCCAAACATGACCATTTAGAAATAATATATATACAGTATATATACACTTTCATTCAGGAGACCAAGCATTAGGTCATTTACCATCAATTTAACCGTTAAACCACAAAGCTGAACGAACTCCCAGATGGGTGCCAGATTAAAGGAAAAAACCAACATAGTCGAGTGTCTTAGTTGGGCCACCACAAGTCTCCAGAACAACGTCAATATTTCAGATTTTACAAGTCTGAACTCTACAACTCTAAAGGGATGAAACTACATTCTCACAAAGGATATTCACTCATTTGATGTTTTGATGATGGTGGTGGAGAGCGGTGTCTAACATGGAGCTCCAAAATCTCCCATAGACGTTCGTTTGGCTTGAGATCTGGTGACTGAAGACCATAACGTTCATGATTATTTTCATACCTCGAGTGAGGAAACATCTGTGTTTGTTAAGTTTCTCCACTCCTTTAAAATGTTCGCCCATCTGTTACTATTCATACGATTAAAGACATAGTTTTTTAGCTGACAGGAAATGTGTTTCTTGTCGAGAGTCAGACGACAAGATGGACTCCATCCTCGTGTCTGTGCGTTAAATATGACGCTACAGTCAGGAGACTGTTAGCTTAGCTTAGCATACAAACTGCAAACAGGGGTAAACTGCTATAGCCTGGCTCAGTGGAAAGGTAACAACATTTGCCTTCAGCACCAGCTCTAAAGCTCATAAACATGTGATATCTTGTTTGCTTAATCAGTTTCAAAACAAAAGTGTAAAAGTTGTGGTTTTACCAGTCGCCTCTGGTTGCCTGGCAAGATCTGGGTGGCGACAAGACTCCAGGAAGTCACTTCTCCAGGCCAAGAAAAAGACCATTTATACACTTTTACACTTTTGTACGGATGAAACAAATGAGATATAATATATACAATATATATTTAATTGTTAAGCTTAAGATGTGCTATTTTTTTGTTGCTTTGTACAAAGCCAAGCATAGATTTGTTTTGTGGATGCGTAGCATCATATTTATTGGACAGATATAAGAGTGGTATCAATCCTCTCAAGTAACTATAAAATAATATTTTTTATCTCCCAAAACAACAAACCATTTTCTAAATATCTTCACATATCGTAACATTTAACCATTTAATTGGTCGGGCAGCTGCTGCCCATTTTCTCGTCGACGTCCTTGGCAGCTTCGATATCGATAGCTTTGCCTCCTTCCACAAAATAACACAAACGCTTTTTTTCTGTCAGTTGGAAACACTAATTAATATCAGTGTATCCAAACACATCACAACAGGCTTTAATGGCCGCAGGTAAAAGACAACACCCTGCCAAGTTACCCAGTCAAAACGTATTTAACCTTCATGTTGTCGGAGCACTAAAACTGCTGAACTACGTCAAAAAAAAACCTCTATTAAAAACATGGAGTTTACCATTGGGGATAAATGAACAGAAAAACATAGCGTCTGAATTTATATTCCATCCTATTTTACTCACTACAGGAAAAACACAACAGGGAGTTACCGTGACATGAAGTCAGACAAATTGCATAAAGTTTTACGAGCCCGTGATGTATTTTATGGGACTGAGCTCATGGTAATTTCTTAAACATGCAGGCACCATCTTTGAATTAGACTAAAAACTCCCTACGGCTCTCTGGGGTGTGTGTGTGTGTGTGTGTGTGTGTGTGTGTGTGAGGCAGCAAAAGGTCAGTCACACATATGGGTCTTGGTTTACTTACTTTCTGTGTGTTTATGCATGCGCAATAGTGCATGCTGTTGGAAATTACTAAAATACTGCAAGTACTTCCATATGACTGTTAAAATCAGCAACATTTAGTGGCCTACATCCAAACGTTTACTCCAGTTGCAACATCCGTGACACAATGTTTCCTTCCGTAATCTTACCGGAAAACGTCTCCTTCCCCTTTCAGTCTTGTTTGTTTGGGGTCATTTAACAGACAAATTACATTTTCTTTCAATCACTTTATGAATAATCAGAGTTTTCTACATTGTAAGGGTTGCAGTCACACAACCTGCTGTATGCGATCTGTTACTCCCTGTGTGTAAAAGAGAAAGAGTTCTGTCCCACATAAAGATCCTGAATTTACTTCACAACCACTTGCAGAGTAATGACAACTGATAGAACCAACTGAAGCCAAATGCATCACTTACATGGATACACACACACACACACACACACACACACACACACACACACACACACACACACACACACACGGGACAATGAATAATAGCAGTAGCCTACAGGAATTTTAATTGACCTCTGTGATGCATTTTTTAGCCTCAGTGGTTCCATCACACTCAGTGAAAAAAGTAGACTTCCTAACTGGAAACAGATTTCAGGAGCAGCCCAGGCTTCCACAAGTCAGCATGTAACCGTAGCTCTCTCTCACACACACACACACACACACACACACACACACACACACACACACACACACACACACACATTTACAGAGACAGACAGACAGCCAACGCCCCAGACGGACTTTAAGGTCTTGTTTCCTGGACATCGAAATGCTGCAATTGAAATGTGCACGAAATCCTAAAATGTGTGAGAGATGAAGAGAGCTACATCCCGGGCGACTGCACATGTATTTGCAGGACACACTGCATATGTGGTCAGACATTATTAAAAGCAATAACTTTATAGCTGTGACATATTAACAATGCACTAATAAAAGAGGGTGAAAGTGCGGCGCGCGTGTTGGCAACCGTTCCATCACCTTCATGCTCACGTGCAAACTACGAAACAGCCAAACTGGTTTATCTGGGAACAAGTTTGAGAAGACGGAGGTTTGGTGAGACTGCGCAGACTGCGGACAGTGAAGAAACTGCGCTGCTCGTCAGTCGGCTTACCGGGTTCAGGGTGATGACTGCGGCGCTCTCGGACCTGTGTGCAAGGCAGCGGGTGTCGGCTTTAACCCGAGAGCCTCGCGCGAAATAAGTACTGCCGTCTGCGGCTGCGTCAAGCTGGACGCAGAACAACCGAGACTGGGGAAAAACGGATGCGGCGCCTTCAAATTAAGAGCATCTGATCGAGGCATCAAAATAAAAGTAAATGTGGCGTTCACTCACACGAGCCTTTATCTTTTTGAGAAGATGTAGGAGTGTGTCCTCGTGATATCAGCTAGTGTGTGTAATAATGTCAGTGTTAGCAGTTTATATATGTTGCCAGCATAATTTGAGTTAAAACGGAAAACAGAGCGTGAATATTATATACAATACAATATTTGACCTTGGAAATAGTTGGCCTGCAAGAAACAATATTAACTAAGTAAAGTGAGAAAATGAATCATTAACAATGTCCACCTACTAACTATCAGCCGATGGGGTTTGCTCCATTGTCACGGGGCTCTTTATGAAGAGTCAAAGGAGAACATTACACTTGAGTATCAATACGAAAAGTACGTTTTTTTTAAAGAATGAATGTTTGAAGAGATGTAAAAGAAATAAAAGGCGAGATTATTTAAGCCTTGATGGCCAAATGACATACAACAACAACTTTCAGGGTACAGCCTACTGCATAATCTGAAAGAGAAAACACTTGACATTTGCAAGAATTGTTTTTATTATCTTCAGGTAGGCTACAATTGCAGATGTCAGACTGAGACACTGTTATTAAATCAGGACTACACAGGGAACAATCTTTTGAGTCAGATTATTTCCCTCTCAAAAGTTCACATTTTAAAAACATTCACGTATAGACTTTGCAGGTGTACTTTTCACAAATATAACTGTGACTAACCATTTCTACAGACAGTAGAAACGTAAACATTTTCAGATGTTTTGTTTTAGGGGCGGTGCGGTTGCTGTTTACTGTTTCTTCAAAATTCCCATATAAACATAGTATGTTTTTTACGGTTCAATAACATTTAAACAAATGAAAAGGTACCTTTACTGATAGAAATAATGTAAATTCACTCGTCCTCTGGATAATTATGCAGAATCTCAAACCTCTTATTAAGAATAACATTTAGATTAAAAAGACAACTTGTGTGCAGCTTGACACAGTTAAACACACACTTGAACATTTGAAAATGGGATTTCTTTCAGGTATGAATTTCTACCGCAGTCATTAAAATCACCCAGCAGAAAACAGCACAAACAAGGGTTAACTACGGAGATGCCTCAGTGTGAAATATCTCTCACTGAGGGGGGAACAGAATATACGGTTTTGGTTGCCAAACAAGAAACGAAAAACACTGCATTGGTAAAAAAGTGTCCTCCTGTCTTCTCCTTGACCTTAGAATATGATGCTTCTTGTTGAATTCAAATACATCCCCCAATAATTTCTTTGTAAAAAGCCGCATTTACTTTTTGAACAAGTAAATGTTGCATTTACTATACATTTTCCATAATTGTTCTATCCAATAAATATCAGTGATACATATTTTCCATTAATAAAAGTACAATGTTTTAGTGTGCACTCTTTTGTGATCTCCACCATAGGCAGTCACTCAATGGCCTAATTACACTGGGAGCACAATATTCAACATCAGTCAAAGGGTTTTGTGTCATATAAAAACCAAGAAAGATAATTTTACTGCACATTAGCAAATCAAAATATGTACAAATCTACATTAAGTAATTTAATTTCTGAATAGGCACTTTAAGTCAAAACAGTTCAGCCAGCCCTCAGTCATCTTTGATGATACGACACCACAAAGAAAATGGCAGTTTCTTTTTTTTTTTTTTTTTTGAAAGAAGATGAAACCAGATGAAGACAGAAAACCCAGAAACAGACATTAGCCCTGAAACCACATTAGTAGATTTGGACAATTTCATTCTGACATCAGCCAAACACAAACTTATGAAATACACACACAGGGAAGCTCTAGTTTCCAATAAAGCAGAAGGATCTGCTACAGAACAGGAAGGAGATATTTTAACATGCTAATATTGTAACATGGTAAAGAACACACTCCTCGAATATCCACCTCCCTCATGACCTCCTTACTGTACAAAGTACCTTGTGTGGGAAGAGTTGTAGTGCTTTGTTAGGGAAAAGGTGCGTAACGGCCTTTCGCCACCGAGCAGCCCAATTTTCAAACCGAGCAAGATAATCATTAATGTCACAAAACAATAAATAAATAATAAATAAACAAAATAAATCCTTATATAAATAGATATTTGTTGTTAAATAAATAAATGAATAAGTAAAAAGACTGATCAAGAAGAAAAGAGGCAGGCAGTGTTAAAATTTAGGATCGTAGAGACACTCCTGGACTCTGTTGTGGAAGCAGTTTGACTGTTTTTAGCCGAATGGTATCTTCTTACAATTTTGTTGTACATATTTGTTTCCATCAAAATTAAAAACTCCTAATACTGCTTCCATCACAGGCGTCAAAGTCCTCGTCTCATAGCTCCCAACTTGGCCAATCACAATCCCCATTTCCTCCTTTGAACCTTCTCCACATATGAACTTTGAGAGGGAGACAAACATACCGGATACTTACCAGTCTGTGGATAGATGAGTAACATTAGTAATGTGGCTGTAGTGTGAATATTCTTGACACCACTAAATGTTAGTAAGTGGTACTAGAGCAAAGTTTTAGAGTGCCTGTAAAATGTGCTAAATGAGACGGTAGGTCATCTCACAAATACTTGTCAGATCCTAGACACATAGAGGTCCTGTTGTCTGGAGCAACTTCACCACAAAGAAAAGGGTAAACTGCATATGTAACATTTAGGGATCTCCCCATAAAGTCAAAGCGAGTTGGGGCTTTTATAGAGCATAGATAACAGCACTGGCATATCACCACAGTAGTACAAACGTAGGAGCAAACACAACAGCCCCATTTCTTTTAGCTTCCCCAAATGTAACCTTTAGACTTGAGCTGCACTTGATTTACAGTATCTTACATGTAGTGCATTCACATTCAAGATTACTGAAATCCGCCTAAATTAGTTAAATCAAGCACTGCTGAAGTCTGCCACCAAACTGGGCCTATTTTAAAACCATTTTAGAGAGCCGGTCCCGTCAACATGGCCACTTACATGAAGCAGTTTGTTTTACAATAACAAATCCAAACAAATAAGCTAACAGATGCCATTTTCTTGTGAAATCAAATGAGATGATTTGTGATTTTTTTCTTTTTTGAAGCTGAAAACAACAAACTGCATCCTGATAGTGTAAACCTTCTTACAGTCTGTGCCTGCGAGGTTCAGAGCGCGGCGGGGAGGGAGGCGGGGGCAAGGTGACGGTGGTCGGGGGCTCCACCGGGTCATCCATGGGCAGCACCAGGCGGGTGCCCCTGATCGCCACTTCATGTTCCGCTAAGGCGAGCTCGTGATCCAGACCTTCATCAGACGCCCTCGTGCTGGAGGAGCGGTTGATGGTGCGGCCGGATGCGTCCGTGCTGACGGTGACGTCGGCGTACATGGAGCTCACGCTGGCATCATTCAGGATGAAGTCCGAGTCGTCGTCGTGGAGCCGACCTTCGTTCTGGAGATTGTAAAGGGAAGCGAAAAAAAAAAATATAAAAGCAAGAAAAGCAAGGGAATAAAAAGATGAGGATGAATACAATCACAAAAGTAGGAGAGAAGAGAAGACCTGAAAAAACTGCAACTTCAAATCACACCAAAATACAAATTTCAACACACAGGTTTATGACCTGCTCCTAAATAAGTCTTTAAATAGATGGATAAAGACTAATAACTGAGTTTCAAAGTTCATTCTTTTGTGTTTTCTTTACAGTTAATAAGGAAATATCAAAGTCAAATGACACTTTTAAATCAGTAAATATCCACGTATTTTAGATGGTCCAGAAGTTACTGATTGGGTCTTTAACAAGTGCAACTTTAACTGGAATACATTATGCTGTGTGTCCAAACCTCATAGGCCTGTGGGCTGGTGAGGCATCGTGCCAGCGGTCCACAACAAGTAGGCAGCGTAGCAGTGAGAGGAGGGCCGCTGTGGGTCAGGAGGGGCTTCAGGTAGCTGGAGAAAAAACTTGTCAAGGATTATTAACAGTTTTTACTTACTTTCAATTAAACAATGTAATTATTTAACAATCTAACCATCATCAGTGACTTATCTGTGAACCACCTGTCCAGAAAGATGAAGTTACTGGTTTATATTTCTTATGGTTTGAAAAGAGCACCCTCTGGTGTCCAAAGCTGAATCAAGCACCCACACTTCTGAAGGGAGGCTCTTAAACAGGTGATGGCTCAAAGGATACTTGTGGTCAAAGTTATACCAGATCCTGAAGGGCCAGGCGCTCTCATGTTTGGTGTTCCTCCTCTGGGACCCATCCAACACCGCTGAATTCTGTTCGAGAAAATTATTTCGTTTTTTCACTACCTTAACATTTATATTTATATTTAGGGATATCAACTTTCAAAAACAAGAGTTCAATCTGCGCTAATTACTTACAGAGTTGTCTTGATCAGAGTCCACACCCACCCTGAAAGAGGAAAGGTAGCAGCAGTGACTTTGACGGAATAACACTCGATGGATGTGGTGAAACACACAGAGAAACAAACGCATACAAACAGATGCACAGCCTTACGGTATGCTCATGAAGGACAGCATGGGCGTGGTGCCTCCTCCACAGATCCAGACAGTGAAGAAGACAATTAGGAGGGTAGTTGAAAACGTCATCTGGCGGGCATAAGACGCCGTGTCCCTGATTGAAAGAGCAAAGGTCATCGCCCCACGCAGTCCTGGAGGGGACGGATAACAAGACAGTGGTGTTAAGAAACTGTGTGTGTGTTTCACTAAAAGACAGCGTGGCAGAGACGTTGAGTGAGCATTTTTTCATTAATGAAGTCAAGAAAAGCCACAACATATATTTAACTTAATGTTGCTGTTCTTTGGTTCATTTTTTCCTAACTACTGCACATTAGTTGGCAAGATCAACCCACACAGTATGTTGATGCAGGTGTTGTTTCTCTCAGGGCTGGTGGTATGAAAACAATTATGTGCACCGACATGTAGGGGACTTCCATTATTAGCTAGTTTCAAATGTAAATGTCAGCTGATGTAAGAGCTGATATCCTTAACAATACTGTACCTAAGTATGAGTGTTGTTCATCTAGAAGGAGACTGTCTTCACACACCAATATCTAGGCTAATATATTTTTAACAACAGGGTTTAATCATCCTTTCCACTGATTTAATGGAACCAGGTCCCAGCTATATAAAGTAGTTTATTAATTTTGGTCCAAGCCTGAGAAACTTAAAATAATTCCTTGGTTGACACCGGAGACTTTACTGTCGCAGCCCCTGTACCTGCAAACATCATGACATGCTGAAAGTTGGATCCAATTTTGTTCTTGCGGCCCAGGTTGAGCAGGAAGGACAAAGGGTAGATGTTGGCGGCCCTGCCCAGAAACACTGCCACCTACACAAGGAAGGTCAAGGACACAACACACTGCAGAGTGATACAGCAGTGATGGCAGTTTTAAAATGTGTTGACTAATCAGTCTTTTAAATGTTGCTGTTATTCTTGGGCTCCTTCAAATCACTGAAATCTTCTTTAAAATACACATACTGTATGAATACACTATTATTATCAGCATTGGCAGTTGGTATCCATAACTGATGCAGACAGGTGCAGTTTACAATAGTGTATTACAGATTTTTAAAAAGTAAGACACAACCCTTCTGTGACTGATACTTAACAACAACAAGAACTCTGGCATCATCAAAACATGTACTGCGTTTACGGGAGTGGGTATGTGCAACAACAGTCATCGGGAAGCATGAACACCAATCACAGTAAAGGATACAAAGGCTCCGACAATGAACATCGGGTTGAAGATGTGTGACTGGAAGGAGAAGAGAGTGAGACCCATGTAGGAGAAGATGAAGTTCTCTGCCAGGAAGTTCAGCAGCTCAAACAACTGATGGGGAAGAGACAAACAATTATTGCAAACCAACTGCATGATAACTGAAACCGAGACCGTTCCCATTGCATTCACGTCACTTTGGATGATGCAAGGTGCCATGGGAAAGTTTCTTGTAAACTTTGCATGCATTCCCTTTATTGGTGCCAAATGTTACCTGCATTGTCTAATTTACAGGGACTTTTTTTTTTTCTTTTTTTACACATCGAGTTACTACTTTACATTGGTAATTAAAAAAATATTCTTGCACCATAAAATCATCCTTAATGATAGGACTAAAAACCGAGAAGGAACCAGAATGGAGGTAAGATTTACATCTAAATAAATTGAGTAAAAGTGAGCAGAAGCTACATCACCTGTTTGGTTCTGTCCTGAGAGTCAGGGGAGAGATTGTTGAAGGTGTAGTGAGCCTGAGTGATCCCACAGAACAGCACAGCCACTACGCCTGAATAAAAAAACAAACATACACGGGTGTCACTTCAGTATCACTCAAAACCCAGTGAGTTATACTTCACTGGAGGGTGTCAAAAGTATTTAAACTCAGCATTACTTTCATGCAATGTGGATCTAAGAGCAGCAAAAGGTCTGGTGAAATATCAAAATGGAACGCCCAAATGCAGTTTAAATTGCATGCATGTGTGCTGTGTACACAGGTGTACCTGTGAACCCGCAGGCTTCGGCTAGTAGGAAGGTGCTCCAGGACATGAGGAAGAAGAGAGCCGTTTCCAGCAAGGGGAAGTCCCTCAGCTTAGTGAACTTGGTCACGTGATGAAAAGTCAAGGAGCAAAACAAGAGGTAGCCCAAACACAGTCGACCTGCAGTGTACAAATGGAAATGAGGTAAGAAAGACATCGCTGTTTAAACTGTATAAGTAAAAAAGCATTGTTCTATCTCATTGTGCAAGGACACAATTCAGGCTACTCCTATTGGAATAACAACAACAGCTTTTTTTGGTTCCAGGTCAAATGAGACTTGAAGCTGCCCATATAATGATTCAACAGCAGCAACTTAAATGAGTGAGATAACCTCTGCTTTAAAACCCTCTCGTGTTATTCTGTTTCTGCCTATCTGCCTATGCATACCGGTGTATATAAAAGTACATTATTTAATGGTGAGCAGCGGGTGAAAGGATATGAGAGCCGTCATGAATCCAGTGGCCACCCCAAGAGCAAAGGATCCACTAAAGACGCCAAGGAAGACGCCGAAGGATTTCAACATGGCCATGGCCTCAAAGCTGTGGCTGTTGTCTCCTGCGGGCTGGTACGCCCCAATGGAGCTGAGGGGCAGATAGACAGAGTACGAGCAAGTAAAAACATTGACATGGAAAAAATGAAATAGGCACTTACTAAGGAGCCAGAAAGGGGAACTGGCGACATGTCAATCACATGCTCTCATAAAGAAACAAACAGAGATTTCAAAGTCAGGCATCAAATCAAACCTGCAGCAACCCAAATCCAATAATGGCTGATATCAACAGCCTGGTGTTTATCTGATTTTGTATAAATTTAGAAGATTTTGGTCTCCCCTTAAAAAAGGTAGCACAAGACTTGAAACACATGGACTGGAGTTGGGTTATACAGTCACAAAAAGGGAGGAAGTTAGGATCTTGCATGCTTAATTCCAACTGGATCTTGGATCTCTCACGGCCATTCCAATATCCAATTGACATCCAATAAGAGTATTAATAAGTAGAGAAACATTATTGTTGAAATTCATTTGATCCTTTTTTATAATACATTATGAACATATTTATAATGCATTATAATGTGATTGTACGTCATTCCGAGTGGTCATTGCTTGTGTTAAGTAAAGTGAAAAAATGAATCATTAAATCTATGCGAGAACAACACACAAAGCGTTGTAATTTTTACATTACTTAAAGCAAACAATAAACACTTAGAGTAACTTATAATTAAATTATAGTGCATTATAACAGTGATTACAATGTATTATAAAAGATAATAATGTATTACAACAATAAGAATTATAAAACGCTATGATCCTTGCAAAAGAATAGTCCGTGAGTAACTAGCAATTATGAAGTATTATGATATGACCTTATGAGTCATTATAAAATGCTTTATTATGTGTTGTGATTATTGTTATAAAGCATTATGAATATGCATGAGTGCTTATAACTACAATTATAAAGTGCTATAAGCAGATTAAAATGCATTATAACTATGTGTCTCATGCATTTTAGACACAGGCATCATAGAAAGGGTTGGCAACCGGTGTATTAAGGTGCTACCCATGACGAGTGGTGCCCAAATGACATCAAGACCAACAACGTAAATCAGTAGCACTAATATTCACCAGTAATAAGCAGGTTACACTCTATAAAGCGTGGCGAAAATGTGGAACATCAGACAGAGAATGGATATGAAAGGGTAACAGGGGAGAGCAGTGATCTTCCTAATGGTTGGTGGTTCAAGGCTACATTCTAAGTAAAGAATATGCATCACAGCGACTGAGTTGAGATGATCAGGTTCTAACCCTATAACTCTGGCAGCACAACCACTCAAACAGCCCACCCACCCACCGGGGAGTGAATGTCTGGTTTTCTCCCAGCCATTCCTCCTCTCTCTCTGGCCAGACTGGGCCATCATCACCCGGGGAGCGCACAGCTCCCGCCCCCCGTCTACCCTCCTTCTCCAAGCGGAGGAGAACACTGCATACATACGTACAGGTAGGCGGTGAATGACACGGACAGGTGAAGGAAGGCAAGCAGTGAAATGACAGGGACTGATGTTAGTACACGTGTCCATTCATATGCAATGTACAACACATGAAGCTGAAGTCGCCGCTAATTAGACTCACAACAGTGCAGGTCGTTAACACAGAACATTTAAGTCTATCTCAAAGCAATACTTACATGCTAATGCCAAATTATTTCTCCTGTGCATACTGGCCATGACAATATTTCTTTCAAATGCAATTCTAATTTAAGTGACGATGAATGAAATGCACAGTCATCGTGCTGTGTAAAAATTAATTTTAAAGTTCTTCTGAAGCTAGACAAACGAAACAAACTGTATAAATATCTTCTAAAGTCACAGTCTTTTAGTTTAGTTACAAGCAATAATAACTCTTGAAATATACATATTGTTTTGAGACAGACTTACAAAAATGTTAAACTATCTTTTAATGTGAAACTACTCTTGCTTTGATGAAATAGAAGTGGACAACACTGTTGTTGCTGCGTGGGCTGTGTGTGTATATATCTGCAGTGTGTAATTAATCAATGCTTACGAAGAGAGTACGATGGCCACAGCATCGTTGAGGACACTCTCGCCAAAGAGTAAAGCATACAGGTCCACATCTACTTTTAGCTCATTGAAGATAGCCAGCACCGTCACTGAGGCACAGAGGAGAAAAATACACTTAAGAGTATAAGACACACAATTACTGTACAGCAGGACAGGAGCGCGAGAAAGGCCTCAAACAGAAAGACTATCGAACAGCCGAAAGCTAACATTGCACTTCCTACCTGGGTCTGTTGCTGAAACGATGGCCCCAAAGAAGAGGCAGTCAGTAAAGTAAAAATCGCCCCCAAGCTGGCCCACAACTTTCATGAAGGACACAAAGCCATACATGATCAGCCTAGGAGGAAAGAAGAATGTGTACAAGTCAAGACACTGGCTCCGCTTGACCAAGTAAAACTAGACAACATCTTCGATCCGTCACTCTATCTCAGTCTGAATGTATGTATTCCAGAGATTAACAAATGACGTACCCAATAACAAAGCAGGAGATAACTGTTCCTATGAAAGCATAAGCCAGGATGGAGCCGATGTTTCTGAAGAAATGTCTCTGGGAAAGACGAGGTCACAGATGTATCAAAACAGAGGCTGTCTAGTACCAGTAGTTAGGATGGGGCCATATAGACAAATATCACAATGATCATAAAAAAGTATCTTGATATGTTTGCATGCGCGTATGTGAAAAACAATCAAAGAATAAATAACAAAGGCCGATGAATAATAAGTAACCGTATCTTCTAAAGATCTCATTTGTGAAAAATCTGAATCTTTAAGTTACATAATTAGTGTGTCATAACTCCGAGTCCTCTCACCCTTTTCAGACTGTAGCCGGCGTGGAAGATGATGGGAGGCAGCAAAATGTTGAAAAACACTTCGGGGTCAAAGGTCACCTGAAGACAGTAGTAAGTTATCAACCAATTGCATCTGTTTGTGTATGCAAACTAGTTAATTAAGATAATTTTTTGCCTGCCAAGGTTTTTATAGACAGAGATTATGCTTAGATATATGTCAAAGTTTGCAGAGGCTGTTTATCACATGATAAGACATATTTTCTCTAATTTGGCACCTTCATACCAGAGGGGCACACACACACACACACACACACACACACAAACAAACTACCACTTGCACCCTCCACTAAATCCCCCATCTGTTCATCCCCTTGCCTTTCTCAGCATCTCATCGTCCTGCACTTGGTGACCTTTGCCACGGCTGACTTCCCCCTTCAGCGTGTACTCGTAAAATCGCCCGCTGACGTTGACCAGCAGAGTAGCGGGACTGGCGTTGACGGCACAACTGAGGACCACGTCACTCATGCTCTGGGGCACGTGGACGCCAAAACGCAGGATCACACCCACCAACACGCCTTCAGGGAAGAAGAGGGAGAGGAGAGAGGGAGGGAAGGCAAAGCAGTTAGCCAGGGATCTGTCGTAAATGATGACAGCGATAATGGCCTTTATTTATATACAGTAGCATTGATCCAAAACACATTTCTGTAAAAATAAATGTATTTGAAAGAGTTTTGCAGGAGGACACTGGTGTTGCTCGTGTGATTCCTTGTTATATTGAAAAACACTGCTTTTAATTATTTGGCTGTGCCAAAGACTTTAGAATCGGGTCTTACAATAAACAAACAATAATATATTGGTGTTAATTGCGAAAAAAAGAGAAGATCTATTCAACCAATTCACAGCTGCTCCTCCCTGCGTACTGAAAATGACTTGACCTCTAATCAGGCAAAAGGATGAGTAGCTTTTTTCGAGCTATTTCGTCTTATATTTACTTCCCAATTAACCCGAGTTAATTAGAGAGGCGACAGACCACAAACTCGAACAAAAAGACAACAAAATGTCAATTCCACAACCCCAATTGTATGTTTATACATAATATTCCCCAGGTATCTTCTCCAAGGTATCTTGACATCTGACAATAAGCTGTCAAATCACCTCACTGGTTAAGGTTGAAGAGTAGTTAATGCATTGCTCGCGTTGCCGCTCCACTGACCGACTTACCGACTGACCTCCCGTTAACCGACCCGTTAAACGTCAGAGGTCTTACCGTATATCATGGCGAGCCCCGTTTCGTGCAGGAACCTGAACCGCCGGTGTTTGAACAGCCATATGGTGAGGATGGTGAGCGTGAGGAGCATGATGAAGATGAGCAGGTTGGCGCTGTCCTGCCGGTGGCTCTCCTCGGCCAGCCGTTCAGTGGCGACGTTGTCCATCGGCTGGCTCTCGCCTCGGCTCCCGACGAGCAACGACGTCAACAGAAAATGCAGCAACGGAAGCGCCTTCGACGGTTTGACGCCGAGAAAGCTTCTCGGTGTGAATCCCATTGTGGCTTTCCGTGAAACGGTTACATTTGCCGTTGAATTAGTAACGGTTTTTGATGGGAAACTGCACCGCTGAGACGAAAAACGGCCGAATGACAGCTTCTTCCGCAGCCGTTATCAAAACATTGTGACTTCCGGTTCTTCAAAATAAAAGCCCGTGAATACTCATAGTCATGATACAAAACAGTGACCCCTACAGGCTGACGTTATCATTACACTAATAAACCAATTAACACAAGGCAAGGCAAGTTTATTTGTATAGCACATTTCAACAACAAGGCAATTCAAAGTGCTTCACATAAAACCATTGAAAGCATGGCAAAAACACAAACAAACTGACAACAAATACAACTAATAAGAATAAAACTGCATCAAAATAGGTCAAATTAAATAAATAACAATAATGACAATTAAAGAGAGACTGAAATTGAATTTGCTGAAATTATTTATAGGGTGGTGTAGTGGCTAGCACTGTCACCTCACAGCAACAGGGGCCCAGGTTCGACCCCCGATTCCGGGCAGCCCTTCTGTGTGGAGTTTGCATGTTCTCCCCGTGGCAGTGTGGGTTCCCTCTGGGTTCTCCAGCTTCCTCCCACAGTCCAAAGACATGCAGCTCAGGTTAATTGGAGACTCTACAATGCCCATAGGTGTGAATGGTTGTCTGTCTCTATATGTGCCCTGCGATAAAGTGGTGACCTGTTCATGGTGTAACCTGCCTTCGCCCAATGTCAGCTGGGATCGGCTAAATAGGATAGGTTTGGAGAATGGCGTGGAAATTATTCATAATAGTGTGTAACTTCAATATACATTATGTAATTGTTACACCTACAGATCATACTGAGTGCAGTGATGAACTTTATTGTGTGTATTATATAAGGCGGTTGTCCATCATCACAAGCTTAAATTAAACATTTATCATTCACACTTTTATCAAAGTGTGATTGATAAATGTGTTTAGAGTCTGTATATATAAACAAGCTTCCACAGTTGATCATACTTTTCAATTGCGCAAGTCACATCTGCAGGAAAAAGTAATGAAATGAATTCACGGAAGGAAGCTTGCTTATAGATCTAATCACCTAATCATCACACACAGGCACTCTTTCACACACATTAAAAATCATATTATCAGTAAAGGGTTGCAAAGCTGCTTAATGTCTTCTTAGGTCTAATTTTTTAGTTTTGTTCTGGATTTTCTGCTTTGGAAAGTTGATACTTTTACTCAATAAATCAGAATAAATATATTTACTTCACTTTATCAAGTATGTGCAGTTACAGTTAACACAACTGACAAGCAAATAAATGAGACCACAGAGGACACATTTCAGGTCGAGGACTTGAGAACTACTGCCAACTCTTACTAAAATATTTGAATATTGGTCTAGTACTCCTTTAATACTTGCTCACCCACATTGTCATTGTATTCATTTTAACTTGATTTCTCTTACTTATAACTTGGATGCAGTTGTAATGGTCTTGATTATGCTGCAGAAGTAGAGTCTATGCATCATCATAAGATACACCATTACATGAGGGTTTTTTAATTACCTTTGATATAATATCAATAATATATACATTTGTATTTCCAGTATTTCATTTGTCCATGTAATTCTTTACAACTGATGAATGACTACACAGAGAGTACCATTTGGAGATGGGCAAAAATGCCTCTATGTTTTCTTTGTTAAAAAAAATTAAAATAAGAAAAGAGAAAAGAGCAAGAAAACCACAGTGACAAACAAGAAACCCTGTTCAATTCGCTGGAAGTTTGCTGAAAAAAGTTTTTTCCAAAAAGTTAATCAGATGTGGGGCTTGAGTTCTTGTACGGATACACATAATACATCCAAATTATACCAATTTGTAAATTTGTTTGTATCTAAATTAAAGGTAGTCCACATAATTATTAAAGAAGATTTAGCAGTTTGCATGTGTGTTGTTGTACACTCTTCAGATGTAAGTATAATGTCTCAATCTTTATTTCTGAAACAGTTTCCTTTGACAGGAAACAAAACCCACAAAGCTCAACTTTGGAACAGCACGCACAAAAAGAGTGAAACTTATCTGGTCAAATGACTTTGACGTGCACAAAGTGTGTTTTAGCTCATAATTGCTCTTGTTAAAAAGGCAGACATGATTCTACACAGATATGCTGTCCATGTAATCAATTTAACTTGAATCCAAGACTTGTTTGTGCACATTTTGATTTGATTCTGTCATAAACAAAATATACATGACACAATTTTCCAAATAATAAAAAAACAACAGAATGTATGATGTAGATTTGTCTTACTTTGCCTTTCTTTTGCCAAGAAATTATGATGGTTAATGGTTTAAAATGAAATTAACCCAAAAAGTGTATGTGCTTTTTGACAGCTGACAAAAACCTTGTGTTGTCACAACATATTCTCACTTTATTATCTTCGAGCTATAATCATTTATAATTGGCCTACAATGTATTTGTCATAGTTTTAAATCATTATTGTAGTTCCTGTGGCCTAAGGCTTTATCAGAGTTACAAAAGAGTGGTTTATTGCCAGTAATTGCTGCCCTACTTCCACGTCATCTCACTGTATTCAACACTCTCCCCCAGGTTTTGAGATATTAATCTCTTAAATTTCTGCCTCCACCATCTTTCTACCACCTGCTCCCCTTCTTCCGCCACTGTTCTCTTCTGGTCTGAAGCGGCAGGTTTCCTATTTAACACAGCTTTAGCACATTTAGTAACTGAAGATCAAAAACCTATGTTCGGCCAGTTACACAGAGCAGTTTATTTAATGTATTGTGTCTAATGTGTATTGGAGACACTTCTTTAGCAGCTTTTGAAAACTGGTAGTGCCACTAATAAACAAAAAATGACGTGAAATTATGTTATAAATGTTCGACGTATGAATGTGTTCTGTGATTGCACAGAGCAATAATCATTTTCTGTAACCTTTTTACCAAATTGCCACTGCCTTCATTTGCATTTTGACAGCAAAGGATATGATTTTCGAAAACACGATGAGCTTTAAGTTGCTCTGCTGTTCACTTACTTCAGCAGTAATGCAGCAATGCATAATGTGTCCACTTTTTTTTTATCACTTAACTAAACACTTTTTATTTATTTTTTTATGTACAAACTGGTTATACAACTGTTGAAATGTTTTTTATTGTAGTCTGTAGTTGCCCTATATATCTATATATATATATAGATCTATATATATATATAGATCTATATATATATATAGATCTATATATATTTAAATTGTCTCTGTGTTACTTTACATTACAGCCATACAGCAGAAGGCGTAACTGCAAAAGTGTCATCTTGATCAAATAAGTAAACAGCTTCCGCTCACAGGAAACAAAACACACTGCAGTCAGATCAGGAGCAGCAGACACAGAAATATACAGCATATGAGCTGTAGAAGCATCCTGTTTCTGTGTGTCACGATGCCTACTCGACTGCTTCTGCTTCTCTGTCTGACGGGACATGTGTTTGCCAGAGAACTACCTGGTAAGAACATTTAAAATAAAAAAAATGTAACTATAGTTGAATTGTGATATTAATAATAACTGTTTTTAGCCTATTTGGATGGTTCTGAGTAGTTATTGAATTTGCTTAAGGGCTTCTGGCATAATCAACATTTGACAAACATAATGTGGAGCTGCTTTTCTTGTTTCAATTTTATATCTAGTATTAGATAATAATCCATGATACAAAAAAACTGTTTTTACAATGTAAGAGTGATTTTTACCATATCCTTTACAACATTCCTAAAAATGAAATCTAATTTAGAATGGTGGGAAGAGCACAATATGAATAGGAAATATGATTAGGCATTCATTTAGTAAATAATCAATCACTTCTATCATCAAATTGAATTAAAATGTCAGTTTATGGTAGCGCTTTACTTCCTTCATCAAGCATATTCCGTGTAAATTCCCTTTGACGTCATTGTGCTTTCATTTCCTCATTGTGTGTACATGTAATTGGACTGCCATTAGTCTTTTACCATTTGCGTGGGTTATAAGAATGTAACCCTATGATTTCTGGTTTCATGAAACTGTTCTGTCTCAACCCACTTCACTTGTCTCTGACAGATGTAGACTGCTTGGTGATGCATATTAAATATGTCCACTGTTCCTGGAATAAGCAGGGGACTCCAGAAGTCAATTACACCTTCTACGGCTGGTTCGTAATTAGTAACAGCAACTCTCACAAAATAAAACACATTTTGCTTCGTCATCTGAATTGATCAAACTGCAAAGAGTAAAATGTTGGACTTGCGTGAAAGATAAAAGTAAAGCAAATTCTTCAAAATAGGGTGTTTTTTTTCATGTGCTATGAACTTCTGGAAGTATGTTACACCACTTTTTATTTTTGTGCATTTATCTGGGGTGCAATCACTTTCCATGCACGATCATGGTTTGCATTCTTAAGTGTGGAACTCAATTCTCCTTATATTATTTCTCTGATCGCCAACAACTGCTACAGTTTATCTTTTTTTTGGTTTGTTTACATTTCAGCCAGTGTCCTATTATTTATCCCTTTTTATAGATTATACATGTATTACATCGATGTCACCAATATTGATATTGGTGACATTAGAGATGTCACACAAATTAAATAAAACATTTTAAATCAAAATCACACGTATTTGCAGAATAGCACACTTTTAGACGTTTGATAAATACGAGTCCTGGTATCAAAAATTTTAAAATCACTCCAAAAAACATAACCACCACACTTTGCTTTGTATGTCAATGTCTAAATTGTGATTTCTCCACAGGTTCCAGGCTGAAAAAAGGAATGAATGCCCCACCTATTTGTCAGAGAACAATATAAACATTGGATGTAACCTGCCCTATAAGGAAGGCCAGAGGTTCACCACATTTGAAACCAAACTGGTACATGGCAATCAGACATCTCAGAGGGAGCATAAACTTAAAACAAAAGGTATGCTTATTCACTGGGGTGCAACACAACATTGTGAGGTACTATAGAATATAGTAAATCAATTAATGAAGGAGAAAAAGTTATATTTGATGGGAGAGATGCAGCACAACTGTAACATAAATGTATAATCTTCTTTTAGGAAAGGAAAAACAATGCTGTTATTTAAACATAAAAACAGAAGAAGAAAAAAAGAAGGAAATTAAAAGGGTGAAAGTATATTGGCTGCCTTGTCTTCACATTATGTATTCTGTATCATTCGATGGTCTGTGTCGTCTCCAGTCAAGTTAAATCCACCAACTAACGTGACTGTCAAGAATGGATCCAACTCCAACCTGTGGCTCAACTGGACACAGGTTAAGTCTAATTGTGTGGAGAGTGAGGTTCGCTACAGGGTCAACAACAAGAAGTGGGAGGTAAGCAGTTTGATGGATCAAAACATCTCTCATCCTTCTTTTTCATTCTTTGTTTTGTTATATTGTCTTCAGTTTGCAACCATCTCTTTTCTCAAATTCATCTTACTGTGCACAGACTCAACTAGTCTCTATCGGGGTGCAGAAATACTGCGTCAACTTGCCCTCCAGCAGTTCCCTGTATGAGCTGCAAGTCAGGAGCAGAATAGGGGACAACTGTGGAATGTCTACTTTCTGGAGTGACTGGAGTGAGCCTGTGTTCTGGGGATTTGGGGGCAACAACAGCACAGGTAAAACTGCAAACTACAAATAAAGTAGCTCACAGTAGCTTGTAGCTGAAAGAGTGACGTAATCAATAAATCTATCAGGACAGTTAACAATGTGGGATATCATAAACACACTAATAGGATTTTTTTTGTAAGTTATATCTGATTGACAATGGGTAGATATTTGGGTGAAACATAGCATTGGGGTAGGTGTTGTGAGTTGTATGTAAATATGAATATAAATGTATGAGTTATACACAATGTGTAGGACAATATTAGTGTACATGTCTTCCTATTTTGGACATGTAACATTCATTTCTCCAGCACATGGGCAATTTTTCCAAAAAGTTGAACCAATGTGTCTCATGGGATTCAATTAGGGAATTAAAGGGTAACTTTGGTATTTTTCAACCCGGCCTCTATTTCCCCTTGTTTTTGTGTCTAAGTGACAAATGGTGACAACATTTTTTGATAATATAACCCAATCTGCTCCTCCATCCACGATCACTTTCAAAAAGGTGGGGGATGAGGGTATAGGCGAACATGAAACGCCCACTTGGGAAACAGGCGTATACCATTTCAAACCACTGGTGGAATTTGTAATGCGTCATCTCTGTTATAAAGAATTGGAAATGCAGGGGTGTTCTTTGGTGGAACCAAGTCTCGCTCAGAGATGTCTCATTCTGATATTGTGTGTCGCACCGACATTGTCAAAGTCAGCCAAATATTCAGCAATGACATTTAAAATATTTTGGACAACACTTAGCTTTCTGTACTCCGGCACAACAAACTCTGACAGCACCGGCACTCTTCTCTCCAACTCTCACCGCTGTGACACATGACACAAAAACATATAGAAAGCAAAAATGAAATAAAACATTTGAATTCTCTCTACGGTCCTTTCCATAATGTTGTCAGACATTTATAATAATAATCAGTCTGTCAGTGGCAAAAACAAACCTTTTTAGTGGACGTTAATTGACGGTGCACAATTGCACAGATCAAATGCGTTGCAGCCCGTTTAGTGGCTGCCGTCTACAGCGGTATTCCTTAATACGCGACCAATTTCAACAATTGTTGTGCCCATTAGTCACTTAAACACAAAAGCATAGAAAAATAAGGTTTTGGGACAAAAAACAAAGTTACCCTCTAATTCCAAAATGAGGAATTGACATTTTGACAATAATGCGTAGTGTTTGTGGATGTATGCTCTCTTCTTTGTTTGTCCAAGGTTGGTAAATGAGTTTTCAAAGCCAGAACTGTAATTGAGCAGCTAGTAATAGTTACCCGAGGCCATAAAAATCATCAAATTCTCAGTATCTGATGGCCAATATGGCCAAAAACCTGACTTATTTGTCCTTAAATCAGTACACGGTCATTTGTCAAATCAAACTCTGCTATGCATTTCTATTACTTTACCAAAATAAAGATTATTAAACATGGTTTTAACCTGCTGCTCTGCATGGGTACACAATAGCAAACTGCTGTATGAGCACATACGTTGGCGCACAAAGCGAAAGTACAAGATTATGAAACAACAACAATCCATATCTCTCTCCCCCTCACAGACCCCAATCAAATGAACAGTTCGATGTCTGTGTGGACCCCCGTGCTGTACGTGGTGGGGGCTTTCGTCCTCATCCTACTGGTCACGCTGTTGCTGCACCATGAAAGGTGGGTCACTTGTAATGTTTAAATGATGGTAGCTATGTGATTATAGTGTACTACAGAGTACCAGCAATGTGCATTCTTATTTCCTCAGTTTTTCATTCATTTTTGACGTTTACCTAATCAAATGGTTATCAATTGTTATTGTGCTGTAAACAGGTTAATTGTTTAAAACAGCAGTACGTATAAGTGATGGCGGGTGATTTGGTAATGCACTTTCAATTATTTGACATGTAAGGGCATTTGTATTGTAAAGTAGAATATTCCTTTAACCTCGCTCAACTACAGGGGGGAAACAAAAGTAATGTAATGAGCTTTGATCATGTGAGTGAAAATGAGCCTACCTCCCGTACAGAATCGGAATCATCTTCATCCCTGTGGTTCCCAAGCCATCCCCCAACCTTCACAACGTCGAGGTTAGTAGCATCCAGAGTTTTTTTTTATTCATAAGTTAATAAAACTAAAGACCAAAACACTGCGGTCATTGAAAGACATGTACAAGACAGACATGTACCATGATGTGAGGTGAGAGCAAAACAAGTCATGCATCCTCTCTCTTTTTTAAAGGATTGGTTTCAATACCCCAAAGGCCTGAAAGAGAGTTTTAGCTACAATGAGCGTCCCTGTCTCGTCCGTGAGTACTGCCATGTCTCCCAGTCCGAGAGCGAGGACTGCTCGGTCTCCAGCCCTGTGAACGAATCGGACCTGTCCACCTCCTGCTCCTGCTCCTCCTCCTCCTCCTCCTCCTCCACCTCCACCTCCACAGTCTCGACTGAGGAGGAGATGGTTTCTGTTTAGGAGGCATCTCAGTCAAAGATTACAATGCAGATCTCCTGCATGAGTGCAAAGATCAGAAAATTGGGAAAGGATGTTTTTCTTCCCCTTATGAGAAGAAACCAGATATCTGTTTGAGGAACTTAAGCAATTGATTAAATTAAAGCTATTAATGTTTCTGAATACCAACAACCTAATGCAGCAGTTATAGTTTAAAAAAAACTCTCCTTAAAATGCCTTATCATATTAGTTTATTTTACCACAAATAAATAACTCTGAATCACTTCATTTATATATCACTTTTCATGAGTGATATACAGTTCAAAAGTTCCTCTTGAAAACATGCTTCAAGGTATAAATATATATCAAGTACTTGTCAGCCACTTTGAGGCGACAACATTTACTGTACAGTTTTCTCTTTCTTTATTAGTGGTCGGTGCATTCCACCTCAGAGGAGAACAAATTTAAGTTCCCCTCACATGTCAGGAAAAAAGGGTATTTAGAACTTTTACTTCCTCTCATCCGTTTTAATCCCTGATTTAAGCATGACTGTCAGTTAACATCCGTAAAAGTCTTAAAAACGTCAGCACAGTTATTCCTAGAACATAAACTTTATTATTAGAGACAAATACTTCACATGACTGAACTTCATCATTGTGTCATTTTTGTACCATGTTTCTTAAAAACAAAAACCCAGCTTCACGATGGTGATAACATGAATGTAACTTCAGCAGAGGAGGAGGAAAAGCCACACTAACAATCAGTAAATGAGCCTCTATATCAGCAAAGAATGACTTCATTGGACACTTACAGGATGATAGAATAGTAAAATCACTGACGTCACTTCACTTTTTGCCTCAGTTAGGTATTTTTTCTTTATCTGCAACTTTTAAGTGTTATTCTTCTGCCTAAATTGAGTTTAGCAATATGATTTTGATGTGCATTGACATGTGTATATTCTTTCATGTATTTAACCTTTTATAAGATGTTATGTAATGAAACAAATCCATAAGTCTAAATCCCAAAATAGACTAGTTTATACAGAGTGCTGCACTAGGAATGTGAAACCAATTTTATAGACTCAGTGCCAAGTTTTTAAAAGTATTACTCTCACATGACCTTGACTCTCTTCTGAGTTGTATGACATTGATAACGTCTAATATTCCAATATTCACAATTTATTCAAGTACTGACAAATAAACACAATATGTAATGGCCAAGAAGGCAGCATTCATTGTACATTCAATCGACCAGTCAATCATCTTGTATCCTTTATAAATGTTTTTTAAGCTGTAGCTTATGAACTATTGGCTTTTTTAATCACTTACTAATGCCATCTGCAAATTGAGGTTGTCAAGTCTGGAAATCTCTTACTCCTACAACACAACACAAAATCTGTTTATAATTTTAAATACTGGATGTTATATTGTAAATCCCCTTTTTTATTGATTTATTAACATTTATAAATGCAGACTTGATGGGTTATTAGAAAGTGAAAGCCCTTTAGCATCTATTAATGGATTAAAATATTTATAACAGCATTGTATACCAAATTGAATGATAAATGCGAGCCTAAATGAGTTTTCACAAACTGGCAACCCAAAATGTGTAGTTATTACGGCCTTAAAATTGGTCATAAGTAAATAACTCATTATGCAACAGAAAAGCTACTCCAGTAGTTAAACCCTGTAATAAATGACGGCTCATGAGAAAGTGGCAACACAGCATTACAATAACAAGATGGTATGTTAGCATAGTAGGTAAATATAACAATAGTTTCAACCTAGCTTCATCATTTTTATATTCCTATAAATGTGTATGTTATCTTAATTCAATTCAATTCAATTACATTTATTTTGTATAGCCAAAAATCATAAATGACAAATTTGCCTCAGAGGGATTTACAATCTGTACACATACGACATCCTCTGTCCCGGGGCCCTCACATCGGTTCAGGAAAAACTCCCCCCAAAAAAAACTTTAACAGGGAGAAAAAGGGAAGAAACCTTGGGGGGAGCAACAGAGAAGGATTTCTCTCCGCGGATGGACAGAAGTACAATAGATGTCATGTGTACAGAATGAACGACATTACAGAGTTACAACACATTCAATGAACATGACAGAAATTATTCATATAATGAGAGTAATAGTCATGATGAAAAAGTTACAACTACCAGAAATAACAGCAAGAGTGGATACTGTAGAATAATAATGATAATAAAAGTAGTAATAGTATTGACCATACTAATTGCAATGCAATTAATAACAATGATAATAGCAATCTTAATATCTTTGAATGTACTTTTTGAGGTTGTTTTTTGTAACCTAACGTTTTTCATGTTTAGGGTCTGTGTCCTCCATCCAGTATATATGCCATGGAGGCTTTCTGTCATGACTCTGTTTGTGTTCAATAAATACAACGCCACATGTCTATTCACGTCTACGTTTCTGTTGCACATGATTTATATGATATATGAGCCTCGTCCACTGCAGTTACCTCCCTGTCCGTTAGAGGGCGTGCACACGGAGAAGAACCAAGTCTACGCACGTTTCAGATTCATGACGGGAAGGGCGCAGGGCAAGTGGCCCCCGCGAGAAGAGAGCGCGATACGAGGCAGCTAACGCTACTTCCCTAGCTGAACCGATCGGCTATCGCAACCGATTGATGTCTTCAGATGAGATTTAACACATCGCCGTGCATTTAGTTGGTTTCATTCGCCGTTTTGTCGTCCGAAAATCGCAACCCGACAACATGACAGATCCCTCGGTGGCCGACACCCGCCGGTTGAATTCCAAGCCCCAGGACCTGACGGACGCGTACGGCCCCCCGAGCAACTACCTGGAGATAGACGTCAGCGATCCACAGACCGTTGGAGTTGGACGGAGCCGTTACACGAATTACGAAGTCCGCATGCGGGTAAGGTGTTCAACCGCCTGGTGTTGCAGTGGGTGGCTTGTATTTGCCAAGCTAACTGACAACTACGGGGTTGTTGCGAGCTAGTTAGCACGAGAGCCCAGCGACCGGGCTGTGACGTTGACGGTTGGGCTCCTGCAGGAGGTCAAGATGGCGCTCCAGTGAAAAATCAAGGACCGGGGATCGTCAGGGGCCTGCGAGAGCCTGTGAGGTGTAACTTTAGTGGGTGGTAGAAGTTTGGTGAACACACCCGGGAATGTTGTAACACCGTCTGCCCCCCTTACGCGGGACGCACGGACGGTGTTTAACAAGGTTATACGTCTTAATGTGTGTCTGTTTGTCGACGACGACGTTAAGAAACATACTTTGAACAGACGTTACTTCTGTCCGTTGAACGTGTGAGGAGAGTCACGTCAACGGCAGACGCTAACGGTTGACGTGTGAGATAAACGTTACTAACAAACCCAACAAAGAGAAATGATGGGGAAACATGTCGCCAGTTATGAAAAAGGGAGAAATTACATGCAGGGGGAAGTTTGTTACTCAAAATAAGTTTAATTCATCGGTCGTTGTTCCTATAACGGTAGTTATTAGGTAAAGATAAGTAAGATAAGATGCGTAATGATAGGAAGTTTAACTTCTCCCTAAAGTAAACGGGCAGTTGAGCTTGTAAGAGTGTGTTAGAAAATAGCTGACACTGCTGAATTTCAAGGAAAACATTTCCAGGAAGCAGATGCTAACGTGACATAATTGTGACTTGTCTTTACTACCATTTGAAATGTTGGTGACTCTTATTATAATGTGTCTATTATAATGTTAACATTGGACTGTTTCGTCATTTGAATGTTTTTTTTTTTTAAGTCATTCACATAGGCATGCAGGTTTATTACCATCCCATGTGATAGTTTCTTGGATCAGAGGTCGGGTTAACTAGTTTATTTTTTGTTGACTTGCATATTCAAATGCAACAGACACACATAAACAAAACAGACCAGTCTATGTTCAATGACGCCGATTTTCTCTGGAAAGCATTGTTTTATTACACTCCACTTACTGACAACTAACTACGGTGAATCATGCGAAAGTCATGCAAAGGGATCACTATAAACTCTAACCACGGAAGCAGTGAGACATACTAAATGAATGAAACACACACACGCGCGCACACACACTCTCTTCAATCAAACTGTAAACTTTTTAGCGTTTTGAGAAACAGGTTTACACAAAACCTGTTAAATTAAATTTCAAATAAACACATGAAACAAGGTTAGAAATCATAACTTTTTATGCACAAGCCATTGATTGAAATTTACAGATAGAACTAGTGTTTAAATTAATTTTGATATTTGATAACCATTTGCTGCTCCAATGTGAGGATTTGTAGCTTTTTTTCTCTTTCTTTAAATTATAGTAAATTGATTTTTCTTTGGGGTTTTCACTGTTGGTAGGACATAACCGTTTGCTCTAGGAATTTGGCATTTCTCCCTATTTGCTCACATTTGGTTTATTAAATGTCCATGAAGTAATCTATATTGAAAATAAACTTACGTTGCAGCACCAGATACAACTGTAGAAGTATATAGAGATAATTAACTGCTTTCTCATGTCAAACTAGTGTACTAGTCTAGTTGTTTGCTTTTATGCCATTAATTAAGTCAAATCATGGTGGTAAGAGAATTGTTTTTGTCACACATTTGCCTCTCAAAGTACCTCCTCAATGCCTCCCAGCACTCATGACAGTCCAAATAATTTTATTTAATATAAATCGAGGGCTGTTTTTTTTTCCTCTAATTCTACTTCTCTTTTTAGACAAACCTTCCCATTTTCAAACTGAAGGAGTCCTGTGTGAGAAGAAGATACAGTGACTTTGAGTGGTTAAAGATTGAGCTGGAAAGAGACAGTAAGGTGAGTGAGCAATTACGTGCTGCAGTCTAATCAGTTAAGCAGGCTGGCTGTTCAAACTGGTAGTTATAATGATCTAATAAGGGACAATGTTAATGTTGCAGGTGGGAACATATAATCCTTTTAATTGATTTAAAAAGTAGGATTCGGATGTATTTTTTTTTTCTCTTCTGTGTTTATATTGTTGATGGTGAAGTTTTTATAGTGTCCTCCTTATTAAATGTGTTGAATTTGTTTAAATGGCTCTGCATTGCCATTCTAAATAAGTTTATTACTTAGCTGGAACTCAAATATGTTGATGTAACTGTCTGCAATTTTGAATTTCCAGAACAACGAGTGTGGACTTTGAAGTTCATATTTTGGTGCATATTTGTCATTTTTTCCTATTATTTGTGCTGATCCCAACACCTTCAGATTGTAGTACCATCTCTGCCGGGCAAAGCCCTGAAGAGACAGTTGCCATTCCGCGGCGATGAGGGCCTTTTTGACGAGTCCTTCATTGAGGAGCGGCGATCGGGCCTAGAGCAGTTCATCAACAGGTCAGTAAGTTCAGCCCTAAATTACAGTGAACACACTTTGTATTCTCAGATGTAAATCAATCAAATGTATTTGTCACCTAAAATGTGTTCATGTGGAAAATAATGGCTTGTTGACAAAGGAGCTACAGTAATTGATTTTATGGGATGGTTCAATCTTGTAAAGCTTGAGCTGTTGTTCTGTAAGATTTCTAGCCACAAAACGTGTTATTATAAGTAGAATCAGTAATTGCCAAAAATGTCCAGCCCAACACGACACTTGACCTAATCTGTCTTTCAGCGTCAACTAACTAATCCACAGTTGTATCTCACCAGTCTCCATGAAAAGCACTTAAAACAAGTGAATTTTGTCTCTTGTCCGTCTGTGTGTATATTTCTGCAGAATTGCAGGTCATCCTTTGGCCCAGAACGAGCGCTGTCTTCACATGTTTCTGCAAGAGGAAAGCATTGACCGCCACTACATTCCTGGAAAAGTATGAAACTAGAGTTACTAAGGGAGGTGGGGGCCTCTTTCTTCCCACTATTTTCTCTCTCTCTCTCTATCTGTCTATCTATCTCTCTATCTATCTATCTCTCTATCTCTCTCTCTCTGCGCATTTTCCATTGTATAAGTCATATTAACTTTGTCTTGAAGTTAGAGTATGTTCTTCTTCTATACATCAGGACATGTTGATAGTGATTCAAACCATCTCCGCTGTGCATTTGTTTTATAAGCGCACCATAAGGAAAGCCCCGCAGTATTAGGGATCGTATCGTGAAGATTTGGCACTTAATCACAATTTTCAGGCTTAAAAATGATGTTCGATACATTCAGTCTTTCCCTGATGAGTGTCATATATTCATGATTGTATATAATGTCTAAATATGGCACCAATGTGCAACATACATGCAGCCTATAAATGAAAGTTCTGATCCTGTTTTGTTCTTTTGTTTTGTTTTTTTAGGTATGAATGAAGTAAGTTTGCTTTATTTGATCCTGTCGCAAGAGCTTTCTGGAAGTTAAAGGTGGCTGCATGGGCACTGTAAAGACCAAAGGCGATAGTTCACAAATACTTAAGTAGAACAATTATAATACCATATTTAAACTATCGCAGAGATATGACTGCAAACTGTCACTCTGTGCTGCAAAGGGAAGAATGTTCTGCAAGCCAGTTTTGCCTTAACCATTATCATATATGAATGTGAAATCTCATTTACAGTTGAAAGGTTTTAATTGGTAATAAGTGAACGAGAGTTATTCAGCTGTTTCTTCAAAACTGGCTTTCAGAAGTTTCTCACTCCACCAGTATCGGGCCACTACTAGTGTTTTTGAGTTACGTGAACTATTGTTTACTGGGGATAAGTACTGTACATCACCATTGACGAGCTCTTTGTGAAACATTTCTCAAACTAATTCTGATACAATGTCATTGTCAACTGCACTAATCATTGACTGCATGGCAAAATTTGCACGCTTTCTCTGCAAAATATTTGTCTGTGTCACCCTGCAACGTTTTTTTTTTGTTTTTTTTATATATACATGCCTGTGATCACCATCTTATTGTTCAGTCTGTCGACTTAGAGCTGTATTCCCCTTAATTCAGTTTCTACAGACATGGATATGTGTGATTATTTTTCTTTCTGTGAATAGTATTACAATGTTGTGCCATTACATTAGTCAGTGCATCAGTAGATTTTGAGATTCACAGCAATGACCAAATCCATATAAGCTTGAACATGTCTCCATATTATTTCTCATGTCTGTCTCTTTCTCTCTCTTATTGCAAAGACAATACAGACTGCTGCACCTGCCCCATGTACATTTATTTCGACATCACGTCATTATATAGCTGGTGGAAATGTCAGAACTGATAAGTATCAACAGTGTTGGAAAAACACAACTATTGCTCCTGGACAAAACTAAGAGATCCAATGTATAAATTGTTTGATGTTGTGTCTTTATTCAGTCATTCCACATACACTATGTACATTATTTTTGATTCAGTAATCACTGCAAAAGAAAACATGTTTCCATATAACCTTTTTGTCATAGCTATATATATATTTTTTTTTTTACAATTGATTATGTTTTCTGAATGTCTTTTTAAATTGCATTGATCAAGTTTAAAATGAGGGTAATTTCCTGCTTTGATTAATGTCTTCTTTTGCTGGCGGAGATGTGATTTTTTTTTTTTGACGATAACCTCCCAAAGTCGAGCAACATGTAGCATCATGACAAAGACAGTGACATTTCGTTCCAGTCAATATTTCCCCCTGAGTTTTATGCTCTGAACATGCTCTTAGACAGGATTGTTTCATGATTAATTGTTTTAACTCTGCTGTTACGTCATCATGCCTACACTCTGGCTGTGTTGTCAAATCAGCTATTGGGAATGTTAAGTTGGGTAAAAAAACATATCTAAGCACTGTGACAAGAGGTTCATTATATGAACAATATTTCATTGTTTAAAGGCGTAATCAGCATCTGGTTTAATGATCTGAAATAAGGCTTTATTCTGCATTTGTTTTATTTAGGCTTTATTCCGCACTTCTTTTCTTTTTCTTCTTTTTTCTTGTAAGGTGTATTAACACATGTTATCATTGCAGTTCCATTATTGGTGACGAGGAACTTCCTTGTTAATTCTGTCCTCCAATTAAATTCCCTGCTGCCTGCTGTTTGATGTCTACATGTGTCTTTTCAGTTTTAAAGAGGAGAAATAGAATCCGTAAAACTCACCTTCCAGTTTGTGATTAGTGTGTCACACCGAGAAGCAGTGAGACGGATCAGAGAGAGTCATGGGAGCTGGATGAATGACCTAATTTAACAATGAAATGGGAAAGGAGCATGATGAGGTTGAAAACCCTTGAGCACAAATATTGGATGAAGATTTTCTTGGGATAAATGTTGCAACTTGTTCATGAAGATGTTAGTACTTGTTGAACATTGTTTGAAACTGTCAAACCGTAGTGTTTACTCTTGGACTGGTAAGTAAGGGAGTGTATGGAAACGACTGGTGTGGTGAGATTGGGTTATGTTTCACTTTGGAAAAATGCAAGGCTGTTTCCAGCATAATTAATTAATACATTTTAAACACTCCCTGTGACTTAAAGCAAAACTACAACCCCCTCTACAAAACAACATGTTTTGAACATGTATTGAAAAGCAGCCATTCACGACCACTAGACCGCAGGTGCTACCAAATGCTTAGATTATTTTTCTTCAGTACAGGTACAGGTTATTTTCATAACTAAATTTGCTCAAGAATTCACCTAAATAAAAAGTCACATTTCTTCAACATTTCTTAATTAACAATGACTATCAGGCAGAGATGAGCATGTTTTCACTTTTAGCCAAGTTCCCTTGGATTAAGTGACAAAATGTTGTAACATAAAAGTGAAGTGGCAGACAATCTTCCCCAGTAAATGCTCCTAAACTGAAGTGAGGATATACATATGACCCTGAATACAATAAATCTGGATTCATAATGGCAGGCAGTGATGGGTGAGATTAAGCAGAATATTTATTTTATATTTATAATTATTGCTGACAGTTGTATAACACATATTCACAGCCCATTTATATGTTTATATATATATATATATATATATTTCTTTTTTTTGGTGAAGTTTTTTTTTTCTCATTTATTTCAGAAGAAGCTCCTCAGACTTTTTTCAACTATCAGAAGTTGTTTCAAACTATATCTCAATGGAACTTGTCATGTGCTGCACCAAAGCTCACATTAATAATGCCGTAATACAGTGACGGATCTGTTTTCCTCAACATATGGTAAAGTGCATCTTAATGAACCATAACACAACTGCAAATTGGTTTTATGTAACTATTAAAGAGCTGTAGGTAAACTTTTATTGGTAACTATTTTGATAATTTGACTAATCACTTCTGGCTTTTCAAATATGAGGATTTGATTCACTTTCTTTGTCAAATAATTGTGAACTGAATAACTTTTTGGACTGTTGGTCAGATAAAACAAGCAATTTTATATCTTATATTACAAATGTTTTTTACTTTTGTTTTTTGTTTCAATTGTATAGCACTTTGTAACTTTGTTTTGAAAGGTGCTATATAAATAAAGTTGTTATCACTAATTTGAAGACACTTTGGGAGTGGGAAAAGTGTTTTCCACTATACTTTCTGGCATTTTATAGACAAAACTGAAAACAGATGAATCACTAATAAAAATAACTGTTTGTTGGAACCCTCCTGATAAAGGAAAGCTAATACATATAAATAACCTGAGCACATTTTTAGTGCAGTAAATTGAAGAAATACAGGAAGGAAGCCTCATAAGTACAGATTGTGGCTCTTCAGTCGCAACACTGGGTCTTTTTGTTTCCCTAAACATGGATTGTAAAGTCCTCTAATCTTTTTATCGTTGTAGCTCGCCTTCAGGAAATACAGGGATTAACAGGGGAAGAGGAATTCTGGCCACAGGTGGATTAAAGTTTTCCCAGAATAGTGATCTTGTGATGTCGACCTTGACCTGCAGGTAAGAGTATAGGCATGACTGTAATTGGACACAACTGTAGCATCCACGAAAATGAGAAGAGAAAAAAAAGGAACATTAAACTGTTCATACAGTTTGGTACCTGTGTTGCACTGAACTGCGCAGGGTTCCCTGTAAGAAGAATATGGGAAGAGTCAGGTTTATTTACACATCCCTAAAATCACAGGGATTTCTCTGGAGGGCTTTACAATCTGTTCCAGCATATGACTCCTTATATCAGCGGGCTCAAACATACTGGATGACTTCGCAATGTGGGAAACTTAAAGAGAAGTCCTTAAGTCCAAATCAAAATAAAAAAGCACTGCCATTCCTATTGGTCCCGCTGTACGTATTAGAGTGTTAGGCCCTATATGCTGATGTAGATACCACCTATTTACGTACAGGCCACGTAACACAACACTGTCAAGCAAAGGTTACTGTTCATGCAGCAGCCAACGATGGAGGTAAATGTGCTTGGTGTGTTCATCTTTCAGTGTTCAAGGAATATAATATTATATATCATAGCGGAAAATACAAGAACTTGCAAGGACAAGTGAGAGCAGAGAAGACGCATTTATTTCTGGCAGGTTTGAGGAAACAGCGGTCTGTTTTTAGTCGTAGCCGAGACATCTCGGGCTGTTCGTCGTCTTTTTTGGAAGTGAATCGTGGACGTTTTCATACTGTGCAATGAAAGGGAAACATTAGGAGGTGTTGTTAGTCATAGGTTAGTATTAAATGTTTTACTTGTCCGGCTCACTTGAGATGAAATTGGGTTGTATGAACAAAAAATAGTTTGACGCCCCTGCCCCATATCCACCCTAGATTCAAGTAATAAAAGGTGAGAAACCTCCAGAAAGAGCAGCCGAGGAGGGATCCCTCTTCGGGGATGACACAAGCCCGTAATTTATGAGTACACAGAAGTAGAAGTAGAAAAAGGTATTTGATTTTCTTTTTCGGACGCACATACCGACCCTGGCCTCCCTCATCAGTGAGAACTGTGACCTACAAAACTAGTGAGCTTTGAAGTGCTGGCCTTGTCCTGAGTAATGAAAGTGGGCAGACAGGACGGGCAGAGTAGGCCAAGGCAGAGATTAGGGGCTGTTTAGTTAACAGTTCTAACACAGGAGCCCAGTGTGCAGCCATGACGCCTCTTGTGTTTGCAGAGACACCCAGTTGGATTAGCTTGATAAAGTGGAAGTAAATTGAAAGAGCACCCCAAAGCAGTGTGACTGGGCAAGTACAAAGGGGGAAACGAGTGGCTACTAGAGTACCATCAGACAGAGTTCGATGGATACGGGGGAAAATGCACAATTATTATTTATTTTTTTTAGGTTAATTCAGGTTATAGTCCCAAAAAAAAAAAATCCAGCCTTTCCCAAGAACAGAAACAGAAGTCCAAACCTTTACAAGTAAGAAGGAAACAATTTACACGAACCAACAACAATTTAACAGTATAAAAAAATACAGCATTTCAATTGGTTGGTGTGTACGTGACTACGTGATTTATTCACACAGATTCCTCATTCCAAAAGCCCTTAGTTTTAGTTTTTAGTTCTATCTACTTTCTGATATGAAGTCACCGTAGTAAGTAAACATGCCATAAGTAAAATTAACCTCTAAGCCACAGTCAAAATGTTGTGTTCCTTCACAGAGCAAAGTAAACTGCTGCCCCGGGGCTTCAGGTTTACACAGACCCCAAATACCTGTTTTACTGTGTGGCAGGTGCTTTATGGTAATTTTATGTATTTCAAAGGTAATATGCAACACTAAAGCGCCATATTAGCTAAAGGTTTGGCACTTTAGTCTTGTATATCGCAATCTATCCAGGGCACCCCATGGCTGAAATTAATTAAAAAAAAAATGTTTTTGCAGAATCGATTTTTCAGATAAAAGAAATCATATTTAAATGAGATCACTCATTTCCACATTTTATGGTCTTGCAACAGACTGAATTACGCTCAAGAAACACTGAATGACTTTTACAGTAATATGATAAAATTATCTGAAATCGTCAGCGCAAAAACTATGGGGTGAAATACTACGGAAAAACAAATGGAGACGCTCCCTGCGATGTGTTAGCACAAGGCGTCATGCGTCCTTTCAGACCACAGACAAGCCCATATATTCCATGTTTCAACTCATGTAATGCGACCTCTGTCTACGACTCTGATCTCTGCAGGGTTCATGTGGGTTTGATATTCCACAGTTCAGGTATAAAAAGGTGAACAAATGTTACGACCAAGTTAAGAGTTATGATACATTACTAACCTAGTCCGCTACAGAATATACAGTCAGACAGTGTAGACAAAGATGAGATTGACAGCCTTAAAGCTACATAAAAGGGAAAATTGTTTGTTATGGGGAGTTTTAAAATGCACCATATTGTTATTGTTGAACACCGGAGCCCCCCATCGCTGTGTGCACAGCCCCTTCCGGTTCACGCTGTACACCCACGACTGCGACCCCAAACATGAAGAGAACTCTGTTGTGAAGTTTGCGGATGACACTACCGTCATCGGCCGGATTACAAACAACAATGAGACTTCATATAGAGAGGAAATCAACAATCATGCAGAGAGGTGCTCAGAGAACAACCTGCTGCTCAACGTCAGTAAAACCAAGGAGCTGAGTGTTGAATTCATAAAAAAGGAGGCTAAGACGCACAGCCCAGTCTACATCAATGGAGCTGAGGTGGAGCAGGAGCAGGTTATCAGCTTAAAGTTCCTTGGAAGCCACATCACAAACCACCTGACGTGGTCCTCACTTCCATGCTGGTGAAGAAAGCTCATAAACGGCTGTATTTCTTAAGGAAACTTAAGAAGGCAAAATCCCTGTGCCAAGTTCTTGTCAACTTTTACAGGGGAGCAATAGAAAGCGTCTTCAAAGTTAAAAAATGTACTTTCAATCCCAAGCCAAAATGGAAATTGGAACATTTACATGTTCATGTGAGACGTCAAATACTGTAAACTAAATATACCTTGTGGTGAGATTGTTTTGTCTACAATGTTTTAGGTAGGCTTGACAAGAAACTGTGATGATTTGTTTTGTTTTAAAGCTTGGGTAGGTAACATTGGAGAAACCAGCTAGAGTAAGCGAGTTTAAAAAAAGAAATATATATATATATATAAAACCCAAGGACTCTTTTCCAATGAAAGAAGCTAGCAACAAAAGCTCCAAAAGTCTCAAAATCGAGAAAGTCCCAAGTTAGCAACACTGCCCTTCAGGCCTCGCCCCAAAAAATTATCGTTAACGTTTACGTATCATAATGACCACAAACATCTCTTTTGAGTAATGCCAGCTATCTGTCAAGCTAGCAGCTTGCGGAAGACTCTCATCCAATCAGACTTATTGGATTTATTATAGTCCTTTTTTTTGGCAGAGCATTTGATTTATTAATTGCTGTCAGGATGTAATGATAATTTCAACAAATATAACAAACAATACTTCCAAAATGAATTACCCGCCCTAGATATACGTTTATTTTGCCCCTCCAAAATGTCCCACTCCACACATATTCTGATTTAGTGATACTTTAAATAAATGTTTGTTTACATAAAGTGGTTGCAAAAATAAATTAATAAGGATAAATATTTTTTTGTTGACGTTGATAAATACTATAATTCAACTCTGATGCCACATATAGTTCATGCTGCATCAGCGTACATTAATTTGAAGTAAGTTTTTGTGCCCCTCATTTACATGCATGATGTCACAGTATGTCATCATACACAGGGCAGATTTTGAGACGGGATTTTATATGATGATGCTTCAGCCGGTGAGTGACACAAGAATAAAATGTGTAAAGTTTGTGTTTCGACACCACCACTGACCCTTCAACATTCCCAGGTCACGAAGTGCAAAATGCACATGAAAGAAATAGTTTGAGTTTCCCTCCTTTTCTTTGAATCTGCAGAACAAAGATACAGCGGATATAGTGTGCAGAGAATAGAGCCTGTACATAGCTCTCAGAGGGGGCGGACGCTGACGCGAGGAGTCTATATATGGGCATCCTACTACGGAAAATCACGCGCACACAAACTCTCTCTCTCACGCGCGCGTACTCATTTTCTGTATCTTAAACACTTGTTTTACTTATTCTTATTTGCTCTGTCGTTCAAGCTTGTATACGTGGACCAGAGCACTCCATCTTTATCAGAAACGTAAATATTGATATATTAATACATTCTTACGTCTGTAATTCCAGTCAAGAAGCGTAGAGCTCCACCCCCGCCCCCTGTTGCGTCATAGTTGTACACACCCCGCCCCCCTCACGGCGGATCAAAAGCACACACACGCTACACAGAGCGGGATATTTCATCAGCGACCACGGTTACATCCACTAGCACCCAGAAGACTGTACAGGTAATGCCCTTCATCATGTGTCATTCATACCATTTAACTTTCTTTTTTTTTTTTATTTAAAAAAAAATCTTGTGGTGACATTTTATCCGTTTATTGGACTTGTTAGTGGTCTGACGCAATCCTCCCTCGTGTGTTAACCAGTTGTATTGATGTTTACAATGAACACAACGTGCGTCACAAGCCGAGCGGTTCACACACATTTTAAGTTAATTCACAGTAGTTCACGTTTATTTTTCGGTCGTTTTTAGTCCTTTGAGGGGGGGGGGGGAGCCACCACAGTAGAGTAGAAACGGGACATTTGATGACGTGAGCTTTGTGGGGAAACGTAAAACTTTTAAGAATATAAATTAAACTAACGGCTCGACAAGTTTCTGTGTCCTCATTCGGGGTTTCCATTCAATGTTTTGGTCCCAGACGGTGAACGCGCCCCGCCAGCCGGGTGTGGATGACCATAATGCGGCGTTCAAAGACCTCCAAAAAATACCAGATTTCTAGTAATTCACTGAATTATCGTTAAACAAAACGAACCCTGTTTAAAGATATAACTCTGGATACTGCTCCGATATTGACCCGTTACCGTTAATGGTCTACCATCCGCGTCCGCTATGACCTTGTACCAGACAAACTCCGCAGAGCACCAGTTCTGTCTGTACATCGGGCAACTACGACGTTTCCGTGACCCGCGAAGGCAACGTTTTGCACCACGCGAGAACCGACGGAGCCACGTAGCTAGCTGGCGTCTCGTTCCCCGACCGGTCAGACAGATGGAAAGCTGAACACCGCCCCGTGTATTTGACACTGCCCTAAAGCGAGGTTAGTTTTTAAGTGTACGTTAATTCAGCTTCCACAGTTGCCCTTTGATGCCAAACATCCCGATTGTCGTCACAGTGCGTCCTCCTTCCGGGTAAAGTCCACTAGCATCTCGTCTGTGTCCTCCTGGGTGTCACCACGCGTGGGTTGCATCAGCCGATTTTAAAGCCACTCCAGTGATTACAAACGTGGTGTTATGATTGTGGTAGTGAACATACGAGGAGAGAGTCGGGATGTGTAATGTGATCCCAACCTGCTGAGCGGTGGTCAGGTGGATTGATGGGAGAGGAGACGCTGGTGGACCGACCAGGCAGCCACATGCCACGTTACTTTCTTGTAATCTAGGATTAATTTACACTTCAGTGGTTACAGCTCAGTGCAGGAAAGGACAAACCCCTTACACTCTGAAGGAAAGGCCGATATTTTCAGTTTTTTTTGTCACAGCATGTCCTTGCTATTGCTATAGATTGTTAATTTCTTTATTATTGACGCGTTATTACTTTTTAATTTATGTATTATTGACAGGTAGCAGCCCCAGACCTCCCAGAGCATTTGCATTCTTTAATAAGTTAAAACATGTCATTGTTTTTATTGGCGCGCCCTGAGGAATTTAGTTTACAACATCTTAGGTAGCTACACCTTGCGAAAGAAATGATGCAGTTCAACACAAATATTCTACCTTGAAGGATGTCTTTTTTTTTTTTTTTTTTTTTTTTTCTCCAAGAGGTATCGATCCGTCGTTTCAGTGTGTTTGATTTATTTTGCATTGAAATGAGACACATATTTACTTTGCTGGGGTTCAACTTGATATTGGAAACACATCTATGGGCTGTAACTGTTGCACCCGGTTGAGCGTTTCCATTTAGCCAGAAATAATAATAAAAAAAAACAGGAATAGTGGTGGGTCTATTTCCCAATGTTTGATAAGTAGGAGGAGGCCTGTTGCACTGAAGTTGTTGTTGTTGTTGTCCTCATCCTCTTGCGCAAACTACCTTTTGGGATCAGTGTGTGGGAGTGCTGAACACTTGTGGCTTGTCGTTTCTTAAGTTCAATTATCGTCAAGTTTGACAAATTGGCAGATTTTGCACGTGTGTTGCGTTATCGTGAATATATTTATGAGAAGCTGGGAAATGTGGCAGCCGGTTTCTAACTCGTCAGAGCGTAATTAAATGCGGGGAGGGAAAGATTACAAGGGGCACTGCTGTCACGTTTTTCTTCTGCATACGTGGCTTAATTCTTTCTGACCTGGGTAATTTAGTAGACATGTCTTGGCATTCTTAGAGGTCCAGCTGATCGGTTATCCTGTCTTATAACGTGTAGATTACTTCTGTTCTTGTGGCTGTTCATGTAAATGGTTTTGACATTGGTCGGCATGGGAAAGTGAACAGATCCTTCGTTTAGCACATTCCATCTCACAGCGGAGAGCAGTTTTTGGCAGGAGTGCTTTTTCAGCCAGGTGACTTCAAGGGTCGTTCAGTTCAGTCTCAGTGGTCAGTCTGCCCACACATTCTTTAGTACACACACACACACTAACAAATACACATACAGCCATAATGTGAACCTAAAGAGTATCTCATGCAAACACACTTCTGGCTCAAAAGAAATACTGTTCATAACTTCAAAAGCCTGGAAAACCATTGTTTGTTTGTGTGTGCGTGAGATGTCTAAGAAGGGGTCACTGACTCTGTGCAGCCGGTGATGATGCAGCGTACCTTCCAGGGCTACAAGTTTATATTAACCTCTTTCAATGGATGTCAGCCCCACAGGGTGCTGAACATGTTGTCCCCTTTGTTCTGCTGCTGGCCCCACAAATTAACGGGCAGTTGTTTTGTCACCAGGAATATATTATTCCTGTTGACAATATTATTATAAAAATTATTATTATTATTATTATTATTATTATTATTTAATTATTAGGGATAGACTCGTACAGGATTTTCCGTAAATCTAAACTTTTGACTGTAATTCCGTGCACGCTTTGAGAATAAATAATATATAATTGTAATACAGTAGCCGAATTGTTTGAGTGAAATGTAAAGTCATGCTTATCAACACTCATGCGCAATAGATGTTAGATTGATTAAATGTTGCAAAACATTTGTTTTAATTTCAGATAATACACATGTTGGCAAAGTCATGCGTCTAAAGGGCGAGGCAAGTTTAGCTAATCTGCAAATACTATACTTTGACAACTACAACTACCACTGCCATGACTAACCATTAACAATTTGGTAAAGGCGGATCACGACAACGATTTACTTTCTTAAGTTTGCCTCCATAAAGTAACTCCACTGTCCTGGAAGGGAATATATACTTTATACTCAGAGCAGGATCTATGATATACTTGAGATTATTCTACTTCGGAGCAATTTCCCCCCAAAAAAAACATACCTCTTATTTTCATCCATAAATGGTGTGCTGCGGCGGAGGAGCTTCAAAGTCAACGCTGCACTGAGTCTGACGCTATTAATGCAGTGATACCTGATAACTTGGTTTGAGTGCTGAGAAGGCGGACGGACGTAACAGGCCTATCAGTCACTTCACCGGACCGGCAGGAAAGAGAAGAAGGGAAACACTAATCCAGGAAGAAAGACCAGGCCGGCTGTGTGCTTGTTGTTTGGATCTGAGATTAGGCCTTAATGCTTTTTCACACTTTAAACACTTTATTAAATGTGTAACTCTAAGATGGATTGAGAGAGAGAGGGAGGGAGGAAGGGAGGAAGGGGGTGGGTGGGTGGGGTCAAAGAGTGACTCAAGCCTTTCACATAGTCTATTTTTGTTGTGCTATCAAGTTTTTTCATACCACGTGTCCAGTTAAAAACCCAAGTTAAAATGCTGCTTCAGGCACAACATGATTGCTCCACTTGCAAAATGAAGCAGTTGGCATCAGTTATGCTTGTACTTCTAATGCGTTTTTCCACACTTTGGGGGAAGTTCCAGGAATTGCATTTCATGTCATCTCTTCTCAGCAGGTGAATTTAAGCTCACGGGACTTTCAGGTAGTGGCGGGGTAGATGAGGTTCAGTTTACCGCGAAGGTTTGGGTCACACGGTATGTTGGACAATTTTAAAAAGGAAGCAGAAAAAAAAAAGTCTTTCAGCTGTAGATCATGTTATAGTCTAATTTTGTCCTGTTTTTCATAGCACACGGGATAAAAGCTCTCACAATGTTTCAGTACAATGGCAATATTCTATTAATACCATAAAACAACATATCCTATTTATCAAAGCTCCTCGAGTCTTACCATTTCAAAAGAGAAATATCCTGCCTAGTACAGTTAAGTGTTGAGAGAGAAAAAAAGGACAAATACTGTCAAACAATGAAATACAAACAACACAGAGAGCAGCCAACAATAAACATTCAGCCCTCTGAAGACTGATGGGAAACTGGTACATGGTGGATATTCTCCCACTCCTCTTGGTGTGACATTCCAGTAGCATTTTCCACTCACACACCAGGAACTGAGATCTGAGAGTGTCAATGTTGTGTCAGTAAACATTTATTACTAAACTACCGTGCACAGCTGGCTGTGATCTCCTCAGGGGTTCGAACCCACACCGTCCACACCTTTACTGAGCAGGACAAAAAAAAAAAATGCTTAACTGAAACTATGCAAGCTGTGAAGCTGTAAAAACACTCAAATTTGGGACAAATTAAAATAAAAATAAATAAATAAATTAAATACTATTTTCTTTCTTTCATGTCTGCAGACACCTTACGGTTTAAAAAGTGCGGACCTGCTTGCTATATGACCTCACTTAAAGGTGGTCTCATTAAGGCGATGCTCGAGCCCCCGCTCCCCCTCTCCCCTCTCGTCGATGCCTCCTTCACGTCAGCTCGTTTCTAATCTTTTCCTTGTGGTTTTCACGAGGGTGCCCGTTCGTGTAAGTGAGGCAGACTGACTGTGTGCCAGTTTGCACCGCGTTGTGTCTCACGAATGTGCTGCCTGTAAGCTCGACTGCGTAACAACCCACATGAAAAGAATAGTGTGTTACCTGCAGCCGTTTTCAGTTTGTGTGATTTTTGTTACGTTGAAGTGTTTCCCACAAGATTTTGTGAGACTATAGTGGACTATCGAAGACATTTTTTTTATGTGTTAATCTGGTGCACTTTGAGAGCAAAATTAAGAGACTGGATCTATGAAGAACTTTGTGCTCTTGTAAACAACGTTGTGCTCTTGTTCTAGAAAGTAGAATGTAACCAAGTACGTTTAGTTTACTGAAGAACTGTACTTAAGTCGGATTTTGAGGTACTTGTACTTTACTTGAGTATTTCAATTTGAACTTTATACTTCCACTGCACTACATCTAAGAGGGGAATGTTGTACTTTAAACTTCACTACATTTATTTGACAATATTAGTTACTAGTTGGGCTACTTTTCAGATTCTTAATACAAAACATAAATCAACTAATTAACTATGATGTGTTACTAAGTAGTTACTTAGTATATAGTCATTAAAATTTGCTCCACCTTTTAACGGCAGAAACAATATAGTGATTAACTCATTAATACGTCAATAATTAAAATCCAATGATATATAATGATCTGTGAATATATTATGTAAAATGTGCCATTTAGAATTCAGGACTTTTTACTTGTAACTAAGTATTTTTACACTGCTATCGTAAATAATTTAATCATTAACAGATTATTTGGACCTGTTGTGAAAAAATATATGTGATTTAATTCTAAAACCATGGCGGGACAAAATAGACTTTGGCAGGCCGCCAATCTAGGTAATAAATTGGAAACGGTGTTGTACCATTGTTTAATTTCTTCTGCAACTCCCCAACCAGAGTATATTCAATTTGTATTAATTTTTTTAAATCAAACAAACTAAAAGGCTTTTAATGTTGGACGACTCAGGCCAGTAGTGCTCCGGTTCCAACAGGCTTCTGGGATAATGGGGCTGTTACTTGACTTCACATTGCTGCAACTACTGCCACAGTCTCTAAGAGGATTATCTGGAGAAGAAACAAACCTGATAACCTCATTATAGCTTGTTGCTGCTCCTCCTTCTATTGCAATACGAAACACATGGCTTTGTTTTGAATGCCACCTTTGAACAACAACAACAACAACAACAACAACACAGCTCTATGGTTGTATAACCAGATGATCAATGTTATTGCTGCTACATATAGTAGTATTGTCAAACATCTAATTATACATCGCAAAATGGAAACTTATCTTTAGCCACAAGGTTATTTTACCGCTGCTTTTTATTCTAGGCAGCTCAATCTTTTGTCTCAAGAGTAAAAACTGAATCTCGTCTTTTTAAAAGGGTGATTTTTACTCGGGTTGCGCAGGAAAAAAAAAAAAAAATCTATCTATCTATCTATCTATCTATCTATCTATCTATCTATCTAGTTGGAGAGAAAGAGTCAAAATGGCTTTGTCTTGTACGCTATAGATTTTAGATTTACGAGTTTGTTTACTTCTCACTTTCTCCTTCATAATTTTTCTTTTTCTCTCCCCCTCGATTGATCAATAGATAGGTAGTCCAAAATGTATAAAGTCAACTTTGTTCTGTGACATTTTTAACCCTGCAAAATTACACCTCCCTCTAAAAATGCACTGAGCCAACATGGGTCCTGCTTTCTGTCTGAAGAAGTAGTTCACTCTGAATATGGTAATTAGAGGAGTGTATCTAGTATTTTCAGGTGCGTTTTATCTCAATGAGTCATCTCAATGAGTCACTCAGCAGGAGCACCTGCGTAAAGGAGTATATTGCCTAATCTTAGTGGAGCATTTCATCTAGGTAGAGTGAACCAACAGGCCCTGTTTAAGCACCAGGATTATTCTCCACAGCTTGGGGAAAAAGTTATGTAATGACACTTAAAGATAAAAACTTTCCATAAAACCTCTACAAATCCAAGCTTAAGTCTGTAGTAGTATGTAACTGTGACCATAGTATTAACTGTGATATGCAATGTAAGATAGTTGAATATCGTAGTGCCCATTGACTGAAATAACTTTGAACCCCCTCCAAAGAAAAACAGACAAACATTGTGTCTGTGTTCGTCATATGTGCTCTGTTTCTTGACCTCTTATGTTCTTGCGTGTATGTATAGTGTGTTTTGGTGTCATCCTTATCATTCACCCTGGATGAACTTGACATGCTCTGACTACTGACATAAAATGTGCTGAAGTTGTCCTTGAGGATGATTTTTATCAGTTCAAATCATTGATAATCCATGGGTCAATGATCAACAGAACTGTGCAGTAACTACTACTCCCAAGTGCATCTTTACATACAGTATATGTTTATACTTGGTTGTCCCCGAGGGTAAATCCACAGCTCTGTATGCTTCAGACAATACTACACGTCCTCATCAGCGAGGCCTGTGTAGGGCGGCTGTGGCTGCAGGGATCCGGTTTTCCACGAAAAGAGTTGGTGATTCAGCGGGTGTGTGTGAAATCCTGTTTTATTGCGATTAACGGCCTTATTGTTTAGCTCTGCCAGGTTGGGTGTGAGGCAGCGGCGTTGGTTATTTGTGCGAGTTTGGCCTAATGAGTAACGGATAACATCTTAAAGAAGCAGGTGGAATGGGCCTGAATGCTCCGAAACAACAACTTTTCCTTGTGGTTTTTAAATGGTGGGGGGGGGAAGGGTCTGTTTTTTATTGAAACACTGCATTTTATCTGTACCTTCTGCCACTGCAGCTGGTTCACCTTATCGAGCTGCTGGTTCACACTGTCCTCCTCTCCCTTGTTGATATTAGCTTGCAGAATTCAACCATATCATTTCCTCACAGCCTCTGGCTTTCCCAGGCTTCTCCCTGTCGACGTCCATCTGTTTGAAAAAACATAACACAAGTAGTAAAGTGCTCTTTCTCATAGTAAGGGAGCGGCGAGGAATTGGGCTAGGTGTTCATGTGTTTTTACATGGGTGTGTACTTTGGCTGGTTTATTTGTTGAGGCAAAGTGAAGTAGAATAGCATTATGTCTTCTTTTGTCTTCATGGGATCTTTCTGTGCCCTACCGTTTTCTCGTGTTTTGTTACTATGCTGATGGAAGGGAAGGTATGAATTCCTGGAACTTGCGTAACTGGTATTTATACAGGTGGTTAGTGATATATTTTTTTCTTTGTTTTTGTTGTCTCACCAAACCTGCCACCTGACTATCTGCTTATGCGGAAGATGAGAAGAATATTTCCAGTAAAGTTTCCAACATCGCTGATGCGACCTGGGTTCACTTGAAATGCATCGTAACTCTCTCGGGCGTTGTGTGTGTGTGTGTGTGTGTGTGTGTGTGTGTGTGTGTGTGTGTGTGTGTGTGTGTGTGTGTGTGTGTGTGTGTGTGTGTGTGTGTGTGTGTGTGTGTGTGTGTGTGTGTGTGTGTGTGTGTGTGTGATCTCACACTACACAAATAAACTTGACAACCTATGCTACAAAGTTGATTTATACAGCCCGGGTTGGAGAGACCACGTCGAGGTGACAATCTTTGAGTATTTTGTGTTTTTTAAGGAAAATATTTTTTTAACCCGACCATGGTTCCCCCTGCAGTTTGAACACTTTTCCTGGAAAAAAAAGTACGTGATGATCCTGCTGCAGGGCACACACGGCGCTGTGTGAGATGTAAGCTTTGGCACTTGCTGAATACTTCCCTGTTTTTGAGCTTCTGTTTTCTTGTGTTTTCTCACAGGTCCTAATCTGCTTCTGCAAAACATTGTCACGACCGAGCTGCCACTCGGTGTTCTGTGTGCTCGTGTGACTGTGGCCCAGGTCTTCCCGCCTCCACTCAAGGATCGATAATCAACAAGTACTTGGTTTACCTTCCCATCTGCCCAAAGTACTTCTACTCTCAGATCCGTCACACGTGTTGAGTTTGAGCTGTCGATCGCACACACCCACACGAGAAGGATTTAAAGCACAGCTTAGTCCGGCGCCCACACACAGTCACAGCAAATATGGCCGCCAAGCTGGCCACCTTTGGCAAAATCCTGCTGCGCCGCCGGGCATTAGACTGCTCGTGTGAAGAGACCCGGTTCGCCCGCTGCCTGTCCACGCTAGACCTCATCGCCTTAGGGGTGGGCTCCACACTCGGCGCCGGTGTGTACGTCCTCGCTGGCGAGGTCGCCCGAGAAAAGGCCGGTCCGGCCATCGTCCTCTGCTTCCTCATCGCCGCGCTGTCCTCCATGTTGGCCGGCCTGTGCTACGCTGAATTTGGCGCCCGTGTCCCCAAAACGGGCTCTGCGTACCTTTACAGCTATGTGACAGTTGGAGAAATCTGGGCCTTCATCACTGGGTGGAACCTCATCCTCTCCTATGTGATCGGTGAGCTTCTCTTCAGTGTTTCAGTGGAATTGTTGCAGCGCCTTTTTCTGTTGCGTTTCCATTCTCAGTCACTCCATTGTTGACTTAAGTAAGTCCGTCTTCTCCTTTATAAAGGTACGGCCAGTGTTGCCAGGGCGTGGAGCTCAACGTTTGACAGCTTGGTTGAACAAAAGATCTCTGGCTTCTTTAAAGCCTGCATGACGATGAAGGTGCCGGGGAACGTGCTGGCAGAGTACCCTGACCTGTTCGCCCTCATCCTGGTCCTGCTGCTCTCCGGTGAGTGAGCCCTGCGCCTCATCAGCCGTTATCCTCCCTGGGTCCCAACATGAGGGTTCCAGGACAAATATGAGATTGTTAGACGATTTTAATATGATGGGGAAAGAACAAATCAAGAAATGCATTTCATTGTTAGCGTTGTACTAAAACGTTGCATAACGGCCAGAGCGGTTTGCAGCGTGTGGCCTGCCAGTGGCCGTGTTAGAAAACCAAAAAAAAATTGATTGATTGGTGTCGCTGACTAATGGTTTGTTGGACGCTATGAAGTACGAACATATCCGCCCACATAGCAGGACATGTTGTGCTTGGTCTGAAATATGAACTCTCCCTTCTCCCCGTGACATCCTGCTCCTCTCCTCCTGGCCTCAGGACTTCTGGCCTTTGGCGTGAACGAATCGGCGCTGGTGAATAAGGTCTTCACCGGCATCAATCTGGTGGTTCTGGGCTTCGTGATCATCTCCGGCTTTGTTAAGGGGGACACGGCCAACTGGAACCTGACGGAGGACGACTACCACAGCTTCATAAACAGCACCAACAACACCAAGGTTGCGAAGTGAGTATTTGACACCTGCCAGCAAATGTACTCACAGTTTTACTGTTTCACCCGCGTTTGATTGCTAAGTGTCTCTCGTCACTCAGAGTCGAGAAGGAATTTGGCGTGGGTGGCTTTGCTCCGTTTGGCTTGAATGGAGTCCTGTCTGGTGCGGCCACCTGCTTCTACGCCTTCGTGGGCTTTGACTGCATCGCCACAACAAGTGAGTGGTTTCAACAAATGCATCACGAGCAACGTAAAGACGGGGTTCACAAAATGGCAATATAAACGGTACAAAGACATCAAAATGCTCTTTTTACTTGCGTATCTGAAGTTGCTTCTCATGCGGGCTGGTTTGGTAAGCACAAACTCTGTGACATGGGAAGTTGGTATCATTCAGACATGAAGCGGAACTGCTTCTGATAATGGGTTTTCATTCAATAACGACATCTTCACACATCCTCTTTGAACAGTGCTGGGCTGAAACACCGGTTTCCTGTATTGAAAAGGTTGTGTTACATGTGATTCAGGTGGTGTGAAGACCGCAACGCAGTTACGTGCTTAACAAGCGTAAAAAAAAAACCCAAACATGATAGTCTGTCTGTCCGCCTCGTTTCGTGTGAACACTTCTCATCAACTAATTCTTTTTTTTTTGTTTTTCTCGTCTTCAGGCGAAGAAGCAAAGAACCCCATGCGCTCCATTCCCGTTGGCATCGTCGCCTCGCTGCTGATCTGCTTTTTCGCGTACTTCGGCGTGTCTGCCGCTCTGACCCTCATGATGCCGTACTACCAGCTGAACACCCAGAGTCCTCTGCCTGAGGCCTTCAGCTACGTCGGCTGGGCTCCGGCCAGATACATCGTGGCTGTGGGTTCTCTCTGCGCTCTGTCCACCAGGTGAGGGGGGGCATTGTATTCTTGCTTTCGGAGTGTGTAAAACCTTTTTAATATCTATGTTCAACACTTAACTATTGATCTTCTCTCAGTCTCCTGGGCTCCATGTTCCCCATGCCCCGTGTCATCTATGCCATGGCGGAGGACGGGCTGCTGTTCCGTATTCTGTCCAGGATAAACGCCCGCACCAAGACCCCTCTCCTGGCTACCATTGCGTCTGGCGTTGTTGCAGGTAAGCTCGCTGCCTTTTCCTTTTGAAAAGGTGTGCAGCCTAGCGGCGTAACCGACACCCCCACTGAACGAGCTGTCTCCCAGGGCCTCACTCACACTGGGAGACGGTAACAACCGCACCCCCCAGAATCTACGCACAAGACCACCTTAGTCTGCTTTGGGGGGCAAAAGCCAGGATAACTTGTTACACTAGCCCCCGCCGTATCGCTTATTTCAGGCTAAGAAGTCGGCCTCCCCGACAGCCGGATATCATGGATTTATGTGTAATAGGGTTAGGAGGACTGGAAGTCCTCCATGATGGACCCGCTCTAAAGGGCCACCACTGGAGGAGGAACCCCGTGTGGTTGGGAACCTCGCTCGGTTATGGAGGTTCGGCTTCAGGACCCTCAATTTAGATGCCAAACCAACCCCTGTTGCTTTACTACACAAACACAACAGCTGATGTCTCAGCACTATAATCACACTGCAACGTCATACAAGATATACAAGCAGAGCATCCTATCCAATCTGAGCCAATCAAGTTAGTAAATCACATAATACTGAATAACACCATTTTAACCTTAGCAGGTATGCCATTCAAATTCATGTCCAAATGAATTACTACTGCCAGCCTCTCCCAGGGGAAGAGCTCTCTTACCTTTAGGAGACTAAAGGGGAACCCTCAGTCATGAGCCTGGACTTTGGTTGGAATGTACAAAATACAAACTAGCTTTATTTGTTTTTTGCAATAGAAAGAAGATGAAAGGTTACAAACATGGATAAAGAAAGATGAGTAAATGAAAAGACAAAATGTAAAAAAAAACAAAAAAAAAAAACAGTAAGACCTGCAGAGTGTCGGCCAGGGGCCCAAACCACAGAACGTTGTTGCTGCTGTGCTCAGGAAGTACTTCTTCATCTGCAGTACACAGCAATATCACAGTTTCTACTCTTTCAAGTATTTGTTTAATCTTCAATGTTACACGTCAATTAATCAATTAGTGAATCAATTATTTTAATAGAGGGATCGGTTTTGGGTGTGGTGTGTCTCAGACATTTCTGGTGGATACGTCAACACTTTGTGTGTTTGTTTGTTTGTTTGTCTGTTTCTTGTCGTGTTTGCTCATTGCCTCTGGCCAGCAGGCGGTCTTTGCAGTGTTTCCTGCCTCAGCTCGACCGCAGCCTGTCTGTTCAGGATCAATAACTCTTCAGAAAACTGCAAAAGACAGATGCTATTTTTGTACATTTAAATTTTGAAATATTTATTTGTTCCTCTTTCTGACTTTGCAGAGATGTGTAACGGTGTAAATGTTCTCAAAAATCCATTTTGACTTCTCCTTCCAGCTCTGATGGCCTTCCTGTTCGACCTGGCAGCTCTGGTTGACCTCATGTCCATTGGAACTCTGTTGGCGTACTCTTTAGTGGCCATCTGTGTCCTCATCCTCAGGTAAGCACCTTTTTTATTCCCAGCAACCACAAGCACCTTAAATATCCTCTAGGTGCTAGTCGCAATGAAGCCAGTCACAATCCGTGTCCAGACTAAATAATCTCATATTGGCTTTAGACTAAACTGAATGAAAGGTGTGTTTTTGCTTGAGAATGACCATACATTTGATGAAAGCCCCTGTTTTGTATGCAGCCAATATTTCCAGTTGTTGGGGTGAGTTTTAAAAAGAATCCTCCCTCTGACACACTCCTGTCCCTCCACAGGTACCAGCCAGGCACCCTGAGTTCGTCCAGCCAGACGGAGAAGCTTGTGGAGCTGGTAGCGGGGGAGAAGGTGGCTGTGAGTGGAGGGGACAGCGGCGACGAGTACGACACGGAGACGGAGGAGAGGCCGCTCCGCGAGGCCTTCACCATCAAGCTGCTCTTCTGCCCGAGTGGAAATACCCCAACGCAGACCTCTGGGAACATCGTCTACACCACCACTGCTATTATTTGTAAGTTGTCTGGGAGGAATCTAAAGATTGTTGCTGATTTTTTTTTTTTTTTAAATATACATACATACATACATACATACAGTGGATAAGACAAATTTGCATCTCGGCGCCACCGTCATAAGTAACTTTGTCTCCTTCTTGTCTCTCTGCAGCACTTTTTATCACGGTACTGTGCATCATCCTCGCCAACTGTCTCTCAGAGCTGCTGGCCGGGAACGCCGCCGTTGTGGTGCCATGTGTCTTCTTGACCCTGCTCTGTATCGTCTGTCTTGTCATCATCTACAGGCAGCCTGAGAGCAAAGAGGCTCTCACCTTCAAGGTAACGCCGATCAAACCCCCCCAAACACACCGTGTGCGTGGAGAGATTACACTGTGTGTACGATGCCCACTTTTTATTTACTTTGTCACACATTGCTCCCCGATTCTCTCACTCTAAGCTGAACCAGGCCAATTTTAAAATAGCTATGCTGACCTTTTCCTACATCCTCCATTTCTCCAGGTCCCTCTGCTTCCCTGGTTGCCCCTGTTCAGCGTTTTCGTCAACATCTACCTCATGATGCAGCTGGACCGGGGGACATGGTGCCGCTTCGCTGTCTGGATGCTCATCGGTACATTTGAACATGACCAACACCGTACTCTCCTCCCTGGTGCCGCGCATTCTTGTGACTGTTTTGTAACTTCCCATTGCCTCTCTCCTTCCCAGGTTTCATCATCTACTTCTGTTACGGTATGAAGAACAGCAGTGAGGCTGCCAAAAGGTCCTCCCCACGTAAATACGAGCCCGCGCTGCAGACCAAGAGCCCGATTTACACCGGCGCTCCAGACGACAGTGACATGGAAGCAGGCAGCAGCCCCTGATACACACACACACACACACACACACACACACACACACACACACACACACACACACACACACACACACACACGCGCGCACACAGACGTAGACCTGGGGAGTGTTGCCAGGGCATCTACACTCATTTTGGCTGTCCGGTTGAACTAGCAGCCAAATGCTGGAATGTAGGCGGCTTGGAACGCAGCCCTGGGTTTAAAAGGGAGGAGAGGCAACACACACGCACACATCTTACCTCTGATTTGGAGGCTGATTAACTTGATGGCTCGACACTGTGAGAGAGAGCATACCTCTCTGGCCCATGTGTCGGTTTCAATCTGTTTGTACTTAGCCCTCTGGGAGATATTTACCTGCCTCTAACACACGCTATGAATGGACCTAACTAACAAAGTACTGCGGGTCTCCTCATTCAAGTTCTGTTTTCCGTTATATGAGAGAATGTTAGACTTTAACCCTTTTCATCTTTGCTTCCTCTCTGTTATTGGCGGCTGCGTGCGGAGCCACCGGGCCACTCGGGGTAGATACCAACTACTATGTGCACTAAAAAAACTAAAAAAATGATGACTTGAGCCAGTGGCATTACAATCGTAACGCTTGGATCGGTGAGCTAGACCTCCTTTAGTAGGTAACGCGTCTAGTTCATTGGTCCTTGTTTATTGCACCGGCCCGTTTTTGTTTGTGAGTAAACAGGGTAACGCTGAGGCTGTTGGTTTACAATGTCAGTCAGGGCCTCAGTGCAGTTAGGTCAGTAGCACATAGACGGCGTTGAAGTCATCGACACCGTTGGGTTGAGTGTCTGAGGCTGAAGTAAACGGCTTCCAGATCTCCCCTCTGTCCCTCCGCTCCCAGAGAACAGCCATACAGTCATTGCACACGGCACCCCTTTAAAATGGTATGAAATCAGTCACTTATCATAAATTATTCAATATTTTCTTTCTTATAGACATGTTGAAATGGTGTTTGCAGGTATTTTGTGGCCTTTGTTCCAACCTAAACCAAATGACTAAAATGTTTGGGTTTTTTTTAAAGCTTTGAACAGAAATAAACTCCTTTTTGTGCATTAAAAAGGGGCCTCAAGTCCAGAAATTAAAGCAAGAACTGCGAAGCAGGAGTCATAGGATTTGCCCATATTTGGTTGCATATGATTTTTCTCCAAAACATGTGCATGTAAATATGAATTTTAAAAAAAAAAATCCATCTGGTTGATTTGATAACTCCAGATTTCATTTACACACTTGCACCTGTCTGTTTTCTCGGCTGTACGGAGATATTTTCGCAGATCTGAGGAGGTTGACGAGATTTTCACTCAACACGCACATTAATGACATTTAAGTTATCTCCTGACGAGCATTTACTCTTTCAGTGAATATAATCTGTCCACCTCCAACTGATCTGGGAGCTGAGGATCTGTCTTTTATCATCTTAATCACCTTTTTGTTTTTACTTCCTTGTGAAAAGACTCACAAAGGTTCTTGTTTAGTTTCAATTGAAACTTGTTCTTCGCAGCTTTGTCTGCCGAGTTCACTTTTACTGATAATGTATTCAACTGTACTTTTTGTTTTTACCACTTTATTTACTTCTACTGATAGAACTTTTTATTTTCAAATCTTTTAAGTATTGTTTGTTAGGGACATATTTTTTTTGTCATATCAGTCGCAATCAGTTTAATATGCTTTTTAGATGTTAATGTATTTGAATTGTTACATGTACAGTTTTTAGTGCGCTTGTCTTTTTTTTTGGTCTCCTTGTTTTTACTTTTGTTGCAAATGTTTTGCGTCAAATGATTTTAATCCTTTCTGACCAAATTAATTTGTTTTTGGACAACGTAGGTTTTCCAAAACAAAGAATGATCACTAAAAGTTGGTCTCTAAATTGTGAAATATGAAAGAATGTTTTTACCCCAACCCCCTAGAGTCAATATAACTTATTGTTTATAGTATGTTTTGTTGTCCGAGTAAAGTGCTTTACTGTAGAATGTACAGTATTTGTTTAGAAATGTATCTTTATTTGTATAATGCTGTAAATCATACAAACGCTCTCTTTAACATATGACTTTGAGTATAATTTGGTCATTTTTGTAAATTACATTGAAAGGCGTTTCATTTGACACCTAATGCTACTGAAATCTAAATTATACAAATTGAGCCCTTTGTTTTGTTTTTAAGATAAAATGGTCCTGCTGGATGCAATATTGGAGCATTGCTGTAAATGCTCATCGATGTCATAAGGTTGATTAGTTGTTTTGTTTTCTTCATAAATTCTTCCTCCTTTTTTTAAAACAACCAATCACCCATAAAGCATGTGGAGAAGGGAGGGAGGGACAGTAAAGGTAGCTTTGGGTTCAGCCGGTGTTTCTAGAGGATGTGAATCAATCAACTGGTGCCTAAAGAACCGTCTTTCTGCCTGAGGAAAAAACACTTGGGTTGTTAAAAACAAAGTTCAGCTGTATTTCAGACAATTCAAATACTGGAGTTATGGAGTTTGCCTGCCAGCGATGTCATTAACAGGTTTTGTGGCTGTGGCGTGTCACACGGAGCTCTCATATTCAGCTATTGTGCCTTTTACAATCTACTCTATCATCTCCTCTCAATGCCATCGCATTAACAACATTTCTTCTTCTTCGTTTCTATATTTCTGTACATATCGCTGTCATGTAAAAAAAATGAGCTGTATTTTCTGTTTCTTTTTTTTAATAAAACAATAATTCAATAATTCATGCTCATGGCAGGCAGAGAGTCTGTTTTATCTCCCTCCTTATTTAAAGAAAGCTGGCGACTTTCTCTAAGACTGAGCTGCAGGCCAGATACCCTTTTTTACCGTTTTCGCATTGAGTCACATGATGACTCATAACTATGTTAACAATGTATGTTTCATTGTACATTATGACTCTACCCGCAGGCTGTTTAACTAACTTCTCACGTCATGCAGCAACAGGTCTAAGAACAATTGTTTGTTTCTCTTATCTCTTCACAGTATTCATCTATGCGCCGTCATTTAGTTCAGTCAGTATTAGTGGGTTTAGGAATAGGCCTCAATTTTAACAGCTAAACATACAAAACTGTCCTACAGTTTTTCTCATTTGCTCAAGCCCGATTTCTAAAACACTCAGTTCTCATAACACCGAGGGCAATCACAATAGTTTATACTGAACACTTAATTTGTGCAACAAAAGGTCTTCACTCATTCAGAAAATAGAACTTGTCAGTAAAAAGTAAATAACTTCCTCAACGAGTGCACCTTTGCCTCCAAATTGACATCCTTGTATCGCTGAGTCGAGACAAAGACATTCGTTTCTCAATGGCAATGTTCACCTTTTCTTATTCACAGTAAGCAAGTATGTCACAATTAAGTAAAACAAAATTTATATTAATTTAAGAACAGAAAAAAGTCTTGATATAAAATTATATGAATAAGAAACCATTTAGAAATGAAAATGCAAACACTCCTGTTACATCTGGTCAGGCTTATTTGTATGTGTTATTTGCCCTGACTGCTAAATGCACACGCGCGCGCACACACACACACACACACTTTGGAACAACCATCCTGTGTGTCTACCTCTGCCTCAGGCACAACGGCCATACAGTCAGCTTTTACCTTCCTCCCTCCTGTGTGAGAGGCCTGTTGTCTCTCGCTGATATCGGCTCGATCTATATTCAAAAACTGATACCGCTCTCTGGGGTGTAAATGGGACTGAGGAACGACAGCCTCATACATGCAAAGCATTAGAAACGCAGAGTAATCCACTTCAGTCACCATTCAAAACATCACTGGGTCAAATGATAAATGTATATTGTGTGGGAAAATGAACTGTGGATTTGAGGATTGCACACAGTATGTTGAGAATTATGATTTTCATTCAACAACTGTGCTGAAGCAACTGAAAAAAACCCAGTAAATTCGTCAGTAAAATGCGCATTTGGAACACTTCTTTATTTATTTAAAAAACATTTTAAATGTTTTTTAGTATGAATGGGCCAGAATTTGAATAACTAAAAACACAAAACATGGTATTGAAATTTTCCCTCTGCCCTCCCTTCTCCACACATTAAGGCTGCCCTCTAGTGGCCGCGCACAGTATTACGTCAATCTGTTAACATTGTGTTTAGGGTTAGGGGGTTGGGGTTATCAAAAATAAAAGATATTTTCTTTCTTTGGAAAATGTTAGTTAAAATAGAGGCATGCAATGATTAAATATGGATATGACTGAAATGCATTGTAGGCATACGTATATGAGGAGAAAAGTATGACCTGAAGGTGCCATTAATGTTTACTGTTAATGTTAAATACTCAAACAAACTCATGAAATCAGTTTCCAAAGGTATGGAGCCCCAAAGTGTTCAATATAACAAGTTATTATGACAAAGAATTATGAATCAATTGTGTGCAATTTATTAAGTTTAAAAAATAAAGTTTTTAATGGAGTTACTTTCCATTTCATAATAGATCAAAAGTATCTTTTTTATTTAATTACTTTTTTTTCAAATACAGTTTTATCTTGTGTCATATTTTATTTCATGATGTCAATTTTTATGACAGTGATGTCACCGGCCTCTCACCTTTCAGTCAATCACAAGTTCCCCATTTCTTAGCTCAACAACTGCTATAAAATTTAGCCAGTTAGCTCCTACAACAACAATGTCAAATCTTTTCTGAGTGGCCAAACTCAAGGCATCTGTGGTAAATAAGCACAGTACACAGACATTGTGACTATAATCTCCTCTGCAGTTTAACCAGCCTGAACATACCTAGCTGACTAACTAGCTACGCAGGATTGTGAATTATTACTTAGCATCAGCAGCGGCTAACGCTAGCTGGTTAGCTTGTGTTTTATGAGGAACATCTGGGACCAAATGCAGCCATTCAGTTTCTCTAACAGCAGCTAAAAAAAAGATAATGGGCTAAATGTGATAGCAATTGTTGATTGGGGGCATGGGGCAAGGTGACGGGCCGCTGGCAAATCTCAAGTGAAATTGTAAAATAAAATGTGATATGAAATATACCGCCGTTAAGAAAATGCCATCATGCAATAAAAACAGACATTTGAAAAGGGGCATTTTAAGTAAAAATCTAAATAATCAAATAAAAATGAACCCAAATAAAACTGTTATTATGAAAATAACAAACAACATTTCATCATAAGTTCGAAGCATTTCTTCATTTATTTTACAAATTGGTGGTTCATTTATATATTTTACATGATTTAGTATTGAACATATTGTGGTTTCAAACAAAAGGCTTTAAGGTTATGTCTTAACAGTTCTCACCAGTAAATCAAGACAGAGTAGTAAACATGAATGTGGGTACTTTACATATTGATAAATCTCCTTGCTATTATTAAGTTATAATGGCTATCAGTGAGCAGCTACAGTATCTTTTCCTTTCAGCAAATGTACCATTTAACATTTTCACAGTGCAAACTCTTTCTCAAGCAGTTGTTAGCAGGTCGCAGTCCGACAAACTAACAAAAGGTCCAGCTGAGTCTCAAACTTTGGTTCAATTTGAGTTCACTTGCATTATCATCCGCTCTCTTTGTGTATTAAGCCACTTGGATTCGTAGTGCAGTACAATCAGTGAGGATCTCGTTCTGTCTCGTCTCTCTCACTGGTTAAATAGTCTGTACACGGTTGCAATATATTTTATGCATGTAAAGGAAGAGGGATGGCTCAGTCTTGGCATCTCTGGTTCAGATTTAAATTCACATTGTTCACTGACAGCATCAGTCTTTAAGAGAAGTGCACCAACAACATAACTAGCCACTGGAGTATATCTGCACACATCAGGAAAGGCCAAAAGTGCAGTAAAGCTGAAGTGTTGAGAGCTGCAAAGACAGCGGGATTATTACAGTCAGTCACACACACACACACACACACACACACACACACACACATGCAAACCGAACAGTGAGAAGATTGGGATGCTTCTTGTGCTTCTACGCCTGTTAAGAACATCAATGAAGAGCCATAAACTGGCAACGAAAGATAAAACAACGTCTTATATATAGAAGTAAATTGTGTAAGTGAGCAGGGAAAATATTATAAGTCCCAAAAAAAAACTGTCCAGAGTGCAGCCAAGGCGTGAGACCGATCTCCTACAGATTGGAGTCCACTGGAGAATTACCACCTGTCACCCCCCACACGCTGCGGCCAGGTGAATCAGCAGAAGCATTGCCGGCTACCCTTGGTGACTTCCTCGGAGGAATGGACGGTGTTAGGAACAAGTCCACTCTTGACGCCCTCCCATCCATCCTGGATCGTAATGTCCCCGCTCCGTACCAGCTCAAAGATGTCCCTCGTCAGATCCACAAACGCCTTCAGAAAAAGAAGCAAAATCAAAACCAGATTATGAAGGATCATAAACTATTCTCAGAAGACCGCGTGGTGTTGTTAAAAGCTTCAAAGGCAACACGTTTGGTGATGAAACTAAATAAGAGAATCACAGCTGATCTGGTATCTGGGAAGAAATAGTAAAATCTCATCCTCACCTTCTCCACGTTGATAGATTCTCGAGCCGATGTCTCCACGTAGCGCATCCTGTAGGCCCCCGCCAGCTTCTCGGCCTCCTGCTGGGTCACCTGACGCTGGGCATCCAGGTCACACTTGTGACCGACCAGCAGGAAGACGATGTTGTGTGGCTGGACGTGGCTCTGGGCCTCTTCCAGCCAGTTGTGGACGTTCTGGAAGGAACGTCGGTTTGTGATGTCGAAGAGCAAGAGGCCTCCCACTGAGTTACGGTAGTAAGCTCTGGTGATGGACCTGGGGAGATAGATGGATGGATTGTGAAAGTAACTTTGTTGCTTGTGCTGGAAATAGAAGAAGACACAACAAATGCTCTATTTACTTCTGTTTGAGTAATTTATGTTAAAACCACAGTGGCCAGCTGTTTTTTACGAAATTACGTTTTTTTAAATTAAGTATATATTTGTGACCCTTTATGAAAAGGATTTATGTCTTCAGTAGGAATCAATGGGCTTGGGGCTGAGAGCCACACAAATGGGATCATGGATATGTTGTCAATAACAAAAATAAAGTATATTGCCAGCCTTATCTTTTAAATATGGTTAAGATATGGGTTAGGCAACACTTGGTTAAGATTTGGCAAAGATTGGTAACAGTTTATTGTTGGATTGTGACAGGATGCAATCTCTTGGCACCATTCTGTACTTTTCATTAGTATAAACAAATCTCAGGAAAAGACCAAAACCATCAATGCATTAGTTAGTCAATCTCTCAATACGTTCCAACTTCTCGACCCTGGCTTTGGCTCTTGCCCCGAGATAAAATATTCCTAATGAGGATGTAAATTGTAAAAACACAAATAAATAATATAAATATCAAACAGAAAGGCAAACTAGTTTACTACATCAGCTGGGCACTGTACTTCTTGGAAAACGTGATTCAAACAGGATTAAATAGTACATCTGTTGGGAACTATTTTCGATGCCAATGTTGATCATATTAATCAACATGGCACTGGTGTGTTGGTAATTGTTTTTGGACAACAACTTCAGATACACAGGCTTTAGATACACAGTACATTTTCATGTTTGTTTTTTTACAATGAGAAAAGAATTGCACATCTTTAGACTTATCCTTTTGGATAGGTTCTATGAGGTTTGAATGAATGTATCTGTAATGCCCATCTGGGACATCCAACAGGATCGGGACATGGTTGGAGTATGATTGGGTGCAAGATGTGTTTGTCATGTTGGTGTGGGTTATTAGGAAAAGAAGGAAAGTGACTTGTTTGTAGGTCATGATGCCGTTTTGTGGACGGTGGAGAAGGATCAAGGGGGAGATAAAAGAGTTGTGACTTTACCTGAACCTCTCCTGCCCTGCAGTGTCCCAGATCTGTAGTTTGATCCTCTTGCCCGGCTCGATCTCCACCAGGCGAGAGAAGAAGTCCACCCCCACCGTCGGGTCTGACACCTGGGCGAAGCGACCCTCAGTGAACCTCCGGATCAGACACGACTTGCCAACTGTGGAGTCTCCGATGACGATCAGACGAAACTGATAAAGCCATATCGTCTCCATGGCTCACCAAAATAAAATCTGTGAGAAAATAAAAGCATTCACTTGTGAGGTCACCGTCGTCCATGTTCAATGACTTCAAATGTCTTGTTTGGTCCGAACAATCCAAAACTCAAAGACACTGATTTTACAATCATATATGACAAAGAACATTTTACTTGAAAAATGACAGAAACTAATCTTTTATCAGTTGCCACTAGATATTTCAGATCTAATCCACATTACTGCAATTATAAGTTCTCATGGTTCTTATGCATCTAATCGTTTAAAGAGAAAACTAAAACGGGTATAAAAAATCGTTAAAGAGCTGAAGATTGAGCTTTATTTGCTAATAAATGAACATTAAATGGTCTTGTCTTGACCTTTTGCTGTAGTTTTGCTTAATAACAATACCAATCCTTCAAAGGGAAGAAAAAGACCGTAAATGGAACAACAGCTTAGATTTAACACGCTTTAAAGTCTCAACAGTGAAAACATCAGAATAACAGAGGATGAGTTTGAATAGATTGAGATTAAAAACAAGTGTGCATTTAATCCAGACTGTGTCAACCACATGGATTATTCCTGGATTATGGCTGCCACCATGAGGGGAAAGTAATCATCTCAGCAGTGTCCATGTGATTTACAGTTGGGTGATCTAATTTGAGGGGAAGGGAGGGGGGAGGGGGGGGGGGGAGGCCACTCCTCTCCAACTCAATAAACATTGGTGTAGTCAGCCCCCATGTGGATAGTAGGCTGGTTGCTATACAGCAATAACACAAAATGAGGCCTTGAAGCTAGCCAAACACAACCTTAATAAGGAGACAGTTTATGTCTCCTTATTGATAGGTAATAATAAACTGCCCCCTAGAAGACCTCCAGTGTTGCTCATGGTAAAATATTATGCTCAGTCCATGAAAAAATATAGAGGCCCAACCCACTTAGCTTAATGCCACTATGAGTATTATTGACATTAATGATTAACATTCAGGAAAACAATCTAATACAAATTGGTAATAATGACCCACCTTAAAGTTAAGAGCTCAGTACCTGTAAAAAACAAACCCCATATCGATGATTATGTCTTCTAAAAATGATCCTCCAGAGTAGCAGTGGTTGGGTTACAGAAATAACCAGCCAACAACATGCATCAGATTAAGCAGGCCTCTTGTCCGCCATCAACATTTACAAATGAAAGCAGGCTGTTGCGTGTTCAAACCGACAGACAATGTGAGCTGCTGCTTAATTTGATAATTTGTCCGTGATGATCCGCGGATGAAATGGCAGCAGCACACAACGGCAGCATCACACATCTCCTCCTCGCCCTCATCAGCACCATTACCGTAACTGTAGGCGGAGCAGCGCAGCAGCAACACGCACAGGCCCGCTGCCACCTTCAGAGGCCGTAGGAACAAACATACAGCAAACTGTAATTTATAGCCGATTTATAGCCTAAACTACCAGGAATGAGACATTACAACATCGACGTCTGCCTTCCATCTTCACTCTAACCCCACACTTACATGGACTAAATGAACAGAGATTGAAAAAATAAATGATAAAAAAAAGTAAAATAAAATATAGAGAAAAGAAGCAGAAAAATATCAGTAATTAATGTTACTTGATTAACACCAGATATTTTTATATATGACAATCTTAGATGTTAAAATTTTTTTCCCTTGACATTTTTTATTTTATGCAATGTAACGCCTTTACAGTAAGAACTTGTTTTAATTACATTTGAAATTCACATTTTACATACAGGACATTATATATGATCAGCCATGTGTAAAGTAGACTGTGGTTTTGATAGTTTTACTTACATAAAGGTCCAGAGCCTATCCAAGAAAATCAGCTGCGTGATAAATTCCGAAGCGGAGTTTTTACGAGGATCCCTTGAACGCACCACCAGCCAAGCGCCGCTGTGTTGGAGCTGACAGTCGACCGTCATACATGTGTGATTATACGGGTGGACTGCATTGATCACAAGCGAGCTGGACCGCTGCTTTTCTCAGTGCAATGGTCTGAAGAAAAATGTCCAACTAGCCTAATAACATTTATTCTACTTTCCGTTACTTTGCTGCAGTTTGCAATTTTTGTGACGCTACCTGTGCAACAACATCCTTCATAAAGTTACAATAATTATCCGAGGAGAGGCAGAGCTGCAACCATGCAGCAGGAGCTTTTGTTCAAAGTCTTGGTCATCGGGGACTTGGGAGTCGGGAAAACGTCCATCATCAAGCGGTACGTGCATCAGATCTTCTCCCAGCACTACCGAGCCACCATCGGCGTGGACTTCGCCCTGAAGGTGCTGCAGTGGAACAACGACACAGTGATCCGACTACAGCTGTGGGACATAGCAGGTCTGTCAAACTTTAACGAGTACACTCTGGTTTACAGGTTTATTATGGCATCAGGTGGTTGTTGAAACTATAAAGCTCTGCAGGATTTATTTTCAAGAATGTGAGTTTTAGGATCTTTGGAAACAAAACCCTTTTGTTTCACATTCTACTGAACATCTTTTAAAAGCTACTTCTTGTCTTGAAACAATATACAGAACAGGACTCAGAGATATACAAACATAAATTGATAATATGGAGATTTTTGCAGTGAGTGGTGTGAACTCTAAGTGAGAGTGTGTCTGTGTGCTGGATGCCTGGGTCCCTCCCTCATTTGAAGCCTGCTTGAGGAATGTAGATCTTGTGCCTGGCTGTGACTCAAATGATCCCATGCAGATCATACCAGTCACATGATGGCAGCTACTGTAGAATAAACACACACACACATACACACACACACACAAATTTGCTATGTTTATTACTGATAAACTGTGGTGGGCTTGAAGGGTGTCTTTTCATGAATATGTGTGTGTGTGTGTGTGTGTGTGTGTGTGTGTGTGTGTGTCTGATTGGCTTTACCATGCGTCCCAGGACAGGAGCGGTATGGGAACATGACTCGTGTCTATTACCGGGAGGCGGTAGGAGCGCTGGTGGTGTTTGATGTGACGAGGGCCTCCACGTTCGACGCCGTACTGAAGTGGAAGGATGACCTGGACTCCAAGGTCAGCACAAACTGTCATTTTGTTATGTTTAAATATGTCTACTGCTTGTTGTAGTCACCTGGGTTTCACGTACTGTAGGAACAAACTCAAAGTGAGATTATGCTAAGAAAGGATTTAACAGATGCCAGAGGCACAAGCGTGTGCTGACAGCTCCACAGTCGAGAAAAGTAGTTTGAAAAATTGCAGCCACAATGTCCTAATATCCATGTAGGTGACATTATATGAATCGTCTGCAGAGAAAAAAGATACCACGTTGGAACTGCTTAAGGTGTCAGTGTGCCCTTTACACCTTTCAGACGTCAGAATTTAGCCTTCGCTAAGCCCGCCCCCTCCTGCTACCCCATCAAGCTGTCAGAGCTACCATAGAGCCCACACTGTCACTACCTGCCCCTCCTGCATAAAGGTCTAATCTAATTTTTGGAAAAAATGTAAAAAGCCATTTCAAAAAGAAGCAGACAGAAGGGTCTACAATATGCGTTTGAAAGATATATCCAGGATGCCAAACTGACTCAGCAGCAAAAACAGGTTGAGAAGAAAAAGATAGAAGCTAGAGCTACAGATGTAGAAGTGAACCACCACTACCAAGACAATAAATGAACACTGTTCATGTAAAGCTGGGTAGGTCTTTATTCACTGTTACAATAAATGAAAAAAAAAAAGGAGCAAGTGTGTACAGTCAGTATACCTTCAGTAGCTAGTGTAGCATATAATTGTTAACGTTAGTTAATGATGTGTTCACGTACTCTGCATTGTTAGCTCCACAGGTTTTTATATAGAAGTGTTATCTTTTAGAAATGTATATCTCCATCCAACCTCTCAGGGTAACGAGTATCACTATTACACAACATTTAACCGTGACTAGAAACATCTAAAACGATTGCATGAGAGTCAATGGAGTTGTTGGACCCCGGTCGCAGCTGACCGATGCTACGCTATGACTGGCCAGTTCGCGTTCGAGGGCGGGACTTAGCGAAGGGTCAATTGGGAAAGTGTGTTAGATAAGGTATCAATATACTAAAAAATAACTAATTTGTGTACAATGTGTCATCAAACCATGTACAAAGAGTGTCTACTCGAAGACAGGGTGAAAAGCCTGGTGTCATACAGAGGGGTGATAATTACTCAAATGTGGAAAATGGCCCACACGGTAATTGTGTGGAAAATGTCAAAAAGAAAGCTTGAGAAAGTTAAAGCAATTCTAAGTTCTAACATTGGAAAGGTGTGAGGGGAGGGGCCTTCAGACGCTATTTTACTAAAAGTACATCTGTTAAATAATAATGACACATTGAAGTGACTAAAATCATAATCCTCACAATAACTGATCAAATGTAAGAAGTTAACGTTATTGTTGTATCCATCATACGTAAAGAAAAAAAAAGGGGTATTTACAACCAATTCTTTTACAGTTACATTTTGAATTGCTTATATCACAAGTCTGTACAGCCATCATCTAACCTGTCGGTCTTCACTTTTCAGGTGACCCTGAACCATGGGAGGCCAGTCCCAGCTGTCCTCTTGGCCAATAAGTCAGACCAGCTGGCTCCCCAGCAGCCCAAACTCGAATCCTTCTGCAGGGAGAACGGCTTCGTTGGCTGGTTCGAGACCTCTGCAAAGGTACGAGAGGGGAGACACTGGACATGCGACTTTGGATGCAATCACTGCAGCTTTCTGGAATGAAATCAGTGGAAAAGACATTTAGAGTTAGATTGAAGTTGTATTAGTAACATTTTCCATTAATTGCATAATATAGTGGTGATTTCTATTTAAATATAAAAGGTTAGAGGGCTTTTTTGATTAGCCTCCAAATGAAAAGAGTTGCGAAGGGGTTTGACTTGAGGCAAACACTGAATGACGTAATTTAGGGGTAAATCTGCTCTTCACATAATATACACAGTCAGGTAACTACATATTTAACCCGCTCAAACGGCAATATTATTACAACAGGAGTCCACTATAAAAAATAAATGATTCTGAAAATGACTGTAGGGTGTTTCAGCACAAACATAAAAAGTCAGATATTATTCGCCGTGCTCTCAAGAGACAAATAGAGGAATGTTTGCGGTCGGGTGTGAGTTAACCCTACAGCCCGTCTAATGAAATACACACTAGGATGCGAGTCAGAGACAGTAATGTAGTTAGTGAACACAAAAGGCTCAGATGAAAGAAACAATAGTGTTTCTATCAGAGTGGGACAGTCTGGCTTCCAATTAGTAAGTTGGTGTGCGATGTCAGATGTCAATTAAGTCACAAATCTGACTTTTTGATATGCTGTATAGGACACTTGTGGACACTAATGGAAGAAGAAATAGCTCAACGCAAAATAAATCACACCCGTACACATTTAGGGGTTTTGGTGATACAGCCTCACTTCGTTCGACATGACTAATTTTATTTAGTGTTGACTACCTTATATACAGTCAGGTCCATAAGTATTTGGACGGTGACACAATTTGTCTAATTTTGCCTATTTACACGACTGCAATGGATTTTAAATAAAGCAGTCGATATGTGGTTGAAGTGTAGACTTTCAGCTTTAATTCAATGGACATAACAAAACTATCGCATTAATCGTTAAGGAATTACAACCATTTTTACACAGTCCCCCACATTTTCAGAGGCTCAAAAGTAATTTGACAATTGTCTTACAAAGGGTTTGATGGCCAGGTGTGGCCTGGTCCCTAGTTATTTCATGACAAATTAAACAGATAAAAAGGTCTGGAGATGATTCAAAATGTTGAATTTGCATTCGGTAGCTGGTCCAGGGAATTCTCAGCATGACGACCAAAGAGGTGTCAATGCAAGTGAAGGAGGCCATTAAAAGGCTGACTAACTACACAAAGCTATCAGGCAGATAGCAGAAACATTAGGATTGACCAAATCAACAGTTTGGTACATTCCTAAAAATAAGGAATGTACTGGCAAGCTCACCAACACCAAAAGGCCCAGAAGACCACATGTAAAGTAGATGTGGCAGAATTCTTTCCTTGGTGAAGAAAAACCCCTTCATAACATGAATACTGAGGTCAAGAATACTCTGGAGGAAGTAGGCGTGTCATTGTCAAAGTCTCTAATCAAGAGATGCCTTCATGAATCTGAATACAGAAGGTTTACAACAAGGTGCAAACCACTGAGAACACTGAAGAACAGGAAGGCCAGATTAGACTTTGCCAGAAAACATCTGAATGATCAGTTTTAGATGAAGGTTCTTCGGAAGATGAAACCAAGATTAACTTTTACCAGAATGATGGGAAGACAAAAGTGTAGAGAGGGAAAGGAACGGCTCCTGATCCGAAGCAAACCACATCATCTGGTTAACATGGTGAAGGCAGTGCTACATGGGCTTGTATGGCTGCCAATGGAACTGGGTCACTGGTGTTCATTGGGGATGTCACAGCTGATAGAAGTAGCAGGATGAGTTTTGAGCTGTTTAGGGCTATACTCTCTGCTCAGATTCAGCCAAATGCTCCAAAACTGATTGGACGGCGCTTCTCAGTACAGATGGATAATGACCCAAAAAATACTGTGAAAAGAGCCTAAGAGCTTCTCAAGGCAAAGAAATGGAATATTCTTCAATAGCCAAGTCAGTCCCCTGATCTCAACCCAAGTGAGCATGCTTTTTTAACTTACTTAAGATAAAACTGAAGGCAGAAAGACCCACAAACAAGCAGCAGCTGAAGGAGGCTGCAGTAAAGGCCTGGCAACACATCTCAAGGGAGGAAACTCAGCGTTTGGTGATGACTATGGGTGGAAGACTTCAGGCAATCATTGACTGCAAAGGATTTTCCTTCAAGTATTAAACTTGATCATTATATTCACTATTATGTTAGTTTGACCAATTATTTTTGAGCCTCTGAAAATGTTGGGGACTGTGTACAAATGGCTGTAATTCCTAAACAGTTAACTCCATATTTTTGTTATATCCATTGAAATAAAGCTGAAAGTCTACACTTCAACCACACATCGACTGCTTTATTTAAAATCCATTGTAGTCTGGACCTGACTGTATTGTTGTGTAACTGACAGTGCTGAGTCAGTTTGCTGACTTAATAATTATTCTCTACTTGTGCTTTTGTTACACCTTGTTTCAACATGACAGATACACATGTTAGTGGTTTTATCATAATAGTCATACATAGAGCATTGCCACTATGGCTGCGTGTGAAGTGGCTAAAAAGTAGATGATTTCTTTCCCTCAGGAAAACGCAAACATTGAGGAGGCAGCGCGCTGCTTGGTGGAGCACATCCTGAACAACGAGGAGAGCCCGGTGGTCGAGCGAGACCCCAGCGCCCTTGTCCTGTCTGGATACACTAACACCACGAAGGATCATTTCAACTGCTCTTCATGTGTGAAATGGTGACTCCTGACCAATCACAGACAACCAGGAAGTGAACAGCTGTGAGGCCACCGAGATAAGTCTGACTCAGGGACTGTTTGTAAAAAAACACTGCCTTAGGCCGCATCGAGATTAATGAAGGAAAATGTAAAACGGGTAGAGCCAATGTTCACACTGCAGGTCAACAGGATATCTGCAGCACAAAAGATGGACTTTTGATTAATCCTGCACAACCTCAAAAAGTGTTACATTTAGATTTTTAAATTCAAGGTAAAAAATATCTTAAATTGTTAAAAGTTTCAGAATGATAGGCATTAAATGTTTCAGACTGATATGTCAACTTATTATTTTATGTTTCTAACTTGTATTTCACAACGATATGTTTATTTCATCCTTCTTTTTTTTTTACCACAGCTTGCACAGTGTCATTTCTTTTCTCTTGAACATATTTGACATTGTGCCATTGACATTCGGCTGAACTGACAGCTCTTAAAACTTCGGCACTTTTGTCTGCAGTGTGAACACAAACATAAACACATGAAGCCTTTCTTGCATTCTTTGCACTTTTGCTCAGACGATCATCATGCAGTCTGCTTTTAGATAAGTGGACAAGAGTCTTTAAGGGATATGAAAACAGCTAAAACTACATATGCTTAAAATGTCATGAATTTCATGCATTTAACCTAAAGATAAACTCTATGATAACATACAAGACAGTCTCTCTGTCCACCCAGTCCCCACCATAAGTGTGAGGTTTAGGAAATCATTTCTACAGATTCAGGTTTCCACTTTCTTTTACCAGCTGAAACTCTGAGAGAGAATTAGATGAGAAGATTGATCTTTCCTTTTAATTTATGACCAACAGCCAGTTTAGTGAAGCATAAAGATGAAACCAGAGGGAGCCTGGCTCCGTCCAAACAAAATCCTCAATAACTAACACGCTCATTTGTTTAATGGGCCATTGCGTAGCATTTCTGGTGATTTATTAGCAGAAATGGAATATAATATTCATAATTATGTTTTCATTGGTGTATAATCACTTGACAATAAGAATAATTGTGTTTTCGTCAACTAAAAATGAGCTGTTTATATTTACGTAGAGAGCAGATCCTCTTCACTGAGTCCACCATGTTGCACCACCATGTTTCTACTGTACCGACAAACCAAACACTGGCTCTAATGAGAACCTTTCGTGTTTTATGTTGCCTGAAGGCCCCCGTTGTTCTCTGACACACATGTGAACTCTAGTAACATGAGCTGCAGAGTGCAAAACTGTGACACTGCCTGGCTTTTGTTGCTCTTAAAGTAGTGTTATTATGGTAAGAATGGCCTCTGAGCGAGGTGAACGGCGTTACCACGGTTTCACACTTGGCTGCTCACGTTACCGCAGACTTAGAAGGGGAGCTTCAATTGGTTGCAATCTGCAACTACACCGCTGGATGCCACCAAATTCTACACACTGTCCGTTTAATGCGTTTGAAAACAAGTTTATCCCAAAAATAACTTAACCTCTAATTGTTGTCTTTACACTTCAGTTTTTGCATGAATTAAACAGACACAATGTGTTAATTAGTGATCTTTAGAGGTGCTGTAATGTTGTTACTGTGTGACAGAACCAAGCTAGAGGTCTCCCCGTGTTTCCAGTCATCATGCGAAACTAACCGGCCGCTGGCTGTAGTCTATTTAACAAACAGGTATCAATCTAATCATCTTAAGCTCAGCAAGAAAGTGAATAATGGATATTTCCGAAAAGTCAAATTATTCCTTTTAAAATGTTGTTGTGGTCAAACTAATTTTAATGTAATCATGCAGGGTCTTGTGCTCAGTTAATAAGATGATGAAATCAATAAAATTGTGTACACAGAAAGATAACGTGATGCTGACCAGAGTGCCCGGCCTTATTTTCTGCCTTATTTCATGTTGCGTAGTTCAGATCAAATCATTTGAATCGGGTCGTGTGTTTTTGGTCTTTGGATTAACTGGTTCCACTGGGTTTCAACAGAAACGAGCAGATGCATACTGTCTAATGACTTGACGATGGTAAGAGTGAAACTTACTGGATAGTTGTGTCAGACCGTTAAATAACCTCTCATCTGTCGTTACAGAGGCTGTGCTATCCATCTGCTAAAGATCACAGCCTTTTTTCTTTGCTAATCTGACGTAAAAATTAATCCCTTTATGTAACATTACACAGAGGGAGCATCCCGTGTATACATAATAGGCCTGCTAATACATAAAGACATTTCCTTTCACACTGGATCATGAACTGACGGGCTGGAAAATCTGCTCTCACATGCTACCAAGAAAAAAAACACCAGAATCCTTTGCAGTCAGACATAAACATAAATGTTATGGAGGTAATGGGGTCGGGTCTGTTTAGCAGATTTGTCCATTAAATGAAGAATTCAAGTCGGTAATAAAACCTGAAGGCTATTATTGAGAAGTTCTTTAATTAGGAATAGCAGTGGTAAAGTGTGAACCACTTCAAAACATCTGTGGTTTTTCCAGTACTTCTGTCTTTTCATAATATACAGCACCTCCTGCACCAATTTCCATTTCATTATGTATACATACACGTGGTTTCAGTCCATCCTCAAAGTGAATATTTCACTCTCAATATAATCAACTTTTATAGGAAAACCAACTCAATGTCAAACTGTAGGCGCTATTGTTGGTATGAGGAGTTTTCTTCAACCCTAAAATTGATTTCTTGCCAGTCAAAAACATGGTATGTATTGCTCTTTTTAGTGCAGCAACAACTGAACAGCTGCCTTTGTTGAGTCTGCCTCGAGTGTTATTTGAAATTCCATGTTTTCGAATTAGGCGTCAGCTCTATATTTCACTCCGCTGCCTTTGATGTGTAATAGCCTGTCCTTGTAATGCAAAACATGTGTAACTGCATTCTCTGTGGACCAGGCTACATGCAATAATAAAAAAAAAATGTATTTGTGGTGTCATATAGTGCACAGAATGTTTTCAGCACCATGGTTCTTTCAGGATCTTTGAATGCGTCACGTCCTCTCAGCTCCACACATGTCACCCTCAAAATTAGGAAATCAGCCTTGACATTCACTTGATTCAGAGAACGAGAGCAAATAGAGCTGAAACAATTCACTGATTAGTCAGCAGCAATTTTTTCTTGTAATTAACTAATGGTTTAAGTTTAAATTCCTCCAGCTCTCCTTGTCTTATATAATTATCAATGGAATATCTTGGTTTTGATTTCCCCCAGTTTGTGCCTCTCATGTATTACCAAACATTTGAATCACAGAGGTAACCATCAGTTTCTATAAAAAGATAATTAACCAGCAAGGAATACTGTCAGAACAGCGGTAAGTGTCAGTGTCACCCAGAGGGTTTTGTGTGGTTAATTATCTCTTTGGGAAACCGACAGTTACCTTTGTGACCTGACGTATGCTAATACATGAGAGCTGCAAACTGGGGCTAGGGGTTAACTGCTGATCAGATGAAACACGACATTTGAAGAGGTCACCTAGCGCTTTAGCAAATTATAATGGAAATTGTTTTGTATTTCTTTTCATTTTATATTTTATAGACCAAACAATTAAAAGACTAAACTAGATAATCAGCGGATTAATGATGAATGAATATAACTTAGTTGCAGTCTTAAAGTGCAATATCTCCTCCTTTAAGTCATACAAAGAAAAAAATATTAAATTAAATTGCTATAAAGAGCTGTGTCTTTGTAAATACGCTATTGCAAAATTCCCTCAATTTTAATTTTTTTTTATTGTATAAAAATGTTTTGAGTTATAAAGAACATTTCCATGCGGTTTCCAAATTATGTTTCCATACATATTCCCAGATCTTGGTTTTTAACTTAATCCAGCAAGATTTCCTGCAATATGTGGTCAGAAATGTCTTCAGATGTTGTGGTCTTTAAAATAAAACAGGAACCATCACTAATTGCTCCCAGATGGTATTTACTTGACCGTGAAATGCCATTGAGACACATACTGGGAATGTTGTTGGAACTAAATAAATCAAACTGGAACATTACCAGGACATTTTTAAGTCTACAAGAAATGTCACCAAATGGGGACCTTCACATGAATATTGTAGGTTATGTTTGCTGGGATTTATCACGGTACCATTAAAAACCATAAACTATCTCTGTAAAGTGTGGGGTCATAGGTACACTAATATATAAAAAAAATCAACATAAGATTGTCACTGTAATGCCATACAAATCACTATAAGATCATCAGGGTCACCACACACACATTTTATTTTTCATTAGAAGACTGCACGCATCACACTGAAGCATTGCACAAATGAAACATCTTGTGATCTTATCGTGGATTTTTTTCCTCCACATGTGTCTACATTTCATTGGATGCCAGGTAATCAGGGATAGTTTGCACATGACACTCCTGAGCCCTCCACATGCATCGAGGTGATGACAGCTGATGCCTTGCCTTGAAGACCCGGGACAGCCTTCTGCTTTAAGATGCCCTCCCCGGACGCAATAAGTGGCCCAATCGCCCTCCTTTCCTAGTCACCTGATTCATGTACTGCCATTTTACACACAAGTTTGACTGACACAAAAAAAAAAGAAGAAAAAAAAAAGAAAAGAAATCTGTATTGGCCTATCGGCAACCTCAACACAGAAATACACCCTTTTGTAAGAAGATTAAAAAGACGGGGGGGGGGATGAAAAAAAAAAATCAAAGCGGCTAGGGTTAGATGCAGCCAGCGCGGGGTGCTGTGTGGATCAGAGAGGTGTCTGCGGTCGGATCTGTGCGTAGATTCAGAGGAGAAACCGGGCGAAGAAGAGGAGAAAAGGGACAGGACAATGCTCTTTTATATCGTCTTTGACACAATGAGTCTTCAGTCATAGGGGATGCCGCATAGATTTGATAATATTCACCGGTAGTGTTTCGATTATTGCCATCTTTATTTCCGATTCAGCTCTCGTGCGTATCCCGCCGGCATCTCAGGGATATATTACATTTACTGTAGGCTACATTGTCTTATCTAATTACAGGCTACTATTTTTGATGCAGGCCGCTCTTAATTATACCTTTTAATTTTTTTTTTTACATTAGGCTAATCAGTTTTTTTCTGCAGCTGGGTCACCCTGATGCTTTCGACTGAATATTAAATGGTCCCCTGGATGTGACCGTCTTATGTTTTATTTGGCCGCCGCATGAATTCTCCCACCGGATCCTCGCCGGTGTACGCTGCTGTCCTGCTCCTCCTCCTCCTCCTCCTCCTGCTCAGACGGCCGATTCTCGCAGAGGGCACTACCCTCCTCCCTGCCTCTAAAGACATTTTGATCGTCCTCCCCGGTTCCCCCCACCCGGACTCCTCGACCATCACTCCGCCTGCCTCCTCTTCCTCCACCACCTCCACCACCACCACCTCCTCCTCCTCAGTAACATGTCGGGACAGTCTTTGACGGACCGGATCGCCGCGGCGCAGCACAGCATGACCGGGTCTGCCATCAGCAAAGCCGTCTGCAAGGCCACGACGCATGAAGTCAGCGGACCCAAGAAGAAGCACCTTGACTGTAGGTTAAGCATGCCATCACTGCTTACTGTATAGATAGTCTGCATGCATCAAGCTACCAGCATCTTTCCTCACAAAGGATAGCTTGTATAAACAGCATCGTTATGCTCCATCTCTTCTCATCCGGCCCGGTTATGTTTGCAGCCTCTTTAATTAGACACCACATTCCCTTAGATTAAAACGGGATTTACGCATCAAATCACGCGCTACAGTGTATCTGGCTATTAGTGTAACCAGTAAATGTGTATATAAGGCGAGGGGCAATCAGCCTTTGCATGTCAGTCAGTGGAAATAGGCCACTCTGGTATGGGCTAATCATATTGCAACCAGCCGCTTTACAGTGTAGGCCTATCCATTATTAACGCCACTATCAGCGGCAGCACTACATCCTCTCTCTGGAGACACTTCAGGACAAAATGTGCGTTATTTCTGCAGCATCACCAACATCTTCTCTCAGATTCCTATAATGTCACATTCAAGTTCACTGTCATGTCCTCTGGTGCATTACAGTCATTAATGGATGTGTTACTGCTGTCAGTGCTGAGGTGCTGGAGGAGCAGAGAGTCAGTGTGTGTACTGTATAGCTCTGCTGGTGGGTGTTTCAATGAGGCGTTTGAGGAGACAGATTCTTTATCTCCACATTCTGATAATTAGCCGTGTGTGCAAACTGCAGCAATTATGTACACATGGGAAAAGGAGGATTCCTCACGTGTAGATTTTTACAGCGATTATTAGGTTAGGTGGCTTTTCTGCCTCACTATAATTACTTGACGTGATCGATGGAGTGCACGGGTAATCAATGGGGCTGACAGTCAGAGTCAGAGGCAGTCAGTCCGGGAAGAACAGACAGACAGACACAGACGAGCGAATAGCAAGATGGCTAATCAAGAGGAAATCAGTCCGAGAGAAACAACAAGGCAGGTAGCCAAACAGCCTCAGAGTCAGTCATCCAGCTACACACCCAGCCACTCAGCTGGCAAGTTTTGGCAGTGGATTAGTCAGTCATGTCCACAGCAGAGGTGACACTGGGAATTCTGGGCTCCCTCACAAGATGTGCCACCGGGCGCCTCAACACAATACATCTAAATCAGGTTCTGTATCACTCTGCCCTACAAAAAAGGCCATTAAAGCGGGAAAAAAACACCCAGTGGGGGAGTTTGAAAAGGTTCAGAAATGCACTTATGATGAAAAAGTCCTTTTGTGACTCTTGAATGGCAACACAGAGTAATTACTTCTGCTTTGATTTCATAAAAATCTTATCTTGATTGTGACCACCTCTAAAAGCTAATTATCTAGGTTTTTCAGTGTTACTGCTGGAGCCATTTGTGAGGGTTCAAATCTCAGCTGGTAAATACAGATGAGGATTTCTAAAAGTACATTAGCCAACACTGACTGTGATTTTTAATTCAAAAGAAAATCAAGCCGATTGATGACTCCAAATACAGTATTATTGTAAGAAGAAAATAACCAGTTAAAGGGCATCAAGTGATTGGCACCATTATTGTTTTATTGTTGTGCTTCCTGCCGAAGCCACAGTTTCATAGGAACACAGTACCCCTGCATACATGGTAGAAGGTCGTCCACCTTCAGCACCAGCCATGAGTCGTTGTCTCTCAGAAACCAGTAAATGTCACTTAACTCAAGGGTGAGAGCAGATAGTCTTAAAATAGAACTGGAGCATTTACATGACAAATTTTCATCTATCAAATGGATTGTAAGAAAAGGATTATACTGCTGCGCTCAAGGACAATGAAGTTTCTCCCATAATAGGTCAGTTAATTCTGGTCGAGGTGGTTACACGAGGCGTTTCTGGCTCTTATTCTGATCATTAGTGGAATAAAAAGCTCCATGCCAAAGCAGAAACTGAAGGCCTGGCTCAATTCACCCCCCTGGAAGCCTGAATTGAATTTTTTAGCTGAATGAATGTTTTGTACTTGAGCCATTCAGATGCAGCTGTTCTAATAGACACTGCTAGCTTTCACAATAAAACACTTTCCATTTCCTTCTAGACGGGCCTCTCTTCTCCATCTAGGACATGATATAACATAGGACTCTCTGGCATTATATTGAGTGCAGACGCTGCATTTTTAAGGTTGAATGGAAGACGCAGTGAGTTTGTGATCAGGAGATCAGTGGATCTACAGTAATCACTCGGTTGACTGAGAGGACCGTGGTGGGGAAGTGAATATTGAATATTGAATGCAAAGAAAAGGTACTGACCTCAACTGCTCTAAAGGAGCTTCTGATAAGCGAGCTGTACAAGACTGTGGATCAATCTCAGGTCTGAAAGTTCAGGTGTGTGTGACCCTCGCCCTCTTTGTGCAACTCACCCAGACCACCACTGGGGTCTTTTCTTATTCAACTCGTCTGGTTAAACAGGGTCATAAAAACAGGCAAACACTTAATCTGTGTGTTGAGGTAATGAAAGGGTGCAGCTCTCAGCAGGAATGACAAATGGAACAAAATCAATGTGGGTAACAAAAAAGGCTTAAAGGAAAACACATATAATGAAACAGAGGTTGCTGGCAGATATTAAAAATCATATCCACTGGAGCTAACTTCACATTTACATCAGAACAAAAGCACCTTGTGCATTGATTCTGAATCGGTTTACCTAATCTGAGAGGTTTGATAAATGCAAACAACGTTTCAATTGCCTTAAAAATATACTCAACGTGTTATCGATCCCTCCTTGCCAGGCACAGTGAAAAGAATAGATGAATTGCTGTGCCATTTCTACAAATGCAACGCATGATAAATCAAACACATTGCCGGCCATTGAAGCTATTCAGAGTGTCTCACCGGCATCTCTTTTTTAATATAGTGTCATGCCCTTGACAGACTGGTTGGTGGCATAAACGGCCAATGTTGATTATTTACTACCTCACAGCAATGATGAGCATGACAGACGAAGTAATGGGATTTCACTTTCACAAGTCAGTATTCTGCATGGCTGAGATAGTAGAGAGCGGCGAAAGAAATAAGATTCATCACACATAGAATAGTAATCAGGCCAAAAATGACCTTCTGCCCTGAAAGCAACACAGCTGTGTTATTCAGCATATGATTTATATGGTTGTGTGTCATGCCTGTAATAGTGATGTACCGTAGAGGCAACAAAACGTGTGGCGAATAGTCAAAGGCCTCGTGCCCCTTGGTGGCCACATTTTTGGCCTTCCAGCCAAATTAGGTGAAGAGAAGATGTTGAAATGAAGAACAGAAGAAGAAATATAGACGGCGTGACTTTGATTCACAGGAGTGAATGGATACCTCCACACACTTACTCCCACATCTGTGTCAGTGTAATGACCCCATCTTGCAATGCAATTTCAAGTCACGAAAATGACTCACTTTATATAAAGCCAAGGTCTTGAAACATCTTTTTAAAAGTTTTTATTCCATTTAAAATCCCTCCAGTCACACATACTTTAAGACACTGGTTTTACATTTTATCCTAACTAGAATTACAAATGCCGTGAATTCAACTTGTTGACACCATGCTGTCATCTTGTTCTTTGAATTAAGTTTGCAAACCGTCATCCTTAATCATATTTCTGTGTGTTATTGATGTACATTATATCCTATGGACTGCAGTTTATCAATAATCCCAGTTGGCAGTCGATATTTCAGCCCATCCCTCTGGCAATCTGTCACATGTCTATGATTAAATCCTAGCTGATGTATTATCACCCAAAGGAATGCTTGCAGGTGGACCCAGCATTTGACTAAAAGTTTGAATGGCTTAGGTGTAATTATATTCAAGTAAAGCATGAGTGCTTTGCTAATACTCTGTGAAAAGTTAAATAATATATTTCAACAAGTTATGATAGCTGCTCTGTTAGGCTGTCCTTAGCCACAGTAGTCCTTTGTGCTGAATGCTGACATCAGCATTCAAAACAGCTGGTGTCGAAAAAAGACTTACGGCTTGAGTGGTTTTTTCACTCTTAACTGAATTTCTTGCATCCAATTGAACAAACTGTCACAAGAAAAAGAAAACACGCCACATGAATCCAAGTCCAATAGGTAATATTTATTATAATAATATAATATATAACATTTCCTCACGAGCATACATGTCAATATCTCCACCGCAAAAAACAATATTGCATGTTGGTGAGGATTTAAAGTTAAACATAAAATATTGCAGGTGACATGTGAAGCTAGCCAATTTGTACAGCCTGTTAGCTCTTGATTAGCTCATGCATTCAACTATTCTCTATAAAAACAACAAAATTCAGCACAAATCCGTTGCAATTCACTTTTTTACAAACAAATGATAACTAAGTACTGAATTGCATGCTTGTTAGCCACCAATCAGCTAAAATAGACATGGATTTCTCAAACTACCCTAAATGGCGCAGTATGAAATGGTAATTAATTATAAGAGGAATATGAATGTTTGCACCAAATTTCATAGTGATGTATCCAATAGTTGTTGAGATATTTCAGTCTGGACCAAAGTGGTGGCCCGACATTGATATTTATGCAGCGATGCCGCCATAGGGGCGAAAAAGTGTGAAGCAGGTCCATCTTACTGGTCTGTTTGTTCACTTGTGACAGGAAACATTAATTAGCCAAAATCAATATGGTACCATTAATTATTGAGCCAGGAAGGAAATTCACAAACCAACCATTAACAATGAGTAAAACATGAATGAACGCTACCATTACCATGTACCGTTTTTATATTAATGCCCTGATATTTAATTAGGAGAAATATAAAAAGTCCTTATTTATTTCTAAAGGCGAGTTCAGGGTACTACAGCGATAAAGTCCTATTTATAGCGGTCGGGTATAAATAACAATGAGGATTTTTTTTATGTTAGCATTTCTGTATATGGATACTTAGTAAAAACATTGTTTGAGAATCATTTGATGATGTTTAAAACAAAAAATCTATGTGTTTCATTTTCCACTTTCAGATATGGAAAGGACACAGACCTTTAAATTTGTCCCTCATGCAGGGAAGCAAATGTTATGACGTTAATGCAGCAGAGTGAGAGCCAGACATGGCAGGCCAAGTTGGATGAGTCGATGAAGACTATAATCAATATTGCAGGAGTTATTATTGTCTGTGTTGTTGCCCCTGAGGTTTTCACACTACTAAATAACATAAGTAGTAAAGATGAACAGGATTGAAGCATTAGCTGCGGTGAACTGCCGGTGCTACGGTTGCCTTTGACATGCATCAAACACTTAACCGTGGTATCAACTGGCACTCTTTGGTATCCAGCGTTTCAGTGGGCACAGGAAACATCAGAGAGCTTTCAAATAAACCCTGATAACCTCTGATCCGGTGGAAGAAACAGACCACGGATTGGCCTCAGAAACCAAACCTTGCTTGAAGTTTTCTCACAGTAACTCAGCATGCAAATTTCTCCCTCTGTCTCTCTTTGAAGACAAGTACATTTCCTCTCACTCCCCCAGAGGTTTCACTTACTGAATCTGCATTTTTAAATTTAGTTTTTTTTATTTGTCATTATACATGTTGATTTTCTGTTATTTTCCATGAAGTAAAATTGCTTCTCATCTTACATTTTTTCATCTCATCTGGTCATATTTGTGCGTTGCTCCTTTTGGTATTTCATCACTTTTTTCCATTACTAAATGAATCTTAAACTAACATTAAAAATAGATCTGGCTCCTGACCGAGTTTTTAATAATCTGCTCAATCTCAAGTTTTTACAGTACTGCAGAGAAGATTGTGTTCATCTGAACAGGGATTTATTTTTATTAGAGCAGAATAGTGAGATAAATGTAATTGGTTTATCCAGAAAAGATCTTTAACGTCACTGAAGAGATTGTATGAAGCAGCTCTACAAGGGCACAATACAGTCCATTTACAATACAGTGCAAGGGTTTACTGTAAAACACATACGTCCAGTTTCAGAGAAAACATAATCTTTGTACTTGGAGGTTTTAACTTTTCTTTTTACTAATCCAACTGAATCACAGCTAAATAAGCTTTGCATAATATGCAGCATACAGGGCACATATACATGTTCCTGCTATTTAAAAGCTTGGTTCTTTAACTAGGGAGTGAGTAAATCTTTGAGATTAAACAGAGGCCGGACATACTTCACATTTTGATCTTTTGCCAGAGAAATCCTTGAAGAATTTAGGGCATTGTTCCACCAATCTGACCTCATTGTATGTTTAGTGTTCACTGCTGAATTTTGAATGACTTGTGTTTTTTGGGACATATCATTGTTAACATAAAACAACTTCTCTCTTTTGCTTTTAAAATTGATCCGGTTAGCTTTGCAGTTCTTCATTAAAAATATACACTCTCAGCCTGCCATTTTGTCGGACCTTTTAAATCCAACACACAGCCGAACGTTGAGTTATTTTCCTTTTCAAATATGTTCCACATTTGCTTTGAACAGATACTTTACACTCTGAATGAGAGTCTCATTGGAGTCAACTCAGTCTTATTCAGGCGGCAATCTCTGAGTCTAAAAAGTGAAGCCAATGTGGAAGTGCCTTAAACTTGCATTCTCTCTAATGGCCACCAGGGGGCGACTCCTCTGGTTGCCAGCATAAGTCTGATTGCATAGAAGTCTATGAGAAAATGTATCTACTTCTCACTTGATTTATTCCCTCAGTAAACATGAGTTTATGGTCTCAATCACTTGCTTCAAGTCTTTATCAATACGGCATGATGTTCATTTAGTAAATTATTGTCCCATTTAGAGTGAAATAGACGATAAAGCAGGTATGCTTTAGGGCGGGCTACTTTGTGATTGACAGGTCGTTACCATGGCATTGTCCGGTCTGGGAGTTGTCTGTGTTTTTGTCTTACAACTTAACCCATTCATAGTGTCTTTCATGAAAGTTAATTGTAATGTTTTGGTCGCCTAAAAATGTCTAAGTCAATGTTCAGTTGTTGGCAAAAAAAAACAAAATGGCGACGGTCAAAAATCAAGATGGCGACAGTCAAAATGCTGAAATGACTACGTCCTATTCTTATATACAGTTTATGGTTTTGTTCCATTATTGTTAACAAATATGCTTTGGAAGAAAACTGAGGTTCAATATTCATGATAGGGCTATTAATTTGACCGTTTTGAAGTATGCATCCATTGTTGATGTTGAATTGACCTTGTAACATAACTTTCTATCTACTTAGTTGACTATTTACTGGCATTTTGGTGGATAGTAGGTAGCACTGTTGAAAATAAGCCACAAAATGGATTTTGTGATACTGTAGGTACTGATTCATCTGTCTATTCAGTCTCTATCATTAAATAATAATTTATTCATTGATTTGAGTGCTGATATTGAGTGAGTCAAAATTAATGCACCAGTCGATAAGACTGCCTTCATCGTGGAGGTTCATTCATTCCATCGATTCTCAATAACTCAACCTGTAAGCTATCTAAGGTAATAAATTATGATATTGGCATGTGGGTGGTGCTTTTATTCACAGTGACTTACAGTAAGTGAAAATACAGGTTTTGAGTTGAAGGACACATGAATGTTCATAGCAGTCAAACCTTCAACTTTACAGATGACCTCTAACCTCTAATAAATACAATTAGCCTGTTTCTATAACCTTTGTTTATCGGAAACCGATACAATTATTGGTTTATTCTTTAACAGCTTCCTGTGTGCGTCCAGAATATTTGATGTTATTTGTTTTGTGTCCTCCAGACCTGATCCACTGCACCAATGAGCTGAACGTCAGCATCCCCCACCTGGCAGACACACTGCTGGAGCGCACAGCCAGCAACAGCTGGATAGTGGTTTTCAAAGCGCTCATCACCACACACCACCTCATGATGTACGGCAACGAGGTGAGCTGAGCAAACAGAACATTCTCAGGATGACAAGAAAGTTGTTTTTCATCTTGACATAACAAGCTTGTTTTTATGTGATCAAATATGTTTATTTGTGGCCTCAACAGAAGAAAATAAAAAGTCTCTTAAAAACATTAGGTGTAACAATGGAAAGCTGTAGAATATCAGCTTCAGGACGAGCTCACTAGTACCGGAATGATTTGTCAATTTTCCATTAGTTAATGGACAGAAAACCAATCAAAAACAATTTAGATAGTCTATTAATTTTTGGGAAGACTAAATACAGATTTATTGCTAATGTAATGTTAGTTGCAGGCCAACACAAGATTATAAACTATTAATGAGGCATTAGAAAAGTGCACATGGGAGTCAGTGAAAGGATGAAACAGACATTTCCTGTGCAATCTAATGCTCTCTGAGCCTCCGCCTCCACACACACAAACATGAAAAAGAGAGACTGATTGCCAATCGGCTAGCTCGAGTCATTGATCTGTCCGGAGACTGACATTTTGACCACAAGGTTGAAGCAATTTCTCCCCAACTCTTGCAGCGAGTTTCTCTGAAGCGGTATCTTCCACATGTGCAACAAGGACTGATGATGTATACCGCTGACATTTCAATGGCCGGTGTGACAAATCACATCGCTTCGCTAGCTCACACTACAGGCGCAACGTCCAAAACATCAAACGTGTTAAACGATGAGCCTCTCAGACTAGAGCGAGGGATTACAGCGGGGACGCTGACCCTCTCAAAGTTTTCAAACAACAAAACTTTTTGCGGCACAAATAGTGACGGGATGTTCTGGGTGTTTACACGCCCAGAAAAAACTGTGAGTGTTAAAGCCCCGTGAATTGGGGCTCAATGTGATGCGTTTCTTGTCGAAACAGGATGCAGGAGTGGGATCATTGTTCAATCTCACGCCGGCCTTTAAAAACAAGAGCAGCTACAGTTTTGAAGGTGAAGTCAAAGTCTCCATTTCGTGACTTTAAGTCAACAAACTCTCTGCGAAAATGCCCGTGAAGCAGCGAATCCTGACTACAAACAAATCCTTCACGATGCGTGACATAGGCACTGTTATTGGGTCTGAGTGGACATGCCTGGACGTTGTCAGGGAAGAGCATCAGATAAGTCACTAACACTTTCCTCTCTTTTTTTTCTCCACCAGAGATTGATGCAGTACCTTGCCTCCAGAAACACGCTCTTCAACCTCAACAACTTTCTAGATAAGGCTGCACTACAAGGTGATTTAATGCTATTTGGCTGTTTGTAAACTCAGCAGTGCTGTACGTCTAACATAATGACTTTACGTCGGACTCTCCCTGGCTCTGTAACACTATCAATAAGCCCATTTCAGAGTTGATTTCAAAGGGAAGCTACGGTCCAGGATTGAAACGCTACAGATAAATGTGCCTTTTGTTGGATATAAGAAGCTGCTGAATGTTACTGAAAATGGAAACACATGACTTTGTAATTAAATACACTATATAATACATATGGAAACCTGAAGGTGAAATGGTGCAACGGCCAGTTTGGAGAAAAGCAGATTACTCGTGGAGAAATTAGTCCACTTCCTATGAGGGTGATTATAGCTTCTTAACCTGGTTTGAAAATAGGCTAAGGTGATCTGTCTCTAACTGCAGCGCCCCCTCTGTGCCCCCGCAGGGTATAACATGTCAACTTTCATCAGACGCTACAGCCGCTACCTGAATGAAAAAGCCATGTCTTACAGACTAGCAGCAGTGGACTTCACCAAGATGAAGAGAGGGTAACAAACTCAACACACACGTCACATATATGGAGAGGCATTATGGGCTTTTTCAACCAAAAAGGATGGGATTATTATTTTCCACTTTACAGCAGACGGTGGTTGCACCAAGTGTTTTTATTTTTATGCTTTACTTCAGAAAACATGTGATTCAACGTCCAAAGGCTAAATCTGTTTGCTATATAGTTGATCTAGACAGCCAATAAAAATAACTGGCTGGGTTATTTTACAGTTTGTGGGTTGGTAGGCACAACAGACACCCAATTGTATGTGCAGAAGCACTGAAAAAGTGACTACTTTGTGATACGTCCCCTTTAAATTGTGTTTTTTTTATGCTAATCCACAAGAGGACTTCCTTACACACGTACACACCTGGTCTCCAGACCTGATAAATCCTGTGTGTGTGTTGCATGTGTGTTTGTGTGCATGTATTCTTGTCTGCTACCAGAGCTGAGGGTGTGATGCGCACCATGAACACAGAGAAGCTGATTAAGACTCTGCCAATCATTCAAAACCAGCTGGATGCACTGCTGGATTTCCAGGTGAAACATCTGAGTTAAAGACTCAACACTTTTATGTAAAATACTGTAATATCTTGATCCAATGTCATTCATTTTCTCTTTCTTTCTGTTGTTCCTCCAGCCGAACTCCAACGAACTAACCAACGGAGTGATCAACACAGCTTTCATGTTGCTGTTTAAAGACTCCATACGGTTGTTTGCTGCTTACAACGAAGGGGTCATCAACATGCTGGGTAAACCACACATACAATACAGCAGATACAGTAGTATTTATGCAGTAATCTGTCTCTGATGGTGAGATCACAAGCCTGCAGTCTGACTCACCTCATGTCGACTGAAGGTATGAGCCTGCCATTGGCCGCCAAAACTATTGTGATAGGTTTAAAGAAATGCAAACAACCCGGAGCGTTTTTCCCCCTGTACCTTAATGATAATGTGTGGAGCCAGACCTTTCTTCCGCGCTGACACAGCGCTGTTTGGAGATAGGTCTGGCTATGCAAGACTAACAAGACTGGGACTCCACTCAATCCTTCTTTAAAAGGGGAAATCAATTTTTCCTCCGACTGTATCTGTGTCCAATTAAAGATCACCTTCTTTTCTTCCATTAATTATTAAGCCAGTGAGGAGTCAGGGGCAGAGAACAGACCATCAGACTTTTGAATGAGGACTTCATGAAATTATTCATTACTTAATTGACTTGATCTAAGGTACTTCAGCCATGGTTAAATAGTTACTGGGACTCTATGAGGAATATATTTTAGACTACATCTGCACCAGATGTGTGGGATTATCAGGACAAATCAATATCAGGTTGATTTTTAAGCCTCTTTTTTATTATATACACCTTCTAACATCATCATCTAGCACCTCAGTTGGCTAAGATAAGGTATTTAGTGATGTTGAACATGTGCTTTTACCTGATTTCTCAATAAACAGTGATTTTGTGCTGATTCTGTTTTTCTGATACACAGAGAAATACTTTGACATGAAGAAGAACCAGTGCAAAGAAGCTTTGGAGATCTACAAGACTTTCCTCAACAGGATGACCAAACTGTCTGAGTTTCTCAAAGTGGCAGAGGTAACGTTCGTTTGTCCTGCTGCTCCTCCACGGAGGAAACAGAGTTATACGCCACTGGAGAGGGCGAGAATATCTGTCTGGGGCGAATCTCGACGGCCTCCTATAAAGGCATCGCCATGTTCAATTATAATTTCCCCCCCGTTTCTCAGAAGAATTTCACCTGCATAGAAAATCCACTTAAACCTGTTGAGATTCGCTCCACACTTCTGTTACCCTTTTGGATCTGATTTACGGTTGCTATTTTCCAACCTAAAAACAGACCGTAGATCAGTGTCCAGGGGCTCTCCTTAATCCTCCTAAGTCTTTTTTTGCCTCTAGATTTTCCTCCTGTTTCTGTCCTTCTCTTGCCCTGACCAGGGGAGGAGGTGACTCCATGACAAGTGATTAATGGCTGAGTCTTAGCCTATCAGAGAGTCACTCATGTAGAGCTTCGAGTTGAGGGTCCCCTCGCGTGCTGCCTGTTCACATGCCTGCACTGCATGCCCAAGCAAGCTCTTTTTCTATCACTATCTCTGTCCTCTTCCTCTTATTTTTATTTCCTCCCTTTTCTTTAAAAAAAAGAAGAAAAAACGTTATAATGGCTGTTATCCAGTGAACAGTTGCAGTTCTTGCTAGACTGCACAGTGAATATAAACAGTGTTATCCTGCGTAGTATTATCCCTCGCGCCATCTTCAAAAGCTTTCTCTCTGCTTGGTTTCGTTCCTATTTGGAAGGTTTGGGGTGCGGCCAACTCGATCCAAAGAAAAAAACAACAACAGACTAACGTTGACTTTAAGGACCCATTCATTTTATCTGTCTAACAAAATGTGTGTTTGTCTGTTTGTGTGTCATCTGTGCCCCCCCCTTTTCTCTTTCTGTTCAAAGTCAACATTAGTTGAGTGTCTTCCTTTTGGATGTTTCTTACCTCGCAGTCACGTGACCTGTTGTCTGCCCTCTCTGCCCTGCCTGTTCAATCAGTCGGTGTGCTCAGCATTCATTTCAAACCAGTCTCCAGATCTCAGTGTGTTTGTGTGTGTGTGTGTGTGTGTATTTATACGTGTGTGTGTACATAAACTGTGTATATATATATATATAGGTGTTTGTATGCGTGTGCATGCGCCCTCCTCCTCTGTTGTCTTTTATTTGTTTTCCTTTCCAGCCACTGCATGAAGTAATGAATGCTTGAGTTTGATTCTTCTTTCTCCCTCCTCCTCCTCCTCTTCCTCTTCCTCCTTCACACGCCTCTTCCCTTTTTTTTTTCTTTTTTTTTTTTTTTACTCTGTTGGATTTTTTGGTTTATTCCTTGTTTTATTATTACATTTGGTTTATTTTTTATTTTGCCTCCCTCCTCCCTCCCCTACCCCCTCCCTCCTTTTTTGTGACACAGCGAGTTGGGATAGATCAGGGCGACAGCCCCGATCTCACACAGGTCAGTCTACATCTCATCTCAATCAGTCAATCAACCAATCAGTCAACCAGTATTTAAATCCGTCAAGTCAATCCCATAATGCTTCATTCTAAACGCTCCCGTTCCCTACTCACCCTACAGACCTGCCCACACTGCAGCTGCCATGTCCTCCTCTCTTCTTCACTCTCCTTAACTTCTTCGCCTTTTCTCCTTTTCTCTAGAATAGAAAGGAAACAATAAATGAAGACCTGCATATAGCCTTGAAGCACATTTATTTATTCACAATTTTTAAGCATTAGCGCAGGAATTTAATTTTTCCATTATCTTAATCATTGCAAAACAAATTTTATTCTTAGGTAAGATTTTGAAAGCAGCTGTATGCAGCTGAATATCAAAAGTTTTTAGCCTCTTTTTTTTTTGCATATTTCTATTTTAGACATCCATGACCGGGGCTTATTATTTCCACATCAGTATTTCTGGCATTTTCCCAGTGTAAATATCAAGGCTTGTCTCTTCATTCAAAGGCTTATCATATAAATAAGTCAGCACAGCTTTATGAAATAGGTTTTTGCCCACATAAGCAGTGTTCAAATCATTTCCCTAGAAAGATTATGTCCCTTTGCATTAGCTGTGGGGAGAGCAGCGAATGGTTTTTATTAAATAGGTCTCTGCAAATATGACTTGGATAGGTGTACATAATGCCATCATAAGCACTGCATATCATGCTAAAGGCCACAAATGCAAAGTATCCTTTTCAGTGGAACCATAATTGGATGTTTACAATGTGAGGAATCAGGTAACATACTGAAAAGGGACAACTTTTTAAAATTAATGTCATGTCTGTAGTGCTTAAGAAGACCTTATATGCCCTTATTCAACAACATAGTGACCCATGCCTTTACTGAGCTCTAGATATGTGTCTGTTTTACTTTTAAACCTTCAGCATATTCTAGATTTCTCTGAAGAAGGATATCCAGAATTTCGCATTTTACTCTCTTTCCCCCTTAAAATAAGTATATGAGAAATCTTTTCTTTGCTTGTTGTGTTTTCGTTGTGATCTCTGGTGCTGAAATGTAAGGATCTAGATGAAAAACATGGTATCACATAGTGGTTCAAATGAACCCATCCATCCCTTTTGTTTTACAATGAAGAGTGCTGGCCAGCTGCTCGATGTGTATACCTGGTTTTTCACCAGATGTTTACATTTCACTGAGTTAACTTCCTTGGCTTCCAGTGGGATACAAGTGTTGTCCTTCGCTTTAGCTGCTGCCTAATTTCCAAAATAAATAAATGAATAATACGTTAATTTGACTTTTAACCTAACGTGGAATCCACCAGTTAACTCTTAATTTTTTGGACTGTGATTTTCTTTACCCGTGTGCGTGCGTAAGTGTGTGTGTTTAAGACAGCGTTTGTGCACTGCTGGCCTCTGCATGGGCTCGTGAGACGGTTCAGAGACGTGTTTGTTGTGTTTCTACTCTGGAGCCCTGCAGAAACAACGCTCCGCTGCTCTGTCCTGACTTGTCAGTCCCGCTGTGGACTCGTTTGCATGATCCAAGGCTGATGTTTGCATGCCGGTGAACCAAACCTGATGAAACCAAATGCAAAAAAAAAAAAAAAAAAAGAACAAAACAGCTGTTGTAGAGTAGATAATGAATCTGAGGGTGATGTCTTAATTTTTGCTGCCGCTTTGTGCGCGTATGTGGGTGAGTGAGATAAAATGAGGAGGTGAGGAGTTGGGAGTGAGAGAAAGCGGTTTGTCCCATTTTGTCCACTTGGCTGTGGTTCTAATGATACCCCATCAACTCCCCTCCCATTTACACCTCCTCAGGCTCCCAGCTCTCTCCTGGAGGCTCTGGAGCAGCATCTAGCCTCTCTGGAGGGCAGGAAGCTCAAGGACCTCTCCGCAGCGAGCAGGTACGATCGGACCACCAAACAAGCTCCTCAGATCTGCTGCACCAGCCACCTAATACTATTCCTACTGCAATTAGTCTTGGTACTACAACAAGTACTATTGCCGTCAGTGGGCTACTTCTGTAAAACTACTACTTTTCTTACAAAACAAACAATGAACAAGAGTTCTGTGTTATGAGTTCTGTGACGGTGTATTTAGACACAGAGATGCTTTGCGCTAAATGCTAATAAAGCAATGGTATTAAAATGGTATTAAATGTCAACATGTATACTCAGCACAAGAGCTCATAACAAACAGTAAGTTCTATTTCGATAGACGATTAATTTAATAGCCTGACACTTCTTATAGAATAAAAAAGGCAAGGCAACAGCAGCGTAAACAGCGGCTGCTGCAAAAGTTGCAACAAAAGTTGCGAGGATCACCTTCTCAACGAAATGAGACAAAAAAAGAAAATTAACTGTAACTATATGTCAGCTGCAATGACCATAATAAATATTCTGCTCACCCATTACTGCCTCCCATTATGAATCCAAATATAATGTTTTCAGGGTTATTTTTGGAGCTTTTACTGGCACAGGGTTGTCTCTCGCGTCACCTTTTCGTTTAAAAAAAGCTTTGTTTGAATCACTATGTGTTTTATTTATGTGGATATTTGAGCACATTCAGATGTAAAAATAACTAGCTCTGTAAAATAGCAAAAATATATATTTATTAGTTTAATCTAAACATTTGGCAGTAACTCTGCGGACCACTAGGTGCTCTGAGGCTCAAATAGGTTTAAAATAGCTGCATTGAATCACTGCTTTATTCAGGTTGATGCAACCTTTTGCGACCTAGCATAATACTAACCATGACGCATAATGATGTCAACCCTTATTTATTCCATTGTTGTGCATTTATGTACTGTTCCCTATGAATCCCAATGACTTTCGTCATACCTTTCATCTCGTGTATCATCTATCATCTCGTCATAACGTAAATTTGTCCGATGCTTTCGCATCTCTAACCGTTTGGTTTTCTCAACAATGAGCATAACAGCCTCACAGAGCTGCAGGATTCTACAGCCTAGTTAAAATAAAGTTAAGGTCACAAAACATTATAAAGTGGAACTCAGTAAAAAGAGCGTAGACAAACGATAAACAAAGCAATGTAGCAACAGGCTTTGCAAGAATATGTCTTTGCGTCTCACCTTTAGATCCAACACCTTGTCCAGTGCAGTGTCCTCTCTCTCCAGCACTGGGATCTCTCTCAGCCGCATGGACGACAAGACAGAAGACAACAGACTGCAGCAACACAAGGTGAGACATTTGCAAAACTCATACATACACACAGAGACAAGATTAGACAGCTAATGCTACATACCAACAATATTGTACTCAATGAAACCACAATGTGAATCGTTGTGAGTTCACGTACCTTTACACAAATGAACAGTTTTTGCTTTTCATGTGAGAAAAGCACACTGAAACCATTTTAGATGGTGTGAAGAGTACGTCAAGTCTTTTTGTCCTCCACACTGCTGTTGGAGTTGAATGCACAGGTGCATTAGTCCTGCAGTACAGTGAAATACACTGTCTGTGTTTGGCTGCTGGCCCATAGCGTGGAGCTGCACAGAGAATGACAATGAAGTCACAATCTCAAGACCCTCTGCAGTGGATTTCTCATTCAAATAAAGAAGCACCCAGGAATAGAAATGTTTCTTTAGTGGCTACATTTTTTGGCGTTCTTTTTCCAGAGGAGGTTAACACGATTCTTGTGTGCTGCAGGGCTATTTACAAACCATGGAAATATCATATTATACTGATTATGCTTCCCATTGCAGGAGGACAGTCATAAGGGGATCGATATTCAGACACCCAATGTGTCACCCAGCACCCAGTCAGTGGGCAGTGCCAACAGCAGCGGAGGGGCCACAGATCTCTTCTCCAATTCACAAATCGTACCAGTCAGCAACCAGTGAGTCTAACATCTGCAGAGTAAAGCTGCTACAAAGGGAAAGTCATCTGCATGTTGCAGAAAGACTCCAGCTTTTTCTTTTTTATGGTCTTCTCTGGTTATATAAAAATAAAATGAGAAACAAAACTGTCCTCTCTTCCCAATTCTCCTTCCTGCAGTGTGCCAAACCTGACCAGTGAGCTGTTCACCCTGCAGCCTAACTACACCCCAATCCAGACCACACACACTGTGCCCAACAACAACAATGCCTGGGGAGGTAGGACTGCAAACACACACACACACACATATAATCATGCAAACATACAGGGAAGCATGCAAATAAACACACACTATTCAGAGCTGGATATGCTGTGACAGATATGTCCAGTTGCTTCATGCTCCTGACTCATTTCCCCTCTTTTCTCCTTTCATGTTACCATGGTAACCTTTGGATGTCAGGCGACCTGCTAAAGCCAGCCCCACCCGCTCATATTCACAGCCCTGGAGTTCAATTGCACTCTGGGAAAATGCTGCCCAATGATTTGGACTCTTCATTAGCCAACCTCGTTGGTAGTGAGTATGCAGAATCTCTGGAAATATTCAGCCATTTGTATCTGTCATTGTTCTCCGGCTCTGTTGCTTCCTTTCAGCTGATATGTTTCTTGTTTCTTTCTCTCAGATCTGCAGTTTGGGGGGACGCAAGCTAAAAAGTGAGTGGGTTTTCCTGACATGTAAAATGTTGCCACAAGCAAATGATTCAGCTGTCTAAACTCTGTTCAAACTAAACTAAAAGCTGTTCAAACTCTTTTATGATTCATTATTTTGTTTCGGATTTTGCAAAAGCTGTGCACCTAAAAATTCTGTGTGTGTGTGTGTGGTTGTTTGAGCATCAGGCCGGAGCTCCAGTGGAGTCAGCTGGTGGAGAAGAAGCCAACAGGAGGAGGCGGCTGGCAGTCAAAAACCATGTGCACCAGCACCAACTGGACTCACACCACCCATCCCATGGCACCTGCACCTATGCCCGTCCCTCAGATGGTAAATTAAAAGCTACATTTGCACGTGTGTGTGTGTGTGTGTGTGTGTGAGTGTGTGTCATCGCAGGTTGATTCACAACTCACTCATTCTCCTGTTAGTTATGAGCAGGACAATTTATACTATTATCATTGAGTGCGCTCCATTTAAAAGCTGTGTAAGATTAAATTAATATAAAAGCTATTCAGTTCATGGTGACGTAAAATAGCTGCCAGTGTTTTGGTATATTTTGAAAAAAAGACAAAAAATATAAGTTGAATGAAATCTTAAGTAAAGAGGTAAAAATTAAACCCCAAAGTATGGTTTACATTTTGTACTACGTTGTCATTTGCAAGTGCCTTCATCATTTCAAGTGTTGATTGTAAAAATAAATGTAGGACTGCAACATCTAATTTTGCCGTCCCGCCTCTGAGAGTTACAAAATAACTATTAAAAATTAAATCAAACTGACAATAAAGTATCTATATTATTTAGGGTCAGGTCTGTAAATGTGGCCATTTTGTCAGGGAAGCACTACTGCACTGCTCTAGCAAAAGAAGTATGGTATTGTGTATTCATTTGGTGACATCCATCATTCTGTCAGAGTAGTCAGTTTCTCCTAATAGTCATATATCTCATTCTGAAATGAAACTCATTAAATGTACCTGTTGGCCAAATGTAACTTTCTGCTGCTCTCAGGGCTTTTAAAAGGAGCTCCCAAATGTGTGTCTGTCCTTTGTGCTCCACTTTAATTATCCGCAAGTCTCTTCCATTCAATCTGGTTTCATCTTTTAATTTTCGTCTGATTGACCTCGCGACTCAAACCGCTCATTTATTCAGCAAATGGCTCGGAAAGCTGGTGGCACGACAGGAATTTAAAGCAGAAGTCTTTTGAACATAAGGGATGGGCAAAGGCCTGGTTTATCTCCTCTGCTCATTTAGAGGAAAGGCCCGAGCATGGCTTTTATTGTTGTAACTCTCTTTCTCTGTATCTCTCCACAGAATGGGATGATCTATACTGGCTATGTGAGTACATTTATTCACTTCACCTTCCCTTCCCTCCTCTTTATGCACTTGATTTAATCCTGACATCCTCTAAAAACCTCTCTGCTCTTTTTTTTTATGCTTGTGACACTTTTATTATTAGCCTGTGTATTGTTCATGATACATGAATTATCAGAGGAAATGGGAATTCTTTTGCTTATTGTGCTGCCTTGGCATTGTGTTTCCTCCTTTGTGGCTGCCAATCTTTTACCTCAATTCTGTGTTGTAAGAAATTGCCCCTCTCTTTGTTGCTGAGGATTCGGTGTCTTGCTACACAAAAACAAAATGTTAAAGAGAGTTAAGACATTTCTGTCTTTGCTTGGGGGACTTCTTTGACATGTTAGACATGAGGCTGTTAGTATCAGGATTATATTTGCAATCAACTTTCAGGTCAAGAGTAAGACTACATCAGCCAGAAAGTGGTTTATTGTGTTCCTCTCCTTTTCCCTTACAGGCTCCCGCACCAGTGGCTTTTCCTATGACGTCGCCCCAAGTGCCTGTGTATGGAATGGTAAAGAAAAGCTTTAATCTCAATCGTTCATTCATACTCAGCTGGCATGAATCTACTCTAAATCTGAAACATTTTGTTATCTCCTGTCCACTCCCCATCTTTTGCCATTCCTTCTCCCACCTGTCCTCTGACCAGCTCCCTCCTCAGATGAGTCATCAGATGGGGGGTGTTCCCATGATGCAGCCGCAGACTGTCATGTACAACCAGCCTGTCCTGAGACCCACCAACCCTTTTGGACCCATCCCGGGGACACAGGTAACACACACACACACACACACACACATATTCGTGCATATGCCACATATTGTAGTTAAATGAGTAGTCAGACATGTTGGGATATTTGCTCGCTTGCTGAGAGTTAGATGAGAAGATTGATACCGCTTGCATATTTGTTCGGTCAATATACTGTAAGGTTACACCCAGTTAGCTTAGTTTAGCATAAAGAATGGAAGCAGCCTTTGCTTTTTGTACTAATAAGACAAACGACACATAACATATCTATATCTATCTATCTATATATAGATAGATAGATAGATAGATAGATATAGATAGATAGATGTATATATCTCATGAAATCCCAATTTATCTCTAAGTATGTTTAGGAGAAAATGAAGAAGGTACGAGGCGAAACAATCCAAACCTAAACTTGACTGAACATTGGGGTGTCTCTAATTTTATGCTTTGGAGTGTGTACCTTAAAGGAAAGTAGTAGCTATGGAGCTATCGCCAATTATCTCGGGGATATTGAACACTTTTCTGGGAAGTGTAGGAAATAACTAACTTCAGCAGAAGCAGGCAATGTACATTGAAGAAAAAAAAAGAAACCTGGGTAGACCCAGTAAGAGTAGAACATCCTAAATTGATATATAACCATAGCAGCAACAACCAAGATTTGACTTTATGTGCTTTCTGTTTGCAAGTCTTCTGTCATAATTGAGGCATTCATTCATAGCGAGTTTTAACGACTGATAAGTAATGTCAAGGTGAGGACACTCCCGAGAAGCAGCATGAATCATGTTGTCAGATAATTGAACAGCAAGTGTGAAGATAGTGTTTTACACAGAGTAACCATCAGTTGGTACATCCACAAGACTCTCAGGAGAACAAACAAGTATATTTTGACCAATTATTCAACATAACAGAGGAAAATAATTGCCTACTGAGCACTCACGCCCATGTAAAGCTGTTTTCCCGGCACTGCGGCAGGTAATATGCTTGTCAGTCGATGTCTGAACACTTCATGAGGTGTTTTGTCAAACTAAATTACTCTCCATTCTCCTCCCGTCCTCTGCAGATGCACTTCATGTAGGGATGATGTTGTAACCATGGCAGCAAAGCCAAGAGAGAGAAGGCGAGAGGAAAGAGATGGAAAGAGAAAGAGCGAAAGAAAACAAATCCAGAGCCAAATCCAGTGCTGGAGGAAGAAAGAGGAAGACGTAGAAGAAAAGGGAGGGGAGAGGAAGAAGGAGAGGAGGACCAGAGGATGGATAAAAGATTAAATGCTGTATCTGTTTCCATGTAGCCTCAACATCTAATCTCCTCTCCTCTCTCCATGTGGCTAATGATCTCTCTGTCTTTTAATGGGGTACCAGAGGCTCCGCATCAATCCCACTCATCCTCTGTTTGATTTGCCAATTCAGACGGCGATTATGACCTGCGATGACAGCTCTATGGAAGTGCAGAGGCTCTACTGCCACTTCCCGACCTCCTCATCCTGATAATTTCCTGTATAAAAAAACTTACCCACTTCAAACTCGGAGGACACGCGCCTCTTTCTCTGATTGGATTGTTTGCTGGCACTTTACTCAATGTGAACTTTGCCAAGGGTGTATGTCTGTGTAGGTGATTTTAGCGTCTTGTTCAGATTGGTTCCCGGTTGTGTGTCATTCATCACCTGATGTCAGAAGTAATTGATTTGAATGTGTGTGTGTGTGTGTGTGTGTGTGTGTGTGTGTGTGTGTGTGTGTGTGTGTGTGTGTGTGCGCGCGTGTGCGTGTGCGCGTGTTTCCTTTTTCTACATTTCAACGTGCTGCATCAACATTACCTTTTGAGTCTTTTTATGAGCTCCATTTGTTCTTAATTGCCAACTTCACATCAAAGATCCGACGTGGAGCGATAATTTGTGGGTGCGCTTGTGAGTGTGTGGATGGACGTGGCTGTGTAGGGTGTGTACTGTATGTGTTTCTCTTTTGGTACCTGAAGTCATTACTGTGTTACCAGGTACCAATGTGTTACTGCACTGGAACTAACTGATGAAAGCACTGAGCCAGATCCAGGCATCGCATTTGGATGTAAACAAACCTCTTACACTAACTTTGCTACTTGGGGTCGTGCTGTACACACTTTGTATTTTGTTCCCCTCCCCCCTCGCCTCCCTCGCCCCGCCCCCACCCCCCTCTCCTCTCCTCTACAGCTGTGCAATATCATGCAATCTCGTTACTGTCTTTTCCACCCATCTGTAGGCTGTTTAGAAAGCTGTTTCCTGCTGTAGTGTTGTTGTGTGTCCACATCAGGTTTCTGTACAGACTGCTGATTTACTTTGTTTTCTAACCTGTTCCGTTATACACGTACTGCTCTAAAAGTAGTGAAAAATGCACTGAGCCAGACAGAGAGTTGACTGGATGTTAGGAAGGCGGTGTTTCTCAGTCTTGCCAATCAGAAATGGTCTAACTCCCCACTGTATGATTTCCTCCCTGTCCTGCATTCGTCCTGTTCAACATGAGTCTCCCGTGATGTCCTTCACACTCCAGAAAAACTGGATAAGGGAAATTACTGCAGCAGATGTCTCACCTCCACCTGGAGTAATCAAAGACACTGCAACCACAGAGAGGGCTTTGCTAATTTAGTGTTAACATTTATGGACAGGATAGCTAAAGGTCAGTCGGAGGAGGAGGAGGAGGAGGAGGAGGGGAGGAGGAGGAGTCAAATGAGGGCCAGACCACCGTAAAACGAGTGAGGGTAATGTCTGTTGATCACGACCCTAGTAATGCAGTGACGACATCTAGATTGATTCAGACAGCCAGACACGGAGGCTTTAATGACACGTTAAATGTTAATGTGGCTTTTCTGGCAGACCCAAGGTCAAGTTAGACCCACAGACAGACGGTATATACATTTATATATATAGCACAAACCTTCAAAGAGGGGACAACGCTCTGCTGCACAAAAACCTAAAATCATTGCTGGGATGTACAGTTGAAAGGGGCAATAATCGATTGGGGATGAAGTCGTTTTCTATTGATTGTGTCTGTTCTATGTACATGTACTGTATGTGTGTTTGTGTGCACATGCCTTCCCATAGAGATAAACAGGGTCGAGTTCCTCGGTTAGAGATGAAAGGTCTCTAGTGAGCTGGTAGTGTGTACAACTTAGCAGTGAGTGTTATTGTGGCCGTGTCTCAGTCTGTACAACCCAACATCAAATTAAGGTGGTTCCAAGGATCACTCATCTGATGAATAACAACGCAAAAAAGCCCCGAAGTCATCGGCCCTGGAATCTCAAAAGTGAATCAGAGAGCTGGAGCTGCACACGCTTGTGATTCCTACCAAAAATCGTCAGAGAATTGCGACTGTATGGTGGCGTTTGGCTATGATTCAACCTTGAACTGTAACTGCTGGCTACGCAAAAACCAATCTCCCTGCAGCTACCACTCTACGACCAGCAGAGAGACTTCAGTTAGAAATCGGCACCAAGCAGGCAGATATTCTCTGTGGTTTCTCATCAACAGGCCAGCTGACATTTGGAAAAAATTGTCGTTTCACTCTCCTCCATTACTCCTCATCCCAGTGGTTTGTCTTTCTCCGTCAGCTGAATGCTCTTTTCATTGTGCACTTCACTCCCACGACGCAGCTCCATCCATCCTGGGCCAACCTCTGACTGTTACCGTGTCCTCTGTATATAGGAAATGCCGTTCATGTGTTTTTAGACGTGCTCTCTGTAAAGTGATCGAAGCCCCATTGGATGACGTACTGTACGTGGGACAATTTATTGCTGTATCTGTGTTTGAATGGTTGTATTTTGAAGGTGTCATCATCCAGGGATGTGTGGGAGGGGGGGTTCGATGTTTGTGATGTTTGTGTCCATCTCGAGGAGGAAGTGGGTGGGGTCGAGGGGAGGTGGGGGGTCAAAGGTAAACTATCACAACTGGTCTATACCAAGAGTGTCTTCATCGAGGAAGTGGACAGGACAGGGTCTGTCCTCTTCGAAACAGGAACATTTTTTTGCACCAAAGTCATCATCAAAGCGCAGCTTCTTCTTATTCAAGGTCACTACGGATGGATGATATCAGAACTCAAAAGATTTTTTGTGTTCTTTTATTTTTTAGAGACAAAGAAATTGTCTTTTTTGCATGATTAAGTGTCGTCTTTTTATTGGCTTGTGTGCCCGGTAAAAGCATGACCATTGTGTGAACTCTCACTTACCGGTGTTGTTTGGAAAAACGTTAAGGAAATTTCTCCATGAGATTTTTTACTTACCTCTTGACATGAACGTTCATTGACATTCATAATCAACTGTTTTACAATGTAGGGTCCGTAACTGTTTGAAGGCTGCCTCGCATGCAGAAATGCAACTTGCAAGTAACCCATCAAACTTCAAACCCAGTTACCATAACTGCATCTTTGTAAAACACCATGGATGTCAATGCCAGTTATCACCTAGCTAGCTAGACATTGCAGTCTTGTAAAATCGCTCTTTATTAAAACGTTGCTATTTTCAATACGTGTTTGAATGCTCGCTCCTTTTTCATACTATGCCAGCAGCATCATGGGAGGTTGTGATTGAAAGTCAAAGTACTGTAATATGTGTTTGGTCTGGTCAACATTGTGTGGTGTTTTTAACGTGTTTGCCCAGTCTTGTCCTGTCTGTTGCCATCAACTGGACTTATTCTTTCCCAGTCATCCTCTTTAAAGCACAGGCTGGTTTCCTGAAACCAGGCTTTGATTCACCGGAAGCTTCAACTTTATTTTTGAGACAATTTCGGCAAACCAGACCCAGAAAGTGTACAGACTTGGACAGGAGTTTAGAGATCTATGGCATCATGCTTTTAACCTAACTGCAGATGGGTAAAAACCATGTCTCTGTACACTTTATTTTTTATACCTCAGTTTAATTATCCTTCATTTTAACCTACTAAAGTCAATGTAAGGGACACAGCATAAAAACTATAAAGCAAAACTAAAAGTTGTGGCTTTAACTCCGGGGTGGGATTTCCTAAAAACATTCTCAGACTTTGAGAAAACCTGCTTCAACAGTTGAGTCTGTTCAGGAAAGTCTAATAAAAAGGACTTTTCTGCCCTGGTATCCACGTAAATTATCAACGCACACAATACTTCTACCTGCACTCTAACTTTACATAAAGGACATCGGAGGTTAGCTTCTAATATTATCCATGATGGAAGACTCCCAAGACCATTATCAACCGTCTGTCTACAAAAAAAAGACCTTTGTATTCATCACTGAAGCTACTTCACAGACTAATCTGGCAGCTGGAAACCAGACTTGCGTGTTCGAGTAGAAACTGCATTTCCATGTTTTGCCAGTGAAAGGCGCATGATGTCTCTGCAGTTTCACGCTCAGTCCTTCGTCCATTTAGGTGCATAGGCCGACTCACCACATTACCTCGGTATACCCTCAGAACTGTGTATACTGCACTCACTACACTCACCCCGTGCTCGAGTGTCCATCTGTAAACTGTTCATTGTTGTTGAGGGCATGAAACTCAGCAGTGTCCATGAAATGTCTTGTAAGCAGGGAATGAGGTTCCATACAATTAATGTCTTCTCATTATATTTTTTTGTATTATCAACAGGTTTGGATTGTTATCAAATTATTGTTTTTTATTTTAAAAGCATAGGTTGATGTTTTAAGAAAATGGAATAAAACGTCATCTGATGCTGAGCTTTTAAAGTTATTTGGTGAATCCTCCACAAACACTTGGGGACCCCAAGATGATTAGCTACTTTTCTCATACGATAGCTAATGGCGACTAATAATACCAAAACATTAAAAGTAATAATACATTAACTGATTCATAATGGTCTTCAAATAGTCACACAGAAAAGCTACAGTTCAATTCAAAGTCATTTATTGATAATTAAACATTTCAAAGAACATAGGACAAAATGTAATTTAAAACAAAATGATAATATTTGTGTTCATCGTCATTCATACAAGTTGAATGTGGCATCAAAAATCGTTGTTTGGGGGAGAAGGGGAGTCGAGCGTTGAATCAGCAACCGATCCTGAGCCAGGTTATTCAACTCTGAAATGAAGGGCCTACCGATGTGCTCTTACGCAAGGCACTTTATCCCAAAGTGGCCCCAAGGGCACATTTACAAAAACTAACACAACCCATCCTACCTAAATGTTCCACGTCCAGCTCCGGCTGTAATTGCCTGGTACTCTTGAATGGCAGGCTGTTAAGATACGGGTAAACTAACAACGTGCCTGCTTCAGATTTAGACTAAAAGACGATATACGTGTCTGCATCTGGTGTGTGTGAGCGGTCAGTATGTTGGGAGCAGGAATGTATGAGCAGAGTATGTTTGGGGGGGAAATACAGGGATATGACCAGGAAAATCAAAAAGCAGGAAAACATTTATATCTCCCTCAAAAAAGGATGCGAGATTAATTTCCAAAAATCTGAAATCCTGACAAAACTCCCTGAAAACAGGAGGGGAATAGGTGGATATAAGTGCGTGTATGATTGTGTTTGAGAGTGTGTATGGGTGTTTTCAGGGAGGGGCAGGAGTGTGTGGTCTGAGTGTTTACCTTAGTGGGGGGACACCCCATCGTCCACAGCAGTTTCAGGCCTAACGCTGCTGTTTTCCCCATCCCACGCTACAGCTGCGTGTGGCGTACGTCCAGGGCAAGGGCTCAGTTTGGCTCCCTCCCACTCTAGCTGCAATAATCAGCAAGAGGAAGAAGGTGGCTGGAGCAGCAGCAACAACAAGGCATGCAACTAACAGTTCAAATGGAGAAGGTGGAATAATGTGGAAATTTAGAGAGGCTATGTGTCACTTAAACCTAACAGCACTACCAAGTCAGGTGGCAAATTAGAAATAAGATGATTAACTAGGGTGTGGTACAATCACGAACGAAACTACTACTGTAAGTCATACAATACTGATGGAATTAGGTGTGCATTAGTATCATTTGCACATGTAGCCTGCTTTACATGAGTAAAATGCAATGAACCCAGTTAAAATACATCTAGATACAAGTGTGGAGATGTCGAGGTGTGGTATGAATGCAGAGAAAGCCTGTAATCCTTGTCAAAAAGAGGTGTGTGATTCTGGAGAGATCAGAAGAGGGAAAAGGAAAGGTCATCAGCCCTTCTCACGGCTACTCGGAAAAATCTGCGGCCTTTACTAAATCCAAAACAACCCTCATATTCACCTGCAGCACCAAGACTGTCACCTCATATCCACTCAGTCAATAACCCTACGCTATACACATCAGCAACACACCACTGCACTGCATTGCATTTAGAAGAAAAAGAAAAAAAAATACACTTGTACCTGCTCTCAGCTCAAATGGTGAATCACTGCTAGCTCCCATTCTTTTTTTTAGAACTGCACTTCAAAAATCTAATGCAATGTCTGATTTTACAGCACGTTAAGTTTATACACCCACATCCCACAATGGTTCAATACCATTCATTCCACGGTAAAAGTATGACCGCCACCGGATAACCATCAGGCTTGAGGGTTGCCTCACAAACTGCCTGATTGCAATTCAACACAAAAATGAAATGACTTAGAAAGAAGGACATTTGAATGACTACAAATTACTGAATGATTCTGCTCTAATGTTTTAGAGGCAAACACTGACTTAAACAAAACTCTTGACAGGATATATTTAACGCCTGAGTTTGTGTATACCTCGAAGAATACTGCGAGCCCAGGCTCAGCAAGAAAACTCAGGAAAGGTAAATCAAGGAAATCCAAGTCAGATACTTTAAACACTGAAAATGTTTTATCCCGATGTGTTTTTATCCTTTATCCTGTGTAATGGCCTGTATGACTACAAATTTACTCTGTAATAATTCTTCACACCGTGAAACCTTTAGTGCCAGCAGACAAAATGCAATCTCGAAATCAGCCAGTTAATTGGGTCGCAACAAAACTTAAGTGACCTTCTAACCTTCAATTCAAGAAGTTGCTTTTTGCGATTGTCTATTAATTTGCCATAGCAAAGATTTCCATGACCCAAAATAGAGGACAAAAAGGATACACAATCACTGAGTGAGAGCCATTCAGTGAAATCAGACTGAAACATAAAGCCTACCCAGTCAATTTACAAACACTCGATCTTTACAAAAAGAAGGTTCTTCAGTAAAGGCAACAAAAACCTTGCTGAAGCACTGCTCCATTTCACTTCTTCTGCTTTCTCTATTAGTCGACGTGTATTACAAATCGGGCAGTTGTGTCTGGATGAACAGACTGTTATAAAAGGGTCAATGCAGCTGAATTCAAACAGAGGCCTGTTACATACTCCACACAGGATGTTCCTACGCCAACACTAGTGTGTGGGTCTGGATATATAGTTTAAAATTGTTATCAGGAAATGTGGACCTCTGAAAAATGAGTTTTTAAAAGAAGGCTGCGATGCATCTTGTAAAGAGGCCAGAAAGGCAGATTGATAATTTTCTTTTTGCAAGTTCATCTGTTTAAATAATTGGAGTTTGTTTTTATTGTTATTTAGTAATCGATCAGTGCGTTACATTTTGTGCCATATTTGAAATGTGTGGTGATACATACATTTAGATTTGGACTGCTTATTTGCCTATACAGGTTTCCCAGGAATTTGGTGCACATGTTGCATATGTAGAGTATATAAAAGGCCTTGATTCAGTACAAACAAAAAGCCTCTCCTAGAATATCCTACCCTGGCCTCTGAATACAACTTTGTCCTAAGAAACATTTAAGCCTCTATTAACATCCAACAGGGAACCAGCTGTGCCTCATATCATCGAACAGAAACTGAACGCTTGACAATATTACAAAATGAGCTGTCCCACTAAGCCACAGGTATCAACTGACAGGCAAGCTAGTTAGAAACTAGGTTAAGATGGAGAAACGGGGAAATGCTTCTGTTTGAATTACATTCGAATTACAACCTTGCTCCCTCTCTGGTTTACACTGTCCCTTATGTAAATACACATGCACACACACACATCTGCAGTGTGGAAGGAGTGTGTGGGGGTGGGACTATCGATAAGGGGGTTCTGGCGTGTGGTAAGGGTAATCATGGCGCTGGGGCATGGGTTGCCCGTGTGCGGGTGTCTGCTCATACGGTGTGGATGCGGAGTAGCTTCCCGCTGCTGCGTAAGCTCCCGATGAATCATATGCTCCGGGTGCCCCATAGCCTCCAGATGCGTCATAGCTTCCTGACGAGGCATCGTAGTTCCCAGATGAAGCATTGTAGCTCCCTGATGAGGCGTAACTTCCTGACGCGTCATATGTTCCTGGCGCTGCGTAGGCTCCAGGTGCTGCATACGTTGGGGGCGCCGAGTACGTCCCTGGGGGTGCTGTGGTGGAGGCCTGTGCCTGTGTGGTGGCTGGTGGAGGTGGAGGTGGTGGAGGAGGATTGGTGTAGGCATACTGGAGGTACTGGTACTGCTGCTGGTACTGTTGATACTGTTGGTATTGATGCATTTGCTGGTAGTACTCTGTGTAAGACCTGGAGTGCAGTTTACAGGTAAAGAGAAGATAGGAAACAAAGAAAGGTTATCCATAAAAAAAATAATAATAATAAAAAAAAAAAAGAAAATCACATCTCAAATGAAATTTCTTTCACGCTGATCCGATCTGTGAACTTATCCGAACCTTGAGTTTTATGATCACACCACTAGTGCCATATAAATAAATTATTATTATACAGTATGTGCAAGTGGAAGCAGGCTTAACATGCTTATTTTTCTTCTGCCTCCATCTTTTATCCAAATGTATTATGTGTACCTAGCAACAGGATCTGACCCTTCAGGTGTGTTGGTGGCAGCTGGGGCCTCTTCAGGTCCTCCAGGTGGCGTGGGCAGCAGGGCGCGCCGCTTCGGTCGTATCTGACCGAAGGATCCTGGAACGGGGTCGGGGAGGAGTGGGGCTCGATTTCCTCTGATTGGGCTGCGGTCTCGCTCACTGTCTGCAGATGCTGCCTTTCTCCCTGCCTGCTGCTCTGCCAGAACCTTTAATTAAAAAAATAAATGTACATGAAAATGTACAACACAAAATAAACACAGGACACCATTATACAGTTTTACTACCTTCTGTCCCTCCTGAAAGAACTTTGCTCTTGCTGCCTCGAAAAGCGTTGTTGGATCTGGTCCGCCTTGCGGCTCTACTTCTTCAACAGTGGTAGCAGTTGATGGATTGTGATTGGCCATATCTTGATACACCTGGTCAGCAACAGATCCATACACCTGGCTGGCTAGAGCACCGTATATCACCCCATCTGCACCTTTAGCACTTGTAATGCCCTTCAAAGCAGCGTAGGTGGGGTCAAATGATGTAGTGTTGTAGAATGAGTTATGGACACTTTGTTGAACCTACAGAGAAAGACGAGAAATGCCAGCATTTAAAATAAAGCATTAAAAAAATATATATACACACTCAAACCTAATTTAGCTATACAACAATAAGGGTTAGGGAAGTGTGAGTAAGTTTTCACAAAGGGTCGGATTCAAACGAGTCTAGTAACAAATGCTTGTGACCGTTCATAAACGCATGTGCTTAGCTTTCAGAGATCATTAATTTGAGTGGATGCCCTGCTAAAGAATTAACTAACTTGTATTGGTAGTCCAGCTGCAGCGGCTGCAGCTGCTGCTAGCACGGCTGCTTGACTCTGATGGTGCTCTAGTGATGGAGGTGGTCGCGGAAGAAGACCGTCCCTGCCACCTATAAGGCGAAAGGAGAACAAAACATGAGAACATGAGCCGTTTTCAGCATTTAATATTATGCAAAACACAAATGGATAACTTCATCTTTACCCGTTACATCACCTTGGTTGTTCCCGGCCATTGCAATCTGGTTGATCAAAGGTTGGGCTTTGGACAGCTCTACGGCCAACTGACGGCCCTTGTACATGGTCCCGTTGAGTGCGTCAATAGCTACCAGCGCCTCCTCCTTCCTCTCCATATGCACAAACGCATAGCCAACATTTGAGCATAATCTGGCTGTAGAGTATACAGGAAGATCAGCGTTAACATGAGACACTGATTAAAAATAAAATACATCCATCCCATATTTTTAGAGTCTCTTTTTGTTTAGCAGTATTTATTTCAAAATGTAGCTATTAAAACTGTCTAGATGACACAAGCTAATCTGAAGACTATTGTTACATTACAATGTACTGACACAACCCAGCGGAATTTAGTACATTACAGATCAGGACTTCTACAAAATCTTTTCTCAAACTTTTCATGAATACCCCTGCATATATTTGTGTTGCACAGTAAGTATTGGTGATGGGATTTCTAACTTACCTTTGACTTTGTCACAGTCTAAAACTCTTCCAAAGGTTGAGAACAACCCGTGCAGGTCATCTGCTGAACATGTTGCGGCGAGGTTCCCCACAAACACTTTAGTGGAGTTGGGTGGGCGTGCACGTGACTCCTCCACCACCAAGGGCCTGCCCCTGTACTCTTTGCCATCAAGATGGCGAATGGCCCTGTAAGAGTAAGAATGAGAAATATGTTGCCAGCGTCTTTTTGTTTAACTAGCGATTTTATATTTCATTGGATTTCATGCATCAAACTATAAATAGCCTTTAGAACCTCATGTATCTTTGAAGTTATACATTTTTTGATTCTGCAGGGGTCCAGTTTGTATCGTTTTTTTAGCCCAACAAAGCCTCTAAAGTCATTTTGGTACCTCTAAGTGTTTAAGATACTGCAGCACTAAACCCAACCAGCCTGTCAGTTCTATTATGCAAACCTTTAGACCCTGATGCACTTCTCTAGTTCTGTTGAACTTGGTCTGTCGGAAGTTTTTTTCTATTACAATTCTAGTTGTCTTTAGACAACGTGAGAGAAAATGTCAATAGCTAGGTTAAGTATTCCACCCCTCGGACATTAATAACGTATAATGTATTTTAGTTTTCTTATAGACTTGTTGCTTGACAAGCTCATCCATTAGAATGTTATGAGCAAATATTAGGACTTAAAATAGTGATATACTAACACAAGGTACACTGTGAAGGTCACATTTTTCTTTCCTTATCTACTCCACATGACCAAGGCCTCTGCCTGTACCATTTTTTGAATAACAGGAGTGTCACACTGTGACATAGACGCACATCTCTGGAAAGTTTGTTTCACCATAATTGTGAAGTTTGCCATATTGTAACATACAGGTACCTATCAGCAGTTAACTGGCACCCTGCAATTTCCTTCATCATTACACTTGCATTTAGAATTTGCACCTCCTTGTGCTCTTCAAATTTGTTTCCCTACATTTATGTTATATTACACAATGTGTATATTTTGCTTTAGTGGTACAGGATATACACAATCATGTGTATACATCTATTTTACTGTTCATAAGGATCATTAATGGATACATTTTCTTCAGGATAACTTAACGTCTATCTTTTATTCAAAAACACACAGACAGTATAAGCAACCCGGACCACCCTCTCCACTACCTACTGCAGGGAGAGCTCCGCTGTCACAAGGAGTGATACAGGAGATCATTCCTGGCCACTGCAATAAGACTTTATAATAAATCACCTCTGGCCAAATCAATCGCTCAACTATACCACCATTACACTGTTTGGTTACATCTTTGCACTAATGTTTTGTTAGTTCATTTAATATTATTCTATTCTATTTTTTGTATATATTGTGCATTTTTATATTGCTTTACTTGTCTGTATAAATGCTGCTGTAACAAAACAATTTCCCCTTGCAGGATTAATATAGTAACTATTGCATTTCTGTTTAATGTGTTCAAAACTAACTGAATGAACTGAATTAGTGGAATGTAGCAAACTTACTCGGCTCATAATTTAACTTGCTACCTGATGAGCAAAAGTGGCAAATACCTTCTGTTTAAATTTGTGTATAAACTGTCATATCCAAGTTTGATTGTATCCCCAACATAAGCAAGAACATATCTAGAGCATCAATCCATTCATCCTCCTATGCAACAGTGGTAACGACCGGTTGAGTACCTGTCTGCTGCCCCCTCTCCTTTCAGAGTCACGAAGGCATACTGTCTGAGCAGCGAGCAGGTGTTGATCTCTCCATAAGGAGAAAAGAGCTTCGTTAACTCGTCGTGAGTCGCATCTAAAGGAAGGTTCCCGACAAACAACTTCACGTTCTCACCGCTCATCTCTGTATCACACAGGCATCTGTAAGAGAGAAACACACGGTGCATTGGTTTAAACGTCTCCATCGGATGTCGGTGACATTACCGGGTTAATCTTTTCCCCCGTGGCTCATCAGTTGATTTAATTCACCTGAGGTCACACTGCCAGCTGGAGTTATTTAACTAGTTACATTGTCTGCTGAGGAGCATATTGACGTTAGCCAGCCGGGTATTATTAGCTTCACGGAGCTAATCAAGACGTTTACTTTCGCGGCGAAAACCGATTAACGTTAAATGAAGTCTGTGGAGCTGCAAAGTTCACCGACTTAACGCCTGACATACGACACTTAACCGGGGACATACAACCGGTTTTATGGCGAGATGTAAGATCAGTTATACGACCAACAGTTAGCTAAAAACTACGACACTACTGGCCATTTTGTTAAACGCAAACATTAACGATGTAGCTAACGTTAGCTAAGCTAGCTAGCTATCGCAGTGGTTTTCACCACAGTGCTATAAAACCTTTGCTTAAGCCAGAGCTCCACTAACTATCGTCACGTATATTAACCACCGTGAATCGTGGTGTGCGTTAGCTTGTGTTTAATACGGGGGGAAAGCCGTATAATTAAGCTAGCATCGTAACGTTTCACGGACTTCTTACCCAACGCGGTCCTGGAGCTGTATTTCAAACCTCACTTCCGGATCCGGTTTCTCGGCGGCCGCTGATTGGCTGAGAACCACGTGGGTGCAGTTTCGTCACGTTTGCGCCAGATGGCTGGTTCATGTTCACGACTTCGGGCTTTCTTCCTCTTTTTCAGTTCTTTGGTCACATGTAAAACAATCACACCTCTCACTGACTCGCTGTGACACTTGATTTTGTCCAGTAAATAAAGCATGAATAACTCTACATCTGATCTGACGTGTTAGATTAGATTAGAAAACGTTATTATTCTCCAGTGGAGAAACTAATTTGCCACCAAAAAACTCATACAGACAACAATAGACACAGTCCACAGTGCACAACAGACAAAACACATTACAAAGAATTAATAAATAACACCAGAAAATGTCATGAATGAATGATTAACATCAGTTTAAAAAAAGCAATCTGAAAAACACATCTAAAGGTGTTAATTAAAAAAGGTGTTGCGTTGTGTTAACGTCAATAACGTCACTTTGTGTTCTGAAAGGTGCGTCAGATGGTTATATTACCAAACTTAAATATCATTGATTTAATTGTATCATATCAATGGCGGTCAGTGGGGAATAGATAACAGTTGGACTACTCAGATCCTTCACTTAATAATACAATATACATTTTTCTGAAATGGGCAACAATGCATAAGTCTACTTTTACGTTATTTAAGTATATTTTGATCATACTATTTATAACAAAATAAATAATAATAAAAATACGTAACATTTTGAATACATTCCTTGTATAACACTGTGCTTCATTGCTATTTTTTTTACTTTAATATATGTATGAGTACGTCTTCGCCCACTATTACTATTACACTTCAAACATAGTTATATCGGGTTTAACTTCATTCAGCTTTGGACACGCTCCTCCTGCTGTGGCCCGAGGCCCGTGGCATAGGCTGCAGAGGATCACATGTTTGTTTCCAGGTGAGGGCGAGAAGGAGGAGCCAGAGAAGAGAGACGTCTCCGGATCTGAGACCTCACGTCATGACAGGCCAAAGTTTTTATTCTTGAGAAGTTGATGGAAAAATAGCAGCGTGTCAACATAAAGTGGAACCGGAGGGGGAATAAAAAGAAGTATCGGCGCAAAGAGGTAAACGACGAGCCTGGTAATGTAAAAAACTAGAATCCCGCAGTACACAGAAGTGGTGTAATTGTACAGCAGGAGTACTCATAGTTTGAAGAGGAAATGTGCACGTTTTACAGGAATGCGCGATGCGGATCCAGACAGATGTTGACATGTAGGCTGCGTCAATACTTTAATTGGGGAACAGACCTACATGCTCTGAAAAACAAGCAAAACCAACAATATCATTGCTAGATTGTGTTTAGTTATTTATGTTATATCGCCGTCTGTGGCGTGTTTCTGTGTCTATATTTTAAATGTTTGTTTTTTGTCCTATTTCATTTAAGCTCCGTCTGAGCTGCTGCACTTTACCAAGTCTGGACTTGCTGTCGTGTGTGTGTGTGTGTGTGTGTGTGTGTGTGTGTGTGTGTGTGTGTGTGTGTGTGTGTGTGTGTGCGTGCGTGCGTGCGTGTGTGTGTGTGTGTGAAGGTGTGTGAAGGCATCCATCCCATCTTCCTGTTGTTAATGTGAGCCACAAGGTGAGCTAATAACCACCTGTAGCATACACACACTATGGGAGTGCTGGGCAGTGGCTGGACAACTAATTGCCATGGCTGTACTTTTTTCTTGTGTGTGTGTGTGTGTGTGTGTGTGTGTGTGTGTGTGTGTGTGTGTTTATTTATAGATGGCTCAAGAAGAGCCACTGTATGATTTCCCGGAGCCCACCCAGTCATCGGAGCAGAAGTTGTCGGGGCAACAGAAGGGACGGGGCTCTCTGAGAAGCGTCAGCGTACTGGACCGTCTCCTGCTCACAGTTCCTGTCTGGCTGCAGCTTTCCATCAACCCGGCCACCGCCCTGCACATACTGCAGAAGGAGCCTCCTGGGGTCAGAGCCGCATACACTCAATCCAAATAAAATCACCACCACACCGTATGTCCACACAGCCTTCTCTCTCCATGTCCTACACACTCACACGTGCACTCGGTAATCACTCGTGTCCTCCTACAGACCTTCCTGGTGCGCAAGTCTCGCACGTCCCAGAGAAATGTGCTGTGTGTCCGCTTGGCTGATGACAGCGTGCCGTCCTTCGTTCAGCAATTTGGCATCAGGGAGGAACAATCCAGCAAAAGTATGACAAGTCTCATTAGTTTTATATTGTGATTTCTGTGTCTGACCCACCAAGACTGAATCTGCCTTCTTTGGTACACAAACATGTAGTCGTACCTGTGTGCTCACATATCAAGATTTTGTTCGATTGAACTAGCTCGTTGTCATATACTTAAATTGAATTGCATTCAATAAGAGACTACTTTGCTTTGGTTACCGAAGCAATGCAGAGAGATTAATGTGAACAGATTTCCACAGGTACAAAACTACAGAGCATTAACATTTTTTCCCGGTGCTTATTTCAGTTCATTGACTACTACTCATGTATGCTTTAGTTTACAGTATTGCCAACCATTTTATGAAGTAACAGATAAATCATGAAGTAGCTATTCCTGGTTTCCCTGCAACTTCCTGGAATGCAGGAAATCAATTAAAAAACGTATGCACGCTTCGTATAATGGCCAAACTACAGGTATCATCTTTTACACAGCTTTGCTTCAGTGTAACATAGTTATAACACACAACTACATCTAACTACTGCCCCCCCCCTTCCTTCCCTCCAAAAATCTCTGCAACTTTGAATTTTCCTCACCCCCAGCTCTGTCTCTGGAGACTTCAGCCATCAGCTTTCCAGATCTCCCAAGACTAATTTCCTTCTACTGTGTCAGCAGGTACTATCTTGCCTTCCTCATTCTCATTTTACTCTGTTCACCATTTGTTTCCTTTCTTTTCCTTCACTTCCTATACAATATGTTATCAGCAGTTTTTCCTCTTTTGTCACCGTCAATATTTGTTGATCTGCAAGAGCAAATGTTGGTGTTAATATTGTATATTGTCTGTGTATCAGAGATGTATTACGCTTCCCTTTGGAGCTTCCTGAAGCCATTGCAAAGGCGACGTCCCACAAAGAGCTCGAGTCCATCTCACATATGGGAATAGGTTGGTGAACACAACTCCTTGTTTGCGTGCATACTGCACATTATCATCACCTCCCCGCTGCGGGGTAATAAACATATTACATATATATATATATATATATATATATATATATATATACTTTTGTTAGTTGAATGACGAATGAGTAGAAAGACTAAAGTGGTTAAAGTAAAGTTTTATTGATGAATTATAATATAATCAACAGTGTATGGCCTATGCCATGAAAGATACTCTTTGATACTTCAGGATGACATCATTCTCAGAGGATGATTTCAAAATCATTAAGAGGTTATGTTTTTGCACATCTTTGCACAAAGGAAGATGTGGAAATTGTTTAATTAAGCTGAAAATCAGGGTTTGACTTTAATGAAACATCATATTTTATAGAATTCTGGAATTCCCACCTAAACGTCCGTGGGCCTCGGGAGGCACCAAAGCCCCAGAAAGACGAGAAGAAGCCGGACGCAGTGACCTCAGTCCCGCCCGGCGCCGCCCCAAAGACAGATTCAGCTCCCCAGCCCGACTCAGACAACCGGCTCAAGACGGTAACCAATGACAACAAACGAGCGGGTTCAAATCCCACCCTGTTCCACGAGTTCTGTCCAATCACGACACGCAGCCCCCGAGAGCTGGACTATGGCTCCGGCCAGGGCGCTCTCTGTTTCATCAACCCCCTTTTCCTGCAGTCCCAGAATTCTTTGTGCAGACGCCGCATGTTCTCCCGCAGCCTTAAGGTTCGGATTTCCACGGAGTCTTCAAGCCTGCTTTCGCCCCCACTCGCTCCTCCACCTCCACCACCGCTAATGCCCAAAAAAGGAAAAACTAAAGCCCAGAAACAGGGAAAAGGAGCCGGCCTTCCCAGTAAAGGTCTGGTACAAGGTGACAACCCAGGTGAAGCCGCTCAGATTGATCTCACAGCTCAGGACACCCGGGGCCAAATACAGACGGAACCAGGCCTAAGTGAAGCTGGGGCCATCGTAATGGAGAACCTTCCACAAGATTCAGACTACATGCAGCCCTCTCCAATGATCAGCTTCTCCAATTTGCCGTCACTCCCTCCTTCCCTCTCCCCATATGGTTCTCCAATGGCGCCTCCCCTTTTCCCCAAAATGTCTTCGTCCCGCTCTCCTTATGACTCTCCCGGGGCTTCTCCCTCTCTCTCCCCTCATCAATCCCCATCTCTCTCGCCAAAGGCTCCCATTTCCCTCTCTCCATATGACTCACCCAGCGCCTCACCTTCCCTTTCCCCATACCAGTCCCCGTCTCCTTCTCCAAAGGTCCCCTTCTGTCTCTCCCCCTTCATCTCTCCGTCCTTCCTTCAGCTGGCAGAGCAGGCCTATCACACACCTTCTACTACTTCAAGACCAGATCAGCGAAGATCGGAGAGAGAGGCGGAGGAGGAGGACGAGGATGTAAATAAGGATGAAGACGACACAAAAGAGGACGCGCACAGAAAGAGGGACAAGGAGGAAAGGGGTCTGGTTTTACAGATGAATGCTGCTTCTCTAAATGACAGACAGCTGCAGTTTCTTCAGTAGTCAGCAGCAGAGACTCCCCCTTTCCTCCCCCCACAAACAGGACAACTACAAGCCTCTAGTGAACAAACATTTGAGACGGGAACTGATTTACATTCATTATGAAGCACTGTGTAGAGTTACTAAATGTGAATGTGGTGAGAGCATCTCAGGGTCTCCCCCTGAAATAATCTTTAGAATATAGCAACGCTTTGAATTAAATACGTTTTTCAAAATCAAAACTTTTAGTCACGATACTGGTTGTTTTTATGTTTTAACTAATGATGTGCACTTTTTATTATGCTCTATTGCCAAACATTCCCTAAAGCATACAGATTTTTGTATTTGTTTCCCCTTTATCAGTATTTTCAAAAAATGTAATTAAGAAAAAACAAACATGAGTGAGGAAGTCCATCACAATTAACCTGTACATGTCTTTATTTTGCCAAATTTACGGCAGATGTGGCCATTTTGTTTTTTTGGATGTGTGTCTATCCGCCCAGAGGGAAGTTCTTCAAATGTGTCACTGAAGTCGACTTGGACTCTAAAGGTCATGGCATTTTTTTGGGAAAAAAAAACAAAAAACGACTAAATCAACTGATAACCGAAAATAGGATGACATGAATCACTTACAGGCACCCTTCACTTGAGGGGCTCATACAGACATTTTGCTTCCTTGTAAAAGAAAACTTGAATTGTGGTTGTTGAGTCTTCCTTTGATGGGAAACCAACACAGGTGCCTTCTGTGTTCAGTTTCTGACGGGATTTAACAACTCCTCTCTGCAGACATGTCCACATCCAGACTTCAACTAAGCATGTGCATGTTCACTGTGGCTGTATTTTATAATAATGAAACGAGCGACTTTAACGGTTCTGGTAGAAAAAAAAGAAATACCACTAAAATCTTATCAAACAAATTTAATTTGTGCAGCTTCAATGGGGCATTTTGTACGTACAGCTCTCCCAGACATCAATATTTTATATAGTCAAGTAATCAGTCATGACTTCATTAAACATAAAATTAGAGTCAAGTATTATTCTGCCTTTCTGTCAAAATTAAGCTGCTTTGGCAGCTTGTTAACGACCGTAACCTTCCAAATAATCAACACCAAGGCTGGACAAACATTTAACTGAAAGGACAAGCTGTAAAGATGGAATCCTTTTTAGCCAAAAAAAAAAAGAACAAAAACCTCATTTTGATTCATAATAAAACATTTTGTGAAGGTTTGAAGCCAAATTCTGAACGTGCCATGATTAGAAAGTGAAAACTACCCACAGTCCCTTCGATACACATTCATACCCAGGAGCCATTGTTATTGTCAGGCAGCATTGGTTTAATGGACGGTTCTCAAAAGAATATGTCCATGCTTTTCATAGAGTGGTGTCAAATCATTTATTTGTATTTGATTGTGATATCAAAGACAGCACCTGACATTGAATCTGAGTCATGTCCAGAAAAACCGTGGCTGGCATCTTTGGCAGAACTGTTGTTATGGCTTTACTGTATAGTATGAAACTTAAGTTGAGTCTCTTCAGAAGTGTCTTACAGGATTTGGATTTTGTGTGTTTTAACGTCCATTAATAATCAAGTTGCTTTCACATACAAAACAAAACACCTAAATTTCAGTTGGTATTTTTGAAGCCTATGGATCAGATCATCCATCAACACCAGCAGGGAGCATCTCTTTTGCACAGCTCCAAGAGGTCGGCCTCCAGCTGCTCTGCGTCGTCTTGGAAACGCTCGGTGAAGGAGCGGATCAGACCTGCCGCGCTGCCTTCGTATTCAACCAGCTCTACGTTGTCCCCTGAAAAACACAGAGTCGGGCACAAACTGAATAAATATCTACAATTGCTTCACCACATCCAGTCTGTCACTACAAATGTTGAACAGTAAAATGTTTTAAAATGCAAGTTATTATTTTGATCAGTTATAAAGCTAGTTATCAAGTATTACAAATGACTGTAATGTGCATTAACGAACCCCCATAGCAGGTATAGCTGCAGGTACATACCACTGACTCTGGTGTTGGCCTGGACAAACATCTTACGCGCTTCCTTCCTCAGCAAGACCGTCTCCCGGAGACGCACAAAGTTGTGAGCGCCGGTGTCGTTGACGGTGGAGTAGCGGTCATAGAGAGCTCTGCCTCCTTCCACATCTGCTGTTGCCTTCAAGACCTACAAAAACAGTGCATTCCGGTTAGCAACATGTTGGGTGTTGGGAGAATCAACATGATTATTATACAGAGAAATAATTAATGAAATTAACATTTTTACAGTTACACTTTCTGCAAACTGTGCTAATGTAAAGCTTTATTTTATGTTTTTACTAACTAACACTTATTTTATTCATTCACTCATTTGCAGATTATTATTGTTGATTCTACCATTCATTGTTTGGTTTATAATTTTATTTTGACAATTTCCTGAAGCCGAACGTTTATTTAATTTGTTCGCTTGTTTTGCCCAACCAAAAGTCTTACACCCAAATATATTGAACTTTTGAAATAAACCAGCAAATATTTACTTTTTTTTTAAAAGCAAAAAATAACACGACCTTTTGGATTGATTTACACGTCACTCAAAATTATACCATGTGAAGTTTTTGACCTCTAATAGTGCTATAAGATAGTTTTGTTAATTCACCCCAAATGTATTGGTCTCTTGCAGGCGCATATGTACATATAATACACCGGTAGTGCATTAGTGCAATAATGCTGACATGCATCTACAGTATATTGATTTCATCCATCCAATATATTTTTTTCAAGATTTGTTGTACTTTCTTCAATATGTTGTACTTGTTATATAGAATCTGCTGGCTGGGAAATTGTATGTCAGAAGTCATCATGAGCCAAAGCATACCTGCAGTTTACAGAGGAACCTGTTGATGGCGTCCTTGCCCACAGTGTGGATCTTGCTTCTGTCCAGTGTGATTCGAGCATCGGGCTTGCCGTCCTGTCCCGTAACTTCTTCCAGGCCCACCAGGCCCTCCCCAGCCTCCAGCAGAACACGCAGGATCACGAAACGCGCCTGCATGTGGGCCTTTAGACACCGAGACATGTGACACTGTTTACACCTCCTCCTGATACTCCTCTAAACAGAGACGGTCTTAGTGTAAACTGAACTATGAAACAACACAGACCCTTTAAACCGAGCCAGTCAGGTCGTAAGAAACACAAGCTTAATGGTCTGGAAGTTGACTCGTCTTGTAAACACGGAGCGCCAAAAATTACGCATCTCTGAAGTGCTATATAAATTAAACTTAAATATGTATGTATAAAAGCTATGATCAACTATTACAGGTTTTAAAATCAGTCCATGTATGGAGCCTGGAGAAAGGCAACTCGTTAAGCAGACGGATTACCTGTCTCCAGCTCTTGCTCTCAGCGGTGTAGAACTCCAGGCCCGACAGTCCAGCTCGGACCATGCTGAGCCAGTTGACGTACACCACGTCCTCGGCATCCTGGCCCTCGTGGCCAAAAATGCTGGAACATACAAACAAACAAAAGCAATGTTTAATACGCTAGTCTCCTTCATAGCCATCAGCCACAAATCACCTGGGCCCCGTTCCAGAAAGCAGGTTCAACAAACTCTTGAGGTGATTAAACCTGAGATGGGAAACAACGGATCGGAGTAGAGAAAAGTGTTAATAAGTTAACACAATAAAGTTTTATTATTATTATTATATGCCGTCCATTAATTCATTTACCAGACTTACATTTCCTTACTGGATGATAATGTGGTGGAATCTGACAAGCGATACATTTTAAATATATTTTTTCAGCTTTAATCTAACGGGGACAAAACACAGCAGCCAGCAAGTGATGACAAAACAAAGTGTAAAATTTAAAAAAAATATATAAATCTATTAAAAAGAACGAGACATGATTGTATGCTCACAATCTGATCCAGATCCACTAATAATCGTTTGGTGACGTGAACTTGAAAAGGCGTTGAGGTTCAAATTTTAAAAACTCACTTTCAAACTACCGTCTGCAGCTGCTCCACGATCCTGCTCACTATGAAATATAAATATATAACCTCCAATATTCTAGAAATTCTGTTTCATCAGAATGACCAATCACATCATGAGTGATAAAGATAATTATTCTTTGATCCTACATGTCTTAAGCTCCATACCGATTTTAACTATTTAAACTGAGATTACCCATTAGGTGCAATAAACATTTTATTGCAACTGCATTAACGAGCTGAGAGCCGTCTTGTGTGCACAGAGTCAGAGTTATAATAGAAGGACGGCGGTTTTATTCTGAGTTCAGGGTGATTGAAGGTGTGGTCAATTTTAATGAACGGGCAAAATCCACTGTTCAAAGAAATTAGTGGCAGCCTACAAAACGGTAACTTTAGATAGTCCGGAGTAACAAACTAATATCCAACCAGGATTTAGATTCTGACAAACAGTAAACTGTATGAAAGAGGGAGGAGACGGAGAGAAGGGAAACCCTCCCAGTGAGCAGGTTAGCTCACTACTGTACAGCGATGTCAAATTCACAGGGACATAAAATGTGTCGGCTACATGAAACCATCACGTACCTGAGGACTTGCTTGATGAGACACAGATAGAGTCCGACACACTCAGCGCGGCATTCTTCATAAGAGGACGCAATCGTGGAGAATTTACTGTCCCACGTCTCGCTGCCCCGATACCAACTGGTCACCTAAAAAAAAAAAAAAAAGAAATTATACATTCACACCTTCAACTACTTTGTCCTTTTTTTGCCAACTGAACACTGAGTTAAAAATTGGTGTCCACACAAACTAAAACTCACCGGCTCTCCAGTCTCTGGGTTGGTCACCTTACTCTTGTCAAAATTGAATTTACCCATGTCATCCTGTGGAGAAGACACGGAGCAAAGAAAACTCAAAGCAGGTTTTATTTCCTCACCGATGATTTTTCAATCCGGTATCAGAAAATTAAAAACATTTTAACAGATCGATAGGTTTGACTGACCTGGACAAACAGCTTGCCGCTTCCATGGCCCAACAGCTCATGAAGTCCAACCTGCACCTCGAAAGATGGGCCCTTCCACTTGATAAACAAATCCTAACACACACGAGGATGTAGAATTACAGGAGTGTGTGAGGGAGACCAGAGCTTCTGTGTACGAGAACCAGGAAGCTGCATGCGTTACCTTGTCCTCCTCCTCCAGGAATGTGAGTTTTTCTTTTTGCGTGGCGTAGGCTACAGCCAGCACGTTTCCTAGCGACACATTTTTAAAGCCCTCCGACTGCCTGATGTCATCATCTACACACAACGCAGACATTGTTATTAAGTCTACTATTGCGAGACTTAAACCAACTCAACGGTGTTATTTGACATAGCGTTTAGTTTAAAACTACATCAGCGTACGTACAGTTGGGGATGTTGATGCCAGCTGGTATTCCGCTGCCGGCAAAGGTGAGAACATCCAGCGAAGTGAAGTCGGGCTTAAGGAACGTGTCTTTCTCAAACTCCCTCGGCCAAGGCAGCTCAGGGAGCAAGACTTCTGCAGAGCTCACCAGTTTGGCAAAACGCTCACTCATCGCCTTGTTCACAACCGCTATGAAACCTAGAGGTGACAGAACAAAGTGAGTGAAGCGATCGAAAAAAGGAAAAACTATCTCTGACTAATCTAGAAGAAAAGATCATTTGAATTCTTTATAAAACACAGATACACAAACTCGTTCACACATGATTTATATATTACACACTGGAGCTGCGTTTATTGACTTAAGTAACAGTTTTAAAGTAGCTCAACCACAATAGCCGAGTTCCACTAAGAAGTTCCTGGAATTTTTTCAAGAAACTGAAAAAGTTTCCCTCAGCCCATTGTTGTTATTTAGAGCATAAGCGCAGTGAAGCAATCAGATTGTTTTGCCTCTCATTCACACCACTGCCGTCTCTATTATACTACCCGACCTGTCACTCACACAAGCTTTGCCGTCAGCTTCCCGACTCATAAAAAGAAAAAGAAAAAAAGAAAGACAGACGGAGACTAACTTTACTTTGAATGTTATCAAACAAAGAGAAATGCTTTACCCCTCAACCTAGAGCGACACTAGAGTACTTTCTTGTTTTATGAATGAAGCGGTAAGATAAGATAAGATCAGATTTACTGTCCCGAGGGATATTTGTCTTGGACAAATACAATAGAGGATCCGCTCGGTACAGACTTGAAGCAGTGACGCTGTGTGCGTTTCACCAATCATCGACGGTCGTCTACATTTATTACTCCGGTCAAAGGGAGTTCCTCAAAAAGGTTTCTAGTTCCCGCGGCTAATGTTAATTTCCCCTAAACAGTCTTCAGCTCTGCACTACAGCAAAGAAACCCGGAGAGGTCCGTGATCACAGCTTGCAGGTCAATGAACACGTTGATCTCACTGTTCTAGATCACCATGCCAGTTACCTTCAAACTCTCCTCTGGAGCCGAATGGGTCTCTGTAGCTCTCTATGAAACCTATATAACTGAGAGAGGGGGGGAGATTACTACATGATGAAAGCAGTATTCAACAGCCACATTAGAAGCCTTTATTACAGCCGCAAAGTTTAAAATAATCCGTTTGGACCAGACTAGAGCAAACACAGCACGTTACCTCGGTTTTATAAATCCAAGTTTTACAGATTCAAGGTTGGCATTATTTAAAATCATAAGTAAGGAGTTCATTTTGTATTCATTTTATGTTTTTGGGGTTCACCTCTCAACAATTGGTCCCTTGTCTTTGATCCAGTAGCGAGAGCCTTCTTTATGGGCTTCAACTGAGCCAAAGGTGAAGCTGCGACTGTACTCTTCCAGCATCTTTTTCTGGTTCTCATTGGCAGCGTAGGCCTGTGGCAATTATTTGGAAACAGAGCAAGAATTAAAAGCGGCACTGTGGCAGGAAGGTTATTATTGGGCTCAAATCCTTCAGTCACTCCGGAAGAAAATCGATGAAACTTTTTCAAATCTTCACATCCATGAAATTTGACCTCTGCATTGAACCCGTCCTAAGCACTGTAAAGCCAACTTGAGGTTCAGTGTCTCGCTCAAGGACACTTCGCTGCTGCATCAACTTTATAGTCGGGAGATTTTCTTTCCGTTGTGGTTCCAAACAGCCAAAAGAACACAGCCTGAAAATGGATTGATCTGCACTGTAACCCTCGCTCTCACCTGTGCTTGTTGGAGGTAATAAGAGACTTTCTCCATGAGAGGAGCGTAGTCTCCCCTCTTCACAGTGAACTCTTTGTCTTCAAAGTTGAAGCTGCCGCAGCACGACTCACATTCCCCCTCCACTGTACAGTCTGTGAAGCATGAGTGTATATGTCATTGCTTTAACCGACTTTGTAGCAAATATAAAGTGTATTGCAAAAAATAAATAAAATAAATTTCTTGGTAATCACAAATCAAATCGTTTGAGTTCACAAGCCCGAATTTATCTAGCAGAGCATGCAGGATCTACATGAACATGTGATACACATTACATCCTGTCACAAGTGTAATATGGTTAAAGATTGTTGTAAATGTTCAGAAATCTTATTCTAGTTCTCATGCAAGACTGTGGTTCTGACCTTTCTGCACAGCTGAGGCGAGGCGCACCTCATAGCAGGCTTTCCCTCCATTGTCCCTCTTAAACAGACGGGTGTTGTAAGCAGACAGTTTCTAGAGATAAACCACAAGAACAAGAATAAGTCAAACCAGACTGAAACACAGAGGAGTAAGAAAAGACACAGAAGGAGGAACCATTAAAATGGAGGGCAGAGGTGAAAGAAGATTAAGGAGAATGTAAATAGAGTGTAACAAGAAAGGAATGAGTCAGAAGAAAAGAAAGTGCAAGATATTACAAGAGATAAAATAATGGAAAATAAATATTACTTACTTTCGAGTCAAGAAACTTCTGAGCCATCTCCGCATCCTCCAGATTGCAGTTTCCTGAGAAGTAAGTAGTAATTCCCTGAAGAGAAGAACAGCAAAAATACTTAATGAGCCATGAATATTTCTTTCATCAGGGTCACAGTGCCGGGTCACCTGAAGAACTCACAGGAAGTTTGGGGTTCAGTGGCTTCTTAAAGGGTGATTGCAAACAATCTAAACACACCAAACTGTAGCCCATTTGACATTTTGCTACCATCTACTTTTATATTAAATGTACCAGTGCTTATGATGCAGAATAAGAAAAGTCATCTTAACATTCATGTCCTGACAAACAAAATTTACATTAATTAAATATTACTGGAGAAAATAGTTTATAGTCACAGCTGACATGAAGTCTGGATTAAATTATACATGATCCCACCTTGTCGCCCAACCCCAACTGTTTCTGTCTGTCCTCCAGGGAGAAGAGGAGACACGAGCAGCTGTCCCACAGAGCCTCCATCTCAGTGGGCTGGTCCTGGAATGCCTGGCTGGCCTTCACCAGAGCTTTCAGCTTGTCCTGGGTGGACAGACGCAGACAGCTTAAACTATGTCACAGCAGTTAGACAAGTGTTAAATCCAACTGTGAAAATGTCATTGCATTAGAGTGTCCAGGTGTTCCCTTTATTGTGTACAACACCTATACATTTTATTGCATTTTTACCTTGGGTAGATTTGGGATGAACTTGGTGTCTCCAAAAGACTTGTAGTTTCCCATGTTGGCATACAGACCAGCTGCATACACCAAGAATGCCTAAAATATCAATCAAGAAAAAATATTATAAAATAAATGGTCATCCTGTGTATAGCATAATTGACATCTTTATAGAGGTTAGCATTTGCATGTGGGTGAAAGGGTGAGTCAAGACAGCGGCGTACCTGGTACTCCTCAGAGCTGAGTCCAGCTGCTGTTGCGACCTGTTCCAGCTGTGCAGGCGTCTGCTTCCGGAAGAGTCTCTGCAGCAAGACAAAGATATCTGCAGACTCTGGGGATGTCTGCAACAGCACTGCCAGGCCGCCATACCTAACACAGCAAAAGGGCCGCAGGCTTTCAGTTAGTCAATTCTCAAGTTTTTGTTCTTTAAAACTGGTGACAAATTGCTTATTTCTTGATTTCAATAGTGCTGGACTTGAACTGGCAACATCCTGTGATTAGTAACGTACCAAGCTGCGCGTGACAGGTAGTGGGCGTACATCTTCTCCCGAGGTGAAAGCAAATGGAAGGCCTCGCTGCAGTCAAGAGCAGCTACACCAATCTCATTTGGGAGGTAGTACTGGGAGTCCACCATCTTAAGTCTGAGGTTTGACACTGATGACGAGGAACTAATTGAGAGAGAGGAAGGGAAGTGGGGAAAAGAAAGAGGAAGAGAGAGATAGATGAGGTAGGAAAAGTGAGTACGGGAAGTTTAAATGGGATGAGAAATAAAGATGGAAGACAAATAAATGAGAGGCAGATGAACAGAGGGCAGACATGAGATAAATAGAGCAGGGATAAAGAGATACAAGAAAAACTGCAATTTAGAAACATCATTGGCTTTTTAAAATTATTTTATTTTAAACATAACCAAGTATTTCCCACCTGTCTAAACTTTAAGCAAGTTAAACAATTTATAACAGTTAGTTAAAATAGTAAACTTGACTTTAAAGTTATAAAATCTGCAGCTTGTTTTGCTAAATATGATTATTGTATAAAGGATATAAGTTATGGTAAAAGGCTACTGCTTACTGGTAATTCCACCCAATACTTGAATAGTTGACATATCAAACAAGGCTGCCACAATTTAACTCTTGGTAACTACAATTGTTTAGTCTATGAAATGTTTTTTTTAAATAATCTTTAAATTGCTTGCTTTGTCCAACTCACAGCAAAAATAAATCCAATAATATTCAATTAACAATAACTTCACCTCATTTAAACTTTATAAAAATTGTTGACAGTTAAGGTTCTCAATCTATTAAAAAATGTAAACACATTAATACTGATTAATTATTATCAAGTCTGTCGTTTCTTATATTTTTCCAGATAGCGTTACTTTAGTTTGAAGAAGCAAAAAGGGGTTCAGTGTAGTTATTGCAGTAGTGTGTGGTGTAATGAAAGGTCCAGATTTGTTACAGTATAATAAGGCAAGTTCAAAGTTAAAGTCTGGGACGTGGATTAAGATCATAACTGACCAGGTCACATATTCGAGGAGTCAGTTAGCGTTATAATCACTGAAGCCTGAATTTAAAATAAATAAATAGATAAATTAGATAGATACACAGTGTGCACTGGCAGCTGAAGAGGAGCCACTGCCGGGGTGCCCTTAAGCAAGGCACCACCACCCCAAAGTGCTCACCGGCAGCTGTACATTAGCTGCCCACTGCTCCTTATACTAGAATAGGCTGGAGTTAAATGAATAGTGAGCTTTGCTGTTGACATGTGCGACAGTACATTTTGATTTAACGTCATATTCCATTTTCTGCTTCACTTTAAATTAAAAGCAAACATTTAAATTAAAAATAACAAACCGAGGCGCCAATATCCCGCATCACTCACGTCTTTAGGGTCTCCTTTAAAATGAGCAGCCCACTAACCACTCAACCCTGCATTATTACGATTATTATGTCACTGTAAACCCGTTTAGTGTGCAGGCGTGTGCAGGCTGCTGCAGACAGCTAACTCCACGTTAGCTCCTAGCGCCACAGCTAAGTCAGCTGCTGAGAGACAGACACGTTTAAACGCGCTGCCAAAGCTGCTGTAAGCGAAGCAGTACGTCGAAGTATTACACAAACCATTTATATGAATGAAGAGCAACTAACCGCCACCCTTTGAGAGGTATAGCGGCTCTCGATAGCTCATTACCTTATTTTCTTCTATAGCTCCGTCAAACTGCAGTCTCACGCTCTGCTGTATACTTCCTGTATTTATTCAACGTAAGACCCGCCCTTTGACCAATCACAGGCTGTACAATTTGATTGACGGGAAAACTAACTAATCACAAAGTACCTCCACCGGACTTTTCGCTGCGCTTCAAGTAGTAATTATTTGGCCACGGGTAAGCATGAAAAACACGTTATCCGGTCCCAGAGAAAGCACACAAGACAGTAACATCACAAATCAAAGAATCAAAAGAACATAGTCACGGAAACACAAATAATTACCAGTATTGCCTCGAGATGCAGACACAGGACGAGGTGGCCGAGTGGTTAAGGCGATGGACTGCTAATCCATTGTGCTCTGCACGCGTGGGTTCGAATCCCATCCTCGTCGGAGATCTTTTCCATAGTCGGAGACGTCTCAAAATCATTTGGCCACGGTGAACGGTGTACATTTGTAACAGCAAAAACGGTCCCTCGCACAACCGGAACTCGTGGCAAGGTGACACTTCGGAAAACTTGTTCCGGTTTGTGGAAGACCTCGACCTATCTCCCTCCCCTCACCCCCAGCTCCCTTTACTCTTGTTGAGAAAATCAACAAAGCCTTTAATTAGTTTTTACACACATCATGGAGCCATAAAATCATAACCACACATTATTTTCAAACACACTTTCATTTGGTCATCCCTTTGATTGGACAGTATGTTCTGTTATAGCCTAGAAAGGCTTATAAAACCACACAGTATTTCATCAGTTTATTGGTTTTATTGAATTCTAAAAACACAATCAGAAAGTGAAGTATTTACAAGGGGTCTGCAACAGAAAGTAGTTGGCTATTATATCCAAATGGTAGGTTTCGTGACCAGCCCTGCCACACACAAGAGAAATGTGAAAAAAAACATCTGTGTGTGTATTTGTTTATTTTAGGGTTCATGCTTGGGTTTTGCCGTCCCTCCTGCCGGGAGGCGTCGTAGGGAGCAGCCAGCGATAGCAGTCTGAGAAGCTCAGGCTCTTGTCCACAGCACAGCTGGTGCAGTAGACGATCCCCAGAGCCAGCATCACCACGAGGAACACACACAGAGGCACCAGCAGGGCCACCAGTAACCAGCTCTTGTCATGCTTCCGTTCACCTGCAGCAGATTCGGCCCCCGCCTCCTCTGTGCCGTCCACTTTAGATCCCTCGCCCTGCCTTGTTCCAGTGGCTGAGCCATTTGCAGTTTCAGCCCCGCCCCTATCTCTAGCTTCAGTACCTTCAGTCTTAGCCTCAGCCTCATGATCAATTTCATTGCCTGTGTTGTCTTTTTGCGTTGGGGATGGGACTGTCGGAGATCGCTTTGGTGATAGGGCATCCCATTGGTTCAGATGATTGTCTGATCCATGAGCCATGTCAGGGGAGAGCACTTCAGGGGCTTCTGTCAGCCAGCCAACATCGAAGTTAGTGTCAGCTTCAAAGTTTGGGTCCGGGGTGAATGAGGTGGCCCAGGGAATATCATGTTCAGGGTCCCATTCGGGCATGTGAGCGAAGTCACTGGGGTCAGGGGTCAGAGTGGAATATTCTCCATCATCAGGCGAAGGCTGGCAGGTAAGCCCATCTGACTGCAGGTCATAGCCATTGTCACAGTAACACTGGTACCCTCCCATATAGTTGAGACACTGCTGCTGGCAGGGCGACTCCCCCACACACTCATCTACATCCACACACTCTCCTCCGCTGCCCCACACGTAACCGGGGCTACACAGGCATGTGAAGGACCCCACTGTGTTTTCACAAGGGCCTTCACAGCTGTCCTCAAAGACGCACTCATCGATGTCCACACACTCGCCCTCATCGTCTGGCTGGTAGCCGGGGTAGCAGGTGCAGTGGAAGGTGCCCGGGATGTTGACACACAGTTGCGTGCACGGTTGCTGTTGACATTCGTCGACGTCGGAACATTTGCGGCCATCTGGACCCATTTGGTAACCGTGGGGGCATGTGCAGCGGATGCCCCGCAGCGTCTCCACACAGTCGTACTCACACCCCGTCTCCACACAGACCTCTTTGACATGGGGCTGGTCAGTGGGACCGGCAGAGTCAGCGGATAGTTCTGGTGGGTCAGTTAGGCTCAGGGGATCAGGCTTGCAGTTGTACCCGTCCTCGTCTATCGTAAAGCCCTCAGAGCAGTAACAGTAGTAGTCTGTGTCTGCGTTCTGACAGTACTGCTCACAGCCATGATCTTCGCTACACCAGTCCTGGTTCTGCGGAGCTGCGCTGGGTGAGCATAGCGGGGTGTCCCTGGACCAGCCCACTGTCTTGTCGTCTCTCTCCATGCAAAGCACAGTCTGCTCAGCGCGGGCCTCTGGGTCTGAGCCGTCTGCAGGGCACGGTAGAGCGGCCACAGAGCCAAAGGGCACGTGGGTCAGCAGTGTGCTGACGAGGTGGAATGGGGTGGAGTAAACAGCCGGACCACTGCCCTCGTCCTCCAGCGGTGGACACATTCCCTTGTAGTTGTACTGGCAAACGTATCCATCCAACGGCAGCGCGCAGGAGCCGTCGAGCCACCGGAAATTGTCACTGCTCTCACGTCCACTCTCAGAAGTGTGGACGGTCATGGCCACGCAGCGAGGAGCCGCACAGGTCCCAGGGGTGTCTTCACGGAGCCAGTTGGTGAACTGGCCGTCCTGGTCTCCTGTTGGAAAATAAAGACAAGGACCAGCTCAGTAAAAGTAGAAATTCCCTTTTTTAGTTTATGAACTTTCTCTGCTAGTATTTCATTTGCTTTTTAGATCTCTATGACACATTTTAAGTGTTAATCCTTCTGATTCTGACTAAAGCTGCCATGTGTAGTATATTTTATGTGACTTTATGAAAAAAAGTCTACATGTTGATGTTACCCTAATCATTGTCATTTCTTCTGGGTTGGGGTGGGGGTTACAGCAGCCTGCATTGTGGTCTGCCAGAGTGTTTTATTTATTTTTTGTTACTGCCACAAGGAGTCGCCAAATATTTTCAAATTCCACGTTTTATATATGAACAGGAATAAATCTCTGTATCAAACCCTAGTTAAATTAATCCAAAACCATCTCCGCATTGCTAATGCTAGATACTCCTAGGGATAAGTGAGACACGTGTTTTTATAATTTAGGGAAACAAATCCTTTAAGTCATGGCAGATGAAAAAACAACAACAGCTAAGTTGGCCACATAACTCTTTAAAATGTAATGTTTGTTCTAACTCAAGACCAAGGCTGACACTTTGAGTGATACAAAAACAATCTGGCTTTCAGTAGGTCAAGTTTTCTGTAACGACCAAATCAGGTCGAGGAGTATCAGTGAGGTCAAAAGGGAATTCAACTTCTCCTGTGGCGCTGGCTCCGTCTCTGTGAAACACAAGTAGCTAATGTAATAACCATCCTGTCGGTGCAGAGCTGGAGGCTGGCCCGGGTACCGAAGTCTGACAGGGAGGTGAAGGTCAGGGGCCAGCTTAAGATATCCATGATTATTGTTTCAAATTATGTGTGTGTGTGTGTGTGTGTGTGTGTGTCTATGTGTAAAAGTAGTATTATTGAAGTAAGCCTAATGGTTGTCAATGCTGATTGAAGTTCAGGAGAGTCTATTGTTGTATCATCACAGGTCCATATTCACTTAAAACTAAAATGTATGGTAAAAATAGGCCTAAATCAAGCTTTGGTAAATTTTGTTTTGTACACGTAAGACTACAAACACAGCTGAACTAACTTAATTAGGTAGGTGATGAAGTAACTAAATCCTTTTTGAACAGATTTAGAATCAATTGTACTGACCCACCTGGAACCGTTATGTACCTTTCTCTATTTTGGGGCAATTTTTTTCTGAGGTCAGTTATCAAAATCCATTAAAATGGCTCAACTGAACTGACACCGAAGGGTGAAATGTCAAAAAGGTGAGACTTTGCCTGTGACCCAGACGAATCCTCTGAGTGCTCGGGTGGACGAACACTGGCGCGGTGGTCTGTGCAGCCCAATCCAGAGGCGAAGCCTTGACCTGGTTCCCTCGATGGCCGACAGCAGCCCATGGACCACACCCGCTGCCTCGATGGTATGCATCGTTGCCAGGGTCCCACCTCGCTCCCGACAGCTCCGCCCAGCCTCCCTGAAGGTTCTCTTCTGGAGGAAGACAGTGTAGCATCCCTCCTGGTGGCAGAGCGCGTCTCTCTCCGCCAGCTGAGTGCCGGCTGCTGGCTGCTCCCCCTCCGTGTCCCTCAGCCTCTGACCTCGGCTTCCAGGAGCCAGACAGACCATCAGCAGCCACAGGACACACAGGAGAGGCATGCTGCTGACGCTGCTCCTGATGGTCTTTTGCATCCTCCACCAAGACATGAGGTTTAAACTAGGCCAACATTCAAATTAGTACGCCAAACCTTACTGTCAAAATAAATAACCTAATAAAAAAAAATTACTGTTTTTTTCTAAACCTCCTGGCCAAATAAACCTGACCCAAATTCAAGCACTTTAATCAATTTAACAAACTAAAACTCACCAATCAAAACTTTTCCCCTATCCTTTTAATGTATTTGAATAAATAATCTGGTCTAATTTATTCAAAGTAATCTGAAGCAGATAAATCCCAAATTGCCCAAGCCCTAGACAAATATCCATACAATGCAGAATCAGTCAAACTCAATTCATCAGCAAACTTTCAGCACTGCTGCCACAATGAAGCAGATTATACCAGATCCTATATACATCTAATAGAAACCAATGCAGTCAAGTGAAGTCCAGTTAAGTCCAGTACAGTCCCAAATAAAGTCCAGTGAAGTACCTGTATAGTCCGGGGTTCAAAAGTGTTCAATGGAGCAATCTGTCTTTCAAGAGAGTCCAAAAGAGTTAAATAGACTCCAAATATGAAAGTGATGAAGTTTCAGGCACCCTCTCCTGTATCTGATCCTGCCAGGGCTCTCTTGCCTCTGCAAAGTTGTCTTCTTGACTGAACCTCAGAAAGAGAGAAAGATGGGGGAGGGTGGAAAGGGGTGGGGGGGGGGGAGGCTACGTAGAGGAAAAAGAATTGTGTGTTTTTTGGAAGAGGGGGCTGGTAAAATGTGTGAGTGTATAAGGGACGGCAGGAGGGGTTGACGGATTGTTGTGTGTGTCTGTATGTGTGTGTGTGTGTGTGTGTGTGTGTGAGGGGGGGGGTTACAAAATTGAAAACCCTCAGAGAGTTATGAAAACCATACGGCACCATTCTGTCCCCCAACCGCCCCCCCCCCATCTTGCCTATGGCTTGAGACACACACATGCACTCTCATCTCACACACACACTCAACCTTCAGTGCATGCTGCACAGCATCCACAGGAGTGGAAAGTGTTTGTCAGCTCTGAGAGATGCAAAGATCGTCTCCCCCTTCTTCTTCTCCTCTTTTTTTTCTTCCCCCTTTTTTTCTCTTCCCCCTTTTTTTCTCTTCCCCCTTCTTTCTGCCCGATTCTCCTGTTCCCTGTCAGCATCTTGTTGTTTTTGTGTTCCTACTGCATATTTATTTCTCTTAATCTCATTCTTTCTTAATCTTAATCTCCCCCATTTTTCGCTCCATTGTCTCTTTTTCTGCCACCACCCCTCATTCCCTCTTTCTTCCAAGCACATACCAGCTGGAACTTTTAACAGTCCAATGGAAACATTTGAGTATGGAACCGGAATACCTGTTGGACCGTGTGTGTGTGTGTGTGTGTGTGTGTGTGTGTGTGTGTGTGTGTGTGTGTGTGAGTGAGTTAATTTCTATGCTGCTATACAATAACTTTGTATTGGCACAGATGTCTAAGAGTATAAAGTTTTTCACTGTGTGTGTGAGTGTGTGGCTACCACTCAGGGGCATATGGAGGAGAGGAAACAGGAAATGCCAGATGTGCATCAGCCTGACCTCTCAGTAGTTGGGGAGCAGGAGTGTAGACTGAGGGTACCTCCACTGCTGTCACATGATCCGTCCGCCATGAAGGGTATGCATGGTGCAAAGTCAAAGCTGAGTTTGGATTTAAAAAAATAAAAATAAGAATAAGAATATCAAATGAAGCCAACAGTTGATGGAACTGTCACAGATTTAAAGCTGCAGCTGTCTGAGAGACTGTAAATTACTCACACAAACAAGCTAAATTGTTGAACAATACAGAAACATACTGTAAGTGGAAGAGTGCTTTGGCAAACAATAGCCCTTTGTGGAAAGTGTGACCTGCCACAACACAATTTAGGCAGCTTGATGCCATTATCATATGTCGCTGTAGCTTCTCAACGCGAGATGATGAGATGGAAAAGTCTTGCTACTTGTGTTGTTGAATCAGTTATTAGCTGCAGTGCTCTGTGCTCTCTCTGTGTTCACCAGATGCATCGGCTGGCCATGGCGTGTTGGTTTTGGCAGACAGAATATATACAATACATTCAAACAATTCAGCAGTCTTTTTTAGTTATCCAACAATCATCGGAACTAGGGGGAAGCAAACATAAAACCTCAGGATCCTGGAGATCCTAAAGAGCCTTTTGGTCTTGTTCCCACCTCTTTCCCCTCCTCCTCTACATCCCTCATCCTCTGCCTGTTATCCTCTAATTTTCTTTTTCTTGGACTACCCCCATCCTCCTCTGTCTCCTCTCTTCCTTTCCTTGTTATTCTTTCATCCCTCTTATCCCTCCTTTCTTGTATCCTCTCCTCCCCTTCTTTATCTTCTCCCTTCTACTTCTCTCCCCCGCTTCTCTTTTAGTCTTATTATTTGGGCTCCCAAGTCAGCAATCTCTCCCTCAGACCTCCAGCTTTTGCCCCAAACCTCCCACTCTTGGTCTGTTTGTTCTATCGTTCAGCCTGGTTGACCCCTCCTCCTGCTCAGACTGCCACGCCCCCAGAGACACATTCCAGAAATGTAATTGATAGAGCAGACAAAACTTCTCCTTTCCATAGTCCTGCACTCCCAATTCCCCTCTTTAACATTAATCTACTTACAGTACCTCCAAGCTGCTCTATCTCCCAACCCGAAGACCTCTAATGGAACATACAGATCTTCTGACTCTCTATTTCCCACCTCATAGGTCACAGCCTACTGTCTAGCTCCTTGACTCCTAACCACTTGCCACATATCGTTATTGGCTCTGATATATTCTCAATTTCGTGCTTCCAAGCAGCTGAACTATAACTTCCAGCTCCAAAACCTTCTCCATTTCACTTCAACCACTAATTCTATTTTTTTGTGCTGAATAGCTGTTCTTGATCTTGATGTTCTTTGGTGACTATTAAGGCTTTGGTGTCTGGATTGCTCACACTTGAATATACACTTTAGGCTATTTTGCTAAAAGAACATGTTACTTGTATTTAAGAAGACAAAAGACTGTGTTATGCTAGAGAAGAACTAGTTTGTGCAATGTGTCGTCCAGTGTTTCCAAACAAAGGCAGAGTGAAAAGACGGCCATGATGGAGGGATAACATTGCACAATTTCAGGCAATACTTTGCTAAATCTATCAATCACAATTACCATTGCATATATGGAAAATATATTCCTGTTCTGCAATTTTGTTTCTACAGTATATGTCGGTGGACGAAAACCGCCTGACTCATAACTAATTCAGAGTCAAAGATTTCCATGCCTCTGCTTTCATATTTAAAAGAAAACTTTCTTGACTTTCAGCTAAAAAAAAGGGACTGCCACTGGTCACCATGCTTCCACACTGATGTCAAGGAAACTGCATATCCTTAATACCGTGGGTCAGGGGAGTTCAGGCATACACCATTCAAGCCCACTGAACCATTTGCGCTATATCAAATACAGCAGGACATGTCAGTTGTTCATTTTTCCCAACCGCTGGTATCTTATGTCATGCACACACACACACACACACGCAGACATACATACACACACACACACACACGCAGACATACATACACACACACACACACACACGCACGCACGCACACACACACACACACACACACACGCACACACACTGAAGCAATTAGCTGCGGCCTTGTGGTTAAATAATGGAGTGTAGGCATTCCTAGTGATTTCTGTGGAGTGGAGGAAAAAGACGAAACTTTTATCCACTTCTTCTACAAGGTCCATATGTTTTTATCTCTCATAGCAGACATCCATGTGCTCTCCATCCACACCCAGACTGTCAACAAATCTTCACCACAACTATCTGAACAGACTGGGGTCGCTGTCGAATGGATGAATCCAGAAGGAATAATTCCCTGGCAGTTGATGTTAACAGTTGCTTGGACCATCAGCTAAAAGAGACACTTTTAGAGGTAGCTGTAAACAAGTTGGTAACTGTGTTCGCAGCTACGTCTATATGCCAGATGACCTTTATTAACCTGTGTTTAACCTTGGAATAGTTTACTGAGCATGCTTTTCATCCATGTCCTCATTCCTTCATGCTCAGTTTCACCCATGTCCACACCTAAAAGTGGCCCAGTACAAACACAGATTCCTCCTGTTATCCAATGAGCAGTTCCACTGGAACAATTTGAGTTTTTCAGATTGTAAACTGTCAACAAACTGGGCACCGGGAGGGTTTGGAAAATCTAATTTGTGTCTTCATTTATCGTTCTCATCTACAACTATTCTTGCCTTGCATTCTTTAAACTGGTAAAAAAAAAATGGAGAATGGAAAAAATGAATATCACTGAACAGCTGCTGCTGAAATTCCGGTTAGGAGTCATATGGCAATTTTAAAACAAACATGGTCGCTGATGGAAACTGCAGTGGCCGAGCTGTATCTGTCCAAAAACATTTTTTAGCTTTGCAAAGGCTAAGCAAAGGCTCGGGTGATACTGATGCATGATCGTCTGAACTGCAGCTGGAGTTTGCTGCGCGTAAAGAATCACACATGTATAAACAAACCTCAGACATAAAGAAACTTTGCTAAAAAATCTCCAGAAAACTGTTACGGTTTAAAGAACTGCTGAGAGGCAGAAACAGAGATGGAGAGAGCACTGGGAGAGCATAATTCCTGACAGATTATTCCTTTTCCAGATGATAGGCTCAGCTTTTCCATAGCCACACACACACACACCACACACACGCACACGCACACGCACACGCACACGCACACGCACACGCACACACAGACATCTTACACTTTGTAGTGTCTTTCATGATACAGTCATATTTCTCCAGAGACGGAGCCATTTGTGTGTGTGTGTGTGTGTGTGTGTGTGTGTGTGTGTGTGTGTGTGTGTGTGTGGTGTGTGAGAGTGTGTGGTAGTGGTAAATGGATTAACAGTGGGGAGAAAGGATGACGACACCCCAAGACAGAGGCAGGACACAAAGGCTCAGAGAAACAGAAAGAGACAGACGTCGGATGTGAAGGACCTTTGAGGACCCACCACACGTCTGACTTCTCTCTGCACCATTTCCTTCTATTCTCTTCAGACTTCTCCTGTTTAAACTACATTTGTACCCCACATCCACATCCCCCACGTAACCTGAACTCTATTTTCAGCTCGTGCCTCACAAAGAAAAGCTATTCTGAAAGAAAAGGGGCAAAGAAACAGTAAACTGTCTGACTCAGCATCAGCAAAAGAAGGTAAATCACTCCCCATCCACAATGCTAAAATCTCCTGCAGACCAGCTCTGTGCGGGGAAGTCAAATAACAGCCTGTTTTTCTTTGCTCTATTATTTCTGCTGTCTTCATATCACATGGCTGCCAAATCGGAGGTTGTTACATTTAATCTCAATGTAATTCTCCGGGAAAAACGTAAGGGAAGGTAAATAGGTAATACAGTTGCTTCGGGCAAAAACTGCTGTCAAGCTTCATCTTGAGCAGTAAAGTCCCCCAAATCCCCAAACTCTCAGCGGCCGGCAGCTGAAGACTTTGTTGTACTGGAAAGATCCCAAGTTATGACTGAGTTGAAATGTATGAAAGCGAAGCAGCGAGAGACCATGATGAGAAGTCAGCAGTATTTCCTTGGACAAATAAAGATGTGAAAAAAACATCCTTGTTCCCTTTAAACCTTCCAACATTTCACAGCAATGAGGACAATATAAACCCCAGTTGTTATTAGAAGTAATGGGGAACTGGTGCTGTTACACTCCAGCTAGCTTAGCATAAAGACGGGAAACAGTTAGCCTGGATCTGTTCAAAGGTAAAAAAAAGAAAATCTGATTATTACAATAATTAACACTTTATATCTGACTCCTGGAGTCACCACTGGTTGTCTAGCAATTGGTCCCGGCCAAGATATAGTAATCCCTTAAAAATCAATGCATTGTGCTTTTTACGCTTTGTTTTTTGCATGGATTAGATACAATATATTTACTGAGTTTTAAACATTCTTTTTGCTTTTGACCAGAACCGGGCTCGCTGTTTCCCCCTCTTCCCAGTCTTTATCATCTATGTAAACTTTCTTTGCCTTTACTGGTCTGAGTTATAAACATTTTTTTGTATAATTAGCTCATCAGTCTGACTCATAAATCTTAATTGTCTGACACAACCTTTCACCTCTCAGTCCGAACACTCTCCTCCTCAACTTTGCTACTCGACATTCTAAATTTCCTTGGGGACACACAAACGTTTCCCCCGTCCTCCCCCTCCATCTTTCCTTTTCTGTTCTCCTTTATTTTTCTCTTCTCTCCCTTAATGTCTACTGGCATTGCCCGTGTTGCTTCTGGCTGAAACAGTTTTTTCTCACAAGCCTGTCTTTCATAGCCTTATTTGTCCTAACAATGTGACTTGCATAGCTGTTCCTCTCCATTTTGGTTCCTTTGGAGTGTTACTTGGCCCCTGTGTCTGTGTTTCTGTCTGTCTGCCTCTCTCCATATGTGTCTTTCTCTCCTGCTGTCTCCTCCATTGCCTTCCCATCTCATTCATTCACTTTCACAGTTCATCTGTTTTTCTCAGCCACACATACTTTTTCTCTCTCGGCCAGTGAAAGTTGTACTGGTGTTGTGTTTCAATACAGTAGGAAATATTTCCAACCGTGCAGGAAATGTCTGACTTGCTGGGATCATTCTCTTCTCATGCACACATCCACCCACACACCTATAAATGCACACACACGCACTCGATATAAAAATACTTTTTTATTTGAAAACCCAACATAAAATGAAATCCATCGTAATAAAAATAAGAAGTTTTAAGAGCGGGAGTATATTTAATTTAATTTAATCATAGCATGCAGACGCTGCAGGGGCAGCCAGGCTGCAGACAGGAATGGCACCATAGAAGAAGGGGTCTGTCAGCGTGAAGAGTAGCACCAGAAAGATCAGCAGCCCCATCAGATACGAGAAAAGTAGAGCAGATCGCTGAGGGTGTCGCAGGGCAGAGCTGATGTCAGGCAGCCCTTGACTGTTACAGAATGAATGGCACAAAACTGGACCCACGACATGACCTTCAGAAAGAGATTACAGAGTCACTGTAATGAGGTGTGTACTGTACGTGAGCATGTTAGCAGGTTAATGTGCTGTTCATCTCTCACCAGTTCTCATGAATATAAAGGAAGTGAAGGCACCGAACACAGCTGTGTACAGGAACTGAATCCCTGCAATAGAACAGCACAGTGTCGAATTTAAAGTTTATTCATTCATGTACTAAAAGGTGTTTTACAATGTGATCCATTACTCGTTTATCAATCCCAAAATTACACAAATAATGTGACAGAATACTAACTTCATTTGGATTAATTTCCTTTGAGGAGAGTTTAATAAGCCCACTCACCGGACACCACGAGGAGGACACTCATACTGTCCTTGTGGAGGCGCCGTTGCTCTATGATATGGTGGAAATGGGCTAGAATGAAAGTAAAGCTATGAATTGAGGCAACAATCTATGTAAAAAATAAATAATAATAAAGCCCTTGGTAACATGTGACATGACTTGTCATAAATCTGGTTGCCATACCAACACCGAAGAACAGCGGGGCCATGAAGATGGCAGCTGTGGGTCCTGTGCAGGGCACCAGCATAGGCAGCATGGCCCCTCTGAACACCAGCTCCTCCGTCACCGGTGCCACCACCTGGTTCCTGAGCCACACTGCATCTCCCACGCACAACATCCATGATTGAACATCTGGGAAAATAAAGTCTTGACTTACACATCAAATGCATGCAGGCACACATGTAAAACTCCCCAACCCGGGACAGAACATATAACTCACCTAGTGCAGACTGCAGTTCCCCAGCGAAGCCTTCGGGGTTGTCCATCGCAGAATGAACCAGGGGGCCGAGATAAAATACCTGATGTTTAAAATAAAATCAATTGTTTATTACATACAGTGGAAGTATATTTAAAAAGATTAAAGAAGAGGAAATATAGACTACAGGGCACATTTTTTTAGACATGTGGTTTAAACATGCACACGGGAATTTAATGGAGGTTGTAAAGCCACACTGTATCATACTGGGAATGGAAATTGAATCTCTAAAACGTCAAAACCGCTTTAGTGCAGCACAAATATAATATTCTAATAGGCAAATGGGATCCACAAGGTAAGAGGTTCTTGGGTTGACTTTATATCGAACAGGTTAACAATAATATGGCAATAAAAGCAATTTTAAAAAGGGAAAGTTGTTTCATGGGAACTCTGGATATTATTATTAAATCTGGTCTTTGTTTATCCTCAGACACTGAATTGGATCCAAGACTTCTCGATGAAATCAACGCTCTTAGCCAAGCCCTGTGATACCTTTATGAAATCAACTGTGACAAGCCGGTGCTCAAGTTGCATCTCGTTAAATTCTTGTATATACATCTAAGAGATAAACTATTCTCCATAAAAGGTTGGTTTAATCTGGGTTGAGACTCTCGGACATACCATGGTTAGTAGTAGTGGCAGTACGGCTGCAGGAACCAGACCTTCCAAACGAACTCCCATCAACTCCCACACAGACGCATCGACCTGGAGGAGCAGAATGCAGCTTTATAAACATAGTTTGTATCCTCAAGTGATTATGAAGTTAAGCCAGTGTGACCTTAGGCTTATCCTCACAAAACACCTTATGTATATGTGAATATGCCCCCAGGAGTGAGGACACTGTCCTTCACCTGGACGGTCAGGGTTCAGCGCCCTCTGTAAAGGGTCTTTGAGAAAGACCTGAATCCCTAGCAGCTTGACTGACACTGACCTTTGACCTCCTACCTGCCTTATGCTCTACTGTGCTTGTGCTGTATTGTTTTGGTATAAATTGAGCACAGACAATAGGCGTATGTACACTCAGTTGTCAGTTTATTAGGGACACCGAGATAAAACTAATGCAGTCTAAGTCCTGAAACAGATCCTACCTTCATAAAGGCCATAACTGTTTTAAAGAGGTATTGATTAACTGTTTTATTTTAGAGGATGTAGTTTGTGGTGCTGTACTGAGATGTCTGAGCCTAGCCTCATGGATATGAATGGGGTGGACAATCTAATACTTCAGTGTAACGCAATTTAGTGAGTGCATATCATCTGCTGTGCTCTGTAATGTTCACTGGACAAAGCCTGTCAAAGATTGAAATGTTGCTCTGCTAAATTTATTCATATAATCAGTACAGGGTGCATATTTTTTGTGTTTTTTTTTTTATAGATCAGTGCTCGGATAAATATCCTTTACTTAAATAAAAATAGCAATGCTGCAACATAAAAAAACTCCATTGTTAGTAAAAGTATTTTGTTTAAAATGTCACAAGATGCACCTAGCTGCACCTGGAAGATGACATTTGTGGTGATTCAAGTGTTTGGTCATTTTTGAGGACGTAGTTTGTAGCTCTACTCAATATTTCCCTCTGAATTATAGTGGATTATAGTACTTAGTAGAATGAAATGGAAATATTCAAGTATAAATGCCTCACATTTGTGGCACCAGCCAGATCAGATTATTAGTGTTTAAATAGGAGGAGTTTAATTGTAAGTAGTTTGTTTGGACATTGTTTGTTGCACTAAACTAGTGCCGACTGGAGAATTGTGTTTTGTTCATGTGTACTCACCTTGACGTCAGCCCAGTGCATCCATGCCTTCACCACTGCAGGTGACAGTGCAGAGACCAGCAACACACTGGCACAGCGACGCTTTATCAAACTGGGATGGTCCCTGCGCGCGCACACACACACACACACACACACACACACACATAGAAACAGTTTAATGGTCCAGTCTAACAGCACCGTCACAGGTCTGCTGGCGAGTTGTATACCTGGGTAAGCTGCTTCTCCAGACGTACAAACTGCCAACGTACAGGCAGGCGAGCAGAAGGCAGCTCAGCACACACACCCAACACCTTGTATGGGTGTGCTCCACCTGCATTATAGGGCCATGTTCTGGTTCCAGCATGACCGAACTGAGGGTTTTCTAGAGGGTTTTCTATCAGAGCTTCAGGAGGTTCCTACAGAGCTACAGCTAACACATTGGTTCTGTCATTTAAGATTAGCTTATCCCTATAAAGTGGAGATCTGTGCTGCAGAGTCAAGCTGATTAGCACTAATACTCTGGGAAGGGACACGTAGACACACACAAACACAAACACACACACACACACACGCACACACACACACACACACACACACACACACACACACACACACACACACACACATACTGTAATGATTCACTCAACAGATATATGCGACAGTAAAATGAGCGGACACAAGACTTTTTGTAAACTACGTCCTATCTAATACTATAGTTTACATGAGCCTATTCAAATGTTTCCACTGGGTAAGTTAAACCTGAGCTGCCTTCACCTTTTTGCTGCTCTTTTTAATTACGTGCTATAATAACAGGGACTTTTCACTTTATACTGCAATCTAGTGCAATAAGACGAAAAAAGTACATCTGAGGCTGTATTTATGGCGGTGGTTACAATTTGTAATATTAGGCAGTCTTTATTTTCAGGCTTGACTCAAACATTGCTTTCCAAACTTCGTAAAACAAAATAACAAGTGAATGCATAGATATACATTTACTGAATTATTTATCACTAAAATATATATATTATATTAATAATTTATATATATTTTATTTTTTTAATGTATATATGTATACATACACATATAATGTATTTAAGATATAAATATAGAATTTAGTTGAAAAGATCTGCCCCAGTGTCACAGATACAAGATCCAGCGATATCGGTGCATCCAAAATTCATTGTTGCAGGAATAGTCATTGTATCAAATTATATTATATTTCAGTTTCATGTTGTGTCCAAAAAAAAAAACCCATACAACAAAATCCTGATGCAAGCAAGCAACCAATATTTATGTTTCTTCAACCTATTTATCAATATCATTCATCATATTTTCAACTCATAAATATAGACAGCATCAGGGATACAGTGTGTGATAGGTATACAGTAGTAATATGAAGGAGAGAACCACTTTATCAGTGCACATAAAACAGCATGCTTATAGTTCAAGGACTCAGAAGAGAGGAAACCGCTTCATTTCTGTGATTCGAGCAGGCATGAACATCACAACCACACACGTTATTTAAGGCATTCGGGGTTTGTTTGCGCACAAGGTTTAATAACTCCTAAATATGAAGAACACTTTCAACGTACATAAAAAAGAAAACAATCAATATTGCAACAAGTGGAAATGCTTTTAGGGTTTATAAAAATATCATGTTGGGGGATCATCCTTAAGTTTAAAACGTGTACCCTGTACTCTCAATATTGTGAGTTTGAGTCCAGCTCATGACTTACTTTTTATTTTTATATCTAATATGTTTTGGCATGTTACGAAAGGACAAGGCACATTTTGGTTTTAATACAGCAGTTTCTGATAAGCGCTAGTCGTGTCAAGAAGAGTGACCTATTCTTTATTTAAAAAAAAAAAAAAAGAAGAGAAAAAGCCAGTGTTCAAATACTGAACAAACTCACACATGAATCCACACAAAACACATGAACAATAGATGTAAAACAACCTGACATGTTATTTAAATAAATAAGAATATGTGAACTAAATCAAAAATAATACTTAAGACGGATGGAAACTTTGACATAACAGCTATTCATTTTCAAGAAAACACTTCAGTTTATAGCCCATATCTTGTCTTTCCCCTTAATGGGTTTTAACATTGCACTTCAGGAAAGTAAAGGCACTAAAAAAAAAAAGTGAAATATGGAGCTCCAAAAGTCCTGAAAGATCATCTTTTGCTAATAAAAGCAGTGTGTGTGTTTGCATGTGACCTCTCAGCTCACTGTAGGACACATTTATCTTTGTTATTATATTTTTGCCTCCTCATCTCCAGACCGCGCTCTAGACGCTCATCCTCCTCCATTGCCCTGCAAACACAAACACATATATCAATACAGCGCATAAGAGATTAACTCTTAACCATCTATAGACCTGTATCAATGAATTGCTTGTAAATAAGGAATACAAATAATTCATATCATTGAACTCACTACATTTCATGTTTTGCAGGTCAGTCTTACAAGAATTTACCGTCAATCTTGATTTCCTTTTCAATGCTTTCTCTGTAACCTCTTGTATTTTAGGGATTTGCTGTCTCCCTGCGACTTGTTTTGTCTTTTTCACACAACTACACACCCACACACACTCACCCTCTCTCCTTGGCGTCTATGTCTCTGATGATCTCGTCCCGCTGGTTGACCAAAGACACCAGCTCCTGGAGGAGCAGCTGCTCCCTCTGCTGCTGCATGGACGACTTCTGCCAGTCTGCAGGATAAATGGCAGAAATTTACGAAACGTTTTTTTCTCGTATTAAACAAGGGTTTACATCATCATTCACCTTTACTGAATAATAAAGTGCTGTTGAGCAAGAGACTTAACATTCAGATGTTTTACTGGTGCTGGTGGGCGAACACCAGATAGGATGGCAAATTGGTGATGGAATGTAATGAAATGCATTCATTTTATTGGTTTTAGTTATCAGCATGCCAGTCATCTGTAAATGCTTTTGAATTTCTACTTTTACTTAAGTAAATGATCTGAATACTTCTCCCACCTCTGTTGATTACTAACCTTCTATAGCCATCATCACCCGAAGTTCCCTGTTCAGGAGCTCAAACCTCCTCTCCAGATCTTGCTCCTCTTGTCTGTAGACACAGTCGACAATCAGCAAAAGTAAAGAAGCGTGTGTACCGTATGTGTGCGCACATGAGTGTGTGTTGTTTGTGGGTAGAGAGGTCTTACAGGAGCTCCAGATGGTCCTGTCTGCGTATCAAAGCGTTCTTCTTGTTCACCAGAGTGAACCACTCCTGGATCAGTCTTTCTTCTTCATTACGGTCGCTTCCTGTATAAACAGAAAAACAAAAGTTGTTTACAACTGTATACGAGAAAACCTACTCCGTTCACTGATGCGCTCCCTGAGTCCTTCCTGTTTATTACTTACTGATTATATATATTTTCCACGTGTGTGAGACTCACCTGTTTCCATGAGGCTTCGCAGTCGTCTCTCCACCACAGCGGCTCTGCTGTCGACGTGCTTCTGCTCCGAGTCCAACGCCGCCAGCTCACTCCGCACATACTGACTGGTGTCCTGCAGACACTGACCACAAGCCACATCACACACACATACATGCACACACACACATACGCACGCACGCACGCACGCACGCACGCACGCACACACACACACACACACACAAACACACACACAATCACACATGAACATACACCAGCGAGGAAAAAGGAGGAAGGAGATCAAAGGAAAGAGGGAGTCGGGGAAACAAGTAGGAGAAGATGGTCAAAAGATTAGAGAGTGGCCAAAAGGATGGAATTGATGTGAACAAATTTGTATGAAGTAAAAGCTAAAATTATTTGTTCTTTCTGACAGCCATCAGTCATGTTAATGATGATCATTTGATTTGATGTGAGGATGAGAGTTAAAGATAAAGAAAAGAGTAAGAAGAGAAGATAAAAGGTTAACTGAGGAACACATAACTGACCATAGTTTCCTCTTCTTGTTTGGGAGGCTGGGTCTCAACTGTACTCTGCAACTCTGCACACAGACACACACATCAAGTGTTAAAGAGAAACTTGAATAAATACATAAGTCTTTGAAAGGCTTGGGCTTTAGGTACTCACCTGTATTATTAGTGATTCCTGTCTTTGTGTCTTCATCCTGCTCAAGATAGACATGAAACTATCACATACAGTAACTTTCACAAGACTGACATATACAGTAAATGAAGACCATGATTTTTCTCGAGGTGTAAATACAATTGAATGTGCTTTTTTTAAATCCTGTTTTAGAAAATGACATTATAGTTTAAACATGAAAGTCAGTTCCAGTTAAAAATAAAAAAACAGAGAAATTGTCACCTGAGTCATTCCAGATTTGACTGCTTTGTTAATCGACCTTGGTGGTGGGACTGGGGTTATTGACTCGTCCACTAAAAACAGATATGAACAACAATTAGAAGTTGGATTCTTGAACCTAATAATTCATCATTTTAAGTAAGCTTAAAATAATTTCCTCTTTTTTTTTTCTTCTGACATTTGTCTTTGTTAAATTGTTCAACTGAAACCATCGTGACTCCAGCAAGGAATACCTTTCAATATGGACTGAGATCTTAAGTGAGTTTGACTACACAAATTGTTATGATGAACCCAATAAAAGGTCCAATGAAAGAATCGTGGTAAAAATAATAGTAAAAGTATAAGAAAGTTAACATGTTTAAAGGTGTCATAGAGGCTACCTTTACCCAGTCGTTTGGTCCTCGGTGGTGGGACGACCAACGTGCTGCTCCTTCCTTCCTCTAAGCTCACTCCTTCGTTCAGTCGGGCCATGCAGAAAGCAGCAGCATCCACATTAGTGGGACCGGGGCCAGAGAGGGCGAGGCCGTAGCTGGACTGGCTGCTGTTGTGCTCTATCTGCAGCACGCTCAGCTCCTGGTTGGTGAAGTGTGAGCGGATCTGGCTGAGGTAGGTCATGACTATGAGTCTGTCGGGGACGGACAGGAGAACCATGTCGGACGGCTCCAACAGGCGAGAGATGCTCAGCGCCTCGAAACCGTCAAACGCCTGATGTGGGCAGAAGACAAATACAAGCAAAGAGAAATATCTGTTTATAAGCGAACTATCAACACTTCTGATGGCACTTAAGAGCTGAATATGAAATGGATCAACATGAGCCACATCTTTACCTTCTTGTTGTTCAGCTTGATGTCATGAGAGTCCAACTGGTCAAAATCTCTAATGGGACAAAACCAGGGACGAATATAATAATAATATAAGAACATACAGGTTAACATTTAAATTCACGTAGGGCTGACACTAACAATAACTTTTATTATTGATTCATTTGCTTGTTATTTTCTTGATTGAAAATCTCAATCTCTTGAATTGAATTGACAATTGATTGTTTCAGCTCTAAAATATGAAAAAAATAATGCAATACAAAGATCAAACTAGAAAGAGGCATAAAGCTCGGAAGCAGGTTATGTAACTTGCAAGTCGTACATTTTGTCTGGATGGAAATTATGTAGGATGGCACAGAAGGCCAGACCATTTCTCCAGGAAGTGCTGAAGTTGGTGACCTTTACCCCCCGGTACCCGTTGGTGATGTCCTGACACCACTGGAGCAGCGACTGGCTGGAGGTCACCAGGCCCTGCAGGAGGAAGACGAGAGAGGAACACGTTCAGTTTGGTTTGTGTGTGATTTAAAAAGCATGTCAGAGTTTATGTGCACATCAGTATTCTTATTAATATTTACCTCAGGTGGATCGTCCTTCCCGTCAGCCTCTTCTCGGACCATTGGTGCAGGCTGAGGGGACTTAAGGTCGGAGGTTTCTTCTTCTGGTAACGTAGGAAGCCCAGATGTGGTAATCTCACCGTGATGGGGAGGAGTGATGTGTGCGTCAGAGCGCTTATCACCGGTGTGTCTGCTGGAGGTGTCTCCAAGCTCTCCACCATCAGGGAGGTCAGCACATTGACCTTTTAGCCTAAGAGGAGACAGGACGCACACAACAGAGAATGACGGGTCATGAACGTAAAGACACTTTGTTTTTGGAACAAAGGAGATCATTCCAACGGCGATGAGCGAGAGACATGCTAGCTTGCTGGCATGACAGACGGCGGCCCAGCCTTCATGTTACGGGGCATGACGGGAAACATTCAGCAGAACGTTTTGCATAGTTTTCTCAACACAGGTCTATGCTGTTTGGCCAATTTCAATGACCTCAGAACAAAGCAGATTCACCAAACACTTGTCTATGTTGTGTAATTGTCCATGCTTTGGGTATTCAGTGGAAAAACACATCATACACAGCAGCAGTTCTTGAAACTACGCTTGCAGCCAGGTGGCAACACACACACATTGCCAGAGCTGGTTTCTGTGTTGCTAGTGCTTCTAGTAGCATGGCGTTATGGATGCCGGTCTGATGATCTGTCCACCGCCACAGTCCAGATGGACATGATGAAAATGAAAAATATATCCATGGCCAAGAGGATGAATCCGTATTACTTTGGATTGGAGATTGACTGACTGTACCTCTAGCGCCTCCATAAGGTTGACATGTCGTGGTATTGAATTGAATTTGGTACAGACTTGAATACTTTGATTTATGACCAAATAAACATTCCCATCAGCCTCAGCTGTACTTAGTGAGATGTTAAACATCTGAATGTTACTATTGTCATTTAGCATGCTGATGTAAGCGTTTAGCTTAATGCACTGCTTCAGCCTCACAAAACCGCTAGTGGCTAAAGACTCTTCATAGTATTGTTTTCATACGTAGTAAAAAAAAGGCTTTATGCTTATTAATGATAATTAATAATACAATATACTAGATTTTACTTCATGTCAAATCTTTAGTGAGTGTCAAGCTCATTTCTTGTGACTTAATTCCAATTTAAGTCTGCATTTCTGCATTTCTGCATATCACAGACCCAAACAAACACAAGGAGTCGGTCGCATGTCATTTTCTGGAGCAGCACAGGTTGACAGCACATGCTGAACTTACACATCCTCCTCTCCTGCTTGATTTTGCTCCAGCTCATTGGCCGGTGGCTCCTCTGCCTCAGTTAGTGATATTTCCTGCAGGGCATCACAGCAGTATTGACTGTGATCAACAAGCTCTGTGGTGTCACAGTCAATATCACAGGGGTCGGGGATGAGGAGCTTCATGCTGCGAGGGCCACAGACAGGGGATGAGTCACCTGTCATCAGATTGATTTTGGCCAACAACAGCCTCTCCTCCTCTTGGAGCTGTTGGTCTTTGGTTTGTTGGTTGAGATCAGGGGTGTGTGTTTGTGTGTGGGGGCTGGTCATTTGTGGACTGTCACTCTTTGTGGTGTGTGTGTCCTTGTTTTCTTTATCATCCCTCATTTCAAGATTCTTGTGTGCCTCTGTAGCTATTTTGGCAATTTTTGCATCATCATTGATCTTACTGACGTTTGTTCCTGGGTGCATCTTGGTGTGTAAGTGCATGCTGGCAGTGTTTGTGCTCAGAGGAAGTGGCCAAGGCACCACAGACGATTGAACAAGTTCTCCCTCCTCATTGGCTGCTACCTCCAGGCTGTATCCAGTGTTTGTGACATCATCATCAGCAGATTTGGCTCTAGTTTTCTGACCGTTTCCTTCCTCTTGATTAGACCCCGAAAGAGGTGTGAGATTAGGATGGTCTGCCAGACTGGTTAGAGATTGTTCAGGTGTATTTGGGTGACTGGCAGCAGAACTGTGGTAAAAGGTTTGTCCACTGGAAGAGGGTAAGGGGGGCATCTGGGTAACAGCAAGGGATGGTTGGCCTGGGCTGAAGACAGAAAAGGAGATTTCAGAGCTGAACCTAAACGCTAACCAGCAAGAGATCCTTGTCATGCTCCATTCCCCTCTGGCAACATATGACTATTTATCTCGCGCAGCCAGAGATCCATATTGTTAATATCACAGAGGTCGGAGGAAATTCAAGTAAAAAAAGACACAGTTGGTTGTTGCAATACTTTAAACCAATGAACAGTAAATTGAGGGTAGAGCAAAGTGTTGTTAAAGAAAGACACTGCAGCTAAATCTCCTGTCTGTCTCAAGATTTCCAATGGCCTTTATATCCTCATTGTTTTGAAAAGATTTTCCCCAGACTTCCACAAGTTTGACGGGACAGAAGTGTGGCTATGCAAGATTATACCTAACTAGACAACGAAAACAAGACACCAATTTAAAACATGCTCCATCCTCCACTGTATTGCAATATCCAATGACCAAACCAATCCACTTATCCATGCTACTTGACGTGCTACAATGAGTACTGCACACAATGAGAGGAACCTGGCAATATTCATTGATGACAGCTGTGTAGACAACAACATTCATGGACAGGAACATACAGTAGATGCAGATACATCCATTATGCAGCTTCCCCTTTTTCATGCAGGCAGCACTACTGCTGCATCTCTGACCAAATCCTTCTTTCTCCAAGTACAAATGATTCCAACAGCAATATAGGACTAACTAAGTTCATCTACACTGGAAAAACTAGTAAACTTTGACAAATTGGCACCATTAAAAGTATGCAGAATTAGCTATTGGCAGTTCTTGTTTGCAGTTTATCCATGGATAGACAGACAGCTATCACTGGATTACTTTGAAACTGAAGAAAACTTAAAAATGGGATGATTCTCAGGCAAGGTCTGAAGTTTTAAGGAGTGATTTTCTTTTTTTCATTTCTATAGAGATTCATGGAGATGATGTCTTCAGAAAGGGTGAGTTACACTGAATATAAAAATATGTGTATCATGTCGGTGTGTTCAGATTGAGTCATGACTCTGAGAAGGAGTGAGATATTTCAAACAAGTTGTTCACTAAGGGTTTTAAAGTTCCTTAACTGTGTTGACAAGCAGGCTTTCCGTTGTTTTTGACCCCAATTCTCTATCTCTCAGTTTGAAAACCTCTATTTTAAGTCCTAACCAAGACAAGATGTGAAGAGGAAATTCCAGTTTCCTTCACAAACAACATGGTCATTATGTTGTTTGGAGGGGGGGGGAGGGAGGGGTCACATACAGTACATGACTCACATCAACATGCCAACACACAACTTTCTTGAAAAAGGCCTGCAAAAGGCCAAACCCTGAGCAAATGAAGGATAGTGGTGCTTAGTAACTATTATTTCCCTGCAGATATAGCGAGTGAAAGCCTTGATTATTAGACGACGCATACACCACAAACGTACAGGCAGAGTTCTCTGATCCACAAGACGCAACAAGCAGATCTCTCTCATATAGCCAGCTCTTTCCTGGTTATTCATTGCTCTCTCCCTGCAGCTATCGCTCTCTCTCTCACCGACCCTTACTCACCCTGCTTCCCCTTCCATGTACAGCTCAGACAGCCAGATGGAGCCAAGATCTTCCTGTCCCCTCTCATACTCCACCTCCTCGTCCTCCTCCTCTCTCAACCACACTGGGATGGCACCAGATTTCAGGTTGGATTTGCCTTTTTTAACTGATGTCAGGACAGTATTATCCGGGGCTTTCTTAACAGCAGTTACAGAGTCCTCGGATTTGAATGATTGGGAGTCGAATTTGCTTGTTGGTCTGGGTACAGAGGCAGAATCAGCAGGTCCAGTTGAAATCAGTTGGACACTATTCGTTTTCACTAATTTGGGATCAGACTTGTTTTCTGGCTGTTCTTCATCAACCTGTAACCTCTCATCATACGCAATATCATCCAACGCCACTTCCCTCAGAGGAGGCCAATTTTTTGATTGGTTGTTCATGACTTCCTGCAGTGACGTAGAGCCAGAATTAACCTGTTTCTGTTGTGTTTTTTCTCCTTTGCTATCCTCTTCCCTTTGCCTCACACCATCCTCCTCTCCCCTTTCCTTCTTTTCCCTTTCCATCTCTCTCTTCCTCTTCTTATTTACATCCTCAATGTGCTGCTTTCTTTCTTTCTCTGCCCTTTCCCTCTCTTCCTTTCGATTGTTCTCCAGCGCTTCCTTCTCTTTTTCCAACCTCTTTGTATCCTCCTCCCTTTCCCTGTCCCTCTCCATCTCTTCTCTCTCCTCCGTCTTCATGTTTTCTATCCTCTCCTGCTCTCTCTCCATCTCCTGCTCACTAGCTGCCAGTCTAAGACTTGCCACCAGACTTAGCCCACGTGAAGGTTTCTGAGTCAATCCAGTCTGTTTACTAATGATCTGGTTTTCTGTCGTATCAGAGAAGGCGGTGGGTGGAGAAATGTCCACACCAACGGGAATCAGTGGGTGGTCATCTGGCTCAGTGGAGTGCAGAATCTGTAAAGGTGGCTGATCTTCATTAGTTATAAGGCTGCATGGTTGGCCTGCAGAGCGGTGTGCATGACTTGCATCAGTGGGTCCAGTTGTCTGCAGCATGGAGGCCACTGTCTCATAGCTAAGGGGACAGAGACGAGGGACAGGAAATCTCTGAGACAGTTCTCACCCTAAAATGATCTCAGCAGGCTCTGAACAGCGTGACAGAAAGCCAGTCAGCATGCTTGATTAAGTACTTCCTTTTTCTCAGACTTTGTTTTGGTGCTTGTCCAAAACATACAGAGGAAAGACTTATTGTTGGTTGCACCGAGAACCCCACGCTTTATTTCTATGGAGTACACAACACTAAAGCCCTCAGGCATGATTAAGAAAACGTGACCAGAAGGCCTGAAAACGCTGTCTGGTGCCATGCAGCAACTAACACAACTAGCCTATATATATTCAAAAGAGAAATGATCTACTACACACTGAAAAGATGAGCACATTGGGTTCAACAGCTCACTGAATGGATTATAACCAAAAAAACAAAACAAAGGTACATCAACCATTTGGACCATTAGTGTATGGTTGTACATGGTGGCTTTTAAGTACAGTTTTTCTCAGCAGCGCAGTTATTAAACACCAAACTGTGTCTGATTTTCCACAGCATTAAGCACACATATACACTATATGGCAAACGTAGCAAGCCCATAACATAATTTCTGCCATAGAGATAAAGTAATAACTCATGAAAATGTAATAAAAGGTCTCTTTAAATTGATGAATAAAATGTATGATAAGTAGGCTAATTGTGTAAACACACTGCTATATTTGCTGGTCATTTTTATAACCTCTGATATGATTATTTGTTAAAAATAGAATTATACTTTTGAAGTCTTTGCTCTTAATTATTATACTACCACGGTCAATTATGTAAAATATGATCCCTCTTTTGAAGTTGTATTTGTATAATGCTGTGTTTTTACTGCACCTGTTTTGTGAAACATTTAGAAAGATATTTTATTGTATTATTATATTATATTATATTATATATTATATATTATATATATCGACAACTTTTTGATAATTTAATAACTTCAAACACAATATGTGTATACACAGTATACATATATTGTGTTTGAAGTTATTAAATTATCAAAAAGTTGTCGATTATTAGCAGTTATTGGCAATGTGTTATTACTGTATTTAAGCTTGATCTACAAAAATTTGTTTGCATAATGCCTCACACTAATTAAAAATAGACAGAGCAGATAGGCAATAGGCAGGCAGAGAGACTCACCCTTTATACAACACCCCGACTACTGCTGACATGAAGCCAGTAGGCGGCTCCAACTGCTGCTCTGTAACACACACATCTGCCTCTGTGTGTGCACATTTCTGGGCACTACCACACACACACACACACGCACACAAAATGTACTCTTGTGAAACGCTCTCAACAAATAATGTCCATTTAAACAGGCAGTCTAACAGCATAGACAGTGGTTGAGATGAAGAGAACAGCATCGGATGAGATTAATTGCAACTAAGAGCTGGTTAGGCTGCAGCACCATAGCGGAGTGTTAGTCAGTACATGTACAGGTGTGTGTGTGTGTGTGTGAGAGAGTGTGTGTGTGTCTTTGTATGTGTTTGTATGTGGTGGCTTGGAAGCAAAAGCCAACATATGCCATGTTGCAAAGGAATCGTCACTGACTCACCCCCCTGTTACACCACCCTCCTCGTGCTTCTCATCCTTTTCTTCAGTGCTCTCACTACTTTCCATCGTTTTTTCCACTCCTGTCTCCGGTGAGGTCTCCTCTACTGTCGCCCAAAGCTGCTTTTCTGCCTCGCACACTGGCTCCTTATTGTTGGTGAAACTCTCCTGACCACCAGTCTCGACCTCAGCTGGTTTCTCTTCATCTGATCCCTCCTGTTGTGGTTTTCCTGATGGCTGGAGAACTTGTTCCGGCCGCAGTCCTGGTTCTGGTTTTGAGGGAAGCAGCGGCTCCAGCGCCAAAGCCGTGCCCTCGACCGTTGGTTTTGGGGAAACCTCGTGTGAGGTTTCTGGTTCCACGCTGGGTCCCTCTGGCTCTTTGGGCTCCTCTTTAACTGGTGGTGCGCCGGGTTCAGCCGGAGATGGGGATATGGGATGTGTTTCTGAGTCTTTTACTGCTATTGGTTGGTGCTCCCGCCTGACAGGGGCGTCCACCTCAGCAGCATCTTCTCTTTGTGAGCTAGAAGAAAAAGATAAAAGCACATGAAGGAGTTTTAGTTTTACATTTGCTCCCCACGACATCATCGAGAAGCCAGAACAGCAAAGCAGACAGACACGCAGATAGACAGAAAGAAAGATAAAGCAGACAGACAGACATCCCCATATCAATTCTTACCCTCTGCACAAAGGTTTTGTACCCTCCATTGCAGAGATTGTTTCAGAAGTATCTTTCTCACTTCTCCCTTCTAGCGCTTTCCATAGAGGAACCTCCGCAGCAGACAGTCTCTGAGGAGGTGGCACCAGGGTCAAGACCTCTAATGTGAATGCTTTATCCTGAACATTGGGGCCTGAACAGATGCCATGTGGAGTATATGTGGCAGATATGTTCTTTTCTGGGATAACAATGTTTGCCAATGAACTTTCCTTTAAGAGAGAGGGTTGCCCAAGACTGGAATAAGGGGAGAGAAAGAGGGGACAAAATAAGGGGGGTGGGGGGGGGCAGGTTGAAGAATTACAAAAAGAGTTCAGCAGAAATAGGAAAGAGAGAGAAGGAAAGCCATACAACAACGAAAAAAACACATAAATATCGTAGGGGTGGGCAATGCCACAAAATTTGATACCACTGGTAATACCACAGCCAGGACCACTGATAAATACTTTTAAATGATTAGAAGCAGCGAGGAAATGTGTCATGATTAATGAGGTAAATGCATCAATGGTTCCTTCTGAAAACATTTGCATGTTAAAATGCAAGACAGATTTCATGGTAAATAATAATTTTTTATTGAGTGGATTTTCTGAAATAACACATGCACACAAAGCAGTTCGTAAGCACAATTTAGTCGTATTGCTACTCAAGACAAGACTTAGTATTGGTGGTATCAATACTTTGGGGTTTGATCTGCCCTCCCCGACAACATAGATAATCAAAGAAATCTTTCACGAGCAGAGAATCATAAAATAATCATCACAGAAGAACAGAGAAATAAAGATTCAGCACAGCTTGATACGACTTTAGGACAGAGTTTCAAAACAAAGTCTGATGTTTGAATCAGTAGAAAGTGAATTTAAAGTAACTTTTGATTAATTGATAACATTTTATTTGTTGATCAAGAAAGCAGATGACAGCCATTTGAGGTACGGAAAAACACCTACAGTGAAATAATTACTTTTCATTTCAGTGCTGTAACTCACCGCTCATTGGTGGCAGAGCTTGGTTTATTAACTGATTGAAGGGTCATCTTCCTGTTTTGTGATTGGCTGAGAATTTGTGAGGGCAGCTGCTTGGATGTAATGCTGGTTTTGTCCAGAGGAGGGAGGTGGGGAGCAGGAAGTGGAGTTTGTGTCACATCTTTAAGAGCCGTGGGCGAGTGTGTGGAACTGGGAGGAGGGGTGACGGTGTGTGCATTTAGCTGAGGAACTGGAAAAGAAGAAGAACAAACTAAAGTTTTCATCTTTTGCTTATCCTCATCGGACTTGTTGGCCTCCAGACTGCAGATCGGAGCAGCTCGATCCTCCTTACTCCTCTTGTTTTCCTCCTCTTTCTTTTGTCTTTCCATCTCTTCCTTCTCTTGCAGAAGCTTCTTCTTCTGTTCATCCTCTTCCTTTTTTCTTTCCTCTTCCTCCTTCATTTTTCGTTCTGCTTTCTCTTTCTCCTCTAAATGTCTCTTCTCCTTCTCGTCCCTCTTTTTCTTTTCCTCCTCCTTTTTCTTCTTCTCTGCCTCCTGCCTTATTTGCTCCTCTTGCAGTCGTCTCTCCTTTTCTTTCTGCTCCTTCAAGAGTGTCTCTTTCCTCCTAACCTCCTCCTCTTCACGCCTTTTCTCCTCCGCTTTTTTCCTCCTCTCAATCCTTTCCTTCTCCTTCTTTAAGAGTCTCTCATTCTCCTTCTCCTCTCTCCATTTTTCCTCCTCCCTCTCCTTTTCCTCTTTGCGTACTGTCTCATTTTCTTCCCTCTTTCTCCTCTCCTCTGCTTCTTTGACCCTCTTCTCCTCTTCCCTCTTTCTCTCTTCCTCATTCCTTCTCTGCTCCTCCTCCCTCTTCATCCTCTCCTTCTCTGCCTCATTTTTCTTTCTCTCTGCCTCTTCCCTCTTTTTTCTCTCTTCCTCCTCTTTCATTTTCTGTTGCTCCATCTCTTTTTCCTCCTTCAAGCGTTTCTCCTCCATATTCTTCTGCTCTTCCACTTCCAGGAGCCTCTTTTCCTCTTCCTCCCTCCTTCTCCTTTGCTCCTCAAACACTCTCACCTCCTCCATCATTTTTTCCTCCTCCTCTTTCCTTTTCCTCAAGAATCGCTCTCTTTCAAGTCTCTTCTCTTCCTCCCTCTTACATTTTTCCTTTTCCTTTTCCTCCTCCACCCTCTTCATCCCCTCCTTCTCTGCCTCATTTTTCTTTCTCTCTGTCTCCTCCCTCTTTTTTCTCTCTTCCTCCTCTTTCATTTTCTGTTGCTCCATCTCTTTTTCCTCCTTCAAGCGTTTCTCATCCATATTCTTCTGCTCTTCCACTTCCAGGAGCCTCTTTTTCTCTTCCTCCCTCCTTCTCCTTTGCTCCTCAAACACTCTCACCTCCTCCATCAATTTTTCCTCCTCCTTTTTCATTTTCCTAAAGAATCGCTCTCTCTCAAGTCTCTTCTCTTCCTCCCTCTTACATTTTTCATTTTCCCCCACCACCTCCAGCAGTTTCCTCTGCTGCTCTCTTTTCCTTTTCTCCTCTTCATTCCGCTTCCTCTTCTCCTCCTCTTCTCTTAACTTCTCCTGTTTGTCTTTTTTCTCCTTCAGGAGTCTCTCTTCTTCACATTTCTTCCTCTCCTTCTCTTTCTTGTTCTCCTCCTCCTCCTGTAAGAGCATCTGCTTCTCCTCCACTAACAGTCTCTTTTTCTCTTCCTCATATTTTCTGCTCTCTTCCTGCTTCTTGAGCATCACTCTTTGCTCTTCCTCTTTCCTCTTCCTCTCCTCCTCTTGTTTTTTCTGTCTCTGCTGCTCCTGTTCTGCCTTGATCATCACCTCCTTCTTCATCGCTGCTCCATCTAACCGCTCCGTCAGTGATGGCTTGTCTCCACCCACCTTTTCATTGTTTTTCTGCAGACTGCAGAACAGATAAACAATATTATGTAATCCTAAATCTGTGTGTGTTTATTATCAGTTCACATTTTGCAAACTTATTTTTTAATTCTTTGGACCTTGATTTTATCTGCGAATACAAATACTCACCCCGGAGGACACCTTTTGATAGTATCTCGCTTAGAGTCATCCTCCTCCAGAAACAAGCCCCCTGATTCTTGTCGCTGTGACTCAAATGACTCAAAGATGATGTCGTCAAAGTCAGGCTCTGGCTCTGGCTTTGCCAGTGGCGGCATTTTGGCCTTAAAGGCGCTAATAACACCCATCTCATTAGTTGGTGTTTTCAAATCAGTTTCCCCCTGAGCATTTGGCTGTTTGGGAGTGATAAATGCTGCCACAACATTGGTGGAGGGCTGCTGAGGGGTGGAGCTCTCACAGCAGGAGAAGGGCCATGGAGGGGGCGGGGCTATTATCAGCTCTGAACGTGACTGGGCAGGACTGGGGACAGAAATATTGGAGGTCAGGCTCGAGAGATGAGTGGGTGAGACTTCACAAGGCTGACCGTACAGGAGGTGATTACGGGTGGAAACAAGCAATCCACAGACCAGACTACAGACCTGATAATTATTCCACTGCCATGTACAGGAAAATCAGTGCAACAGGAGGCAGGGTACAAAACACTCTGCAACTGTTAGCACATGTTAACATTAAGGAAGTACAAGCACCAAGCACAAAGGAACCATGAGGCCTTGAGCAATAGTTTGAGAAATCTCTTGCTCAACAAACAATGTTAAACTGTTACTCAACCACACACACAAGCTGAAGCAGGTTTGCCTCAGTCAGCACTACGGTGGGTTAGCTTGGGGTCATTTAGACCATAATGGGTTTGCCATGATGCTGATCGATACATATGATTGGATTAGAGGAATAACTCCCTACATTTTCATCCCAATGATGCACTCCTGTTCCTACAAAGATTGATGTCTGAAAAAGCCATATCGGCAAGAGACTGCTGAATTAACTGTACATATGTGCAGCTAAGAGGAATAATAGCTTATTTGCCTTCATGCTGAGAGTTAGAAGATCGATGTTAGAAGATTGATACCACGCTCATGTCTGTACGGTGAATATGAAGCTACCGTCTTATCTGGTTTATCTGGTATTTTCGCATTAAGAGTGTGAAACCGCTGGTCTTGCTCTGTCCAAAAGTAAAAAAAATGTAGTGACAGCATCTGTGAAGCTCACCAATTAACACGTATTAACATATTTTATTCCTTTTATCCGTACAAAAACTGTAAAAATTACGTCACTTCCCTTAACGGGGTTATCTGCAGGAGTATTTTTTGTACAGATTAAACAAACAAGATATGACATGTTAATTAGTGAACTTTAAAGGTGCGTGTAGGTGGGTTTAGACAGGCTTACTGTTTTCCCTGTTTCCAGTGTTTATGTTATGCAATGCCAACTTTCTCTTGTAGCTTCATATTTGAAAGACAGGCATGAGAACGTTATTGATGTTCTCATCAAGAAGGCTAATAAGTGAATTAGACAAAAAACTATTCTTTGTGAAGCATTCATGCAATTTCAAGCAGGTAGCCCATCTCAAAGTGTACAGATGTGCTCTGTACGCTTGTTTTCATGAGTCTGTGTGTCTATGTTTCTCCCAAGCTGTGCCGGGGCGGCCACAGTCGTCAAGGCGCCTCTTCAGCTCCGTGGTACGCTGACACATTCTCTCGTCACACAGCGATTCGGGGCCAAACATATTTCTATGAAACCAAACCAAGCAATCTAAATTTAATCACTCATGTGATATCATCCCATGACCTCACCTGATACGTGCTGGTTCATCTTTGATGGCCACCTTTGAATCCTGGGCTGGTCTGATTGGCTGGTTGGATACTCTGATGTTGGCCACTGCCTGGTTAGTTTGAGGAGAACCTTTGTCCCGACTCAGAGGGCTCTGAGTTGTTTCCTCGTCTACTTGAGTCAGGGGGAAGGTTGAGCCTATGAAGAGCAAAAGCAAAGTTATGTTTTTTATGAAATCTGCTTCCAAATGAGACATTTTCACACGTCAAAAAGCATGAGGTAATTGTCTTGGCTGTAATAAAGACTGACAGGAGATTATTTGATTAGTTGGCTGGAATACCTGACTGACAGGAGCTGATCGGAGCGGAAGGAGCAGAAGGAGATACAGCAAGCAGAGGGTGAGGAGAGGAGAATAAAACTGAGGTGGAAAGAGAAGAAGAGCGAGGGGGTGAGGAGAATGGAAGGGAGGCGGTAAGGGCTGGAGCTGCAGGGTCACAGAGGGCATCAAGGTCAGGACTACTGAGCAGGGGGACAGGGGTGATGTCACTACCAGATGTCAACCATGTCCCCTGAGCACCTGAGGGAAGCAGAGTGGAAGCAGAGGGAAGATGAGGCGGAGAGGAAACAGGAGGGAATAGATGAAGCAGGTTTATAGGAAAGAGTGAAATGATGGTGGAAGTAGTCAGAGGAGAATAAAACATGACATTGACATTGGTTACCTGACTCTAAGATACCGGGGTGAGTTTTGGGGAGTAGAGTTGACTCAAGAGGAGGTGCATCAGCGGAAAAGGGAGATGGAGAAGATGGGCGGGCGATTGATTTGATAAGCTGAGGTCTGAAAATGTGAGCACGACCTAGTTGAGAGGACAGACGATGAAAGGTATTAAAAGTGAAACATAGAAGGATAGAAGATAAGAACATTTTATTTTTAAAGATTTGAAAAAAATATCAGTAGTGGAGCATTTCTTTATTCTAGACAGTCACAGCAGAGACAGACCAGAGGCTGAAGAAAGATCATCAGGAGTTTGATCCTCCAGGGGGCGCCGTTGATGTGAAACAGGAACTGAGGAGACGAGAGGGAGAAAGAGGAGTGATGAACAAAAGAGGAATAAAAACAAACAAATGTATTTAAAGCTTATTATTTATAACAAGTGATAGTATCCAAGGGGAGTTTTAATGTGCATTTGTAAAGAAGTTTAGGAATAACAAGGTGCTAGTAAGATGTAGAGAAGTCTGTAATCATGGATTGAAACAGACCAAACTTTTGGACAAGATTCACCTCCTTGATGGTGTAAATCAACTCTTCAAAAATAAATATTGAATTTTATATTTTCCTGCATCTTGAACTTGTGAGTACACTGCTTTATATTCAAAGAAAGTTGGATTTAATTAATATGACTCAAAACGAGGCAAAATATGAAAAAAACGAACAGAAAAACAAGCAGATACCAATTCAGATATAAATCTAAAACATCCACACAACTTTCCTTTGTTCTTGCCTAAGGTACTGCAGCAATGTCGAAACGTTCACATGTTTAACTCTGATCTTAATTATGATATCATAACAAACTGATTTTCCTCACACCACACATACCGTATTTCAGAGCATTAAAAAGTAACATGGGCATGACTCATCATGTGGAAGACAAGGTCAAACCAGACCAGCACACATAAGGAATCAGTTAGTGGAAAGCATGCAGCATGCCTGTCTGCCAGCCAGACACATTGATACCTTTTCCTGTGCTTGACTGGAAGATTCTGGGCAAAGAGGGAGGCTGAGAGAGGGTCTGGGTGAGTGGAGGGTGAGCGGATGGAGGCTCAGAGGACAGGGTGGGCTTAGAGGGAGAGGAGGATGTAGGTGGGAGAGGCTGGGAGGCGGTAGAGATGGTCTGATGGGTTACAGTAGTGGATACAGTGGAAGAAGACATTTGGGGAGCCGTGGAGGAAGACGTTAGGATAGTCTTGAGTGATGACAATGCAGTGGAGGGAAGTTTGGGAGGTAATGAGGTGATGCCAGCTTCGGAGGTGCTGGGCGGCTTAAAAGGCAGCTTAGAGGGGGTATTTGAAGAATAATTTATGGGAACAGACGGCACTGCTAAAGAAGGCTTCACTGACACAGATCCAGAGCATTTGGGAGATGGAGGAAGAATGGAAGAGGAAATGTTTTGAGTTGAAGGCGTGATTATGGGTGCGTCGGAGGACTTTGGGGATGGAGGATTTGCAGGAGACACATCAGAGAGAGGCAGGACAGAGGAGGCACTTTGGATTGAGGGAGTAGCCGCTGTGAGCTGTGAGCTTGGAGGATTAGATAGTGGGTCAGAAGAAGCAAGAGCCTCAGGGAAAAAAGGGTTTGATGATTTTTTATGCTTGGATCTGGGCGAGGGCTGAGGGGAGGGGCCGGGGGAAGGTTGGATCTCTGACTGAACAGAGGTGGTGGTGAAAGGGTGTCGGCTGCGACGGGGCGATGGGCGAGGAGCAATAGGTAGAGGAGGGCGGCCATCACGCCCACAGGCTGGATGAATAGATGGGTGGATGGATGGATGGATGGATGGATGGATCAGTGAAAGTAGATTTTTGCAGAAAGACACAGGAAGGAAAAGATCATGAATTGAGAATGAAAATTAAATGAACTGGGAGTCAATGACAGTTGATGATTTGACTAAAGGTGAGCACATCAGTGGTGGAAAGTAACTTAGTACATTTACTTAAGTACTGTACTTCAGTGTAGTTTTGAGGTACTTTACTTGAATATATTAATTTTCTACCACATTATACTTCTACTCCACCACATTTCAGAGGGAAATGTTGTACTTTTTACTTTACTTCATTTATCGACCAGTTATAGTTACTGGTTACATAACCAATAACTATAACATATTTTGAAAATTATCTTATTTCTTGTTCCTTTCTCATAAAAAAAAAAGGAAAATCGTTTAATCTGTTTTAATTTAAATTAACTAATTTCACAATATTCTAAGTTCCCTTTTAATTATTCTAGTGCAGCAACTGGCTTTTTAAAATAATAATTCGCATTATCGTTTTATTAAAAAACTTATTTTGTATTTAGAAATATCTTTATATGAGTGGAGTTTTTTTGCAGATTAAACTGCCCAAAACTTATTTTAAGAATTCAAAATCACCTCGGCCAACAACAATAAAAATTCTGCTCACATATTAATACATAAGTGATAATTATCATATAATATATTTACCAAGGGGCCTGAAAGGGGCCAATCTGCATAATGAATACTTTTTGTACTTTAATTTAACTTCTGTTATTTTAATTAAGTAAGATTTTAGATGAATGCCGCAGTTTTACTTTTACTAGTATTTTTTAATTGTTGCATTGCTACTTCTACTTAAGTGAATGATGTACATACTTTTTCCACCACTGGTGTCTATTTGGATAACAATGTACACCTTAAAGCCATGCAACTAGATTGCTGACTCGACAGTAATGCCTCTCTGGACACATCAACCTTTAAATGCCATGTTGCATGAAGCTTTTCATGCCTCCAAACAAACTTGCAAAACATCTATGGCATTGGTCATCACATGCTTCTCAATAATGTCTGAATGAGAAATATGTGGTATGCAGAACAAATGGCATGAGTGTTTGAATTACTGTTATATAAACTGAGCCTTCCAATAACAGACAGGTGGAGAGAGAGCGTTCCTGTTCACACCGCCTCCTCTCATGGCAACAGAAACAAACAGCAGGAGCAGGTGAAAGAAAGGGCAAGAGGAAGCTACCTGAGACTGGAAAAGTTGATCCAGTGGAGTCTCGCTTGTCAGGTGGAGGGGGAGCAGGGCGATTTGGGCGAGTTAGAGTGTGTGGAACAACTGCAGCGGCCGGAAAAAGAGTAGAGCAAAAGAAGTGACAGGAGGAAAAAGAAGGTAGAGGAGGAGGAAATGTCAGAAGAAATACCTCACAGTGAAGATCAGAGAGAAGAAGCAGTGTTTGTGTAAGTCTGCCCACCTGAAGCAGTGACAGACTTCTTGTCCTCGTCTTCATCGCTCTCATTGAAGTCGTCCATGTTGCCAATATCTGCGGGTTTGACACTCATCAGGCTGGCCAGACTCTGCATGTCTTCATCACTGAGGAACAAGAACATAAGAGCAAACATTTATCACATGGTCATTACTTAGTGAGGAAAAAATCCTTTTGATAAATAGTCTGGTCAGTATATCAAATGTCGTTGAGGCTTCATTTCTCAACCTCCAAAGTGGAATTTTATTACGCACAACAAGTATACATAAAGAAACTCTTTTTTTTAAGTATTTGGCATCCATGTTCAAGTACGTATTGTTAAAGCACTACTCTCTGAGATAAAACTACTACTCACGTGGCTTTCCCCTCGCGAACGAAGACACATGACAGAGACAGCTTGAGCGTGGCCTCCACCACTTTGACGGACAGCGGCTTCAGCTTCAGCGTCAGGTCAGTCTGGGTCGGCGTCGGACTGGCAAACCGCTTCAAGTTGATGTCTGCTGAAGCCAGCACCTTACGATGTCCCTTGTTCTCCTTTACGTGGCCAACAAAAACAGCCATGATCCGTCAAGGATTTTGAATCATATCGATTTAAAGAATCATAAGCAGAGGCGGAGTAGTCGAGAGATACTTACACCCTCAATAACAAAGGTCCACTCTTTGTCCTCGAACTCATCAGCATTGATCTCCTGAAGAGGTGAGAACAACAATAAAATGTGGCGTTGAAACATCTTGCCCGACCATTGTACGCACTGTTTCACACACATGTTCTTGTAAATGTTGTCATTTAATGAATACATAAATTCATTATTCTGGTTGTGTAACAGATTATTTATGCAACAGGTGTAAATGTGACACACACATTATCATTATTATTATATAACTGTGAATTTTTGTTTATTTTTACTATTTTTATCCAACTTAAATCTTAACTGTATACATTCATGTACACTACCTTCTTCTGCATACATTCCTAATTATTTTTAACTGTATAACTTTGTATACTGTGGATATGTATATGTACATAGGTTTGGTGTGTAGTTATTTCCAATACTCATCTATGCAATTTAAATGAAGCATCTTGCCATATGAATACATGACAATGTACAACATAGTATATTGTAACTTGTTTTTTAGATTCTTGTTAAGTTTTTGTTTTTATTATTTTACCTTCTTTTGTTGTTGTGTGATTGATGTGCGACTTGGCTTCTGTAACGCTGCAATTTGCTTTTGGGACAAATAAAGTACTCTGAACTCTACTAGACCCCTCGTGCTCTTTATGGAAGCATCTGCATTGGTTATATTTCCTCACTCTCTATTTTTTCCCGCTAATTCCTCCCGTTTGTATGTGTGTAGAGTAAACTGTGTATTCTGTGTTTTGGTACCTTGAAGAGTGTAACAGAGATGTCGACGTTCTCTGGGACAGGCCACACCACCATGCCCCTGTAGGGGTTTTTGATTCCAGGCTGCCAACTGTGGAGCTGCACAACAAACAACATTGGTGAGACAGTGATGGAAAAAGTACTCCAAACTTTTACTTTAGTAAAAATAGCAATACTTAGTGTATAAATGCTCTGTTACAAGTAAAGGTCATCCTTTAAAAATGTAATTTAAGTAAAAGTATGGGCATCAAAACATTTAAATTACTAAAAGTAGCATTGCTCATTATGCAAAACAACTTCCGTCTAATTTCAGAATATTATATATTATATAAATGATGAATCAATGTGTTCATTCATTTAATGTTGCACCTGGTAAAGGTGGAGCTCATTTTAAACTTTACATACTGCCAGGTAGTTTAATTTATAAAATAAAAACACTTTTGTTGTTGATTAGCTTTTGCTTTAATAATCAGAATCTGCAAAATAAGAGGTAACTAAAGCTTTAAAATAAAAGTAGTGCAGTTAAGCGTACAATATTTCCCTCTGAACGTAGTGGAATAGAAATATAAAGGGGCAGAAAATGGAAATTAGTACCTCAAACTTTTTCTGAAGTACAGTACTTGAGTAAATGTAGTTAGTTACGCTCCACCTCTGGAGACTGTGTGAGCGCCTCTCTGTGTGTGTGTTTGTGGTGGTTTAGTGGTTTAGTGGTTTAGTGGTTTCACCTTGGAGCACATGCGTCTGTTCCTCCTGGTCCACACCACCCTCAGCTTGTCTGGTTGCCTACAGAAGAAAAAAAACAAAGCATCGATCAACACACAGGAATGACGTCTTGCCTCATGTTGTTACTTGATATTATTGATGACCTAATCTGCTCTGCTGCGAAAAGGACACGGCTTTAAAAAAAAAAAAGTCAAAACAACCATTTCATCTACTTTATAAAACCCTCTGTGAAAGGAGAATAAATATTACTATGTTCAAACTTCATTACATCCTGTCTCCAAACAAAGTGTATATTATACAAAAAAAGAGAAAACAAGCTCTAACAGAAGGTCTTGTGAGTCACTGGAGGATAATAATGCCTTGGAGTCAAAGACAAGGCACTTATGTGAGTGAGTGTTCATGCAGATGGCTGTGATGTCATTGGTAAAATTGTGAATGTGTGTACAGCATATGTGTGTATTTCATGCAGCTGTTTATCTGTAATTAGGCTACACAATGTATAATTTTTGTTAATTGTGCGTGTGTGTGTGTCTGTCATTTTGTATATGTGTGTTGGTAACCCGTGTAGGTTTGTTTCCATTGTATTTTCTCAGTCCTCTGTGGCACAGGAGGTGAAACTGGAGTCGTGTGATCTATGTGAATGTGAGGCGTGCATCTTGAAAGGAAGTAAGAACCCCCTTTACAAGAGAACACACACACACCAAATAATATACCAGTACATAATAATAACTCATAATACTTCTCAAATCTCAGAGCCAACTCTAAATATATTCTCTTTACAACTCTATTTCAACACCTACAGATTCTCTTTAGAATGTTAGTTCATTAAATAGCTGAATATTGTCTCAAGTTGCAGTGTATCAGTGCTCAAGTATAGCAAAGAGGGCATGTGTGTGTACATGTGTTTATGTGACGCAGTATGTGTGTTAGGGGGTCAGTAGCATTCGAAATAGCAACAGTACAAACAGGAGACAAGAAAGTATGATCCAAAACAAAAACATCTTCTGAACCAGTGAGCTCAGTAACTATGGGTTTGACACAGGCAAACATTAGGATCTAATGCAGTTGTGTAACATGTAATTACTGTAATTGTAGTTCGTGTTTTTTTTATCCGGCATACAATGGTTTAGTCCACAGCTGACTAGAGGAGTGACAAACATGACCCACACCCATGTTGAAATGTTTCATTTTAAACAGTTTGTGATGGTGTTCGAGATGTGACTGTAAAAACAGAACATATACACATTTACAGACAGTAAAATAAATCAACTTACTCACTAAACCCATCTCATGTTTTGGTCACATAAAGCACTCCTTGTGTTACTGTAAAAATAGCCTGTTGCTAAGTCTTTAATTATATCTGTGCCACTAAACTGTCTGTGTCAACATCATTTTATCATTTTCTCACTGTTGTCATGTACAAGCTTCCAGGCCTGCTTATCTTTGGCCCCTGTGTATTTTAGTTTCCTCTGTCCAATAGAGCTTGTACTGGTGAATATCTTCTCCTTCCAGTCATGGTATCGTGTAATTGTTCTTTTCTGCTTAGAGGCAGTAGAAACAGGTTGTGAAGTTTTTGCGAATATTGCGAATATTTTAGAAATTAAAGTTGATGACTTGCATATTTACAGGCCTGAACGAGGACAAATTTGATTGACCTTCGTACACATCCGACAATTACAGAGCAACATTATAATTAATTTAAAGTCGATCGTGGCAACCTGATGAATGTTGATCACAACACTATGAGAGCTGTGAGAGTGAACCACAACAGTAAAGTTGTGGGGAGCTAAACAATGAGCTGAAACTCACTGATGTGTAAAGCTCTGCTTAAAACCTGATGACTTTGTTTAATTCCAAATGTTTGAGGGAACCAACTGCCTTAAACCATTTAAGTTTATTAACTCAAACAATTTACCGTTTTATTTCTGTTTTATTGAAGCGTTTTACTTCCACCAAAACAAATGATTAAATTCTAGTTGTAAAAACTTCAAACTCTGTTGTGGCTACTCTGTATATTTAAGGAAACCAACCTTTTAAGTTGCATTAACACAATATTAACAGACAAGTCTGACACAACCTAAACAAGTTATTTAGTTGAATGCCAAACACTCATGACTGATTACATAGCATTTCAATTTTAAAACTCTTCAATGTTCACAGCTCTCAAAAGAGCAAAACATGTGCATGTTAGAAAACCTATGAAAATACAACTCGCATAAAATTAATAAACAAACTGAAAACAAATAACTAGAGTCACCACCTCACTGTTGTATGCCTCTGCCAAACATGCAGTCAAGTTGCAGTTTACATCTACGTCTGTCCAAAATGTCGTCAATTCATCATTTTATCCTATGAGACATTTGTGTTAAATTGTCATAATTAGCATATTAATCTTCTAGCCGCAAGGCTAATTCACGCAGCGTAAAATGCCATCGGCATTCAGTAAGTGCCCCTTCTTTGAACTGCTAAGAGGACCTTATTTGTGTAGATGACGGCACACTTCAGACGGATTTATATTTTTATATGGCAGACTGTTTCTAAAATAAAAACGGGAGTTCAGCTTTATCTGACTGCTTGGCGTAGTTGATGAAAAAGTGGCCATAACATGAGATACATCGAGAATCGTCATGCATTCGAATCGTCAGGTGAAACGTAATCAAATCGTGAGGACAATGAAGCTTCACACCTCGAGAAGGCAGTTTCTAATTTGTATGTCTATCAGCGATTTCTCTTTGCAAAATAGATAAAAGGGTTATGAGCTATGGATATGGGAAACAGAGAACACAAAAATACCTTCCAAGTTTTGAAGACCTCTGAAGAATCCTCATGTAAGTACAGCGCTAGACCAGTGTTATGTCCCAACTGGGTTTTAAATGAACTGGTTTCCGTATACCGTTGTGTTTACCTATCATCAGCAGTTGTGGTGCCTCTGTCTCCAGTCCGGTCACACATTCACAAACATGATACTGGTGTTTTTAAAGACGCATCGAATATGATTGTATAGGTGAGCACTACATCTCAGCCACCTTAGAAAGAAGACATTTTAGAAAATATACTATAAAGATGGCGTCGGGGTGAATTTGATCTCACTCGAGCAAAAACAACATATATTTTTGGGTCCTTGTGGTAACTTTGAATGCATCACAGTAACAAGTGTGTATAGGGGCGACAGTCTCTAAGAAAGCCAGTGGTTTCAAATCATAGCACTAAATTAGAACAACCCCCCAAAAACACACACACACACACACACACCTACACACACACACCTACACACACACACATGTGACTTGTGAGACACTTTCAACCTCCTTGTGACTAAGGATTCATTTCCTGCCTCTGACATTTGATGTGATCTTTAAATATTAGTAACTCTGACCACTAGATTTACTCACACAAGAACTTTGGGTGAGTAACTTTGAAAAACCACCGTAGGCCTAAAGTAGGACTTTGGATTAATCTCAAGTCCTTCCTCCCTTCCACCTGTCCTCTCTTCTCCGAGCTATGTTGTTTCTGACACTGGTAAAGAGTTACCAACTCTGATTTCATCCTGTGTCACTCTTTCTAAATCACTCTTTCCCTTCCCTTCTATTTGCACACACAACGTCTCTCTGCTGCTGATCAAACTCTGACACATTATTGACAAAAGCCTTCAATCATTCCAGGATTCAAAACAAAAAGCAATGTGTTATCGTGCTGACGACAAGCCGCTTACACAATTATTCCATACTTCAATGTAATCTGGACAGATAAGAAGGTGTCTCCAGAAAAAGGTGGCGATATTATTCCCAGTATTGCTTTTCAACGTGACCTTAGCCCTTTACTGAACATTTTTGAAAGTATGATGTAAATATGTTTTCTTTTGATGCTGTGTCAGTGTATGTCAGAGCGGAAAAATGCTCCATGCTGCATCACCTGGCCTCCTCCCAAATGTTTTGAGCAACAGGAAATTGCACAAGATGGTGAAGCCTACAGAGCTTTGATTGCAGCTTGGAAATAAAATACCAAGATACCAGATATGATACATGATTGAAAATTGAATATTAATGTTGAAAGTAAAACTAAATCTTAGTCACAATGTACCACAGGCACTTGGCCTGATTGCCTGCATTTGCATACATTTTCAAAATAAATAGGGAATGACAGTGATTTTAAAACATTAGCAAGTAACAAATACAGACTTTGCTCTTCATTGTCATATTGTTAAACACGTCTGCCAATGTTGTGTTTTACAGGTAATGTCTCTGCACAAATATGTACTCTAAATATTATATCTATTCTATCAGATGATTGGTCTTTAAAGAACAATGATCTTTTAGAATGGACCGTTTACTGATAACTGTCTCAAGGTTAACACACACCTTGTCAATAGGCGCGGTCGGGTATCGAACCCACTATCACTGTGAACCGCTTATCACACGGAGCCGACGCACACAGAGTGACGCCCTCATCCTCGTCAATGTAGCGGAAACCCTCACAGCATGATACTTGTCATAATGGAGTCTTGTTATAGGTAATAACATACTGAACCTGTGAGGGGGTTATTTAGCTGTCAAACAGTGAAAAACGCCCAGCAGTCGTGGCAGGAAAACTCCTAAAGTAATAGTAATGATCACAACTCACCATTTCTTTGTACACTCCAACACCAGTTCCTGGTAAGAGGCAACAAACTGAAACTTTGAAGCTTTTTTACCAACGCGCTGCAGTCTTTTCCATACCGAAGTCATAACTTATTCTGGTAAGATATAAAAACTTAACAAACAGGGGAAAGAAAGAAAGTAAGAAAGAAAGACTCGCGCTCCTCCGCGCAACAATAATCCAAGTTCCTTAAAAGGACCTCTTCTTCTTCCTCTTCTTCTTCTTCTTCTTTTGCTGCTGCTGCTGCTGATGATGATAATGGACTTCACACAAGCTGCGACTTGCGCTCATTGGCAATAAGTTGAATCACGCTCAGAAATGTCGCCATGTAGTGAAGGAGCCGCACAGAACTGGCAGCTGAGCCGCAGGCAAAGAGGCAAAGAGGAACCGATTCCGCCCTGCTCGCTGTCATTCAAACAGCCTGATATGAAGCCTGATATGGAGCTCACGTTTCAGCAAAAACAAGTGCAGCAGCTCTCATTGACAACTTGTCTCTCTCGCTCTCTCTTTCTGGCAATAATCCACATGGAGCCACGTTTAGTCTTGTTGTAGAGGTCTGCTGCCTTCCTTCCTACCTTCAGAGGCAACAGCCTGTAACAGATAGACAGGCGGAGAGAGGGAGAGAGAGAGAGGGAGAGAGAGAGAGAGAGGGAGAGAGAGAGAGAGAGAGGGAGAGAGAGAGGGAGAGAGAGAGAGAGAGGGAGAGAGAGAGAGGAAGAGAGAGAGAGAGAGGGAGAGAGAGAGAGACAGGATATGCAAAGACTTTGTGGTGATGTAGCAGTATGCAAAGGTCTTTCTCGCTGCTGCTTCACTGTACATGTGAACGCACCGAGGAGACAGTCTGCAGTCATACCTGTAGACTTTGATCCTGACTGTCTGTGTCACTGGAACAGGCTTATCTGACTATTACACATAATCAGCTCTACACACTCAGATCTGCTGCAGGTGTATGACCATGCAAGCTGGCATCCAACTCACAGTCCTTAAGCATGAAATGCATAAAACCCATTGCTGTATATATAAAAAAAAAAGAAAAAAATTGAGCTCATACTCAAGGCACTTCCTGAGTTTCAGTTGCATCATTCAGTGCTTTCAAGAAATGTGTGTTTCATCCCAGTTAACTACAGAGGAACAGTTTCCATGTAGAGAGCCAGTGAGTGTGTGTGTGTGTGTGTGTGTGTGTGCGCGTGTGTGTGTGTGTGTGTGTGTGTGTGTGTGTGAGCTAGGTCAGAGCACAGGGATTTTCCTCAGTGAGAGCAGGAGTGTATTTTTAGGTGGGGGAACAGGGATGGATGGATGGACAGAGGCAGCTGGGTGGAGGGCAGCAGCAGGGGAACAACTCTCTCATGACTCGGAGTTGGTCTAATATTACACCGTGGGTCGATTATTCAGAGGTGCATTATTGCTATCGGTACCAACAGCTTGTACGGCTTCCTGTTTTCAACATACCGCCTCGTAAAAGGATTCGACCACTGTGTTACGACATATTTTCTGCTTTTTCATGTCACACAGAGATTTGTGTTGTGACACCGTAACACATGACAGTCCTTTCCAGCTCTCCCTGCTGACAGCCACTACACCGACCTCCTGCCCGGTGTCTATTTATTCAAATAATCCCTGACTATAGTGCACGAACAGCCCTTGAAAGTAACTATGTGGCGCGATAATAACAGCAATTGCTAATTGATGGGCAACGACAAGACAAAGAGAGGCAGAGAAAGAAAGGGGCAACATTGAAGAGAGACCAACGGGGGAGAAGACATGCATTGTGACGAAGAGACGGACCCACACAGTTAAACGGCCACGACTGTCAGAGACTGACGGGCAGATCGTTTCTAACAATAACCACAACATATGTTGATTATAAATAGAGAACAGCATGAGGCTGTCTCCTCTAAACGTCACTCCCCCTTCATTCCAGCTCTCCACACAGCAAATGGTTTTCCCCACTCTGCTGCTTTCAACATGACCTCAGAGGAGGGAGGCCTCCCGAAGGAGTGAAGGAGCGCTCTCTTGACGAGGGGACAGCGTGTCCCCTGTTGGTCACATTTTGCAATATCATCCTCTGATTACCTTTAATTCAAATACATAACTACTGTGACTATGTCTGTGGTGTACACTGTGGTTTTATTTAAGTGATTTACTGGCGTTTCCACTGGGCAGACTGTGCCACTTTACTTCAGAAAACACAGTTGAATAGTCACATGCTTTGTACGAAACACGTTGCTTTCATTTGAACACTACCTACAGATAATACTGAAAAAAAGCAGATTATTTATGATAATTTAATTACAGTTTAATAGGCATTCATCCAAGCAGAATCCCACCAAAATTAGGCTTTTAATCATTTCCTAAAATTATAGGCTTATTTTTTTACTCAGGCTTGTTATGAGTTTGGACTGATGAAGCCACAAGATGAAGCAAAATGTATTTCAATAAACACACACAACTGTATTTAACCAAGAGAGACCGAAGCAGCACATACAACGTAAAACAGAGGTTACAAAAACTTCAGTGGTTAACATTTAATAGGCAGCCAAGATACTACTTTTAAAGAAGTAACATGCAGTCATTTTTTTGTAGCTCTTAATCCAACAGGAAATGTCAGGAGATTTATAAATGTCTGGTGTTATAGAATGACAAGCTGAACATTGTTTTCAAAATCCTCCTTATATTTGGCTCAGAAAAATGTGCATACTTATGTGTAAATGCTTATAGAACTAAAGAGAACACAGATATCAGATGGACGACACTTCTGTACATCAGTCAAGACACTAAATGGCAGAAAACGTGCGATGGGAAAGATTGTTCTGCTTGTTTTACAGAACAGGGACATAAAAAAGTCGGAAATGATCAGGAAGCCACAAACAGGCCTGTATCAAAAGTGGAGTCAGATCTACAGCGATTCTTATAAATATTTCACACAGCTCAATTTCACTGGCAAGCAAGCAGCATGTATGAATATTATACAATGAAGAGCAAAAGGCTGAGAACATCTGGTCTCACTTGTCTATCTTGATTTTTTTCTCTTTTAGTCGGTCTTAATCTTTGATGAGATATACAATCGATGGGACATTTAACACCAGTGCAATATTAGAAAAAAAACAGACAGTCAACCACCAGAGATATTGATTTGTGGTCATTTGATTGGCCCACGGCCAGAAAAACAAGCTGCACAGAAGAAGCATGGTATAAAAACTAGTGTAAATGGTGCCTAAAGGAACAGTAAGGGACATGAACTTTGAGAAAACAACACAGTGCATGTGTGTGTGTGTATGTATGTCGACATCAGGGAATATGAAAGGAGTCTTTGATCCACTGGTCCCTGGAGTTGCTGCTGGGTGGAGGCAGAGACAAGGACGAGGAGGACAGAGGCTGTGAGGGAGTTCCTGTCTCCTCGTCGTCTTCGTCCTCCTCCTCAGAGGATCCATTATCAGCAGTGAGCGAGGCCCCGGACAGAAGCGAATAGCCCTTGTAATCCTGGATGGCCTCATGGAGAGACCACAGCTGGCAAAGCAGAGACATGTCGAGCTGACGCAGGCCGACCTGCGACACAAACACAAGAAACATGTCAACAAATATTATTCACATACGAGGAACTTTCATTTTCACCTTTTACCACATAAATAGTATGAAAAAAATAACTTCTTTATCTCCATTGCTTTTTATTGTTTTACATGCTTGGAAAAAAAGCCAGAGAGAGAAGCTTGAGTTAAGATTTTTTTTCTGTCAAATCTATTTATAATCACAAGTGCAGATTTGTGTGAAGCAAAACATGCCAGTTGACCAGGTTTTCTTTGCACAGGACATTACATGTGTGTGCTATTCACACACAGACAAAGGCAGGATGTTCGCACACCACCTTACCATCTCCTTCCGCAGCAGAGCCAGAGCAGCGTCCAGGCCCCCCGTTTTGCCGTGAGCGCGCGGCGCGTCTCCGCCGCCCCGGTTGATGTCGGCCTGGATGCGCGCCCTCTTGCTGTGCACCTTCTCGATGTCCCGCCACGACCCGCCGCTGGAGTTAAGGATCCCGCTCAGGCCTTTGGGCAGCGGCGGCAGCCCCTCCGCGGTGAAGACCGCCGCGCTGCACCGAGCCCCGTTCATCGCAGCCGACTCTGCAGGAGACGCAACGCCACCGGGTCTGCATGCAGGGAACGACCACTCTCAGATGCGCTGAGTCTAGTGGCGTCTCACCATCACCCAGAGGTGCTATCTTCCCCTCTCTCCCAGCAGAAGTGGTGTCCAATGTCTTGGAAAACAGGCTTTTTTTTAAAAAAAAAAAAAGAAAAAAGAAAGGCAAATCGAGTCAATGCATCCTTGTCTTTAGGACGAGAGACGTCCGCGGTGTGAGGCACTGGATTAGAAGTTAATGTCAGGCTTCCAGTTCCTGGCTTTGTTTTCTTTCCTCGCCTTTGTGTGGGAGAGTTCACCGACACAGCCCCCCCCCCCCCCGGGCTCCTCCCGGCAGTGGCCGCGCCACGCCCCGCTACAGTGGGGTGTTTTTTTGGGGGAAAAGGGAGACTTGTCTATCGATGTATTGTCTGATTCAACTGGTTTACTGCCGAGCCACACAACAACAACACCACCACAACAAACACGCTGTCTCACACCTCGATCCTAAACGAGACCATGATTGGGTCGCCAGGTACATCATGAATTAAATAAACGTGTCAATAACTTCCATTTCCAGTGTGATAGTGGCAATTTGTGTTGAAACCAAGACGCTAACGTTAAATATGGCTGCAGATGTAAATATAAATCACGGGACACAAACATAAATGCAATTTACATGTTTATTGGTACTTAAAATGCTACTTTTTTTTTTTCTTCCTTTTTTTAAATTTTTTTTTTTATACAGCGTTTTCCAATTAAACTTTGCAGCATTGTGTTTTGCATTTGGCGCCCTCTAGTGGAAAGAAACAAACAGCAGAAATAGAAAACTCTTGGAACAACACGGAAGCGGGCTTTTAGCCAATATGAAGTGCTGTCTATTGATGTACAGTGCACAGTTTATTTGCTCTAGATGCTTTTAATGAATGAGGAATTATGACTTTGACTCCCGAATGTCGCCCATTCCATCTGAGCGTCACATGACCATCGTCACCACCATCATGTATCAAATATATTTACAATAAAAACCTCAGAACTGCCAGCACATTGACAATCTTTGCATCACCAGAAACAACGGTATCCATGTGAATCCAGACTGAACAGCAAATAGAAAAATGCATCTCTTATCAGAGGACTTGTGTTTTCAACAATACACGAACAGTCTTTACATTATAATTGATGACTTTCGGTCTAGTAGCATGTTGTATATCAGCAAAGACACTGTAGCATGTGCAGACAGTTATACAGACATTTGGGCACAAGCGCTTTAGCTTTTGTTTAAATTTGCAAACCAACACCATTTTTGGATACTACTGAACAACCAATAAGTCATTTACCCAGATATCAATTTGGTGGCCTTTTTGGATTAATCAAAGACAGTCAACTGTATAAATACATTATCAGTCTTTTATCTTTTGTAGATAATAGATTAAGTCTTATTTTAAAATGTTTTAATGGCCAGATGGTTTTAAATTCATACCAATGACGAATGTGCATTTAGACATGTTCAGTTTTTGTCATATCATAACTTACAAATTGACAAAAACAGTCAAATGTTCAAACATGTGTACTTAAACGTTTTAGGAAACAATGTAACATGATATTTCTGCCAGCCATATAGGTACGCTAACTCAAGAGCAACTTGTGAACTTATGACATTTTAATCTTATTTCAAGTGCATTTGCTGACCAATTTTAAATTCAGTTCTATGCAAGGAGTCAGTCCAAGAGAGATGCTGCAAAGCAGCCAACCAGAGTCAGTATTCCAGGACAGAGGCAAGTAGAAACAGCGCTCATGGGTTTCAACCTTTTCCATGACGGTTACTGGCTGAGCTCCTTGAGGCTGCGCAGCGAGTTGGCACAGCTGGTGATGAGGCTGCAGAGCTGGATACTTGATTCCATGGAGGCCGAACTCTGTAGCTGGTTAGTGGCCCACCGAAGTTTGATTAGAACAGCCTCCTCAGCTTCTTGCAACATAGGTTGGAGGACAGGGCCCTGTGGACTTACTGGGGGGCGAGGAGGAGCCAGGGCTGGGGTGGGGGTGGGAGTTGTAGGAGGAGGCACAGCAGGCGGAGGAAGGAGAGCTCTTCCCCCTGCTGCAGCCCCCTCACAGTGCTCCGGTCTGGGCAGAGGAACTAACACACTTGCCTGACTGCTGCTGCTGCTGCTGCTGGGGCCTCCAATGAGTTCGAGGGCCTGGGCCGGTGCATTGGCTTGAGCTGCAAGCTGTCTCTCTCTCACTTGGGACAACGCTGCCTGTGCATTCAGAGCTGAGGGAATGGAGAAAAGGGAGAAGAACAAAGAGTATTAACAAAAAGGCTCAGAGCAAGAAGCGCAGCCATGACGTCAAGGAGACAGTGGGTTTGTTTAATACTCATGTGCATTAAATATGAGTGTGTGTATACCAGGATTGTCCTTGTCAACATCCGAGTCGAGCTCCTGACACGAGACACAGTAGTTTTTCTGCTGTTTGTCCTGGAGAAGAATCGTCTGGAAACACAAACCAAACTGTATTTCAACACTCATGATACACGACTCCCATCTTGTCTACATTACCGAGGCTATCAAAATCACAACCGCAGCATAAAAGTCCACTTCACTCACCCCACACACGTCACAGCACTCTCCCAGCATCCTGTATCCTTTGAGCAGGTAGTCTCCCATCAGCTTGCTGATTTTGTCCTGTCGCTCCCTGCGAGCCTGGATCACCTTCATCTCTGCCTCTGTTGGAGGCTCCCAATTAAAGTCCTTGTCATCTGGGGTCAGTGACAAAGTGCTGATTTAATACAACTGTACTCACAAAATTTTGAGTTCTTTTTTTTTTTTTCTCACTCACACACACACACACACACACACACACACACACACACACACACACACACACACACACACACACACACACACACACACACACACACCTGTAACATGTGTGTGTAATGCCTGTAACATGTGTGTGTGTAATGCCTGTCTATGTTAGCCCTTTAATAATTCGACTTCACAAGACTTTTGCACCGATTAGAATATGTAACGCTGGATGTTTTGTTGTGTTTTTCTAAAACGTGACTCGCATTGCCGCAGTGCTCTGCTGGAAAATGATGATAAGCTAGCTAGCAAACCAACCCGGCTAACGTCGGCTAACGTAATCTAAAACGTGCTGACGAACCCTCTTAGTACAAACAAAACCACACACAGTAACCAATGACTACATGCGCGACACGATACTCGTTTGTCAACAGCTCGGGGGAACGAGATTAATGTCAAAGTTTGCCTGCTTATAAGATCATAACTTCACAAACCTCCATTCAGAGCCATGTTGCTTCAGTGCTACACGTTCTGCGTGATGACGTCAGAGCCGCCGAGTTCCTTCTTCTTCTTCTTTGATGGTTTGCGGCAGTTTAGCCTCCTTAATGTTGTACTACTGCCCCCTCCCGGACCTCTAATTGCCTCTACTTAAATTCATCTCTACTAAAATATTTAAATTGTCTGTGACGAAGTGGCTCTAAATTCAATCCCAGCTTTAATCACCATTATGGCAGTGAAATAAATGTATGATTATAGAAACATATACATATACATATCACAAACTAACTATGTATTGTAAACATATATTTTAATTGATTTACAGCGAGTTGGACCACAGTATTTCTTTGCCAAATGCCTATTTTAATTTCAAAATAACACCTATAAACTCATGGCTCATATATTTACAAAAATTAGCTGACAACAACAAAGTCTGGGTTAATTAATGAAACATCATTCATGACCACATTTGTTTCATTCTGGATGTTTTTGATTATGAGTAATTTAAAGAAGAACATTTTTGAATAAATCTTAATTCTGGACTTGGAAAAAAAACATCTGATGCGACAGAAGATGTATACACTACATTGTATTTGTTATAAAACAGTAGTTTTATAATACTGTATAATTTACACACTCCGAAAACTGAATATCATATTTCTATTCTATTTCTATTTTATTTGTAAGGCTTGTGATTTGTATTGTGTGGCAATTCAGGAGATGTGGAGGCAAGATTCACAACGAAACAGGAGACAGGGGCAGTTGGTATGAAATAAAAAGTGCCTTTTAATAAAGAAGTTGGAGTAAAAGGGATGGCATCAAACTTAACTAAAAAGTCCTTTGAGGGACTTTGGCCTTCAACCTTCTCCCAAGGCAAGGCAGTTCCACTGGGTAGAGCAGACAGAGAGAGAGAGAGAGACACACGCACGCGCACGCGCGCACACGCGCGCACACATACACGCGCACACACACACACGCGCGCACACACACACACACACACACACACACACACACACACAGTGAAAGAGAGATAAGTCTTCCTGATTACCTCCTCGTTGCGATTACCTGATGGGCTGCAGGTGTGACTAATGCCATGCGCCGAGTGGCTGCAGCACCTGAACTGTATCACCTCCCCCAACCTGAGCATGAGGACCCGCCCCCGGTGCTGCACCTGCTTGTCTTTTTCCCCTAATTTGCCACAATTGGTGTATAGTATTGAATTGGGGCACTATGAAGACAAGATAGAGAAGCACACGTAGAGAGACTTTGTTTGAATGTGAGAGAGACATGAGAAAGTTTAGCCTCCACTAGTTCATCCTTAATCTCACATGTAGCTGAGGGCTTTCAGGTAAACTGTCAGATGCACTTGCCATCCATCATGACCCTCCAAGCTGGAAACAGAATAAGATAATAATAGAAGTATCCAGTAGGCTAAGTGTTCCTTGCCCAGTTAGCGCACCAAGTCTCTGCTACCAGTAGCCTTTACACAAATACAAATAAATAATTTTAATAATATGCCATATCTACATAAACAACAAGGGTAAGCACCAAACAATATACTGTATCAATTTATAGACTGTAATGTAACGGAAAACTAAATGTAGTGTATACATTATTGTGTGTGTGTGTGTGAGAGAGAGAATTACTGTTCCCAATAATTTATGTATAGGATCCTCACATTACCAATGCTTCCTATTTTGTGTCCCCATGCAACTAAAGTGTAACATGCTATAATAAATTGCACCATAATTACAAAATGTTTCACTGCATTTTGTGGGTCAATGAGCAGAGGGTGGACACTGACATCCTATTAAATAAAACAAATACCAGTTGAGTCCAGCAATTTGTTGTATTCTGTCCTCCAAACAAAACCAAACAAATCAAATCACCATGAAATCAGCAGAGACAGCAACATAAACAAAACCTTCACCACAATAATTCCGTTTTTTTACAATCATTTTATTGTATTATTGGTTATTTGACTTGACATCAAAATCTTAATCTGATACATGCATACAGAAAGAGAAAAGTGCCCTTCAAAATAAGAGTGAACCACTGTAGTCCAAAGCACAGTTGCTCGTACATGCTTCAAACCGAGTTCCCCTTTTTCTCGTACTCTGAAGTAAGGTGAAAAGGATTTTAATGTTGTATGTGTGGTTCTACATATGTGTTTGGTCTCTAAATGCTGAATACTATTTTTCAGAATAATTATTCTACAGCTAATTGACAGTAATTAAACAACAAAAACAAGAACAACAAAATCTATGAGGGGATTGTTACATCTGTATGTATGGTGTGTCGAAAAGGTCATTCTCTTCAGTTGCTTGGTTATTGGTATATTCATACATTTCACCGTTCACATCCTTCTTCTTTGTTTTGTGTCACTTCCCCTTGTTGTCTTCCTGTCTTTCTGTGGGTTTTTTTTCTCAACCTCCAGGTTAACATCCTCTCTGAGAAGAAGGAAACACAAAGAGAAGTTCAAAACACATATACCATGTGGACAAAAAGAACACTATCAATACCTGAAATTGTTTCAATATTATAACACTTCCCATAAAATAGATTACGCAATAAATGTCCATATGGATCATCACTGAACTGCATTTATTGTAGCCTACCATAAAGAGAAAATTACTTTTTAAATAATATAAAAAAAGAGTTTGGCAGATAATAAGCGATCAGAAAGACTGATCCTAATGTATAAACATGCATAAACACACATGTGCACACACAGAAAACAAAGCAGAGACAGATATATCCTCAGGGTTGGGTATATATCCACTTAAACTGAACTGTACTGTATATGATCCTCACCTTGACTATGGGGGAGATTTCAAGACACTGTAATAGAAAAAAACACAAAAGAACAATTTAATACAATAATTCCTGAAAGAAATGTCAAAATGTCCCCTAACTTGTTCTCCTTTTGGATTTTGTACTTACACTGATGTTCAGCCTTTACTCTGCTAAGTTTGGAAGGGAGGTTGATGTGGAAGAAAGCAAATAGTAGGATGAGAAGATGAAAAATAAAATAAAATTCAGTAGGTGCACTGGTATCAGCAAGATAATGTTAGTCTGTGTAAATTAGTGAAAACATACCTTCAGGTTTGGGGTGCATGAGCTGCACTGGCAGCTCCACTGTGACATCACTGCAGAGAAAACCAACCAATCATAACAATACAGGTGATTCATGATCTCTGGCTGCATTTCCTTTAATATGACTGTAAATAAACCTTACTCACCTGGAAGTGAGGCCGCCCAGCAGACTACAGGAAGACAAGAGAGAGTTTGTTTTAGTTCATTTCATTCTTTTCTTTTTTTTTTCAAAGTTTCTCTGCACCAAAAATATTTAAACAGAAATAGACACTCACCCTCCTCCGGCCACCATGAGGTTAATTTTAATCTTGTAGGAAACCAGGATCCCCAACACATCTTTTTCAATACCCTGCCGCAGCCTACGGATAATTACAATAAGGATTTGTGGGATTTGAATGTTTAATTCAATTAAGTGTCTTTTTCAAAACTATTATAAGACAGGACACGGAGTGACATGCTAGAATAGTTACATGAAGTGCATGTAGGTCCTGCTGTAGTCCTGTCTGCTCCATTTCTGCACTTACATAGTGGTGGAGGCCAAGTTGGTGTCCTCATCCTTCAGTCGTCCGTCCAGTGCCAGCCCCCTTTTCTCCTTGTTTTCAGCCAGCACGGGGGTGATGGACAGAGTGTTGTCATAGGTGCTGTTGGGCTCCACTGTCTCTCTGTGGAGGATTAAACACAAACAAACCCATACATAAACACACCACACTGCACGCTCGTGTTTTGCTTCCGCAAGACTTGATGTTTTGCTGTGATTCTCAGTTTTCTGTCCACCTACCCAAACTCTTTGTTATAAACAGGCTTGGTGTATTTGTCTGCAGAGTAGAGGACGATGTCTGTGGTTTGTTCCACTGAAGAAGGAGGAAGGAAACGGATTATCTCTCAGCAACAGTCATATTAAATCTGTATAAAAAGCGTTTCTGTTCGCAGAGGTACTCACCACTGACACTGAATTTTTTAACTGTTTTGTTGGTCTCGTTGTTGATTTTGATTTTGATCTGGATTGCTTCACCGTGGAAGTAGAGCTGTGGTCAAAACCAGGAAGCAACCAGTTAATGGTGGGCAACGGTAGCATAGTTGGGAAAACAAAGTCCGCATTCAAACTCACTCTGGAAGTATTAACAAACATTTAGAAGAGCCGAGACATAACACTTTGAACTATTAAGTTTTGCTACTGTACATCTTTCTCCAAAGAAGCTTCGAGGTGAACAGGCTTGTCGGACATCATGAAGCCCTTGCAGATATCAGCCTTGGGCCCGGCGCCCACCTGGCTGGGGGCGTACTGGATTTTACGAATGATAAGGCGAGCGGTGTCCCTGTGGGGAAGAATGGGACGGAGGAGAGAAAATATTAATCAGGCAGAATAGTACGGCAAACAGATGGAAGATGGATGAATACAAAGACATGGTGACAATGACAGAATGAAAGCATACTCACTTCTTTTCAATCGTCTCATCGGGGTTGACCTTGTCATTGGCGAGGTACGCTTTGACCTCAAAGTCGACGCCACAAGCCTGCAAAGCAAATATAAGACGTTAGCAATAAGAACAGCGAGCATGGCTGCTTACACACCGGACAACTACCCATGGAGAGGTGAATGGTGTTCGCAGATTAGCATGAGGTTTACCTTGCCCTTGTCCTCGGGTCCAGGCTGCAGAGAGACGGAGCATGGCAGGTTGTTGGGAATCTACAGAGACAAAGAAGAGTTATCTTTATCTGTTTATACAAAGAATGAAGAATATTTTCAGAGATTGCAGCCAAAAAACTTAATAGGACTCAGTTATGGGAGTTCAGACTCATTCTAACACATATTAATATATCAAACAAGCAGTTTAAGTAATCTGCCAGGACTCTTTTAGCACATTAAGCAACTCAACATGTTTGAGCTTTAAAAAAATGTAATAACTTTTTTAACAGTCAGTATTGACTGTCCATGAAATGTTGTGTCCATTAATCAATTTGTAAAATAAACATTTCATTTCAACCTGAACACAAAAGGCAGAATGTGTGGTTGAACAGTCACACTTGTATCTGGACATGATGTCATACTTCAAAAGTGAAAGGGTATGAGTTGTCCCCAGTCTTCTTTATCAGGGTGTTGTGCATGTCGGTCAGAGAGGGCTTGTGGCTCTCCGGGTAGATCTGGACTTGTGTGATCCAGATGTCCTTCCTGAAGCACAGGCCCATCACATCCAGGTCGTCACTACCGTACCGGAAGGCACATGCAATCTGCACAAACACTGTCGACACATAATTCATTATTTCATTACGATCACTTGCATCTCCATGACTCGATTTGGTAAGTGATTGTCTTTCAGGACTTTGGGAAAATTGATGATGTTACCTTTCCTGCCTGCAAAATCAGCTGTGTCCAGCTTCACGACACCATCTGTAAATGTAAGAGTGCAGACGATATTATACTGTACACACACACACACACACACACACACACACACACACACACACACACACACACACACACACACACAAACACGTGCGTTGAAGAAGGAACGTACCAACTTGGTCCACGCTGGTCATGTGGTCGACATAGTCTCTCTTCCCCAGGCACAGGGTCAGCTGTCAGACCGAAGGAAGGGAAACAGTTCAGTGTTTCATTTTTCATTAATAAAAAATATTTTAAAATCACAACATAAAAGAAAATGAGAGAAGAACTCAAGACAAACTTAACAACTGTAACTTACCCCTCCACCTTTACTGGTCTTCTTGAAAACCCTGTGAAAAAAACAAAGAGAAACAGCACTTTAATATATTGTTCGTCTGCCATTAGTATTGTTATTATTATTATTTTACTTCTTATTCATGAAGAGTTGAATGCAGTTGCAGAACTATAGATTTGTAATAGAATAGTGAACATGGTAAGTGGCATGTGATTGTATCTGAGTTACTGTTTGGATTGATGTGATAATATATTGATTAGTTTAAGACTCTAAAGGTAATGTATTTCCCTTTGCAGGTAGCAGAAGGGCCAGTAATCCCTTATTCCCTTTTATCCAGTTAGGAACAGCTAAGTGTGGGGGAGCTTTACCTCATCGTACCCGGATTGAAAGGCTGGCCCAGGTTAGGGAGCTACAAATGGTGTGGCAGGGTTCCTAAATAGCTGATTACCCTTTGCCACATTTGAACCGACGCATCAACTGACTAAGCTTCTACAAACCTCAGATAAATACTTTAAAACTACTTGCCAATTCCAGGGGTTGCCTGACCTGTCAAAGTCTGCAACTCAGGGTTGCAGTTCCTTTTAGCAAAAGGGACCCATTTCTTCAAAAAAACTATGTGAATATCTAGTATAACATTATGAAGACTTTTTTTTATCTTTTCTTTTGCTTAGATCTTTCAGTTTCTTTAAGCAGGTACAGTTAAAGTAAGATAATTACCTTAGGGAAACAGAAAGCAAATAACAAAAGTAAAACAATACTTACTTTGCCATCTCTGCAAGTGTTCTGTTCGAAGGAAAGAAAAAAAAAGGTGACCTTTGGTTATTAGGAAGACATTGTATGAGTAAAAGGTCAGATGATAATGTCATTAAGACATTGATCCATCATCAACTGTCTGTACTGACTGGATTTATGTTTTGTTTTCGAGGGGACAGGAGGTTAATCTTTTGTGATAAGATTACTCCATCTGTGTAAGGGCTACACGGACACGATTATGTCACTAAGTGTTCCCCTCAAATGTACCAGCGGTGCCAAAGCTGTTGCTTGTTTGGACTATTCAAGGACCTTTAAAAGGATAAAATACATTCAGTAACATGCTGTGGTATTCCTGGACTTATTTGGACACTAACCATACCTCTCTATAGCCTTGTAATAACGATTATTACAGAAAGGTCAAGAGAGCTGTAAGCATTTGATTAATTGTTGCTCTTTAATGATAAAGTGGGATTTGCTAACTTCTCAAATTCCTTTCCTTTTCCCTTTTTCCTTGCTGTGCGAGTTTTACTTAATATTTACTGTTAATATTATGAAAAACTTGGTAATTAAAAGCTTAATTGGTTATTTTTCCAGTACATTTATTTGTCCTGACTCAACGCGAAGCCTAATACACTTTTAAAACTGTGCAGGAAAAACACAGAGATTGCTGTGTTGGGTGCATTCATTGTACGGAGACTGAAAAGACTGGACGGAGTATTTTCCAATCCAAACTAACTAAGTGGATTCAGGAACCAGGGCTGCATGTGCATTTTAACAACATGGAGAGGTACAGCACAGCTGCGTCCCTCAGTTCTAACTGTTGTGAAATATCCAGAAAAATGCTCCCCTGTGACTGCTGCAGCCAGTACTAATGAACTAAATCATTACTTTGTTAAAGCTATCAAGAACTATAGTATTTAACATTCTATATTTACTCTTTACCAGTTGTATTAGTTTAGCACACTTAAAACTTAACCTTAATTTCAATAGTCATGCAAGTACATGCAATTTGACTTCTGCATTAACCCATCCTAAGCACTTAGCAGCAGTGGGCTGCTAAGTGCTTAGGATGGGTTAATGCAGGGAGTAAGTTGTGGTTCAGTGTTTAGCTCAAGAACACTTCCAGATGCAGATGGTAAGAAGCAGGATCGACTGCCGATCTGATTACTTGACGACCACTTAACCCACTGAGCTACAGCCTCCTCACAGCTTGTTATTGGATACAGATAATCTAAGCTCTCATCCCTGAGCTGAGGAACTGTGTATTGTATCTCTATTTCACACAGTGAAATTATTTTTATGATTCACATTTTATATCACTCCAATTGACATGACGTCAGTAGACACTCGTGGCTCAGCACCAGGGCTGCAATGCTGTACTGTCCAGAAGAATTCTGGGAGATCAGCACATTAACCCGCAAACCAACCATCAACCATTAAGGCTGCTTTAATACTCCATTAGCCATACTTTGAAGCCTTATAGCAGGCTGCTGTGTTGACACAAGCATTTAGCAAAACTACCTATCTTTCTCATTTACATTTATTTGTTGTAGAAACGCTTCTCAACTCCCATTTAGGAAATCGTAAAATGGGCTGTGAAAGACTGTACAGTGGGATTCAATTAGGATGAGTAAAACCAAATATCCAAAGGGGATAATATAACTCTCTGATTTTCAGCTCTAAGTAGGTTAAGTTTCTTGCCCAACCCCACGTTATCTTTCAAGGAGCCCATGCAATTTTTCCTTATCAGTGCATTCTATTCAAAGAGTAAAATCATGCTCCAAATTGACTACAGGCAACAGCTGTATGTCAACATTAGTATCACTGCTATATTCATCCATCTACCCATCCATGCATCAAGATGAAGTCTTACCTCTTGTCAGTTGTCTGGGAGCTTGGTAAAGTGTGTCAGGGTAAGTGGAGAGTGTGGTCTGCAAAAGTTGTTCTGCCTTTTTATACGTGCAGCCTCCCATTGAGCATCATTCAGGCTTAACTTGTTCATTATTGCTGTCGATGTCTGCTTCATAATCCAGTTAAGCAATCAGCTGATAGCTTTTTTTGGACTACAAAGGGTTTGATAATACCAGCCAGCTAAATCACAGGGACAAACATACAATGACATAGAGACCACATGGCTGCGGTAGTAATTAGGCTGATAATCCCATTTGCATCTCCACAAACAAAGCAAATCGGGACTCCTTTAATTTGGAATAAATCAGGGTTATACATTTTAAGACCTGTTCAAATCAGGGTTAACTTATCTTATCTAGAGGGGTTCTGGATGTGTCAGGGCATGAGGTTTGCTGCTAGATACATTGGTTGTCTTATATTTGAAAGAAATTGCCCTTATTGCTTTTTGCATATTATATTTTTTCAGTGTTGCTCATGAAGGCTCACAGACACAAAGCTTACGCACCAGCAAACTTAAAACACGATTCTCCATCCAATAGATGAGAAAAGGATGTGTATTAGACCAAAAAAGACAATAGTAAACAAAAGCTTTTGCTTTACCTCTTAACTCTCCAGTTTGCAATATATTTTTTCTCACAGAAACAACAAATCAGAAATCAGAAATTGTTTCTAAATTGTTTGATATTGTAAAACAAAGGGTAAGCAGTACAAATAAAAAGTATGTCATATTTTTAAGTCTTTGTGGAGCAGTGTGGAGATTATCAGTATTCCAGTCTGATCTCAGCAGATTAAGGGCTCCTAGTCTTATTATGGTATGGATGATGGGAGCATCGACGGCAAAGTAACAGTAAGCTGTCTTATTCAACAGTGTCTCACGAACGTGCCAGCGATTATCAGAATCACCCGAAAGATTCCCCCCTGACCTCTGAAGCTCTGCAAATTCTTCGCCAGATCCATTATAAGCTCATGTTCAAAATTTATTTTACATCCCACTCAAGTTTTCCAACTAGTACTGTCATAGCAATGGTGTCTTGTAAAGTGCTGAAACAAGCACATACAGAATATTTTATTCAACTTTGACGACGTGAAAAATGAGGGACAGTTTAAGGGGCTTGTTGACAATATAATGGTTCAGATTGCTGAATACTTTTATAACACTGACTCATACTGACACACTGATATTTGGACCCTGATCGGATCCTTGTTTGGGTTGCAGTGATGGTAAAATGACTCTAAATGATGATTCTAAACACAGCACCAGCAGCGTGTATCCTTTCTTTACTATGTTATTTAATATGCGACAAGAATGAATGACGGGGAAACAGAGCTTTACTACCATCATTTGGAGGATTGTGGGCTCAGCGAGGATATTTAAAAAAAAGATTATTTACTAAAATGTTGCATTTATTGTTAAGAGATGAGTTAAGGGGGACAATGGGACAAAAGGTCTTAGTTGGAATTAAGCCTGCAGAGTGACCTCCAGGACGCCCACAAGGCAAGGGTCACTGTATTGTAATGAACTGAGGTGTGAGTTCGCCGAAATCAAAATATAGAAGTTGTGCAGGTTAAGTGTTATGTGAGAGCTTTATAAGCTTATTCATTGCTCAGGTGGCTTTATATAAATGTTTATTTCTTGCCTTATGCAACATCGTGCAGAACCGCATGCACATACTCTTGCTCTGGCCAAGTTAAAACAAAACACATATAGTAGGATCAGGTTTTATTGGAACAGGTCACATGCCTCCATACTTATCACTGTTTTGTCTGCAGTGCAATTAGTTTCCTGGAATTAGTTTGGCTTCTCTGCTCTCACCGAGTCAGACACATCATGACCTATGAACACATGACCACCTGGCGAACAATCACACACACATTAAAAGAGACAAAGATCGGAACGATTTTGGACTTTTGAATCACTGATATAAAGCATTGATTGTGCTTGAAAACATTGTTGTGGTATCTACATCTTATTCAAAACATTTGTTACAAATATACAGATTGAAATCAAAGTAATGGAAATACTCAAAACCTGCTGTATTAGTTTGGTTTGACTGAAACAGATTTTAGGGGAGAGAAGATGACAGAGACAATGAGGTGAATTGAAGAAGGATAACTCATTTATACCTTAGTGCAGAAACAGGCAGAGAGTCAGAGTGTGAGACTCTACATACTTAATATCTACTTCATGCTTACTTCTTTCATAATCTTACTGAAATAGCACACAGATATTGTGGTCCATTCAGAACAAAGGCCACCAGGTTGAATGCAGAGTATAAACTAATGTATGTGACTAATGTGTGTTCTATGTTTTTAGTGTATAACTCTTTTATGATGATTTTAATGTTTGTAAAGTGTCTTTGAGAATTTTGAAAAGCACTATATAAATAAAATGTATTATTATTATTATTATTATTAATAAACATGAAAGTATTCTTTTGTCTTTCATTCTTTGACAAAATTTCTCCACTACTCTTCTTTAATGTATATTATTCAGGAAGTTCCTAGAAACTGTATAGACATAATTAAAAAAAAAAGGTGTGTGGTGGTGTCTGTAGCTACAGAGGCCCTGCTCTCTACCTGTATTTTTCTTTTCTTATTTTGGTGTGTTCGGTACATTTCTGGGCGTCAGACTTTCTCTGCCATACGTGATGCTGCAAGTGGTACACTGGGCTGTGTTTTGGCAACCGTGGTCAGGGGACGTGTCGTTGAGCCGGGGAGAGGAGGGGCCAACTTTGAATGTTGTTTTTTTTTTACGAACAATAAGAGACATTTCCTGCATAGGAATTAACAACTTATAACTTTAAGAAACTGATAAAGTCCCACATTGGTTCGGTAACTGTTATTCCAGGTTTATTGAACCAAGACGGGTTCTTTGTTTCTGAAGACCCATTTGAACCCAGAGTTACTTATGTTTGTCCAAGTTTGGTACCAAGTGTGTCATATTAGTTATCATATGAAAAAAAAACTAACATTTTAATACATACATTTTCATCAAAACAAAGCATTATCAATGCAAAATGACGCCCTCTTAACAGAATTTGATGAGAATAGATAACAAATAGAAATACATAGGCTACATAATGAAATAAACATGCTAACACATGGTCAGAAAAGCCCAAGTTGGCATTGCTCCTTTGAGAGGTTTTATTTCGGACCAGCTGAGTGAACGCACATTAGGAGGCTGAGCTTTTTTTAACACCAAACACTTATATGTGGAGTGTCTCATAAGAAGTGTCAGCCAAAGGGCACAACCAGCATAACCAATTATTTAGGACAGACAGAAATGAAAAGATGCGCACCCATAAGATGAGCTACATTACATGAAGCTATGGTATAATATGAGATAATGTACAGGTGAAATGCGCCCATCCAATCATATCATAATCATAATCATCCCATTTTAATCATTTCCTTTTTTTAAAATATGGTTAAACCTTGTGCAATGATTACCATTGATTAAGAGATTAAGAGATTAACAGAAACAAGAACAAGTCTAACAGCTGATGAACAGAAACAAGAACAAGTCTACAGCCACTCTGGTGGCTCTGTGAAGCTATACTTGAGTTAAATGGTAACATTAGCATGCTAACACACTCACTGCTGGATAGGAATGCACTGGACTTGACTTAATGGATATGAGCATAGAATGAGCAGCAGTCAGCAGGTCCATTCATGCAGAGCAGTTTATTTTCAAAGGCTCATTTTTTTATTTATTAGTTCATTGGTTGCTTCTGTCTGTGTGTGTGGTTTTAGATCTGAAAACGGACAACAGACTCTAATCAATCAAAACATTTTGTGAAATAATAAGGTAAGGCAAGCATTAAAGAAGTAAATAACTCACAGGACTCTCACATAGTGTGTGAAGTCAAAGAAAGGAGAGCAAATGCAGAAAGACAGCATGTATAGCCTCTTATTAAGTGGAAGTGATTGCACCTGAGGGTGGGCAGGGCTTTTTGTGTTTGTTTTTTGTGTTTGTGTTTGTGTTTGTTTCTCTCTGCCTCAAGTTTGGTCATGTGATCTCTTTCTGGGGACTTTTAACACTCATAATGACAAAGGTAAATGTTCACCATTTTAGTTTAGCATGTCAGCATACACACATTTTCTAATCAGCACTAAACACAAAGTACAGATGAGGCTGATGGTTATATCATTAGTTTAGCAGGTATTTGGTCATAAATCAAATGGTGGTGTTTGAAGAAAAGTTAGGGAATCCCCAAAGTGAACAAGATTCATCCTCTGGGGACCATAAGTGTCAGTACAACATTTAATCTGAATCCATTTCACAGTTAAGTCTGTACCAAAATCCTGCGTCAGTCCCTTTATTATTTATATGTGTTCATATTCCCAAAGTTGTTCTTAAAGCCCTTAAAACGTGTTTTCTCAATCAGCATTTGAATCTGATGTATACGTCTTTTCCATCATTTTCCACACAGTCCTGATCAAGCAGATTGTTAATAAATAAAATATAAATGATGATTTTAAAGTTGATCTTAATGTAATTGTTGCTTGTAATGTTTATGTAACGTTATGCAAAGTTTTTAGGGGCTTTAATACCCCAAACTAGTTCACACAGAGAAAACCTTGGAGTTGTTCTGGTCTCTAGCACAATAATGAAGCTGTTTTATTCTGGGTCTGTATTACATGGGAAGCTGGGGGTGGCAGGTTATACTTACGCCCTCCTCCCAATGGGGGACCAACTGTAGATCTTTGCTCCGAGGCCCCCTAACTGCACCAGGATTGCCGTTTATGTCTAAAGGTTATCCAGAGGTGGTTTAAAATCTCATGAGTTCAGAGCGCCATCTAGCGGATCCAGTGAAATGAACCAATAGCTACTATCTCTCTCTTTCTCTTCTGATCCGACCAGTGCTTAGTGTCTCTCTGTTTAGCAATTACACATAACAGGCATAAAGTAATCTTCAAGTTGAGAAAAAGGTAAGACAACTCATCTTACATCAGGCTGAGGCAGGGCAGTTATACTGCTTAAATATGAATATCATGAAATCATAATGAAAAAAATCGAATTAAATCATCGTTTATAGGCCTATTGACTTGCCGCTAACAACAAGATGGACATTTGTGCAGCGGTGGAGTGACAAACTTATTGTCTTTGACGTCAGGTAGGTGAAACGCACCCCACCTCCCCGGTCCTGAGGAGAATTGCGTCTGCCGAGGTGCGCACTCAGCGCGCTGCTCGGGCCGCCCGGACACTGCAGTGTAGGTTACCTTCCCGTCGCTGCGGCTGCTCGCTCCCGACACCACGTCCCGGCTGCAGACTTCCCGGGACCGGGGACATCAGGGGAACAGGGAAGCGCCGGGAGCCATGGCCGAGTCCAACCCACTGCGGGGCTTCCCCCGTCTGCGCCGGGCCGCGGTAAGCTCCGCCAGGGAGGTGGGGAGGTGGGAGGCTTCAAACGGGGCGGCGAGGATACTGCAGCAGAGAGAGGAGCAGAGAGACAGACGAGCTGCTCTTAAGACAGTTCAGTACTGCGACACAGGGGCTGGGATGTGCTCTCAGTACAGCACAAACTGCATTAGATATTTAAAATGCTTCTTGGGCGAAGAAACCGGTCAGATTCAGATGGCAGTTAAATGTTAAGAGGCTGTGTGCAGGACAGGACAATGACAAACGTGCTCTGAGTGTGTGCGTGTGTGTGTGTGTGTGTGTGCGTGTGTGTGTGTGTGTGTGGGGGGGGGTTTGGGGGGTGTAACTGCAGATATACATAGCAGCATGTGTCTATCAGCTTTGGCACTGCAGTCTGTAGCCTACAGTTACTGTGGTGTGTTTTCAAGTTATGCACCCTTATGTAACTGATTTGGTAATTATTGTGAAATACTTGATGCCCACAATCTAAATGCATGTGTGGAATGTAATCATCCAATAACATCAAGAATGGCTGCTTTTAGGAGTCGGTTCATGTTGACGACTTGGATGACTTTGGTACAATATAAAGGGAGGCCTTGGTGAGTTGGAGAGAAAGCTGCGTGTATTTCTTGTAAGGTCAGCAGTTTCCAGTTTAGAAGTCTAGTGATTATTACAACACACTAGAAGGCAGCTATACAGTGCACTTTCCCTGCCAGGTCTACCAGTTGACATACAGTGGAAGAGGCTTATACGAAGTGCAAAAGTCTTCCTCGTGATGAATAATTCCTTAGGCTATTGCACCTGTGCAAACTGTGCAAGGTAAATGTGGTGGACAGTAGGTATTTTGGGGGAGAGGAGAGGAGAGGAGATGGGGCTGAAAGACGGCAAGCAGGTGAGGAAAGAGTCATCATCGCAATTGGTACACTTGACTGGTGCTCTGCTCAGTGGTCATAAAGCTTATGACAGGCACAAAAAAGGGATATTGTGTTATTAGAAATAACAATAATAATACGGCCGCTCAATGTTTGCACAGAGATGGAACAGGGAGGGCATGCAAGGCCCTTTATCATGAAGAAGAGTGACGAAGAAGCCGAGTCAGTCGGAGGAGCTGACTGTCAGAGAGCTACTCCCTGATTGACACAGAGAGATGCTGATGCTGTGTTGAGCTTTGCTAGACCGCACGTCAACACTTCTGACTGACTCCTCTCATCCTGTGCTCCTCTGGCCAAATCCGGGGATGTGGTGGAGGATAAAGCCACATTAATACATTTCCCCTAATATATATTCAGGGTTTATAACATTGGTCCTCTGTCCTAAATATTCAGTAGTCTAAAAGTGATTTACAATTGTGGCTTAATGCATTTTTAATTACTACTATCTTCCATCCTTTGTCCTCTTTTCTAGTCCACTATTCACCTGCATGTAATCAGCTAATAACACGTAGCTGAATACCATAATACACTTTCTTTTTCAGACCTCATTTCCAGGAAATCTGCATTTGGTGTTGGTGCTCCGCCCCACCGGCTTGTTTAGCTCAGCCCCCAGTCCGTCTTCAAGCACTGACCTGGGCTTCCGCTTCAGCCAGGATGACTTCCTGTTAAAGATGCCGGTGAGAAGGGGTTAAAACTGAGAATTAAGGGGATGGGAGAATTTTTTTCTTTTTTCATATAAACATGTATTTATCCGACGCAGCACAATCCTGTCTCTGCTCTACACTACACACAATCTTCCTGTCCATTTCGAGAAACAGTAAATGCTCTCCTCTTATTTCCTCTAACTACATGCAGCCAAACACACAAGTTGAAACATGATGTGGTTTTACTGGATGCCTTGTGGTCCTGTGACTTTAGGTGGTGATGCTGCGTTCAGTTGGTGACCTGCTGCGATACATCGACGAAAACCATCTGACAACAGACTTCACGGCAAAAGTGGAGTACTGCCAAAGTGACTGGATCGTCCTCCGCACGGTATACACTTATGATGCCACCAGAGCGTGGAATGCTGCTGTTGAATATAAAGAAGTTAAAGATAGATTAAATCCATGTTTGCACAAGCTGCAAACTTCCCTAATGGTCTTTTCAGATGAGCTCTTCTTACTGACCTTATTTTTGTTCTTTGTGCTTGTATAATTTGGCTAAAACTGCTCAATTTGACAAACCCATTTTAATTAGAAATATGTGTGTGTGTGTGTGTGTGTGTGTGTGTGTGTGTGTGTGCGTGTGTGTGTGTGTGTGTCTGCAGGCCATTGAGACCTTTGCGGTGACGGTGAAGGAGATCGCCCAGCTGCTGCAGGGTTTTGGATCAGAGTTATCTGAGACCGAACTTCCGGATGAAGCCAATGCCATCGAGTTCCTGCTGCACTCCCACACACACCGATACAGACAGATGAAGGTTTCCCCCTCTTTCCTCTCTCACTCTGTATTTCTGTGTCTGGCAGTTTTTGTTTTTTGGATTTCATTTGTCTTTTCTCGTTGTTTGTCATGTTGTTTCAGGATGATATCCGGAGCGTGCAGAAAGAAGGTAGACTGCTGCTGTCAAACCTGGAGACGGTCAAGGCCTCTAAGAGAGATGTAGAGGAGGAGATGGACCTAAAATCAGACATGGACACGGTTCAAAGGTACAGACATCTTCTCTAGAGAAATGACTTTGGGACAAGACAAGTTAAAAAAGTAGAGAGTAGTGAGAGAAGGATGAATAGATGAGAGGATTTAGAAGACACACCCTGCATGACAGTAACATCCTATTCAACCAGTCAGCTTGTGTGAACGTCTGTGGGTCATGTGTGTGTTTCAGACTCCTGGCTCAGCTCAGAGACATGGAGGAGGCCTTCGATGGCTTCTTTGAGAAACACCACCTGAAGATGCAGCAGTACCTCCAGCTGCTGCACTATGAAATGAGTTTTCAGCAGGTGTGATGATTGGTGTCTGTTATATCAGCCCTGACTGTATGTTGAGCTGCTGTGACATTGACTGTGTGTGTGTGTGTGTGTGTGTGTGTGTGTCTTTGTGTTTGTGTAGATGGAGGAGGTACTGGAGAGGATCAGCGACCAGGAGATGGACATTGCCTCTGTGGGAACCACGGTGGTTCAGACAGAACAGCTAATGACGGACCTGGAGATGCTGGACACACGCGCTCAGGTCACAAACAAAGTCACACAACAAGCACACAATTACAGTTTGAGGTGTTGTTTGAAGGAAGGGGCCGAGCGGAGCAAAATGCTCTCATAACATGTTTTGTCTCTGATGTCAGACCGTCCGATAGTCGTCAGTGTAGCAGTAAAATAATGTTTAAATTGAAGGTGTTACAGCCTTTTAAACATGAGTACATCAAAACATCCTTGTCCTTTTCAATTGTGATAACATGATATTAGTCCGCCTTCACAGCCTCGTTGTGTTTACTCACGCTTATACGATGCGGTGTAGTTAGTTTATAACATTAGCGTTTTGTTGAGGGTACCAGTATGATGCTACCTTCTGGGTTAGCCTACAAAAATGTGCCCTTTCTGCAGCCCTCTATTGGTCCTGTTACAGACGGCCATGATTGTTTTCTTGCATTCGGAAACAACAACTTCTGCATGTGTGGGAACATTGAACCCGTATATAATGAAAATCTGTTTAAACCCTTATGTGTGTGTTTGTGTCTCAGGAGGAGATGGTCCGTGCCCAGGTGGTGATCCTGCACGGCCACCAGTTGGCCGCCAACCACCATTACGCCCTGGCGCTCATCGTCCAGCGCTGCAACGAGCTGCGACATCACTGTGACGTCATCACCGCCGCCATACGCACCAAGCGGGCCTCGCTTACCCGAGCACGAGACCTGCTGCTCCGTCTTGAAGGGGTAAAAATGCTGTCACAACACACAAATATGCAAACTAAAAATGATTAATGCAAAAAAAAAACATTAAAGAATAATTAATTATTGTGTATTTTTGTTTTACTGCTCCCTCTATTTTCAAACATCATGGGGTGTTTGTTTCAATATCAATATATAAGAGAAAAAATGTATTCACACAAATGTAGGTGTGCAATGTCACCAAATCTGTATCCATCTTATATTTATGCTCCTGAAAGACAGCTATTGTTTTGTTTGTGTGTCACGTATGACATAACGTGGGCAAAAATATTAAAAGGACCATTGTTCAATATCCTCATGTGAACCTTTTTCTTTGTTCTTTGTTTTAATCACATTGAAAAATGTGCCTCGTCTCGATTAAATGTGTTTTCTTGTGTTGTGTCCTATGTCTGTATGTGTGCAGGCTCTTCAGTGGTGTGATGATGGCGCCTATCTCCTGGCCAGTCAGATGGTGGACAAGTTCCAAACCAGAGAGGGAGCTCAGGAGGCACTGCAGTACCTGAGCTGTCATCAGGAGAGGGCGCCATCTGCACTGAAAAACAGCCAGGACATTCTTAGCCTGGAGTTTGAAGGCATACTCACCCCACAGCTGCAGGTAACCCACCGCTACTGAACACCAACACATGCGGTGATCCGCTACTCCGCTCAACCTACACCTCTTTTCTTTCTAGTCCCAAATTTCCATGGTAACAGAGAAGCTGAACGCGGTGCAGTCCATGATCAGAAACCGAGAGCAGTGTCTAAAAAAGTTGGCGGACGTACAAGTCAGACCGATTCAGCTGGTGGCCCCCAGGCCGGAGCCTGACCAGCGCTGCAAGTCACCCCTCTTCTCCCCCAAACATGGTACGACCCCTCTCAACTGCTCCTTTTCTCATCCCATAGCTGTTTTCCTACACTTATTTTTGTGTGGATTTGTTTTCATGGTTTAGATTCTGTCTACTATCTTCCGTTGACTAGGATGTTATTATGATACAGTTGTCTTAACTTCACTCCTTATAAGCCTCACTTCTCCTCTCACCTGCCCTGCATTTGACATTTAGCACCACGTTTTGTTTTCTATTGTATATCTCGTGCAGTATTTTGTTTGCATTTCCTCTTCGATCTATTGTCACTAGTCAAATTTGTCTGCATCTGTGATTCTCCCCACAGGTGTAGACTTTAATGTCCTGAACTCCAAGTTCTCCTTTGACTTGCTACCTGGCAAAAGAGCTGCGAGGAGGAACAACAGCCAACGCAAGGTGTGTGTGTGTGTGTGTGTGTGTGTGTGTGTGTGTGAGTGTTTTAAGCCGACTGTAAATTGGATTGCAATTCAATTTTATTCAGACATTCATGGTCCTCAGAGGATGAATCGTAATGACTTTGGTTAAATTTTGTGTTTTAGAATGAAATGTCTCAACAACTATTGGATAGGTTGTTTTGAATTTTGGTACACACATGCATGCACACTTCAGGAAGAATTGTAATAACGTTAGCTATTCCTTGTCCTCAAGCACTAACATCAGGTCAAAACTTAAATTTGTCCAATAATGTGGTACTTTGGTTTATGGCCACACACCTGCAAAACTAATGATACTCCCTCCTGTGTTTTGTGTTAATTATCAAATGTTAGCAGCATAATGTTATTGATTAAAACATGCTAATTTTACGAATGTGTCTAAGGCTCCAAACTAAAAAAAAAGTTTAATGTGTGTTTTGTAAGATCGAGGTAATGCATGACTTCCAAGGCAACCGCAGCTGTCTGTATGGCTCCACCACTGAAACCGATTCAGAAGCAGAAGACAATCCAGAGCAGCTGACACGGTACGCAGTCTTTCCCCTGTCACACATGATCCTTCACCTAAAGCTTGACCTTCTACTCTAATTTCACACTGTATTTGTATTAATTCTTTTTTTGCCAATTTAACAGTGTGCATAGTTTTCTTTTTCAGATTTTATAATTTTTTCTCTCATTTTCACTTTTACTAGCCATATTATGAAGGAACTGATAGCTACAGAGAGGATCTATGTGGACGAGCTGCTCTCTGTCCTTCTGGTGAGTTGATTTTAGATTATGTTCATGGCATTTTGTGTTTCCTGTTTTCAAGTTCTCTGGTCTTGTGATTGTTTTTATCTCCTCTCCTCTCCTCTCCTCTCCTCTCCTCTCCTCTCCTCAGGGCTACAGGGCAGAAATGGAGGACCCATCCATGTCTGATCTTCTTCCTTCAGCTCTACGCAGCCAGAAGGACGTTCTCTTTGGCAACATGCCAGAGATTTACCAGTTCCACAGCAGGCAACTCATACACACACTCACACACACATGCACACAAGCTGTCACAGAGTTGTCCTTGTCTCCCCATCTTTTCATACAAATCCAATTTCCTTTTGTTTTCCTCTCCATTTAGGATCTTCCTCCAAGATTTGCAGGGTTGCCTGGAGACACCAGAGAGGGTGGGGACTTGCTTCCTACAACGGGTAAAGAAAAAATGAGGCGAAACATTGGAACTTTATGTGAAGTGATGTGACATATTATATCTAATAGTACATATGTATGTATGTGTGTGTGTGTGTGTGAGCAGAAAGAGAAGTTCCAGGTGTATCAGCGTTACTGCCAGAACAAGCCTTGCTCTGAGTTGCTATGGAGACAGTGCTCTGAATCGTCTTTCTTCAAGGTAGTTACATACCATGTATTTATGATTCATGATACCACTCATTGTCACATGTTGATGGTATGAAAGTCATTAGGATTAGTGTTGATAGCAGACTTAATCATGAGATTGTTTGATTGTAAAGCTGTTTTGCTTCTTATTTTTAGAACCCAATACATGTTTTTCAGCAAACTCTCTCTTTCTCACTCTGCAGGAGTGCCAGAAGAAGCTGGACCACAAGCTGGGACTGGACTCTTACCTCCTAAAACCAGTCCAACGCCTCACCAAGTACCAGCTGCTCCTCAAGGTTTGGTTCATCTAAGTCAGTCCGTGATGGAGCGTCCTGGAGTAACGCAGCTCACACAATGGCATGCATGTTTAAGAGATTTCGTTTTTAGGTGCCAACATAAAGGCAAATACATGTCCATCATTTCAGACAATCCTGACATCTGTTTTTGCAATATGATAAAGATTTTGCTGCCTTGATGCAAAACCCTATCAAGCATTGAGTGACTCTTGATTAGTAGCTTTGGTCATAATGAGACAAAGTGTAAATTTGGCACACCTACTCATTACATGAGTGTCCTACATTGTTGTTGCGAAGTTTATTTGCATGTCAAAATTCTGGTATATAGATTTAATAAACTCAATCATATCGGCTACAAGAAGAGTCTGCAGTCATGCTAGCTGAATGCTAACATCAGCATGCTAATATGTTTACCATGTTCACCATCTGAGGCCCAATCCCAATGTCCCCCCCTAAGGCCTCAAATCCTGAACCATCAGGGACTTACTGACGTCACCTATTAAATGGTTGAGTGTGAGAGACTGTGAGGGCTTGAAATGGTTTAAATACAAATGGGACAGCACTTTGCTGCAACATACTACGTTAAATAGACATGAAAAATATTGTAGACAATTGTGGGTATTTATTTTATACATTTCACTCCCTGATTTGAACGTCTTCCAGGCTCTTTCCTCACGAGATGAGAGGTCATTTCAAATAATCTATGTACTCGTTTTGGTCAAAACGGCTTCAATAAGAAAGTGAAATGTATGTATATATATATATATCTTACACCTATTTATTCATCAAACATTTCGCTTAATAAATCTTACACAGATTTATTCTGTGTAAGATATATATATATATATATATATATATGTCTCTGCTTGCATTCCTCTGATTTCATGTGTTTTTTGATTTCATGTGTTTTTATTCCATCTTTAATCCTTAATGTTGTTGTAAATGTAATTTATCGGGCTGAACACCCACATGCCCTCCTCTTTGTTTACCTTTTTTTTACGTCTCCATGCTTCCACTGTTAACTGCGTGTTTCACGTCACATTGCTATGATTTGTGGGTAATTCCCTTGAGCAAAGTCTGCATCTAATGCTGACAGAAAGGGTTCGTAAAGGGCTCAAAATGTCTGCCAGAGAGCCCTCAAACACTCGACGATTTGACAGTGGGACAGCCCTAAACCCTCACGGATTTAGCAAAGTCTGTGAGTCCGTACGGGTGGAGATTGGGATTAGGCCTGAGTTTATTGTTTTAGACCTGTTTGACCTTAGTTTGGCCTGACGATGGCACTAGAGGAAAAGTTAAGGGATCACCAAAGTCATTGTAGTAAATCTTGGCAGGGACATGAATGTCTGAACCAAATGTCATGGCTATACATCCTATATGTGCAATATTTCACTCTGGATCAAATTAGGGGACTGCCATCAGCTGGACAAATGGGCGATGGCACAGAGAGCCAAGCAATCAAGACATTTATACGGACAACAAAGCACACACAGCGATTTCGACAGATGAGAACACTTACCTTAAACGAGCACAGACACATATTGACAACATCCATGCCTGCAGACTTGATTAGTTAAAGTGAAAAACAACGGCCTGTCATCCTGTGTCTCTGTCCTGGATCAGGAGCTGTTGAAGCACTGTACGGAGGAGCGATACCGCTGTGAACTCCAGCAGGCTCTGGACTCCATGCTGGAGCTGCTGAAGTCTGTCAACGACTCCATGCACCAGATAGCCATCACTGGATACCAGGTACCAACCAGTCAAATCAAGAGATAAGATCGAGCGGACAATTTATGAAATCCTCATTTAGATTGCGTTATCTTATTTCCCATTGCCTTTTATTTCCTTCTACCTCAGGCATTAATTAAATGTAACTTTTAAATTAAACTAAAAAGTGTTATGTTCCTGGAAAATTCCAAGTAACTGGCTTCATGTGCTGACATTGTACTGAAGGACGTTAACATGTCATTTCATTTTGTGTTTCAGTCTTCTCAGAAAATATAATTTCCTCTGCCACGGTATATTAACTATAAGCTTAAATTAAAATTATACTCTGTTACCTTTTTACCCAATTTGGATTTCAAAACTAATTTTGTGTTTTGTGTGATCGATAGATAGATAGATAGATAAATACTTTATTAATCCCACAAGGGCAAATTTTTTCAATGATGAATTATCTTACATGTTGGTTCAGTTCATCTATGTCTTTTCGGTCCACCGGTCTCTCCCAGGGGGACCTCAGCCAGCTGGGGCGAGTGGTGATGCAGGGAGGCTTCAGCGTGTGGATCAGCCATAAGAGGGCAGCGGTGCGAATGAAGGAGCTGGCCAGGTTCAAACCAATGCAGAGGCATCTCTTCCTCTATGACCTTGCCCTGCTCTTCTGCAAGCGCAGAGACGAGGACAGTCACGAGAGGACACCCTTCTACAGCTTCAAATCCTGCCTCAGAGTAACAATATATAATAAACTCACTTTATTAGGTACACCTAGCTACATCCAATGCAATCCAATTCAACAGCTCTAAAATTATCACGTCTTTTTGTTGAATTGTACTGCATATTATTGGTAGACATGGTATAATAAATAAGAGGCAGTAGGGATGACAGGTGATCGGGAAATGTAGTTACTTTTCTATCTTTTTGTAGATGAGTGCAGTGGGAATCACAGAAAATGTGAAAGGAGATGTGAAGAAATTTGAAATCTGGTACAGTGGCAGAGAAGTAGTGTACATAGTTCAGGTATTTGATCTTTTATTTCTATTTTCTATCTCTGTTTTTAGTGTTTCAGTGTGTGTACCTTTAGCTAATTCACTCAAACCTCTCTTGTGGTTATGGTCTCTGTGTGTGTTTGTCTAGGCTCCCACACTGGAGGTCAAAGTTGCCTGGCTGACAGAGATTCGAAAAATTCTCACCAACCAGCAGAAACTGTGTCAAGGTTTCTATTAATGCTATAATTCATTCATTCCTTCTTTCTTTAAAATTAATTTATTTTTGTTTTAACTTGTATTCAGCTCTGGCAATATACCTGCCAATATGTCTGTGTCCTCTGTCTCTTCTCCTTTTCTCAGATGAGGCTCCTTCTCTTCCACTTTCAGACAACCCCCTCTCTGACAGGTGATTCTCTCTGCATGGCCTCCCATTCATCCTCTGTCAGTTTATGACCTCCTGATGTGTGGTGGTGGGGATGGGTCGACTCACTTTAATTGATTTAAACTTGATACATTAAGGAAAAGGCCTCTCTCACTCATAGTGTTAGTGATAGAAATTCAATTTCTGAAATAACCCCTCAATTTCACCCACATGCCACCCTATCTTATTTATTTTTTTATAACAAAGCATCATGATCATATATACAGTGTGTTCAAGTTATTGAATGAGTTTGTATGTGTGCAGTGTGCATCTGTGATGTATTAGCATCGTTTTCATTACCCTTGAGAACTGATTTTCATGACTACGTTGCCAAGTACTGATGGTTTTAACACTGTCCGTCGTGCTGAAAGGCCACATGGCTGAATTTTACCAGTGCAATCAACACCGTACCAGGATGCTTAAACATCTCTAAGTGTGTGTCAGTCACACGGTGCGTAAATGAGCAAAAATGTGCTGTTGAGTGTAGATGTTAGATGTTTAAGAGATAACTGTCAAAGTTGAAGTCAGAGAAAATTGTTGGAACACTATCCAAGGTTTTCCAAGATCCTACAGTCTAATGCTTGTTAGTCATTGAAAGCATTGGTTCTCAAGGAAAGTGTCAAAATAGAGCTTTACAGGATGTATGTGTGTTTGTGGCAAGACAAACTAATGTTCCGTTTTACTGATTGCTAATTCTTACTAAAAGATACAGGATACTATGAATGTCACCTTTTGAATGATTTGTGTACATGATTTAGGTGCGGTCACATAGCATTTGTAAGTAATTAAAGTCTTTCGACCATAGAAATAGAATAGGATTGGAATATCTGTGGTCATTTCAACAATACAAAAGAAAACAACGGTGATTGTTGTTAGTTTTTATGGTGACAACACGTGTCAATTGGCCGTAATGCATTGTTGCAGCTCGCTAGGAAGAGAGCTGTGGGGAGACGGATCGCTGGCTAGTTAGCTAATTAGCTTGTCCTTCTCCGGAGCAGGAGTGAGGCAGATGGACCGTTAGACCCTGCCTCAGTGGGTCCGCGGCTTGCCATGAGTCTGTTTAGTTTATCCTGAAGTAGCCAGCTACAACGGTTGCAATGGCAACAGTACACATAAAAATGGCCGCCGCTCTAACGATCCTGCTACATTGATTTGAATGGGAATGTCCATTATAGTCCTATTTTATTTCAATGATTTCTACTTGAATTAGCAGATGTGTAGGCTTTAACATATTCAGACAAAGTGACTTTTAAATATCTTTCCAAACATTCGACTATATGGGACAAACTCCACCCATCTACTACTTAAAGCCACACTGTGCATTATTTGCAAATGCTATTTAATCAAGGCCGCGTATGTGTGGAGAATACTGTGTACTCAAAGTAATATTTCCATATATTACAGCGATCTCTGATATAACTGATAGTTGTGTTATAAACTCAAACATGCCTTAAAATCAGACGCTGAAATATATGTGATTGTGAACTTCATGGAATGCTGTTTTAATTTACAGAATGCGAATGAGCTCGTTTTGTGACACCGTGGATGTTGTTGTTGTTTGTTTGTTGTTGTTTGTTTGTTGTGGTTGTGTCTTGTTCCCATGGTGATGCGGTTTAGTGCATCAGAGATGTGTGTGTCGTGGGGCAGAGCGTCGGTGGCAGGCTGCTCAGCGTGTCTCCCTGTTCCTCACAGCTCCTCGGCAACAAGTTACTCCCACAGGCTACGGGGGGAGGAGTCAATAGACACAAGCCCCGCCCACACAGAACCCGTAGTCCAATCACCTCGACGCAGTGAGTTGCTGAGACAGATTACCCACAAAATACAACACACAGAAATTACTTTATAACATTTTAGTACTTACAGTAATTACTTGCCACATTTTCCTTTGAAAACCTTTTGCTCCATTAAAGACTTTCTGGTCCCTCTTTCTTTGGACAGATGTTAAGTGATGTCTCTCAACTTTAACCAAATGAAATATAAGATACGTAAAACATGATGAAATGCTAAAAACTTACAACAGAGAATCATGAACATTTAACCCTCTGATGGCATTGATTTTGTTTCTTCTTTTTTACAGATTGTGGTAATGTTAACTTGAATGTCAGCTGTTTATAAATATTTGTCGCCCTGAACCTGACCAATGACCCAACCGTTAATAGTGGTCTCATTGGGAGTGTAGGGCTTCACTTTAAAGTTAACACACTTTTCTTTACATTTCCTGAAGTAGAATGTTTGTTTGGAATAAAACAGAAGAATAATTAAGTAGTTTTCATGAACGTACTGGACGAACTGAAATACATCTTTGTTATGGGTGTCATTTTTCACAGTGGCTGCACATAGATCGTGGAATATTATTAATTAAAAAGTGTAGCGCTACCGTTTTTAGTCGTCTAAGCCGTCTTGTCACCTGCAGGTTGGCCTGTTCCTGCCCACTCAGTGGCCATCTGTGAGGGTCTGGAGGACTGGGGTGCAGCTACAGACCTCTCCAACTTAACGGACTCAGACGAGGAGGATCAGCCGTCCCCCCTGGTGAGAGTTTATTAGTAATAACATGTAGCACCGGAGAAATTATATGTTGTTAAGTCCACAAAGGGAATTTACAAACACTAAGGCCCAATCTCCAACCTTACGGAATCACTGACTTTGAGGCACGCTCCTTCAAAGTCCGTGAGGGTTTAGGGCTGTCCCACTGTCAAATCGTTGAGTGTTTGAGAGCTCTCTGACATTTTGAGCCCTTTATGAACCCTTTCTGTAAGTCAGCATTAGATGCAGACTTTGCCCAAGGGAATTACCCACAATTCATAGTCACGTGACATTAAACACGCAGTTCCCAATGGAAGCATGGAGCCGTAAAAAAAAGGTAGACAAAGAAGACGGCACATGTGTGTTCAGCCTGGAAAAAATTACATTTACATAACAACATTAAGGATTAAAGATAAAAACACAAATTTATTTATTTATTCATCAAATATTTAATTTTCTAAAATACTTCTGGGATGAGGGTTATTAGTCTAAATCCTAATTAATCAGAAATTGCCAGTTGGATGGCAATGGAACCGATCTATTTATAGATATAGATTTAGGACTGCTGTGCATGTGGAAAAGTATCAAAATGCACCATTCTCCTGCGTTGTACTTGTCTTTCTTCTGTTCCAGGTGGCGGGCAGGTACAGAGTCATGGTAGAGAGCAGCATGGCCAGCACTGATGACATCATCTTTAACTGCGGTGATGTCATCCAGCTGCTGCATGAGGAATTGTCGGGAATGTGGTAAAATAGGCTGTTTGTTTCAGAAATGTTTATTACACACAATCTTGAATTGAGTTGCAAACAAACCTGGAGGTGAAAATACAAAATGAATTCATGTTAAAATTGTTACTTTTTACGTGTTTTACATGTGTAATCGCAGGATGGTGAGGAATGTAAGTCGTGGGGAAGAAGGGCGTGTTCTACCTGAGGACCTGCACAGGATTCTGGGAGAAACCTGCTAAGAGCCAATCAGAACAGAGGATAGATGACACACACAGACTGACAGACTCCACCTGATCAAAAAGGGACACGTGACACTGCAGAGATGTTCAGCAGATCATCAGATTGAAGTACATCAACTGCACATTTACTCTTCCAACTACTGTGACATCTTCACCTCAGAAGGCTGTAAAATTCAGAATGGACCTCAGAAGACTGTATCAATGCAAAGCACATATGTGGGACCTTGTTTTCTTTATCTATTTTTTTCCAGCAGTAGATTATTTGGATTTGGGGTTATAACTGAAGATGTTGAACTTTTATTGGACAAGTTTTATCATTTCTATTTTCTTATGAAATATGCCTATTGACATATCATTAATGTTCATGTGCCAAACAGCTCAGCTAATTATTGTGGCTTCTTTTTGAATAACACGGTCAGTTATGGAAAATAGCTTTACTTTGTGTTGCCATTGTTTTCAATGAATTCAAACCTTTCTTACAGCAGTCAGCTACGTCACTATGCATGTCGCAAATCACCATGGTTACTCCGCCTCTTATAAGCAAAAGCAGACATTTAGCATCCTCTTGGTGAATGTACAGGACAGAAAAAAACAAGGGAAGAAAAGAATATTCAGCAATAATCAGTCAAAGTGGGTTTGTTTTGCCACTTAATGGTGTTGGTGAGGGCTGTGTATGTGAAAATGTCTTTGCATACCCTCTAAAGATAATCTCAACCTTCTCATAGCAGGAAAAGTACAGGTGTAGTTAATAACAGGTGCTGGTCTGGTGCACGATGCCTCAGTGGGACATTTAAATGGATCAGAGCCTTTGTTAATATTAATAATTTGTTATTAGTTCCACTTGTTCTTCTCCTGCTACGACGACTGAAAATGTTCCCTGTGATAAAAGGTCTATTGATGCACAATGTATTACTTTTGCTGCTGTTGATAATTTTATTATTTTTGGCAATATTTTTCCTTTAAATTAGTTGATTTTAGATTGGTGATAATTCTGCAACTCTTCCATCAAATGAATGTCGTCCTCCTCTGCTGCAGCTGTTATTGTCACTGAGATGTGACGTGCTTTATGTTTATGTTTGTTTGCTGCTCTGCATGGACAAATCACTGCACATGCCTGTTTAAGCCAACATGGGAATTATGCTCAGTGTTAGGTAGTAACAATAAATAGTTTAGTTTAGTTTAGTTTAGTGTAGAATAATAATTGCCAGCTGAACTGTTACAGTTACATTGTGGATTATTACATGTATATGGACTTTAAATTTGGGGAGCCGATTTAATTAGAAAAAAACATTCACGGGAGACTTTTATACTTAACGTTAAGTTACTGACGGCTATTCAGTTAACTGTGAATATGTAAATGGTTAAAAAAATCAACAACAAAAAAATGAGATGTTAAACACAACTTTGGACAACAGTCATACTAATGGTAAAACTTTTTTGGACAGTCAGATGTTGGCACTCATCTGTCAAGTGACTAAAGTTACATTACATTCCTGCAGTATTTGCTACATCTCTGGATTATTATTATTATTCACATCCTGCTGGTAACACTAAATTAAACTATAAATTAACTTTAACACTGAATAAGATACATTTTCACCCGCAGTGGGAACATTATAGTCACTTGATAGTGAGTGCTGGGCTGTCTAAATAAGGAGTGACCAATAAAACTCATTATTGAGTAACATTTCTTCATGTTTAATTTATTTCATGTCCACCCAACACAGGCTATCCTGAAACATCAGATGTGTTGATGGTCTTTTCCACAGTACCTTTAACTGGTGATTGCTGCTTTTGCTCATTTTGCACTTTTTTGATATTTTGAATCATGAAAGCTTGTATTATAATGCCTATTTTCCTAAATATAAGCACAGGATTATTTGATTTGATTAAACCTGACTGCTGTGATTTCTTCCTGATACAACATAGTGTATGCTTACTGACAGAGCATCATAAAGGGAATGCACTCACACAGGTGTTTTCACTTATCTTGCCTGATTAGACCTCCCTTCAGGACTACGTTGGCGTGTACAGACCGTGTTTGATTGTCATCGCCTTTATTCTGCCGTTAGTTTCGTTGCACCTATTGAGGCAAGACAGCTCGCACCTTTATGATCCATATGACATGGCCACACCAAAATTCACCTCCAATTTATTTCAGTGTTTCAAACTGATCTTACCTTCTGCTAAATCTGCCTTTTTTTTACGGCAGATTGACACAACATAGCAGGAAACACCAGTATAATTATTAATATTAACCATATCAAAATGTCTGCTGTGAAAAAGGCCTGTTGAACTTTAAACTGTAAAAATCCGAGACCAATATACCAACAAGGAGGGCGAAATTGATCTATTATATATTTTTGCCTTGGTAATTCAGATCTGAATGCAGCTTTATGGAGTTTGGCGGTGAATCGTCAGCATATCAATGCCCAACATCTGAGCAGAGGTCTAATCAGCAAGTGAGTGAAAACACCTGCGTGGTGAGCAGGCCAGGCCTTTGAACACTCACACAGGTGTTTTCAGGTTACCTGGCTGATTAGACCTCTGCTCAGGACTGTGTGGGCCTGGTTAGACTCATTGAGTTACATTTTCACGAGTCTCCTTTTAGCTTTGTTTGTTGTTGTTCATCATTCTTATTGGAAGGAGATTTGTGGCCTAATGTAAACCTATCAGTTCCGACCCACGTTCAACCTGAGCAGAGGTTTAATGAGACAGAAGAACTGAAAACACCTGTTTACGATTCAGAAACATAGAATAAAATTTTACATTGGCATATCAAGATTGCATTCAGTTGCGACATTTTATGAAGATCTAAAAGGTATTCGTTTGCAGTTTATATATATATATTTCAACAGAAAAATTCAAATACTCATAATTTGATTACCTTTTATTGAAAAATCCAAGATAACATGATTCAGCAGAAGAACATCTCTCACTTCCTTTGTATGTTTTGTTGGCTGACAGCTCTGTTATTCCTTTACATTTCTCCTTTTGTCACTTGTTAATTGTGATCCCTGTTTTCTGACTGATCCACTTGTGGTAACGTGATACTCGCGTGTAGACGCCATACTTCCCTTTCGTAGCACATTCCTCCCCCCAGCTGGTGATACCTGTTAGGAACCAAGTGTCTTTGTACTTAGTGGCATGCGGCCCCCCACTGTCCCCCTTGCATGCATCCTTCCGTTCATTTTGGTAGCCAGCACAGAACATGAAGCGTGTGATCTTTTCCTGGCTGCTCTGTGTACACACGGTGCGGTCCACATAGGGGACCTCCAGCTTCTTAAGCTTGGTAGACTGTATGCCTGTCACGTGCAGCTTTCCCCAGCCGCTCACCAGAGAGCGGCTGGAATCCCTCATGATGTTCTCTATAAAGTCGTTGCGACCCAGGCAGATGGGCAGCCGTTGGTTGGACAGTTCCACTGGATTGGTAAGCTTCAGTAGTGCAATATCATGGTTATATAGAGAAATCTTCGCATCATACATGGGGTGTATATGCTGCTCTGCCACCTCATAGTCTCGCTCTGGACCATCATCTAGGTCCACATCATGTTCACCTAGAAGCATAGATTAATATATATTCAGTAGTATTACTCTCTGCACCAAGCAATGTGACGGATCTCCTCTGATCTTAAATCTCAAACGTCAAAGCACCACTGAGTGCACTAACAACGATGAGGCCACTGCATTACCACACAATGATAAAATGCATTGATAACTGTTAGATTATCTATCTCCAACAAGTGTTAAGTTGAAATGTAACCAATGACACAAAATGCTTTGAGAAATAGTCAGCAGTAATGTGTACTTATTGGAATAAAACGTACGAATAACCGACATGGTCCGAAAACAAACATAACATGACATCAATTGTAATGATTAAGACCAGTTTGCCTTTACTTTAGGGTTATGGATTATAGATTACGATATGAATGTAAGATTAGTTTTTCCTACCCACTCTGACGAAGAAACTCGATTTAGCAGTACCAGTTTCCACCAGACAATGAGCAGCGGTGATGACCCATAATTCACTGAGCAGAGATCCTCCACAGAAAGCCTGTGGTCTTTGAATGAAGGCTGAGTGAGACATCAGGGCCACCTGCACACAAACACAAATACATTCATATTCACAAAATGGCGGAGCAACATCATAGCACATGCTTTCTCCTTGTCCCATTTACATGTTCTTTTCTCCATCTGCAGTCTAATCCTTCTCCTCCTTATTCCCATTTTGACCTCTGTGCCTCTTAAAAGGAAAATCCAGCATTTTTTACTTCACTATAAAGGTTTGACGTTTAACAATGTTGTTTGAGACGCAATCTTACACAACCGGATCTCTGCTTTATTCAGCTATGTGGCATAAATTTAGACCTCAAAAATCCAGAAGCAACGAGCAAACAGCCCACTATGCTTCTCCTTCTTTTCTTTTTTTGTCAACTTTTGTGCTTTAATATCTCCAGACTTTCAAGAGGTATATTTATGCAAGATTAGATGGAGAAGCAACATACAGTCCAAAACAAAGAAGTAAAAAACAACCAATCACCAATGGTGACGTCATAATATGTCACATCTTGCGAATAAATAAACAAGGAGGTCAATGAAATTTCGCCAACAACAAACTGGTCAATTGAAGACAAATGCATGTGGCCTTCTTTATTCTGACTTATTTCTTTTACCCTTCTACTCAGTCCACTGTCTATGTTATATTTCTTGCCCCAAAGACCTGGAAATGTTGGAGTGGAGAGAGTTGACATCTGCACTGTTATAGTGACCATGTTTTTCAAATGAAGCATTGGATTTTATTTTTATCCCCCTGTAAACAAGAAAGTGAAACTGAATCCCATTTGTGAATATCACTAATTTTCCTTCAGCTCATCCCCATCTCTTTATTCTGCACTCCACACTACAGTACCTGCCAAGGTATCTCTCCAGGAATTGCATCATCGCCTCCCACAATCCTCTGGTCAGTGTTGTCTTGTGCTGTGATGGTGGGGAGTGTGGGGAAGAAAGCCCAGGAAGGCAGCTGCTTTTTCTCTGTTTCAATGACAGTGCTTGCCTCCCCACTGTTCATGACAACCTCCGCTGGATTTAGAGAGGAGCTTGATTCTGACCTCACTGATCGTGTTTTTACTGCAGAGGCCACAGAGATGTTGGACGAGTCTGAATCATTTGTATGGATGTCGTAGTCGTCATAAAACTGTGCAATATCCTCGTCATAGTAGACATCCCACAGGGTGTAGCTGGAATTGTATTTTCTTTCAGAGTTGTGTGCCGTGTTTGATGACCGCGGGATTATGGACCTGGTGGCGGAGGAGGTGGATATGTTCACACGACCGCAGCTGAATTGTGCTGAGTGGGGAATAAAGGATAAAATGAAGAGAGACAGATTCCAGTTTTGTCTCTTAGACATCATTTAATATTAGTGTCAGATTGTTCCACAGCTGGGAAGGTTTTCTTGCAGCCTTTTTGTTATTTTGTCACATGCTGAGGGTGTAGCCCTAGCTTTAAACTATGGGCAGATTCAAACATTTAACTGTGATTTTATTATATTATCACACAGTTGTTATTTTGATCACTCTGGATCCTGAGCATATACAGGTATCAAGATGCAGTTGTCATTTCTATGTTTGCCCTTTTGCTAGCTGACCAATTGATTTAGGTTTATGGAATGGTTAGGTTTAAAGTAAGAATTTGAAATGTGTAAGAAGTAGGTTACAGATGGTATGTTTACTAAAGATATGCGTTTTTTATGTGGTTAAGGTCAGTGAAATCACAGGTTGGTTCTGTCTATGTTGAAGCAGTTGCTCCAGTATCATTGGCTTAAAAAGCTGGTTTTCTGTGTGGCTCCATAAACAGAGTGCTCATGCTGTCAACAAAACACATACATTATGTAAGTTATTATACAGCTATAAACTGTAACGCACAGTTTATGAGCCAGCCTGTGAGAAGTGGGATGAGAAGTGTAACATGATGAGTGCAGCTTTCTGTTTTATTGCGGTTTATAAGACAGCTCGTGTATCACTCTTGAGTTTTGGTGCGTATCTATCTGTGGGTCAGGAAGTTTATGTAAAGCAACTGACACCAGGATTTCATGAAACAGGTATAATTTAGTAACAAAATGTTTCTGTATACAATGAGGTTCCAGTATTGTAGGAATAATTTAATTCATGCATATGTGACATAGATGGTTACCTTTTTGCTTTGGCATTATACTTCCTGTAAATTTACTATGCAAAGGTCAAAAGTACAATATGTACATTCATTCAAGCATTGTAGCTTCATTTTCTGCTACTTTACTTCTACTCAATTATATTTCGAATTCAAATGTTTTACTTTTTACTCCTACATTGCTTATTAATCAAATAATAATGATGATATAGATTAAATTACACAGCAGTATATGAAGTAGTTAAAATTAGTTCTACCTTTACCAGCTGCGTCATTAGTGATGTTTACACATTAATGATTGACTGATGAATCAATATTTATAATCCAATGATACAAGATCCACTTTTCTGAAATGAGCCATTCTGCCTTATGAGTTATTTTACTCTTGATACTTTTAGTATATTTTGATGTTACTACTTTTGTACATTTGCTTGAGTAAAATTTTGAATGCAGGACTTTTACTTTCTTCTATTATTTCTACAACGTAATATTGCTACTTTTACATCATTTTATGTCACTTCTTCCAAAAAATAATAAAAATATGTGATTCATGTTTTGTTTTTAACCTGTTGGTTCACAGGTCCTCTTGTCTGGCCCGAGTCTGTAACCAGCTGCACATTGACACACGGGTATCTCTGCCATCATCACACAGAAATGGGAACATCCACCGTTGTTGACCAAACACTGCTTGCTCATCTCTGGAAACAGGCAGGAAAGCAGATGTAATCTCATTTATGTGTTTGTCTTAAACATCTTAGCACCCACTCTGTATGACTATATGTATGTGTGTATATATATATCAGATTGGCCTATTGTCACCAATATCGGTGCATTTCTAATACATTCCGATGTATGTTTGTCAGTGAAATGAAAGAACTCACCGATCTCACAGTTCTTGCCGTTGAAGTTTGGTGTGCAATAACAGATATATGCGCTGATTCCGTCTTCACACGTAGCTCCATTTTGGCAGGGGGGTGGCTTACACTGGTCACCATCTACACACAAGTATAAAACATACACCCACAGTTTCCGAGGTGACGGGGTGCTTTAAATTCAAAGTAACTGTGAGAACTTCCTTTCACTTGTCTTACCAATGTTGACGGCCCAGAATGCCATCTGAAGTAAAAAATAAAAAGCACAGACATTAGTGAGAAACCTGAGAGTTCAGCCACTTTATCACAGTTGGAGATTGGATTATATGTGTGTGTCTAACCCACAGCTTTGTCATCATCCTCAAACACCTCCCTGGCCTCCTCTAACGTGCAGGTTTCTTCTTTACACTCCCGCTCCAGGTTGGCACTCTTAAGTATTTCTTCAAGATGGCCGCTGTTGAACCTGCGCAGGCGACGCAGCACCGTGTCTGCTGTCTGCTGAGACACAAACACAGCTTCTAAAAAGGTAAGAGAAGACAAAGAAGAAATTAACCTCTGACATTGTTCTCCAGCAGTACCTTTTTAACAATGTTTTCACTGGAGTTACATAGAGCTTCTTTTATTTGCGATGGATCATCAGAGATATGTATATCAGAAAGTATAAGTCCCACTGAAGCTAAAATCATGTGTATGATGTCCGTGTTCAGATTTGACAGAGTTGCGACTGAGAAGGAGTTGGTCTACATTTTTACACAAATTGCAGGACTAGGGGGTCAATAAGTGTTTTGAAGCAACTTAATTGCTTCCATGTCTGACACAGCCACTGCTGCATGATCCAACTGCTGAAACCAAATCATTGGGCAAAAGTACAATAACTAACTTCTTGTAGTTTTTAGAACACCAGCATGCACCTGTCTCTTTCCCCCATATATGTATTACTGTAAGAGAGAGGTCCTGTACTCTTTGCCTTGCACCTCTTTCTTTGTATAAAATATAAAAACTAAGCCTTGAATCAGTATACCTCTGTCAAAATGCATGAACCACCTGTTAGACCATCACGACCCATCATCACTGGTGTCTAGCTCTCTCATGAGTTTGAAAAGAGAGTAATTTTAAATTATCAGTGTTTACAATGAATTCAAATGGAATTTAGTTTTTACAGTTCCAAGAAAGCATGAAAAGTGGCACATTGTATCACATCTGCTGTCCTTTACGGCAAAAGGTAACAATAAACTTTTTACAACCACCTTTCAGAACAACAAGGAGCTAGACTTTTGATTGGCGTCTCTTAAAGACTTGGGGTCAGATTAGACCTTTAGAAATGACCACCTGACCTCCAGCCGCCTCCTAACGTTTCGGACCTTTGGCTGCCTGCTCCTCTGTCATTTACCTTTGTTGTCCTCTTTAATTCCAGTGGGCAGTCCGTACACCTCCAGCAGTAAGCCAGCTATAAAAGCCAGTAGACAAACTCCAGCCATCTTGTCCAACTGCTTTTGATCGTAGACCCAAAGCCTGAACTGAGTGCCTTAGAGAAAGAGCCACAACTCCAAAGTACAACAACACTCTGTTTATTCATCCTGGAGGCCACCGAGTATGTGTGTTTGTTCACGTGTGTGTGTGTGTGTGTGTGTGTGTGTGTGTGAGAGAGAGAGAAAGAGAGAGAGAGAGAGAGAGAGAGAGAGAGAGACAGAGAGAGAGAGAGAGCGAGAGAGAGAGAGAGAAAGGGGGTTGAGTAAGGACAGACAAAAAAAAGTGGGGGAGAGATTTTGAATGTGTGTATACCAGGAAGAGAGAGAGAGAGGTACAAAGAGAAAAAGTTCAAAAAGCAGATGATTTTATTCCATTGTGTCATTGTTGAAATTGAGCAATGTCAAATATTAACCCCAGATGAGAAAAAAGAGCAGTTCTGGACATTGTTGTGTGTTTGTGTTTGTTGACATTACCAGCTGTTTATCATGTTTTTTATAATGATGAGTCTTGACCGATAAGCAGCTTTCGCAGCATGGCTTACGTGACAAATGGGGTAATTGCACACACACACACACACACACACACACACACGTACACACACAAGCACATACGTCAATACATTCAGAGGATTTGCTGTTACAGCCTTATTTGGTCTGTTTGAACAGTAGTTTATGGTGACTAATGTTAGCAAACTCAATATATATTGCTGTGAAATGACATTATTGAGTTAGTTTGCTGACTTTTTGACTAATCTCTAGTTTGTGCTAATGTTACAGTGTGCTTTGGTGTTTACCATTGTGACATGATTATCATTTATTGCAACTTATTGTAAATGTTGCTGAACAGCAGCGTTCAGTAACATTTACACACAAAGGCTCACTTTACCCTTAAACCAACTCTTAATACTCAAAACAGCCTTTTAAGGAAGCAAGGACAAGGGGGCCAAATGTCCCCACTCTTCAAGACAGACCTACAAGACAGACACACACACACACACACACACACACACACACACACACACACACACACACACACACACACACACACACACACACATACACATACACAGAGTAATGTGTCCAGATTTTAAATGGTATACCATTTCAGTAGACAAATGTTACAGTAAATCCAGAAGGGCCAATCAGCTGAAAGTCATTTAGATACAGCAGAAGAGACTGACATTATTACTCAAGCTCCTCAGCTGCTGCTGCAATTTACACTCTGAAGCAAAAAACACCCAAACTCCAAGCTTGGTCTTGAGTATTGAGTATTGAGGGCAGTTTGATTAGAGTGTGAGTTACACAGGGTGTGGCTGCGGACAAATCACTGTGACGGACAGCCGGGTTGGCTGGCCTTGAGCCAGCTGCTTCTTGGCAACAGTTTCCTTATGGTGACTTATTGGCTGAGAATGATTTAAATGGGAGGGTGGCATGCATCACTCTTTTCATTTATTATCCAAGCACCATTGAATGAATCTTCTTTGCAAACTTCATATTTTCCAGCAGAAAAAATGAACAGGTTCATCGTTCACCATTTTGTAACAATTATGATTAAATCACTCCGTGCTGGGACCAGATCTGTCAGTGCTGTGAACAGTAACTCAGCAGTGGAGGAGGAGGCCGCTGATGTCAAGCATCTCGCATGTAAACGCACAGAAAGAGGCACGGCAAAGTGGATTAAAATCAGGAAACGCATGCTGGTGGGAAAGCTTGTCCCCAGTGAGCAGAATCCTGTCCAGACTGTGTATTGTGACTGCTTATCAAATTGAAATGATTACATCAGCATTTCTATAATCTGATTGTCTTTATTGTGAACAGACTGTAAACTGGTGACGAAAAAAATAATTTGAAATAAAAACACTTGGAATCTAGTTAATTTTCTAGAAACGTCAGTTAAATTGGGGCTTCCCAGTAAAATCACACAGCTGTTTTACAGCCAGCGTATGACTCATGAGGTCAATGCCTCCCGCATCAAAGGTGTACAGCTGACCTGGGACCAGTTCACAGTGCAGAGCAATTACTATGACTGGCTAGTCACAGAGCAACGTATGACTTATGTACTTGAGGATTTTCTTAATTAGCTCCAGGTACACAGTTTTCACTGACGTGAGAAGTAGAAGGAAAATATAATGAGGGATATTTCACCAACGACAAAAACATATTTCAGAGGCAGTTTAATTAACCACCTCTACTATGCTTGACACTTCATCTGTCATAATCTGAATTGGTGTTACACCGAGGAGGATTAAAAAAGCTGATAGTTGCCCTTTTGACAACTATAACGGAGTGAAAAAAATATACAAACTGTATCTAAATGTATTTATATTCACTTTACAGGTGAGTTGCCAATGAGGGCTCTGTCTGTTTGCATTGACTGTTTGCATTGATTTAACTTTTCCAGGAGCATTTTATTAAGAGTTGGTTCTACTGATGGGAACAAGAGCGACCGTATGTGGCACTTTTTGTTCTAATAGAGCAGCTGGTCTCAGCTGAGAACAGTAATCCTCCAGTGGGGGCTCTTGCAGAGGGCCGGCTGTGCTTTGGGCTGATGGTTCATTTAGAGTAAAAAAAAAAGGCCCAAAACATTTACAGACCAGTTATGCAAGAGTATAAACACTTGTCATACGAGACAATGTATACTGTGAGTCAGAAGAGGAGAGGATAGAAAAAATAGATTTGCAGGAAGTGATTGTTCCAGTGAGATAGTTGCAAGTTGTCATTGTCAATTTCATGGACATTGTCACTGTTTCATTAGTGAATAACAGTGAGTGAGTAATTAAAGACATTTTGTACTGTGACTGAATACAACGCCATTTTGACTTCAAAATACACAATTCCCAATAATAAGCATGAAGCTGTCTTATATTCAATAAATGTTGAAAGGCACATAAAGAAACACCACCCTGGGGAATGAGTATTTTTCAAGTAGGATAAGTATATCCCACTTCTGCCTCAGTAAAAAAGACATTTTCTAACACAAATTGATTAAATGATCAATGAACTAAGTAATTTGCATAGTGTTACTGCTGAGTTTGCAGGTTGCTCTGCATTAATCGGTTAGAAGACAACCTTGTGAATATGGTGACCTTCTTTAAGATGTCCATCCTACTAATTTATCCCCAAGGAAAATCTGTTTGATTCTAACTCAGTATTCAGATAGGGACTTACAGAGTGTCTGTAATAGTATGAGTTAATTACAATCATTGTTGTTTTATTTACTAATGTTAATAGTTGTTTTTCCATAACCTGGCAGCGTTACACACTAATGATTGGTCAACCATTAACAAGCTTTAAGTTAAAGCTTAAAGCCCTTAAAGAGAGCCTTATTAGCACCTGTAATTGTTTGAGTTGTTCCAAAGGATATCATATTTGATTGCCTTGGCTGTGTGCATATGTGAGACATCGTTCTTTGTCTCTCAATGTGCGCGTGCAAGTGCAATTTTTGCGCGCGCACGTTTGGTAGCGCTCCCGCTGGTGTCTTATAAAGAAGCGGTGGGTCCTCTAACCGAGTCGGGCTTTCGAGAGAGAGGCAGAAAGGGGCGGTGAGAGTTGGACTGTCAGCGGCTTGTGTGTGGAAAGAAATCTGACTAGGATGAAAAAGTAAAACCGCAACCTTGCATCTCTCACCTGAAGTTTGATTCAACAACCAGCAACAGCGGCGGTGCTCCATGAGCGGAAAAACGAAAAGCAAAGAGGATGCCGCCAAAGGTGAGTGATAATGAACCCGAAGCAGATAGGCGGGACCAGGGAGGAGATCAAAGGCGTTTTCTTTTATTTTTTATTGTGAGGACAAAAGAGGGAATATCTGGTTTTGTGGTGGTGCTGAGATCAGCAAACTGGCTACTTATTCCCATTGTCGACACAATACAGAATACAGAAACCATAAGATGGACTAAAAATATCGTTGGACACATGTTTCAAAAATAGGCTAAACAAAACCTCCACAAAATCTAATTGTGTTTATAAATTATGTTGATTAAAAACATGTTTTCTCTGTGAAGATCTAGCATCTTACTGCTTTCAAAAACAGGTGGAGACAATAAACCATGTATGGTGTTTCTAGGCTCGAGATGAAGCATTCAATATACAGCATGTATATATTAAAAAAATCGCTGAGGTAGGCTATTCCCACTGAAGGGTTTGCGCACACTCAGATTCATTCCCTCCCCTCTGGGCAGCAATATACAATCCACGCGCAATTCACCGCAATGGTGACTGGGAAACAATCATTGCCATGGAGACATAAAAGGGAGTTGTCCGTGTAACCAATGCACGAGACCTGCGCATTCACAAAAAAAAGAAAGCAGGAAGATGGAGCGTGCAGGGATTTTTGTCATAATGTAGCCTAGCCTTCAACACAGAAGCCCAATCAATCAATTCGGCTATTAAGAATATTCTTTATTATTCTATAAACAATATTTATATGTTTTTGCCAAAAAAAACTAAAATTGTAATAGATTTTTCAGTCTTTCCAATAATCTTAAGTGGAGGTTAGTTTATTCAGCAAACCATATCTACAGGAGGAGTTTGATTAATGAACTCATTGTAAATCTTCTGCCATCACTTTGTGAGTAGGTGCAGTACAATGAGCTAAACACACTTACCATAAAGTTTGAAGTCAGTAGTTGGTCTTGACTGAAAATGTGAAAATTAAATTACACTATTTTGTGAGACCAAATTGATCAGTCAATCGACATCCATATTGTTGTGTGACGTGTAACACACAACATGTATAACAATCTATTGATCGCGTGAGCAACGGTCATTATTTTATTGGTTAGCTTGTTTTTATCGGCATCTGGATTTGGTAGAAATCCAAACAGCTGAGGGGGAAAAAAATCTGCACTCTGAAATAGGACAATTTTTGCTTCGGTGGATAGTTTCACAGAGACATGATGGGTTCACATTTTTTAATTGATGTGCAAATTATTCACACATATCATTTGCGTTTGGTCTGAAAATACTTTTACTGTGCATGCGAAGCCATAATGAGCTCTTCACTGCCAACTGAGCCCGGAGGGAGGAAAACATCCACTGGTCCATGACCTTGGTGAGAACCGCACGAGATGCTTTTCCCATACCAGCCTCAGGGGCCAACAATAAGACCATTCCATACTTGAAACAACGGATATCCTCACACAACGGGTCGAATGTTAGTCCTCATTTTTCATGCGTTCTACAAAAGCCAGCAACACGTGTCAATTACCGCTTGTTAAATGGATACTGTCTTTTCAAAATGAACTTCTGTTTTCACAGAAAAAACTACTTGGTTAGGTTTAGCAAAAGATTGTGCAATACTTTATAAGGTTTAGGCAACCAAGCTAATTAGTTAGGTTGAGGAAAAGATCGTTGTTTGGGTTAAAATAACTACGAGAGTGCCGTTACTGGAGTACGCAAGTTATAACTATAAATCAACGTTTTCACACGGGGAACGAACTGCGATCTTCTGGCTGAAAGATAATTGGACCCATCCACCCGCCCGCCCAGAACAAATGAGCATTTCACAGCTACTTCCTTGTTTCTGTGGGATTTTCAGAGACAGTGCCAAACGGGGCTAGCTTGTCACTACTTATCCCAGAAAAACTAATAAATTACCTAATAAATTACGAACAAACACAAACATGTTCTTGGTCGCCGACCTGACAAAAAGGCGCGATGTAACAACGTCAGTTCAACTTCAGCTGCTATGGAACTGTGCCATTAGGGGTTGCTATAGCAACAGAGTGTTGAACTGAAACGAACAACTGCTGACAGACTAGTAATAAACCTTGTTTATGGTAGCCTTTACTCATAAAGCATCTTTGAAGGATACAAAGCAAACGCACCAATAAAAATAAAACGCAATAAAAACAAGCCAATGAGAATGAAGGGTGCTTTAAAAGATGATATATCCACTGAGAGACCAGAGCCATAATAATCCTACACTGGAATGGATTCCCATACGACGGTCCTATTATAAATTCTGCCTTTGTGACACTAAACGTTGTGGAACCAAATATTAGACCTTCCAGTGTAATGCTACAGTACAACTTCATCACATATCAATAAAACTGAACCTCTTAAGTAAAGCAGTGTTTGCTGAAGCGCTAGTGCATTTCATGCATCACCCCAAAAGCGCTGGAATAGATTATTACTTTGAATATAGTTTTTAACAATGAAAGTAACAACAACAGCAACAAAAACAAAAAAAATACACGTTAGCACTTAAGATACTTCAAGCTTTCAATGGAAGAAAAAAAAATAAGAAACAAAGTTATGGAGTATTTAAAAAAAAACTGTTGCTGAGCAATTACTGAGGCCACATTTGTTACAGTGTTGTTGTTGTGTTGTTGTTTGTTTCAAGCAGCACAACGTAACAGAGTCAAAAGACAGCAGCAATGTTCGCTCTTACAATCACAGAAGTACGTCAAGCCTGATGTACTTTTCCCCTAAAATATCTTCATCAATAACCCACTCCACCTCAGGTGGACTGACATGCAGCATTATATGTCACCTTGTACTGTTCTTTATATAATAATAGTGGCATTAAGGATTAAGTTTGGGAAGAACAAGAACTCATTAACATCTTGTTCTTAAAGAGATTAGGCTTATAAATGTGGATTAAAACTATATGTTCCTGTGTGTGTGTGTGTGTGTGTGTGTGTGTGTGTGTGTGTGTGTGTGTGTGTGTGTGTGTGTGTGTGTGTGTGTGTGTGTGGACTCACAAATAAGCAGCAGGAGAGGATTCACCATAGAGACACTATTATTAATTAACCCAGATTCTGACCCAGCAATATGGCAGCAGAAGTCAACATTGCACAGCAATTAAGGCCCATCCAATACATCACGGGACCATAACTCAATGATGTAGTGATGTCTGCATGTAGTCTAGAAATAATGCACTACGAGCACATAACGAGAACGGAACTTATATTGTAACAACTTTGGCCATACAACCCTGACAGCATATGGTCAAAGTTTCACTTTGTTTTTGGTTACTTTTGTTTATGAACAATAACCTGCAAAAACCAAGGACATTCCCATCAGCCTCAACTGTATTTTGTGTTTAGTGCCAATTAGCAAATTTTAGCAAACTAGATAAAGAACTAACATGCTGATATTTGCCTTTAGCTCAAAGCACTATATTGTTACTATAATTCAGCCTCAAAGAGCCACTAATGAGGCTGTATAATCTCAGATTTGTTATTAATTATCTCACAATCATGACTTAGTTTTGTTTTAAAATTCTATTTAGATCCTGAAGAGATTACGTTTTCCATTATATCATTTTAACGGAGACACCTTTCTGGAATATATGCACCAACACATTCAGATCACCTCCTGCCCGCAATTAACTTTAATCACCTCGAAAGTAGTTTCGTTAGTTGATTTCTTAATCACGAGGAGAGCAAAATGGCTCTATGTGGTCACGGTGCTATAATTTGGGAGCACAATGTGTGATGTCATGAAAACAGTGGAACATTTAATGGAATCTGTGTAGTCCCTTAGTTGTGGGTCCACCATTTGTGCTGCCATATGCTACAGCAGATGAGGGGCTGTCATAAACTGGGGCTGACAATTTGAAGAGTGTGGATTAAAAAAGAAATGTGACAGGTATGTGATGGAGTCCTCAATGCAACGAAACGGTTCTTTGTAGTCGGCCAAGAAGTCAGCCTCAGCCTGATAAACTTTTTTAAAATGTTCATCCTTTTTTTTCTATTCTTGCCATTAATATGACTGTTTATACAATATCAAATATATGTGTGTGGCAGTAAAACAAGCGTTTTATTATGATTAAAAGAAGAGATAGTGGTCACAGTAGTGTGGCGGCGATCAGTCCCTTTAATAAAATACTACCAGTGAATTCAGATATCAAGGGTGGCAGCCTTTGTGGTGCACATGAGAGTAAGGAAGATAAACATTATTCTGGGGCTCCCCCCTTTTACTCACGCACACAAACAGAATCACCATTCCCACAACTTTTTCTGTTATCTCATCATATGGCGCCATCTAGTGGCTGATAATGTGAATCACTGAAATCTTAAGGGAAACCTCATAGAGGTTTTAGTGAATAGACTACAGTGATTGGATACTGGCTTCCTGCCCGGGCTGTTGGCTTAGGAACCTTTGCCTAAACGTTCCTGCTGGCATCTTTGTGGTTTTGTATTTCAGGCCAAGGCTACAAAGCTATTTTGGGAGACGTGGTGTTTGTTCAAAGCTAGAATGGTATTTCCGTTCAGTTGAGACAACTCAATAAACTAAATCTGACCACAGGCACACATTGACCCAGGAAATCCATCTGCTGATCCAACAGTTATTTCATCACAGGAGGCCACAGCATAATGATACAATTATGTGGGCATATACAACACAATTGCTCCCCCCCCCCAAAAAACAGAGATTTGGAAAATCGGAATGAGAAGAAGCACATTTATTCCACAGATGTTTTTCTCAGAAAACTTAGATGTTTCTTTTTCTACTGACTTTTCAAGTTGCTGAGTGTGCATATTCCTCATCAACATCCTGCTGTACTGCCTTCAATGGCTTTTATAGGCTCCTGGACTGCAGCATATGCAGCAGCGGACACTCTGCAATTTGTGATACTTTACTGTGTATCATCTCAGTAATGTGGATACTGTTGTGTTTTAACAGGCTGCTTCACAGGAAGCACTGTAACAGCACAACAATGTAATGGGCTGATAATGTAGAGTTATGGGTGTCCGTGTAGACTCTGTGTGTAATTGTGGACTGGCAGCATTGCTCCGAGTGTTGTTACTATATAGTAATGTGCTGTGATGGTGTGCATTCCTTGAGGGTAGCCCACAGACCCACTGAGAGATACAGTACAAAGCCATACAAAATCCTCGGATTTAAACTTGTATTTGTTTGTGATTAGAGCTTTAACATCAAGTTTACCCCCTTTTGTTTTATGGTTGTTTAATCATCTTATTTCAACTTGCAAGCATCTTATATTATCTGCACCATGGTATAAAGCACTTCATTGAAGCTATATGATGTTTACACTTAATGGAGTAATACAACTCAAACTAATCTTTAGTTTCAGTGCTAAACTGATTTTTTAAGTTGACATTATAGAGTACTGCGACACTGACAGTGTACCAGTCTTAACTAAAAACGAAATCTAAAATCTTATCCAGTAAGGAGAAATACATGGCTGTTATGATTAGGTTTTTGGAGAATTGGCCTCAGGGAGTGTAGCCTACCTGGTTAAAGTTAGAGGCTACTGAGAGGTTTATAGCACCTCCTTGTAGAGTATGCTCTCTCTCTCTCTCTCTCTCTCTCTTTCTCTCTCACACACACACTCTCTCTCACACACACTCTCTCTCTCTCACTCACACTCACACACACACACACACACACACACACACACACACACACACACACACACACACACACACACACACACACACACACACACACACACTCTTCCTCGATAGATCCTTGGATTTGGATTTGGGAACGGCCTCCTGGCTGCCTCTCTCTCTTATTGTGCCAGATCAGCGGGGCCTTGAGATGAATCATTAATGACCGGTTCCAACGGCTTAATGGCCTCTAATGTTCTGTAATGATCTCCCGTCAACGCCATGCGCGCGGCCTTAATGGATCCAATCCCGTGGAGAATTCTCCGGCTTGAACTTAGGTAATTCCTCCTCTTTTTGTAGCGCAGCGCACAACAGGAAGTGCGAAAAGCCACGAGCACAAGGCTCCGGAGCTCCACGGGCGCAGCATGAGTTTCCCTATCCGCCGATCGACCTCAGGTAGGACCGGGGGGAAAGTGTGTGAAATAACGAGATTTGACCCGGCCTAGCAATCCTGCTACAAAAATACGAGCTGTGTATAGCTGCGGGAATATACTATGATAAGGGAAAATGGATACACAAATGGTTAAATTGAGGTCAAGGGAAGTCTCTGAAGGGACTTTTCTAAAACGCTGCCTCGGTGCTTTTGTTGATAATACTTATACAGATAATACTTATACAGATACTTATGCCGATTGTTTTCGACATTAACTTGTTCTCAAAATATTAAATGTTCGATTTTATGAAGTGGTGTTTGAAATTAGTCGATCATTTTGGTAGAAACTAAGTAAGACGTGTGTTTTTAACTCAGTTAAAACTTGAAGCGCTGTCCGTGGTGCTGAAAGCAGCGCCGGGCGCACCCTTCTCCTCCGAGGGACTGCTGGACTCCGGACAAAACCGTTTGATTAGACACATGCCCTAAATTCCATCCATTCATAATGTATGACCTTGTAGTTTAGGCTCTTAATATTATTCTGATGTATCCGTTGCATCCTTGGGAACGATTTCAAAGCATTTCAGGAATTGAGATCCTGCACTTGTAGGCCTGTCGGTGTCCTCCAAGCTCACTGGGCGGATTTCACAACTCCAACTTTTAAAAATCATCATACAACTTGACAGAAGTGTCAGTTGGGGAGTGCTAAATAAATCAGAGACTCGGCTCTTAGCACAAATCCTGTTACTGTCAAAATCCGTGTCAGCCTGCGGGGCGGTTTCTAACATCTTCTACACTGCCAAAATAAGATCACGCAAAACAGCTTTTTAACTCAGAATTTTACAAACGTCCCAAAAATGATTCAGGTAAAAGGAAAGCGCGTCAATTTCACAGATGCAAACATGTATCACACTGTTCACTGCTGTCTTTGATGGTCGACTTTCTAAAGGCCTCAGCGGTTTGTTCCAAGGTGTTTGTCTTAATTATGAATACTGCCGCATGCTGCTGGGTTTCTGATCATACTCTAACTGGCATGTATGGTTAGACAGCGAATCACACACAAAAGGGCTCTCTCTGGATATATGCTGTATAGTTTTCTCTATTGGGATTAATTCCCATCTTCTCCAACCTCTTTGCGTCAAATTATTGCTGTAGGGGGCTACAGAGCTCCAACCGAACCTTGTAGAAGTTGACACACGTTTAAATCTTAGAAAAGACTAGATCAGCTCAAATGTATCTTTCAGATCCCTTATATATATTTTTTTCATTGATTTGCTAATTGATTCACATACTTTTTTGTAACATTTCAATTTGTTATTGTGCTGATTTATGGCTAAAGCGTGAGAAACGTGTTGTGGTTGTGTTTAGAGGCACCTTGCATCTGGTTTGTTTGCCCTGCAGCTTGTATTGTTACATTTTCTTACCTCTGGTCTTGGCTGCTTTTGCTTTTAGGGACACGTGGTGTGGTTTTAAAAGCAAGGAGCTCATAAATGAAAGATGAAGGCTTAGCTTTCAGTCACTTCATTACAGTGGTTGTACACGTTTGCTTTTATATTTTGATGTTTTAGATAACATCACAGATTGGTTATGAAATCTTTCATGGCTGAAGTGTCGTCTCTCTCAGGGAGTGGGTTGAGCTGTACGATAACACCTAAACTATATTTATCTGTACATTTCAGTGGTCTTACCTAACCAGAAGGCAATTGGTGTAAGTTGAACTCCTTCAGTCAAGGACAGGCTAGAGGCTCCACTTCAGTGACTGCAGGTCCTAACCCCAGTTTCTGTCCACAGTCCATCACTTTCTCCTCCAGACACTGGCTTATTCTCACAGTGGGCTACTGAGATGTCCACTTCAGTCATGTAATATACTGCTCATCACATCCTCTTGCTTTGCGGCCATCGATTTTCCTCTGGTGAACAGCATGCATTGGCTCTGCCTGCTGCTCAGCGCCAGGTGCCACAGGTCGACCTCCACTGTGAGTCAGTCGGCTCTTTGTCCGCAAACCGTGTCTCCCTCAAGACCAGTTGGGAGTTGCAGTTGCCATACGCCATTGCAAGTGTATCTGCCGCTGACAGCTGTGCATCTGTTTTCTTGTGGAGGCTTGCCTGCGGCCAGTCGACATGCATGAATTGGCTGGTTGCTGCTGTACATATGTGTGCATCTGCTCTGAAGCGAATGCAAATAAGACGTCTAGGAAAAGACACGGCTCATCCGGACTGAAGTGGTGTCTTCGTTACTCACCTCCTTCTTGCATGCTGCAGCCTTTCAGCAGTGGTGAACCTCTGCACCAAAATAAGATGAGAGCCCCTCCTTTTTCCACTTTCTCTCTCTCTCTCTCACACACACTCACCAGGTCTCTCTCAACCTTCCATTATTGTCCCTTCACTTGCATTTCTCTGTCTTTACTCCTCCTATCATGCCTCCTCATATAGCCTATGTAATATCTCCTTTCTTCTTCCTCCAGCCTCAATATTATACATCTCTCTCACTCCCTTTGCCTCTTTTTCCTTTTTCCTCCTCTCTTTCATTCATCTTTCTCTTTTCCCAATTGATTTGTAGTGTATGAGCTTCTCCCTCTCTCGCTCTCCCTCTCTCCCTCTCTCCTTCTCTCTTGCCAAACTCAATATAACATTTTCTCCCTTTCGCCCCCCTTTTCCATTAGTCCTCCTCCCATCAATTCACCTGCCCGTCTGCTCTCTCCCTTTCATTTCACTGTTTATTTTTTCTCACTCCACCTCCTTTATTACACCCCCACTCCGCTCCCTCTCCACCTCTCCACCTCTCCACCTCTCCATCTCCTGCCTATCACACACCAGTATGCTGGATAACATGTAAATATCATGCCACGTGGGGTTCAGGGCTACAGGTGCCCTATGAGGAAGAGCTGCCCAAACGCCCCTCAGCACACCCCTCCGACCCCTTCCACACACGGACACACACGCACACATACATACAACACGTACACATGCATCCCCCCCCAACCCCCCTCCCCCCATCCTTCTCCTCCTCCTCCTCCTCCTCCTCGTTCTTCTTCCTCGGGGCGGGCAGGGCTGCAGCAGTTTTATGAACGGCACGGCTGCATGCATCATGATCTCCGTTCCCTCTGAGCCAGCCCGAGCCGTTTCATTGACAAACATTCCGGTTGCTGCATTTCTGTCACGGACAGCGTCGAAGAGCGGAGCATCTTCGGGGAGCGGTGCAGAGCAGCAGCAGCAGCAGCAGAGGAAGCCGCAGCTGCAGTGATCATTAACAACAACCCCGGTGTTGTTCGCACCAGTTTATAAGCTGTTGATTCGCCACTTGGATCCAGGACTGGATCCCCACGCACCCCCTCTTCCTCCTCCACGCTCTCTCGGGACAGCCAGGATAATCACCTGAGGGGGGGGGGATCAGACAGCTTTTGCCACTCGGACCCATTGGGGGACGTGAGGCGGCGTCCTTGCCGCTCACTCACTGGCAGATTATTGGAATTGTTTAACGACTACCATGAAGCGCCCGGACGCGCCGATGGAGGATTCTGGACGCTTTTTAAAATCACGAGACTGCAGCGGCCGGTTCGTGATGCGAACTGAGCCGTGGGTGGTGTAGACAACCTCCCCGCACCCTACACACCCCCACCGCCTTATTCGCGAACACCCCTCCCCCCGACCCCCCCAAAAAAAATCCTTCCCAACCGGGACGCGCAGCCTTGTTTCACTCTATCGGGGGAACATGTCCCGGGCAGCGGCTATCGCGAGCTCCCTGATCCGCCAGAAGCGACAGGCGCGGGAGCGGGAGAAGGCGAATGCATGCCGCGGCAGCAGCAGCCCGAGCAACAGCAAAGGCACAAACGAAAAGCCGAGCAAGCTGAACGTGTTCTCGCGTGTCAAATTGTTTGGATCGAGGAAGAAACGGAAGAGAAAGCGACCTCCAGGTCTGAGAGTGGGGGAGAGAAAAAGTGGGGAAGCCACGAGCTGCACCACCACCTCAACCATCACCATCAGCAGCATCATCATCATCATCATTACCACCATCACCACCAACCAACACCATTTTCTCTCATCACTGAGGCTGGTCCTTCATCCCTTCATCATTCCTCACCGAGTCATCTCCTGGCAATGGTTGAGGAATTAATCCTGTTGCGTGACACCACAAACATCACATGTGAATAACTTTGTGTTGTCCCGCAGCAAAGTGTTGTAGCGGCGTCTGTGATAGCTGATGGAGAGCTCATTTAAGCAGGATCCCAATTTAAGCAGAGCTTGAGCTATACTCCTGTTATCATGTTGGATCTGTCAATTTTGGGGGGGGGATTTGTGTGTGCGCCACATTGTACAGGGGTCAGGCACCGACATTGGGCCCTCAAGGCCCAGTGATTGGAAATATAATAATCAGCTTCTCCTCCTGATACTTCCGGCTTCTCGGTGATTGTTGGATTTGGTACATTTGATCAAATGACAGTGAAAGCAGTTAACGTGTCTCCTCTCCTCTGCTCCTCTCAGAGCCCCAGTTAAAGGGCATTGTGACCAGGCTTTCCAGTAGCCAGGGCTTCCAGCTGCAGATGCAGCCTGATGGCACCATTGATGGAACCAAGGATGAAGACAGCACCTATGGTAAGTCCAACTCTGACCTTTGGACTTGCAGAAAAGACTACTGGAGATCCACATTTGAAATACTTCGTAATTTGCTTTTTATTTCAACAAATCAACTTTGGCTGCAACTAACTGTTCTTTTCCTCGAGGAGCGGACACCTTTACACTAATTGATGCATCGTTTTGGCTATAAAATGTGAAAAACGGTGATCATAATTTTACCAGAGGCCAAGGCGAAATCTTCAAAATGCTTGTTTTATCTAACCAACGGTCTTAAAACCCAAAGGTATTCAATTTATTATCACATATCGATGGCCGAAGAGAAAAACCTCCTATCTGAAAAATGCACTTTTTTGAGAATACAAAAAAAAACTTGTTGTTTTCTTGCAGAATACTATTTGTTAAGGATACCCAATACATAATACAAAAGAAAGAAAAAAAAAAGAATATATATATATACACTAAGTGCAGATAGGGTTATTCCCCATTTTTCCTGGATCATTTTGCAGATGGGAGGTTTTGCACTTTGGCCATCGATATGACAAAGAAAAGCATTAAATCATCACATTTGAGGAACTGGAACTAGCAAATTATCGATATCTTTGCTTGGGAAAATGACTGAAACTAAATTATCTGCTACTATTATTACAATTATTGCAGATTCATTTTCTGTCATTCGACTAATTGATTAATCAATTCATCGTTTCAGCTCTGTGATCTGCTTCAGAGAATTTCAGTTACCATAAGTGGAAAGACAAATGTGTTATACTCCAACGCTGGTCATATAAATAAATGCATGTCAACTGCTTTTCTATGCGTGTGTAGAGAAATAACAGGCTGAATCAAATATAGTCTTAAAACCTCCATTTTCTGTACTTATAAAGTAAAGGAAGATAAAATGATATAATAATATACAATAGAAACTGAAACCACACTTTTTTTTAAATCTCGATTTTTCAATATTACTTCAAAATACAATAAATAAATGCAACGTATCGAAGGTTCCATATCAAGCAAGGTCTGTTTGAGTTCAATTCCTTTGGTGTTATCATCCAATCTAAATCCAATTTAATGATAAACTTCACTCAGCAACATGCCAGGTGTTCATTTAATTGGGAAACTGGTGGCTGCTTTTCCTCCAACTGTCAGACGGTATCCCGGAAATCAATCTGTTAAATGTTACCTGTTTAAAGAAACTAACTATCCACCGGCTGCAAAAGATACTTGAAGTGATCCAGAGAACACGCGCTCTCTTCCTCTCTCACACAGACACACACACAGGCGACAGTGTGTGATTGATACAGCTAATTGAATTCTGCTGTTGTGGTTCAGACGGTAGTCACTCTCCTCCTCGTGCACAGTTGGTGTGTCCAGCGTCACGCATTCATCTCTGCTACTTCCCAGGCCCCCAACTGTTGTGTGTACAAGAAAGAGAAAGACACGGCTACAAAGGCGGCATGTTCTTTAATTGGATGGTTACAAGGTGTATACATCATGTAAACGCCCACCCACGTGAAATCAGTGGACCGTGACCGGGTTTCAATGGGTAATCCATGTAATCCATTTCTCCATAAAACCGCAGTCATTATGAAGAACATGGTTGGCTAAATGAGTGTAATTATACTAGGGCCTGGCTCATCAAACTTCCCGGGATAATTATGTCCCTGCTACAGAGCTTTCACTGGAGAAACATTAATTACGCTTTGCTTGTGCCTGATTGCACACAAATAGAGAAAACAATAACGACAACCACAAATATTATGAAACGAACCATATCAGTGTTGTGACGTAATTTTTCGATGCACCCAAAATGTGTAATATGATTATTAAATCTATACAAATTTTGTTACCAATGTAAAATTCTTTATCTGTTCATCTGACATGCCTGGAAATACATTTAAATAAGATCAGACATCTGTGCTTTAATGTCATACCTACTGACATGCATTAAGGGCGAGGAACCCAATCAGCATAACATTGTGTAACCCTTTATGCCTTGCAAGGGACATTTTGGGCTTTTTAAATTTATTCTATTACTTTGGTTGTGTTAATGCATAGGGCTTACATTTTGGCAATAATATCTGCATCAAAAAAACATTCCATAAAATTATATTTACTCTACATGATCAAAAGTAGGAATTAGTCCTAAGAAGATTAGATAATTGATCAATTAGTTGATTAAATGATTGATAGAAAATTATTCAACAACAGTTTTGAACATTGCTTGCTGTGAAATGATTTATATAATTGTAAATTAAAACAACTTTGGCTCAAACAAAACCAGCCCTTTGGAGGTGTCACCTTTGGGTCATTTTTTCACTAACTTCTGATATTTCATTGGCTAAATGATGAATCCATTGATATAAAACACAGTTGACAGATTAGCTGCTAGTGGAAATAATGCTTAGTTATAGCTCCAGTGGGAATATTTTCATTTAAAAGAGTAGAAATATCTGTAAACTTAAACTGGTCATTGCACTGCTAAATGTTTTCCAAACCTTGCTTTGCGACGTTCCTTTTTGCAGATTATAACCCTTTTTCCATGTTTTAATGCCGGCTGCTAAATCGTTAGTGTAATTCAGTGGCCTTCGCGCCTCACTGACCTTGTCAAATAGCTTCTCTGTGGCAAAATGGAGGTGTCGACAGACCAGATGCTTCCTTATTGATGAGGATTTTTCTCTCCGTTTCCCCCTGTGTTCACTTTGTGACTGCTCGTTTGTTTTCTCTGTCTCTGTCTCTCTCTCTCTCTGTGTGTGTGTGTGTGTGTGTGTGTGTGTGTGTGCGCGTGTGTGTATTAATGTTTGCATTCATAGCTGTGTTCAACCTGATCCCAGTGGGGCTTCGTGTGGTGGCCATCCAGGGCGTCCAGACCAAACTCTATCTGGCAATGAACAACGAAGGCTTTCTCTACACCTCTGTAGGTTTACCACGCTCTCACAGACACAAACCACCATCATTATCATCATCATCATTACAGACTATGGGGGACTGAAATCTCTTCTTTGGGTCAGGTTGAGTAATGAAGCAGCAGCTCTCAGTGTGACCAGTGTCATTATCATCACATCATCACATCAATACTTTAACTACAGGTTTGCCTTGTGAGTCAGCTGCCACTGGGCGTTATAATCCAGTGTGTGAAACTCTCCTATCCATCTACTCATATTGTGACTTCACAGGATTGATTTCAGATCATCCTCTTGCCTCCTTTTGTTTATCTCCCCGTCGGCATTCTTTGAAAGGAAGATTACTTTTTGTGCATTTACACACAGATCCTAAGATTTGTTTTCATGCCTTTCCCAGACTTACGTCCCCACTGTGCATATCTTTTCTCAGACCGGCCAGAAGGCAGTGTTGGCTGCAGCGTAGGGCACTAAGTGCCTCACTTTAGCTCTTGAGCGGTGATGGTGGGTGGTGTAGATGAAATAACAAAAAAAGCAACAGCAATAACACGCACTTTCAGCAATCTAAACAAGCCTGCGAAACTAATAGATGAAAACTAACAGAGGAAAATGAAAAACGTCCCACACCTCGAAGTAGTAACAGCCATGCTGCTACGCCTGTGCAGGCACGTATACCCCCTCAATATCTGGCTCATCACGTCCAGTCCTGGAGGCTTTATGTCGATCATAACACTCATATCACTTCATCTTCTCACCTGATATTAAAGACACAAACTATGTATACATGGATACACACAAAGCACATTTGTCCGTCTAGTTGCACTGAATCTATTTCACAATATCATACACACACAGAGCTTGGTTAAAATTAATGACTGGTTTGCAGAGAGAAAGAGCATCCTTTTCTTTCTGTATCTTCCCGTTCCCCCCGGCAACCTGGGCACCATCCTTCTCTCAGTGGGCTGGTTGATATTCAAGGGAGTAGCCGGTTGCTATGGAGATGCAGGAATAAGGAAATGCAAATGTCAGCTGTCCTAAGTTGGTGCAGTTTGTTTTCGGAGAATATCGCCCGGCCGAGATAATTATTCAAATAGCGGACCAACTGATGGATGAATACACAGATGGCAATATGGTGGAATGATTTAACAATTTTTAGTGGAGTTGCCGTTACAAACTCATACCTTCTGTGACTCGGCGCCTTCTCTGAGGCGAACGCCCTCACTTCTCCATGTCTACTTCATCACCTTCTTGTCTTCATTCTTTTATGATTTGTTCTAATAGCCGACTCACTTTCCCCTCAGGAACATTTTACCCCCGAGTGTAAGTTCAAGGAGTCGGTGTTTGAGAACTACTACGTCACCTACTCCTCCATGCTGTACCGACAGCAGGCCTCAGGTCGGGCCTGGTACCTCGGACTCAACAAGGAGGGTGGAATCATGAAGGGAAACCACGTAAAGAAGAACAAGGCCGCTGCACATTTCATACCGAAACCACTCAAAGGTAAAGGAAGCAAACTGCACTAAACCACACAACATCTCGCAAGCAACAACAGACTTAAGTTAAACTTAAGTGGACTTTTATTCTGCATCAGTACACATATTTCTAAATTTAAACAACTTTAAAAGCGGCAGAAAACTTGGTTTCAATAGAATTTCTCTATAACATTAAAGAGAGTTTGACACCAGAAAGCTGTTTGTCACATTAATCTGCTGATGAGGGAAAGTTACTCTGTGCTCACCTTAAATCACAGTTCACAAATGAGGGATTTTGCGACACCACAACTAGTTTGGAAGCCAATCATGGTCCAATATTCAACTAACAGACGTGTGAAACTAGAAGCTTCCAGGATACATAAAGAGAATGGACTTTTCAGTGAAAAAGGAGACATCTTGTGTCTAACAGTTCATCTTTTAAAATGAAAAACATTACCATAGTCATAGATTTTGAGATTTTTCAATTAGCAGTTTATTGATCAGACAAATTATTATTTAAAGAAGGGTCATTTTATATGCCTTAAAGAATGTGAAAACCTGGTGTAGAAATAAGTAAATATCTCTCTATGATAATAAATATTCATGACAAAAAAAGCAGTAACCAGAGATAAAGAAAAACATCCATAGTGGTCGTTCACATGTTGCATCTAAAAACGTCTGCAAAACCGCGTGCTACGATGACGATGACGATGACGACAAAGTTGCAGTAAATTAGCAGTAAGCCTCACTGACTAAACTAAACAAAGGTAAATGGATTTACAACGCCAAAGAAATCAAAACATGATGATTCATGATTAAATAAGCAAAATAAGCAGCAAATAACGTTAATGTTAGCAGCAAAAACATCCTTAATTATTATTTATGAAATTTAACATTCAAAAGCTAATGTGCTCCATCAGGACTCTGCAGGTGTGCTTCGATCAGATTCGACTGCAGGAACCATTAATTATGTAGTTTATATTTGTACTGGCAGTGAAGATTAGTGTGGCAGGTGAAATCTATACGGGGCACAGGTGCAACAAACCGTCTAAGCATGCAGGGGTCATGGGTACTTTTGCTGTAAACAGAATTCTTGATGAAAGTTAACAGTTAACAGTGCCTGACTCATTGAAGCGCGGAAAAAACAAGGTCGTCTCCCGCCCATAGCCGAGTGACCAATTGCTGGTCAGGAGAGTCGCTAATGCAACGTAAGCAAACAATTACACTTTGACTCCGATTGTCATTTGCCTCTCGTCTGATTGGTGCATGGGAATCTGTGACACTGCCTTTTTCTAACAGAACCCCTGTAGATAGATGTAGATATGTAGGTACAGTAAAGTGCCCAGTGTAATCATTTGAAGCTCTACCTGCCCAGCACCAAACCGCAGACAGACAAAGATGGCGTCCAGCTGGTGAACACAGTGGAGCATACAGTGCCGCAGGGATGACGTATTTATGTAGGCCGACACGGGCGTTAGCATCGCCATGGTTCCCATCGACAAAAAGCCAATAAGATTTTTCCATTGGATTTGGATTATTACAGAAAATAAGGTCTGGGGAAAACACAAGTTTATGATACTTACATGTTTTGTTCAGCTAGGTAATCTTCACAAATGCACTTATTTTAATGATTTCTGAAGCAAAAATGCTATCGGCGGGGGTAAAAAGCTAACGTTATTATAAATAAAAACTACACCACCAAGCTAAAGGCGGACGAGTGTTCCATGTGATGACGCTTCGTTGTCTCATTTAGCCACTTCTTAGCAACGTCCTTTCTTAAGACACGTAAAAGCTTAAGAATTCACAAGATGGGTATTTACTGAAATATTTCATGGGTCATGGAACAAAACATTAAATTTGCTTAAGCTTGTGATAACCACAGACCTTATCTCAGGCATGTAACCAAAATCCCACTCAAAAGAACGTTGACTTTGAGATGCAAACTCATTTCCGGGATTCACAACTCTTTCCTGCAGCACTGTTGTTAACAGCTAAAGAGCCAGGTATTTGCCTCAGAGATAAGTGGAGAGCAAAGCGAAGCCAAAAGGAGTGAATATTGGACACAACCACGACTCCAAATGAATGCTGATGTTGCTCTGTACCTGCTGGGTGTGTAAAGTGTTTTCTAACACGCTTGCAACTAAAAGACGATATCTATTTCATTAATGCATTACAGTTTGCTTCTAATGTCTCCGCGTGGGCAAAAAACTAAAAGATATTGCAGTTTAAGGATTTCTTTTTTTAATTAATAAAGAATATTTTTTTATGATTGTTGAAGTCTAGAGATCATCATTACTTAGAATTGTATGGGTCATTGCAATACAGATGAGCATGTCAGCAATTCCCCATTGGCAGTTAAGCCAGAACTTATTGTAAAACCAGAATTAATTAGACTTTCAATAAAGCAAACCTTAGCTATCCATTTAATCGATGATTCTTGTCTTCTCTGTGTCTGTGTGCAGTGGCCATGTATCGGGAGCCCTCCCTCCATGACCTGACAGAACTCTCACGGTCAGGCAGCGGCACACCGACCAAGAGTCGCAGTGCTTCGGCCCTACTTAACGGCGGAGGGAAGTCGCCCAGCAACAATGACTTATCCTAGCCCCCCACCCCTCACACACACACCCACAGAAGACATGCATACACGAAAACACACACACACACACACACGCACGCACACACACGCACACAGATCTCAGGCCGACATGCCCACACATCCGGCTGGTGAGGGGTAGGAGGAGGCGAGGACAACGCGACGGAGGACAGGAATGTGTTCTTCCATTAACGGAGCCCACTGTGACTGACTGTGATGTAAATAAATCAAGGACAATCAATCCGTCTGGTTCTGCTGCTCTGTTCTGCAGAGGGACAGGACCTATGAATCTCTGCCCTTGACTACTCTTCCTGCTGTATCATAACCAGAGAGAACAAGGGAGGGAGATGGAGTAAGACAAAAGTGATAAGAGAGAGTCAGTCAGTCACATAGTCCGATAAACAGACTGTTACAGAGAACCAAAGAGTCCAAGTATTAACTAAGTTACTGCAGTGAAAAGGAAAGTGGCAAGAAAGTCAGAGTGACAAAGGAAGGAAGTATTTATCTATTCTACCATATGCTATGTTTACACAGAGCTCATGGGGTTAAGTCATATTTTTAAAATGACGTACGTATTCCTTGTACACTTATGAGGACATTTCTTTGCATGCAGGTGCGCCTGTGTGTGCGTGTGCGTGTGTGTGTGTGTGTGTTTGTGAGTGATCAAGTACACACCGTGCTTGCAGTAGGAGTGTTGTGTGTGTGTGTGTGTGTGTGTGTGTGTGTGTGTGTGTGTGTGTGTGTGTGCGTGCGTGCGTGCGTGTGTGTGTGTGTGAGTGTGTGTGTGTGTGTGTGTGTGTGTGTGTGCGCGTGCAAGCATGTATCTGGGGGGAGGGAGGGGGGGAGATTTTACCTTTTTAAGATCTGTCGTATATCAGACAAACCTCCTGAGGGCTTTAGCAGGTAAAAATAAGGTTTACTGTATATGCTTCCATGCTTACTTCTTACAAGCAATGCTGTTGTTTATCTTTCCGTTTGTTGTTGTTGTCCCTTGCTGTTTGTTTATCGTTGCATGGAAGCTTGTAGACCTCTGCTCAGTAGCAGCATGCTGAAGGTCAGTTTTTTTTTTTCTGGTCTTACGTGTTCCTGACCTAAAGTGAACACTAGTGAGCCAATAGTGTCATACCAGAACACTAGTGAACCAATGGGAGGGTGTTGGAACACTGGACCAATAGTATTGCACCACAACATTAATGGACCAATGGTGTTGGACCAGAGCCAGAACCACCTGGACCAATGGGAGCACAGATTAACTTAATATTTTGGTTCCTGCTGTGGACAAACTAGAACTAAATGCACTAAATAAACACTTTTTTAAAAAGTTATAGTCTTGTCTTATTTTGTTCTCTCCCCCCCAACATGGTGTTATGTTGAAATGCTTTGAGTATTCATCATTAATTTACGTTGTTTTGTGAAGAAATAGTTTCTTTGAAAACGTGTTGCAAGTTGGCTATCAGAGTAACGGAGACATGATTCGAGACATATTTTTTTTTATGTCACCATAAATGAGATTCCATTCACCTCCATTGCGATGGAATTTCTAGAGACATGGTTTAAATGAATGGAAAATAAGATGTAAACCACCTGTTTGCCCATGTACCACAATTGATAAGTGAGACTTGTTCATTTTGTTTTACTTGGGTGAACTGGCCCTTTATTTTGATCTAGATATGATTGTGTTTCAACCCATACAGATCAATGCAGCAGAACTGTTCTCCCTTTTGATATTTCAGGAGGCCTAACCAGGTTTTGAGGTTCAGACTGGTAAAGTATCAAAGTATACTAAAAAGAAAACCTACTTACGTTCATTCGCAGTGTTGACGCATTTTCCTCCAGCAGTGCTTTATCCAACTAACTTATTTTAAGAGTAAAACTAAATCCCTTCCAAACGAAGAAATCAATGTCCATAATTAGAAATTTAGATTGAGCAAGTTGTTTTTTGTGATGGCTGCTGAGGTTTATTTCTGGTTTATTTCTGACTCGCATGATTAAAACAACTTTAGTGACTCCGGAGCGTTTGAAAGTCCAAAAGTAAAAAACATTTATGGAAAGAAAACAATTCGAAGCACTTCCAAAACTCATAAAGTGTTTTTATTAATAGAAAAATCCTGCTTTGAACCATATTTTTCTACGTTTTAACTTTCAAAACAAATATTTTCACGGCGGTTCAGTTGTCCCACGTGCGACTCATGAAATGGGAGTCTCACACACACACCTCTGTAGGATATTAGCGGTAGCGATGCAAGCTAACGCCTTTCCTTTGGTGCTACACCATTCAGAGAAGCATGGAACTAAATCAACGTTACCATGTAACGGAACTACTATTACTTATTTCCAAAACCACAAAAAAAAGAGATAAGTGGAGAGAAAACCGGTTTTCTCCCACAATGCAATGCCAGGAAAGGAAGTTGGGGAGCCGCTCACACCTAAAAATAACGACAGGGCTGCCACGGATTGAGGATGACCATGATGAACTCACTCTAGGAACACATGAGACAAATAGACCTATGCAAGTTTTCTAATGTATCATTGTCAATAAGTACAGACTGACTAAATTATGTTGATTTGTTGAAAAGCCTACAAGCAGCCAAAGTGTGGTATTTGGACACGCTAACAATCTTCGAACAAGTGCTTAGATTTGATTTCACCACTAGATGGCGCTCATAGTTCAGAGTTGTGATTCTGCTGCTGGTTTCTTACAGTGGATTTATCCTGGTAGGAGGTACCAGGCTGAAACAAAGGAACACAATTCAAAGAAACAGTCCAGTAGACAACACGTCTTTATAAAGTAATCATTTACTCCAACATGTGTGTTTATGTCGCTGTGACGATCAGGGAAAGCAGACACAAGCATTTATCCTCACGATTTTGAAGTGGGGCGCTAAGGCTAATTTCCAAGACATTTGTGTAATCACAAAATACAACAAGATAAAGTGCAAAAGGCAAAACAAATTACACATATAATGGTTAAAAAACAATAGTTTCACATTGCAATAATAAACATTTATTCGTTTGGTTCAGGAACAGTGTCATACTCAATATGCTTTTCCTAATGGTTTAAATACGCCTTACAAAATGTGGGATTCTTCTCTCATTAATAAAAGATAACTTACGGTAATAATTAGTTTTTAAATTTTACATTGACAAGTATCCTGTTAAAAGGAATCAAATCCATGGAGGTCTTGCCTGTAACTCTGAACTCACAGTGTTCATGAACCACACTCTCCCTTTGTGATGCATTTCTATGAAATAATCACATTTTCACTTTCTGCAGCCCTGTGCAAATGTAAACACACATGCAAACTATACTGTTCATGGTGATCCACATTAATACTGTACTGGTACATCGGTGAAGTCTGTCATATTTACAGTGGTTGAGACAACACCGTGCTGCCTCTACTTGCTTAGGTTCCTCATTTTCCTGATAGGTAAGAGGAGGGAAGATTGTGTCAGAGTCTGTCCTCTTCCTCTTTTACCTCTGCTTCTTCTTCTTCCTTCTTCTTCTTCCCAGTGCCAGTTATGTTTCTTCTTTTAACACATCCTCCCCTCACAGCTCAGCTTTTTTCCTCCATGAATCCATCTCCGTTTATGTTCAGTCTAGGTCCCCTTCTTTGACTCCCACTCCTGGAAACCATGACACAGCAAAAAGTGAGGAAAACATTTCTAGCTGTCCTCATCAGACACACACACACACACACACACACACACACACACACACACACACACACACACACACACACACACACACACACACACACACACACACACACACACACACACACACACACACACACACACACACCTTTGCCTTCTGCATGACGCTCCCCTTGGAGGAGGCGTAAAGAGGCGGTGAGCGTTTACGAAGCTCAGTTGCTGAGTTGACGGGCACAGTCTCATTGTAAACCTTCTCCACCTTACTGCCCTGTGCCTGCACACACAAACACAAACACACACACACAGAGCAAAACACACAAACGCAAATGTCAGATTTCACTCATTTAGGATTTACAGTAATTGTATGTCAAAATTAGGTGGCCAGAGCTTGATCAATGACTGATCATGAAAGACACAGGAGAGCGTCTTTGCGTTAGCTGCCTACCTTGACGCTGATCTTGGTGTCAGTGGGAGGACCCAGGGCTCCTCTAGCCAATGATTTCTTCAGGTTTTCTTTGACCTCTGTCAGTCTGAGCTCTAGTTCCACCCTCTCCTCCTCTTTCTGTTTACACAGCGTCTCCAGCTTGGCTAACCGCTGTTCCACACCATGACCTGCAAACACGCGCACACACACACACACACACACACACACACACACACACACACACACACACACACACACACACACACACACACACACACACACACACACACACACACACACACACACACACACACACACACACACACACACACACACACACACGTTAGTACAGCTACAAAGCTGAAGTCTAAACAGTGCCGTGTGTAGGATTTGTCTCTGACCTGTAAGACTCGTCCCCTCCTCCTTCACCTCCTTCTTCTCCTTGCGGAGGGAAATCAGTGCGTGTCTGAGCTCTTCCTTTTGCTTCTCCAGTTCCTCTTTCTGAGTCAGGTACCGCCTGGCGTCCTCCTCTGCACGCGTCTTGCCATACCGTCCATACTGATTTACATCTAACAGAATACGTGGCAGAATATAAATGGACAGAGTAATGCTGGTGCAGTTTATTGATAAGAACAAATTTAATTGAGTCATCTAACCATCTGCTTTGAAAAACTTTTATTCTTCACCGCAATCGTGATCAGGAGAACAATTTTCACCCACATTTTCTATCAACAATCTTAACTTGTCTAATCAATTATGAAACGAAAGGAGACTCACTGGAGGCGTGTCTCTTGACTGCTGCCTGTTGTTCAGTTTTTTCAGAGTCCCTGCTGGAGAAGGAGGCGTGACGTCTCACCTGTCCAGCTCTGCTCTCAAAATCCCCTTCCTGGAGGAAAAACAAGTTAATTTTCAAAATCTACATTTCTAGAGCCCATTTTATTTTGAGGCATCTATTAAAACTGAATCTGCACAGCCAAAGCCATGAGGGGGGACTTATATATGTAATTTAATCAGGTTTCATTCCAAACAAATCAAACATGTGCTTAGCAGAATAATCGAGGCAGACGTCTCATGATGATTTAAGTCTTTAAGATAAATCTGCAAATTAACATGATAGGAAGAGGAGAGGATCAGTGGTGAGAGCCGAGTGGCAGATGAAGACTTGAAAAGCGTCACCATGTTTAATGATATTATATTTCATCACTGGTTAGCGTGATGTGTCCTCACCGCGACACTTTCATAGACCTCATCATATGTTCTGGAGTCTGTCGAAGCGCTGCTGGAGGAAGTAGCAGTGGTAGTGGCCCACCTGAGAGGAAAAACACAGAGACATTTCAGGATCAAAGCCAATGTTAAGAGTCAGAAAACTCCAGTTGAATACGTGTGGAAACACTAAACATATCCTGTAAGAAGTGACTCACAGGAACGAGTGTCTTGCAGCGTGCCGGATGTCAGTGAGCGTATCCACGTCGATGTAGTCATAGTGCAGCTCTTCAGGGAGAGTGGTGCTGCCGGTCTCTGCAAACAACACACCCAGCCAGCGGCCGAGATCCTCTGAGCAGCTGGCCTGATGGACACACAAACAAAGCTACTTGGTTTCTCGAAAAATGTAGGCGTGTCATCCCCGTGCACATGTTACCGTTCTGTCTCGTCTGTGTCCACAATCTTGGGAGTCAAGAAAAGCAAATAAATCTGCCTAAATTAAATCTCCTCTGCCGGTTAAAACTGATCTTTTGATATCACCATTTAGTACCTCTAAATATGCTAGTTCGCTGCCAGCCTGCAGGATGCAGAAGGAGAAGGGATGTTTGGGGCCGAGGCCACCCGTCGCCACCTCTGCACCTTTGAGCGGTACCACGATGACGGGGGGCCGCCGGTCCCCAGGGTCCTTCTGGAGGTACAAGCTTCCTCCTCGCACAACACACCAAAGCTCCTTCCAAAAGCCGCTCAGACACACACTGAGGAAGCCTGCGGGGGGGGAGAGAGCGGAGGAATGTAAAAGTGATGGCAAGACTGCAGACATTCTTTTCAACCGATTGCTTGTTTCAAACTAATCTAATGTCAGACTGCAAATACTTCTGCCAATACTTTATTCATCAATAGGTCGCTTAAATATGCAATCCACAAACTGACCAACCAGCCAGTCAATCAACCAAGTAGCATCTTGATCAATGTGTCCTTACCACAGCGTGGGTTGTCATGGTGACCAGAAGACGAGGGATGCTCTCCCGGTAAAGGAGGTTTCCGTTTGGAGAAAGTGATGATCCGGTTGATTTTCTTCCCAGCTGCTCTGCTCATAGACCCCGTCAGCTCTGAGAACGCTCCGCGCTTCCCCCTGTCTAAAATCAAACATACCCTGGTCAGACTGTGCTGGGGCTGACCCTGTGGTCATCGTGGCGAGGAGCACTTGATATACAGATTTTGGGGAGGTGAATCTTACATGATGTACATCTGTCATGCCGCCTCATCAGTGAAGTATCTAGGTGTGTTTGTGTTGCATTAGCAGCGTTAATAATACTCTCTAATCCAAACTAGATGTACCGCCATGCAGTTGTATGGATGAATGCATCATGTTGCAGTTTACATCCATGTCTGGCCCAAATGTCATCACTATCATTTTATCCTATCAGACACTTGTGGGAAATTGTCATAATTATCATATGAATTCTTGAGTTACGGTCAAAAATGTATTTTGTGATGTTACAGTGACTTTTGGCCACCAAGCTCTAATCAGTTAAACTTTGAGTCCAAGTGGACGTTTGTGGACTCAAGGTGAGATATTGCCTTCTTGAGAATGGACCGGACCGATGGAGAGAGAACCCGAAAACATAATACCTACGGCCAAGGCTGTCACCGGGGCGGAGGCAATACAATATACATCTGATCAATTACATGTAATGAAAAGAGGAACGTTCTTGTGAAGTCAGGATTCATTGTACATTCAGAATTCAACAACAGTACATTGTATTCTGAGGTCTTTTTTTTTTTTATATATATATACACGCCGAGAGTGTGATAGCGTGCTCATACTACATGTACCAGGTGCTGCAGAGCTCTGTCCTCCCTACTTCCTATGATGTCATTGGGAGACAATCGCAGGAAGACAGGACAGGAAGGATGTCATATCTGTTCGCGCCTCACTTCCTGTCTCTCCCTCTCTCTCTCTCGTCTCTTTAGGTTCAGAGCCGCTCGGTCAGTAAACAGGTTGTAACAACACTGAAACAATATGACTGTGTTTGACCCAACATCTTAGATCCTGTGGTTTATCCTTCCTGATATTGTGGCTAGATAAACAGAAATAGTGTATGGCCTTTAGATCAGACTCTTGAAAGGATGTATATGTGTGCCTTTGTATTTGTGGGGACTTCAACAACATGAGGGTGAGGACATTTTTGGAACGCAGGGACATTTTAGTCTTCACTGCCTCTAATTTACAGACACTAGACAATAAGATTCTGCGTGGCTTTGTTCCTCCCTCCCTTATGCTTTATTTATAAATCAGAAAACAACTGATGATCGACGATGGTGCAGTGCACATGGAACAGTCTGCCAACATTTACCAGACACGGTGACACATATCGTTCGTTTTGTAATTTACTCAATTAACATGTGTTTTGTTTCATGTGTTCGAATGAAATGCGCTTTGCTATACATACTCAGGGACTGCAGTGGATAATTCAAACTGGCACATTTGCGGAAATGTTTGGTCTCTTCATTGAGAGTGAAAGAACAAATAAGTTGACTAAACACCTATTTAAATTGGTTTCAACAACACAATGAACATAATAACCTTATTTTTTTTTTTATTATTCCTCTCTTTTTACGAAACAAAAGAACGTTTTTGATGACTAATCTATAACTCTGTGCCGTTACATAAATGCATCCAATGAAATGTAATTTTGGGTAGCTAACCCCGCCCACCATTTACTGGAATTAACTCCTGTGGGAAGCTAGTACAGCGATGTCATAGTGGGAGGTGAGAGTTGGCAAGAACTTTCTTTACATTTCCAAAGGATGTGGTTGAATTTATTAATTTCACCCTCCTCCTCCTCCTGTTGATGTAACAAAGAACTTTTAAATATGTATCATAACTAAAGTTAATTATTGTCTAATTTACAATTAAAAACAGACACCTTACGGTAGTTTCTATCGCAGACAATAACAACACAAATCTGTTGTTAAATTTCACGATGATAATGATTTAATCCCTCAGCTTTCAATGAAAACAACAATTTAAAAAAAAAAAAAGAGTAAAAAATGACAGTTGAATCAATAACTGCTTGCTTATGAAGGTAAACCTACTCAGTGAGTCGCTGATGTCCCGTCCTGGTCCCTGAGCAGTGGACTGGTTCTCTGCTGTCGGCCCGCTGTCTGAATCTGATGCCTGCCGGTCACACTGCAGCACCTGGCAGAGAAAAAGTGGAAACCTTCTTTACTTATTTTTACATATTAACATCATATATCTACCCTGTTTTAACAAATCTATCTTTCCGTTGACTGCGGAAGTCTTATTGACTTTATGTATTTTTAAAACTATTCTGGCAACATGGGGTGTAGCTGCCATGTCACCATGCATTCTGCTCGTAGGCTCTGCAGCTGCGTGCCAAAACTTTGTTGAGGGCAAGAGGCTCTTTGAAGGCTTCCCAGCTCAGCAACCGCAATAATGTCACCTCACTCACTATAACTAGAAGCCAAAGGAACAGTTGTGTCATGCGTGGGCTGAGAGAGCTGACGTCAGCGACAGACATTGAAATGTAAAAACTAGAGTATACATTCGGAATGACATAAACCGCATATTACAGTAGAGTAAAAAAAACAGAAATAGCCAGATGCAACTGTTTGACTGAACAGCGAGAACCTCACTTGGACAGAAAATGTATGACATCTGTGACTGGTTTATCTGGCAAAAACACAAAGACCATACTGTAGCTAACACACACAAAGACACATGCACACACCTTGTCAAGCTCCAACTTCCTCTGTATAATGGGAGAGGTGGATCCTTCAGTGTTGTTACATTGGCTTCCAACATCTTGCACCACCTGGTTTCAGAAAAAGAAAACTGATGTTCTCCCCACAGCCATATGCCCCCTTGTCCTCCCAGACTCTGTCTCAGCACCCGCCCTCTGATATAGTGAGTAAAAGGTACCTTGAGCCACCGCTGGGCCTGCTCTTTACTCTGAACAGCCAGGACCAGAACTTCGCCTCCAGGCAACGAGAAGCGCAATTCATGTCTCTTTTTCCGGCCTTCCTTTGGGACGTATATGACGTTACACAGATTCAGCGGGAGCTCTGTGTGGGGCGTGCTCTCTTTGATGCTCTTATAGCACTAGAAAGAGAGATAGTGGGGGAAACACTTTGAGTTTGTAGAGTGACATTATTTATTTGTATAAATATAAATTCATGTAGCCGTCCGAGATAGATAGATAGATAGTTAGATAGACACACACACACACACACACACACACACACACACACACACACACACACACACACACACACACACACACACACACACACACACACACACACACACACACACACACACACACACACACACACACACACACGTATATTTATTATTTGATGTTTGTTAGAGTAAGTCTTATCTGAGTTGTTCCAAATAACCTCAGATATACATTAGATCCTTTGGTTTGAAAGATAAAATAAACACCCCATAACAGCGCTATTTACCTGTAGTTTATTGTCTCTGACAACGACTAACTGTTTAGCCCATTGGCCAAAGCGTTTCTTTCGCAGTAGGAAGGCACAGATGTGGCAGTCTTTAACTGGCCCATCGGGACTCTCCTCAGCCGTCCATCCCTGAGGTTGCTCTCGTCCTTTGGCCTCATCTTCCTCTTCTTCTTCGTAAGACTCGTATGAGCTGCTCAGAGCATCAGAGTCGTTGTCTAAGCGCACCAAAAATAACACATCTGATTAATTTACAAAAGAAATTCTGGTTTCCGTTCATTCATGTATTCTCCCTTCTTCGTGATCATAACATGCCTCTGTTTATATTTGTACATTTGATTTGCAACATGAGTAAGCACAAGAGCGGGTAGACCCACAGGAGTTTTTGGGCGGCCCATTAATCCTGGTGATGGGGTAGTTATCGTCTGCGTCTTCATAGTAGGCATCCTCCACAGAGTTCCTGGAATCTGCAGGAGAGGAGCGGAAGAGTCGAGATGAGATGAAAGAGGAACTTCTAATAATTCGGTTGGTTGCAATTATTAGTGCACATTTTTGTTTTGGAGTTTGTGTACAGAACTGTTCATGTTGGTGGTAAAGTACTGGGGGGCGGATCCAGGATCTAGAGGAACAGCCTCTTCATAGTAGTCATCGGGGAGGGGGGTGGTTGGCACAGGAGGGGGCGTGTCACTCGGTGTCTGAGGTGAAAGTTAAACCAAAGTTTTAGTTGCCAGGCCAACAGAGGCAAATGGACCGACGGTGACATACTGTGTGGACGACTTACAGATTTATTGAGATTAGTCTTCTCCTCTTCCTCTTTCTGCTCCACTGGAGATGCACTGAGCATGTGCAAATCACAGTCTGATGGAACAGCAGAGGATTAATGTTATCATAAAGATAATATATATAATACATTTTATGATACCATGCGTTTTGTAGATGTTGTGGTACGATTGGAAATATACACTTATGATAATGTTTTTATAATCACAACTATTAAGACTTCATAACACTTTATGAAGTCTATTAAGACTTCATAACACTGAACTGGTTTGAAGGTCTACTCACCAAAATCCTCAAACAGCGACTCTACAAAACTGGTGCCGTTGCCGTAGAGACAGCTGTTCATGTAGACGTCCGATCCATTGACTGTGGAAATAGTGTGAAAGTTCTGGTTAGGATTGTGGTGTGGGCTCAGGGTCAGGAGGGTCAGGATTACCAGAGTGTACAGAGACAAGTGAGTGCTCAGCGAGTATCAACACTGAACACTTTGCATTTTTAAACAAATTGTATGGCGACCCCTAAGTTAGACCACCAGGGAGTGTGCAGATTGGAGCCTTTAAATCTTTGTCCCAAAAGAACAAAAGAACTGAAGTCATAAAATGTGTGGGAAAGTTTGCCAAACATCCCAGACCTTTTGGAAGTGTTTTAGAGCAAATAAAATAGAAATAAATCGTCAAGTATTCGGCTGTAAAAAGCTGAGTTAAATTGGAAAATGATAATGTGCTGAGAAAAACCCTGAAGAGTGAGTATGGGCAGGGCAGCCTGGGTGCATTCAAATAATTGTGAGAACGTGTGACTATCAGGGTGTTTTGCTTTTCTCCTTTCTTTGACCTCTTATTATCCTCATTTAACTCTACATGTCATTATCCTCTTACCACAATCCTTTCATCCCCTCCAGCGTCCTTCTGTTCATCCCCCAGATAAACAAAGGATTTACTGTCAAGACTTCACTGAGATTCAATGTCCATGTGCATATTTCTAAATGCAAAACAAATACTGAACTAATGCAGTGTTGCTCAGTTGCAGTATGGCTGGCTCATGACAAGAAAGTTGCCCCATTTAAAAAAAAAAAAAAAAGGATGAGGAAGAAAGATGTGCTCGGTCCTCGTCTGAATAAACACTGTAATAGTGTGACCTTGAACAAACCGCTCAACTCAGAAACACTTTGGCTGCAAGAGTGAAGAATATAAGTGCTTACTTACTGATTTAAGAAAACTCAATTCAGTCTCAGTGAAAGAACAACAAAACCAGAGGTTATGCACACCGCCCCCTCCATCTGAGACTTGATTCCGTACCTGACATCGAGTCCAGGATGTTACGTATGGAGGCCATCTTCTCAGCAGTGGCAGGACTGACCGTCTCGTGGTCCAGCATCTTCAGCAGAGAGCCGAGCTCGTTCACAAGTCGCTCCATCACAACTGAGAGCCACAAAAGAACATATTAGCATCATATTTGCAGAGTGACACTAAAATATGCTTTGGCGCCATAAAAAAGGCCCACAGATTAGTGGGCCTTCTGTCTATTTATTATGGAAAAACATTTTTCAGTGCTTGTGCACATACTTTTGGGTATCTGGAGTGCCTACCAACCCACAAACAGTTTTTCAACCCAGGCAGTGTTTTTGTGGGCTGCCGAGATATGATTCAACAAGCCATTCAGATATGGCTCCCTTTCCTATGTCACATGTAGGCTCATTAGAATATACCGTCCCCCATCGGAGAATGTCAACCCACTGGTGAAGAACTAACTTTGAAAAGGTGTACCATGTTTTTCTTGCAAGCCAATCAAACAGATACAAATACAGGTAGATTCAGACAAACAATACGAGAAAAATAATATTCTAGTAGAAATCTCCAAAAAGAAAATGAGCATGATGTGTCCCCTTTAACATGGCTGAAATTCTTATGCCATTACAACAAGTGCATCAAATATCAATTTCACACATGCATGCAAGGCCACACAGACAAGTGGGGCATGAAGTCAGTTTGGAACCCATCTTACCGCCTGTTGCAACAGCTGACAGGGAGGAGCTATTTAACATCCTAACACATCACCCTACTCATTTTGTCGGTGTTTCTGTCCATCAGAAAGTCTGTTCGCTTGTCCCTTCACCACCACTGATTAAGTCCCACTTTCAATTTGGATATTTCAAGCTTTCTTTGAAAAATAATAGTTTTCATGTTCAACACTGACATCCTGTGTGTTTTGTTGACCTTGACATTGTTTCAAAAACTCTGCCACACTCTCACACATCCTGCCTGGATGGAGGAGGTGGAGGAGTCGGAGAGAAAAGGAGCTGGGGATGATGGGGCAGGAAGCTTCCTTCCCCAAAGGAAATGGAGCCAAAGAAAAGAATAGAATCTGTACTTCCACTTGAGATAGAATAGGATATGGTTACCAAACTGCCTGTTAGTTCATTCAGTTGATTGTTCATTCATAAGAGATGAAGTTTGACATGAAGTTGAAGTCTCAAGCAGACAGCTCCGGTTCTATAGTAGAGTAACAGGCAGACCTTTAATTAAATACTGGATATTGGCCACTATTGATAAGCTGAAGTATTATTCCTGCCATTGAATAGATGGACCGGATATTTAAGAGTTTAAGAGCTGCTAACCCTAAAAATATTTTATTTCAGTTTGGGTTTAATGGAAAGTTGGCCATGACCAGCATGCTCTTTAAGTGGCTTTTTCCACACTGCCAAGACAAATATTTGGGGGAAACATTAAATCTTTGTCATTTTTGGCAATAAAATTGTAAAATCAACAATGTTGCTTCACCCAAAACACAAAACAAGGTTGAGTGGAAGTTCAAGTACACGTCAGCACAAACCCATGGAAAAAGTAATCTACCTCCTTTATAAATCTTAATATATATATCTTAATAGAAACTTGTGTCCTTCTTACAGTCTGAATAACCTGAGACCATTATACCAATTATTTTATTTTATTTTTAAATCAGGAAAAATGTCCTCAGTGACAACTAGACGTTAAAATAAATGTGAAAAAATATTTTTTAAAGCTGCAGTAGGTAAATATGGATATTAAAGAATGAAATAAACAAAAAAAAATTGTTACAGGGGTTAAGATAAAATAAGATCAAAACAGTCTCTCTTCTCTCACACAGTGAGGACAGAGAGAGAGAGAGAAGCTCTCACAGTCTCCTCGGTCACCACCTCAGTCTGACAATACTCTATTGTCTCCACAAGGGCCAAAATTAGATGACCACAATGCTCTGCAAGACCAGAGCAAACAATACAATGTCAGAAACTCCAACAAAAAACAAAACAGGAACACACACACACACTCTAAGAGGGGCGTGGTGCAACACAGCTGCATCGCTTCGATCCATAGGCATTCAGGGTTAAAGGATATATCTCAAGCAGCTGTGTGTGTGTGTGTGTGTGTGTGTGTGTGTGTGTGTGTGTGTGTGTGTGTAGTATTTCTCAGCCAGCAGCTGTGGTTTCCTGTCTTAGCTGTCGACAGAAGCGTCTCTCCACTCCTTCTTGATCTTGACTCTTTCCTCCATCCTACTGCGAGTCTCGCCTCCTCTCCCTCTCCCCCATTCACTATCTACTGAAGAAGCAGTTGAATAATTTTCTCTATTGATCTATTGTCCTTCACTTATCTATAGGAAATGTTGCAACACAGGCTGAAAAAACACAAGATTCAATGTCATCAATCTCAGAGTAAACAAAGCCTGATGGAGCTTCAGAATGAGCCTTTGGTCTATTTTCTGAAGTCTGACTTCACAGTCAAGGCTGACCATTCAATTCCGTCTCTCTCTCTCTCCTCCAAGTCTGTGTCTCTCTCTCTCATTCTCTCGGGGGGACCGGAGGGTTCAGAGGCTGAGAATCAGCTGCTCTGGAGGCTTGTGGTCGGTCTCACCCACAGAGGGATCTTTGTAACCCCCCATTCCCCACACACACGCTCACAGACACACACACACACACACACACACACGCACGCACACACACACACACACACACACACACAAATGGTACATATTTCCTCTTCGAATTTGCAAATGGACATTCACTTAACTTACTGGGTGCACCATTAGTTTGTCTCTCTACACAGAGATATAGTCTCACACAGAGCAAAGATACAGTCACAAGACTTTGGAAATTATGTTTTTGTGTTTTACCCACATGTTTGTGTGTCCGACCGCAGACAAGCCTCCCGAGAAAGGTCAGTCATGAGACCTGGGCCATGCGACTCTCATTTGAACTGATTTAGTGTGTTTGGTTGCAGCTCAGAACAAAACAACTACGACTACTTACTGCTGCTGCTGTTTATCTCACCACATAATGATTATGAGGGGCAGGGTGACAGAAAAAAAAGATACTTCTCTCCTAACCTGAAGCTGTTACTCCCATTCATTACAGATCTAACCCATCAATCACACCAATCCAAGGCTAACCTCCTCCCTGACTTGCCTCCCCCATCCGAACAATCCCTTCCTTTTATTTTCTTTCCCTTCGGGACAAAGAAGAAAAGATGACGAGTGCATTAAATTATGTTGATAACTCATTGATAATCATGTTGGCCGAGACACAGGATTATCTGTAACAGGAACATTCAAGTTTTACTAATGTGACACGGACATACGTTGTAATGCATCCTACAGCAGACGTGCTCTTCCTGCCTCCCCGACTCTCCTAGAGGCTGAGGTCCCTCCAGATCACACATTCTCCCTTCCCACTCCTTTCTTTCTCTCTCTCCCTCCCTCTCTTATCCTTTCCTTTTAACTCCTTTCCCTCATCTGCCTTCATCCATCCCTTCTCCAGACACCCATCCTCTTCATACGGAGGTCAGAGTTCGAGCCTTGGCGTCCCCAGCCAGCTCCCTCGCAGACAAAAGTCTACTTCAGAGATTCAGCATCCTGTAATTCATATTTTCGGGACAACAGTAGATGGTGTCACTGCACTGGTTAGCGTTTAGTCTGACACTTTAAAAGTTCCCCACCAGAAACCAAACTGGCAAGAGCTTTAAAAAGAAACAGCTGGGGGGAAATAAACGTGGAATTCTCTATTTTTCACATTCTTTCAGGATCTTATCACTGCGCTCAGATAGTGAATGGTGAGGACACACAGGAAACAGAGGCGCATGACACTGGCGCAGATACTGTGGCACAGCATGAGTCAAATTTAAAACCCAGACTGTTGTGCTGTGGTTTCATCAGGTTTGAAGCCATCCAAACAGTGACTATGGGAAAGCAACGGGCCTTATCAGACAAACAAAGAAGATTTTGATGCGTGCTGGTGTGAAAAACAATTCCCATTCCACCAATTTAAAGAAAAGTAAGATGTTCTGAAAAAAAGTAGCTTCTTGCAGAGTTAGATGAGAAGAGCAACACCACTCTAATGTCTGTACTGTAAATATGAAGCTGGCAACCAGAGGATGGTTAGCTTAGCTTAGCATAAAGACTGGAAACCGCTAGTCTGGCTCTGTCCAAAGGGCAACAATATCTGCTTCTACCAGCCCCCTCTAGAGTCCACGAATCAACAAGTTGTTTTTGATATTACCATTAAATCAAGTCACTGAAATCACTGAAAAAACCCACCCAACTAGAGGGTTTAAAAGAATAGTTCAACATTTGTGAAAAAGGCTTCGATTTGCTTTCTGGACAAGCGTTAGATGACAAGACACACACACCAAAACACTATTATTCATGGTTGTTTTTTGTGACAGCACTTCCTGGGAGTGGTATAGTAGTGGTGAAGATATAATTGTCAGCTGGACAAAACCTGGTTGTCTTTTTCCTGTTTGGTAGATGAGTATTATCACCGCGTCAGCGTTGTTTCCACCCACTCAACACCGACATGGACAGACCTGCTGCTTTGGATATCTCTGTCGCAGAACATTTGAATGAAGTAGATGTGCAGTAGAGGTCACACCGACTTAAAATGAAAGCGAGTGGAAAGAGAGGGGTGGGTGGAGGATAACTGGGTGTGAAGGGAAAAGGAAATGTGAAGGAACCACGGTCGAGGTCACGGCTCGTCAGTCATTAAACAGAGATTGTTACTCCCGTAGTGCGAACGCTGCATCGTTGAAAGACATTTTACGACTTTAACTTCTCCCATCTGTTGCAGCAGTTACAATATTGGCCCAGAACACCATTATCAATCGTTCCTGTTGTTTTCGCAGCGAGAGTATTTTTCTTCTAGAGTGCACAGCTGCTCAAAGTGGCCACAAAGTGCCGGTGTGAACAATACATTTAACGCTGGCTGATTAATGGCGGCCTCAGGGTACTGGTGTTGGAGGTCGCTGTACATGCTGGCTTACTGTCACGACTTACTGGGACACGGGAGTCAAATACAGCCATCGTTGGTGTTATTAGTTATTGATTCTCTTACTAAATGTCTCATGTGACTACGGTAACGTTGATAGTGAGTAGATGCTGCACCCACGGTGGCATAATTCATATTATTATCATCACCACAGTCATCACACGATAGTCACGATTAAGCAGCTGTAGAAGAGCTGACCCCACTGCTGTTATTTCAAATGTATGGAGGCCATTTTTGAGGCTTTGAACGGTGTCATAGGTGAGACTGAATTTCGTTTGTAAAACTATTTTTACCTCAATTTATCAATCTATTCAGTTGATCCGTTTAAATTTGAGTAAATTCACTCCTTTCCTAAATATTGGGCCTATTGAGTGAATTACTTGTGACGGGGCGTTAAAGCATCAATGGATGCGTTTCCTCTTACTGATTGATTTGTGTACAGAATGGTCACCGTTTCCCTTCAGATAATCACTTGTGATCATCGTTTGCCAGATTTTTTTAAATCAAGGCCACCGCTTCATCACCTGGTGTCACATAATGCAGCTTCCTGAAGGAGTTAAAAAAAAAACCAAACAGAGCAGCCATTCAGCTGCTGCAGCTTCACTTCCAACGGGGCACTTCTCTGTTGGCATCAGATTGCGTCACACTACCTGAGCGACGAGGACACACCTCCTCCATCCACACACACACACACACGCACACACACACACACACACACACACACACACACACACACACACACACACACACACACACACACACACACACACACACACACACACGATGTGACATCACTCGCTCAGATAAACTGACTAATGGGATTAGAACGCAAATAAAAATAAAACCATTGGTCCTCAGTGGTTTCAAACATGTATAGCACTTCTTGTGATGAGTTTAAGTGACAAGTATGGTAGGTTAAGTGTTATTTTTCATGTTCTGATCTGTGAGCATTTTTTTCCAAGAAGTGTGCTTTTATATAGTAAACTGTGAGGCTTCTTCTCAAAGTTACTGTGATTCTTTGTGATATCAAAAGAGAGACTGCTACTCACCACCTTGGCGTTTGGAGTCCATGTCGCTTGGAAAGTCGGTGTGCTTATTTCCGGTAGTAATCCCTGAGTAGTTTCATTTAAAAGTTACGGTTGTTCCCATGTGAGACGTGTTCGCCACAGCGGAGCTTCGTCAGCCTCCGAGCGGCCGAAGTGAGTCAGATGGGCCGCTGCAGTTTACGGTTCGAGTCGGTGGCCGCCGGTTCATCAGCCAGAGCTCCCCTGGGTCCTAGTGCCAGTCATAAACTACTAAACATTGGGTTTACCATGCAGTTTATTGGTTTACCACACATTTAAAACAAATATGACTCTAAAAAGACTCATATTGAAGCAACTTTAGTCACATTTGAGGAGAAGCAATCAGCAATATGTTGTTCATTAGTGGTTTTATTGTATGACTGCCGGCGGTAGAATGTGAGGCACTTCACAAGAGTATGTCTAAGTCTTATAGTCCACCAGAATTCAGAAATAAATATTGTTTTTTTTTACTTAGATTACGATTTAGAATAAAAAACATGACTTTATAAAATGTGATGCACTTTTATTGATTGAACTACCCAACAGTAGCCTATATAAAGATACACATTAATGTACAAGTAATAACAAAATATATAATTTCTTCAATGTTTGCCATTTTCAAGTGAGTTAGTGAATCATTTTGCCACTATAATTTGAATCGGTGACAATTGTTAATGAGGTGTCGCAATTAGACCGCGCTTTGTTTAGTGGAATCAAAGGTCAAAAGGGTAGGTAACAACATGTCTATGTACTAATCTCTGCTGGTCTGCTGAACGTGGGGTGAGGAAATGTTTTGCGAGAATTCATAAATTAATAGTCATCGATTGCTCGCCAACTACCCCAAATTACATTACAGCTCAAACTCAAATTACAATGAAGTCCAACATTTCTAGATATTCTTAGAAGAACCACTTGAATCCTTTCAAGAAACCACTGACCCAATGATACCTAAACCAAAAATAAAAAGCCTAAAACAAACTAACCTCATTTACATTCAGGGGTCGTGAAAAATAATAATGAAGGCAATAAATAATAAAATAGTGATGCTTGAATCATTTATTCAGAGGTTGTAGTTACAGATACATGTTTGCAAATTATAAATGTTACTCCAATAAATAAATACAAAATAAGTTAGTATCAAACACATTTATTTGTGTGCTTTACTGTATTGTTGAAGACCTATAGACACACACACACACACACACACACACACACACACACACACACACACACACACACACACACACACACACACGCACACACACACTTTTACCCCAATCCTTTCTTTACACTAATTTACTTAACTCTTTATTAAACTTCCTTTGTCATAACTTCTTTTCTATTTGCATCTTTCTTTGTTTATCTCCTCACACATTCCTTCCGTTGCTCCTTCTTTCCTTCACCTCTTCCTTTCCTTCCTTCACTTGAACATTGTTAGTTCTCTGTATTCAGAGGGTCTGGATATTCATCCGTGAAAAATCCTGCGCAGTTGCAAGATTTAAGTGACAAAAACATTGATTCCTTTTAATAAAAAAAAGCTAAACAAAGATGTCTTATTTTAATGTGTGTAGTACTAAAACCTGATTTCTATGACATAGTTAACTCACAATAAACCCTACAATTAGTGAACTGTACAGTCTGCTCACGTCATAAAGAAGAACTCTAAACACTCATATGGCTTCAGAAATACTGACATCAAAATAAACACATGCCAGTATCAAAAAAGAAGAAAACCTTTGGGTTTCATTATTTGCACATTATATATAAAAAAAACATTGTGTATGTCACGTTAATAACCATAATGTTAGTGAGACTCACTATTCTCGTCAGCTTATGAGTCGCTAATCATCGTGTCTGTGTGAATAAAACTGGATCCTTTTTGCCTCGAACAATATGTCAGGCTGTCATCCAGCCTATTCTCTTCTCAAACTGTCTCCCTTATTTTCAGCATGGATGCAAGTGTGGCGCAGCGGGGCAGACCCTCAGTATGGTAAGAAGTACTTCAGCTTACAGTTCCCTGGTCATGTATCGGACTTCCACCCGGGTGCTCCTCTTAACACACTGCCATCTGCTGGTAAGAGAGTGAAAAGCAGAACAACTCCTTCCACTCTTTAACTTTCTGCCTGCTGCAGCTCCAGTGTGGCTCACCTGCTGCCTCTCAAAGTCTTAATGATCTGCTTCCAGCTCTTTTTCCTCTCATTGCAGTTTTATTAACATGTGTTGGCTAGTTGGTATCAGAAGGCCAACAGTTCTGCTCCTGCCACCTCAGAGGAGGAGAAACTTTTATTTCAGCCGGTTCCTCTTCCCCTGTGACAGTCCATTTGGGGTCAACAGGCCTCTCTGGTGGCTTTTTTTCCAGAGCACACTCATGGACCTGCATCGGGTTCGACGGTTCTGGTGGCTTCCTTTTCTCAAAAGAGTCGGACCTGTTTCTTCAGTTCGTTCTTCTTCCACTGAGCAAGATGATCAAAGGCAGACATGGACATGCCGAAGACTCTCTGGAACTCCTCTGGTGAGAGGTGACGCTGGGAGGAGAGAGGAGAAAGAGAAATTTAGAGAGGGAAAGTCAATGATAATCCTTTGCGTACATAAACTTACTTCAAATAACTTCAAGTGAAATTTCAAGTAATCCCTATAGGCTTCAGAAATGTATCAAACATTTTTCGTCATGGCTCGATGGATGGTAAGGTTGGTCAGTCTGTGTTTGTCTACATGAGACAGTTATTGAAGTAGATTTTGTGAAAGAGTTTACCTCCAGTCTGGCTCGGTCCACATCACTCGGTAGACGCTGCTGCCCTCTGACTGACACTATTAGGGCTTCATATGGGTAGATCTAACACAGACACACACACACACACACACACACACACACACACACACACACACACACACACACACACACACACACACACACACACACACACACACACAGACGAAATAACTTATAGTATTTAACTTCTTGCACTAAGAGGCACACAAACTACACAGACACTGTAAATCTAACTGCATGCAGATGCTCCGTCAAGGGACTTTCATTAATGATGTCATTCTAAAGGGTTTACTTTTACAACATGAATCAAATTCAGCACTAAAAAAAAAATTGTGCCATATTTGTCCTTGCACAGTAACCATTCTGCTATTAAGTAGCTCCTGGTAGACTGATTTTGTATTTATCTTTGTCACCCTCTAGTGGCCAACAGCAGCACTAACAACAATGATGGATGCTAAAATCTATTAGAAAAATGTATTGAGCCTCTCTGTTTAGTTTAGTGTTATTATGCATGCAGATATAAGTATTTCCCTGAGGAAGAGATTAAGAGAAATCTGTTTTTGTGCTGACATGTTTTTTTTTTCTTAATTAAGTGGAGAATTTGGGAAAGTCATTGTTTATGTTTTCAGAGTTTCTACATGAAAGTGATGAGGTTGTATGATTTCAAAAAGAGAGTGGATTTGAGATTTGCTAGTAACTCTTTCCAATCAGTCACACAAATGACGAGAAATGCACCTAATGATGTTTGACAAAGTTTAAAGTCTCTCTCTTTTTGACATTTTTAATCTGTTTACTAGTTGTTTAAGAAAGAAAGTTGAACTCTTATTGAGTTGTTTGACTTTAACAAGGAGTGAGAAATAGTTGCAGAATTTCACAAAAAGTGCAACATAAATCCTTTATTCCTATGAATCACTTGATCTCTACTCTTTGATGTTATTATTATTGAAGGAGAAGGAAGAATAATGAGAAATATGACTAAGTGCAACTATTATTCCCCCCTAGTTTCCACTGAAGCCGGTAAACTTTCTAGTTTTTAAAGCACTGTAAATATGTTTCAACATTTGAGTCAGTCAGCTTCACGGACTTTCACTGAGTCAAGTTTGTGTTACTGAGTGAGATTTATGCAATATGAACTTTGAACAGACAACACATCATCCTTATCTATTATCCATTGATCCAGACCTTTCACTCAGTAACAGTCTTCTGGGTCTTACCTTGTATTCTGAAAAAAAAAAGCAGAAGAGAAAATCCGTTATCATTCATGTTAACTGTTGCATTCGTTCTCACCTCTTTCCATCATTGTATACACTCTGAACAACATGCATCAGGAGGGGAGGTAAATAAGGAGAATATTTAAGCAGATTTAAGCTGTACAACAGTCTTACCTCTGATCTGCCAGTTAACTGCATTACTGCTGTCATACTGGTAATAATCTGCACCAGCGCTCCCAGGCTGCCAGGACACAAGAATAGTTTAGCAAACATGGAGCGAGCAAAGTAGAGAGAAATCATAAAATACTGTATAAAAAGCCCCATCAGTGGGGTTTTCTGTCTAATAATTTATCACACCGAGTAATATCATAATAACAATATCAAGTTGTTAGTGACTGTCTCATGAAGGACTTTGCTACAGCTTACAATTTATTGCTTGGCCATACCTGTCACACACACACACACACACAAAGACACACAATGAGTGAGCATGATTGCTTACCCTGTTTAGTCCATTCCTGCGGTAGCCAGGCAACGAGGACGATTTGGCAATGTATGAGTCTGCAGGAACAAGTATAAGCACATAACCACAAACAAACACAGGCACTATACAAAATGATACAAACACACTCAAGTTATGAATAGGAGTGCAGTATCTCTTTAGTTGGTGAAGGACTAGAAAAGCGTTTTCTAACATCTTTGTCATACAATTTCTGAGAATGTCACAATGGTTTATCCCATTTGGTACAAGTAATGAAAAAACTAATACTGTAACTGTTTCGTAAACCTTAAGGCTCCCACTGCCTCTCAAACACCCACCTGACAGACTCCTGATACAGAAATGTGACTCTGATCACACATTTAGATGTGCCGTTTCATCCTCTGGTTGAATACAACTTAATGAGATACAAATAAAAACTGCAGTACATCTACCTTCACATTCACAAGTGTATGTGTATTGCTGCTTCCCATCATCATTTAACATTTTAATATGAACACCCTATCATCACATAAAAATGAAATCCATATTTCTGTTGTCATTCCCCCAGCATGGCCACGCCTCTCTTGTAACCATTGGTAACCACCAGCATCCATTGGCCGGCCCTTATATGTGTTGTGCACGTCTTCAGCTGAAGCAGCAGAGGGCAGTGGAGTCACACTGATCCCCTCAAGTTATTCTTCAGTCTTTCTCTACTTTCATTCGCCTTATCTTCACTATCTGCCAGTCTTTTGCTTTTCTCTTCCCCACCCTCCCTCTCGTGCTTTCTTGCTCTGCCCATCTTCTCTTTCTCGCTCGCTCGCTCTCTCGCTTGTTCACTCTGTTGTTGAAGGAAATTAAATTACACAGCGATGTCAAAGAGCCAGGACGAAACACCGTGATACAGTTGAATGCTGGCTGGTGTGTAGAGCTACTGTACAGCAGGAGTGAGGTGCTGAACGATAATGGGTTTTCTCATCTACAACTCTCTCTTTCTCAACTAAGAAATACATCTCCTAGATTGGTCATTGGGTGTGTCTCGGAAATATGGTTGTTTCATCAAAGTGTGCCCTGATGCCAAATGGTGTGAAAACTAATAGCCTAAGCATCTCCTTCATCAATCGATCATTCATCCTTTATAGTACAAGTGGTGATAATCTCTGCTGCCATTGAAGTCATCACTTTTAAGCTTTTAGAGCAATTTGAATTTGCACATTTATCTGTTATTCTATTCTAATGGCATGATTGTGGCCTTATATGACAGTGTGCATGCACAAGAATGCAATTTTATGATGTTCAAGTGTGTGTGTGTGTGTGTGTGTGTGGGGGTGGGGGGGTCGGGGGGGGGGGGTTGGGAGGGGTCCTGATGAACCACTCACCGCTGTCTGCACTGCAGACGGACCTGGGAGCTGAGGACAGAGTGACAGCGGGGGGAGAAAACACACAGGACAGTAAATTATCATTATTATCATCCCGATACGCCTTGGAAATACAGAATCTCTTGTCTCTGAAGTCTTGTGTCTTAAGCCCAAAAACTCTGTATTAATCTCAATGAAGTGGAGGTGTGTACATGATGTGTGCCAAATGAGCAATCAGCTGAGGTTTCCTGACTCACTGTAACTGGAAGTTTAGATAACCTACACTTACTATATTTTCAGAAACCCGTCATATTTGTGTGTGCACATGGATACATGCCTATTAGTGTCTGTGCGATTATGTTAACAAGTGCAGCATGTGAGACTGGTGTAAGTGGAGCTCATAAACCTGTCAAATAGTAAAAGTATGAGGACAAACAGTAAACTGAAATGAGAGGGTTAGTTTTCAGAAATAAAGAAGGCCAGCTGTTGTGGGACATGTATAAAACATCAGCTGTGTGAAGATATGCCCCTGACAGCATCAACATGCAGACAAATCACCATCACGACCTACACATCATAAAATATGAAGCAGCATGGGCACAGCCATGCAGCATCGGGCCATTCATGTTAAAAATGCATATGTTTATGGCATCCACCCACTGAACTTTGTAATTTAAATGGACTGTGCTGCAGCTTGAGATTATTTATTCCCAAACTAGGAGCTAGAGTACGAAACATAAGATGGAAAATAGAGCTTTCATTTCTTAAAATATTTTTTTACCATCGTAATTGTTGAAGTAACAACACTAAGAGGCAGTACTTAGACACAGTGGTAAATTCTAACCGTAGCATGCTAACTTGCTAAAATGCTAATGTTCAGCAGATATAATGTAATAGTTCACTATATAGGTTAGCGTGTTAGCATGCTAAAACAAAGTATAGGTATTTAAAAAGCAGGTTTTTAGTTATAAACCAAAGGACAAATTGAAATGTGGTAACTGTGGCGATAGATGAAAAGTCATGGCGATCCACCCAATAGTTTTTGAGGTATATCAGTTCAAACCACATATATGAACATGATGTTAGCACTAGAGGAAATGTCAGGGGATCACAAAAGTCGGTATGATTCATCCTATGGGGACCACGGACGTATGTATAAAATATAATGGCAATTCATAGTAGTTGAGACATTTCAGTCAGGTTTACTGACATTGTCATTGCCATCCCTGGAATTAAGCAAAATCCGTTAGTGAGTCAATTATTTAGTAGGAATTCATGTGGCTTCTATTAAACGGTGGACATTCCATTTTGGAATTAGCCTCCTCTGAAGAATAGATGAGCACACACTTCTCAGTATTTTTCTAATCAGTATAATAACATCAGACTATATAAACCCAGAGTGGTTACACAGCAATGAACACTCACATTATCAACACCTCTCTCTGTCTGACCTCCCTGTGCACACAGCTAATTTCCCTCTCTCTCCACTCTCTGACCCTGATTTACTCCTTGGCTTCATGTCGTACATCTTCTCTGAACAGCTCCAAATTGCTTTAGCTCCTCACTCCCTCTCTCTTTTGAATTTAATTCACTCTATCTTGTTCACTCTCTCTCAGGTTCCCCTGTTATAACACCCTTTCTTTTATTCCAATTTGACCTCCACCTAAAAACTCTCTCTTTCTTTCTCTCAGTCTCTCCATCTTTGTCTCGATCTTACTGGTGCTGAATGCAATGAGGAATGGGATCAATGGGAGAGTTATTACAGAAGTGGGAAACTCCCCCCACTACAGCTTGCTCAGCATCACAATAAGACACAGATTCATCCTCCTGACTATATTCATGTCCTGACCTCTAACCTTCACCACAGCAGCCAAATCATCATCATGACACTAACTGAAACCTGATCCTAATTTCAGCCGTGAACCTAAACCACAGTCTCGACCCTAATGCGACCTTAAGGGACCAAGTCAGTGCTGACAGATTATGTATACATTACGCTAATAACAACCACTTTTCATAGCCGAGCCCACCATCGTTGTTGAGATGAGTTTTGAGCATTGCTAGCAGCATTGCTTTATGGACGGCAATGTCCGTGTGTCGTCCCACCACTGTGGTCCAAACTAACATTTCTCAACATCTATTTTATTTGTTGCATGAATGTTGTAAAGACATTCATGATTCCCAGAGGACAAAGCCTGCTGACATTTGGTGATCGCCTGACTTTTCCTGTAGCTCCTCCATGAGGTCTTGATAACTGTTGGATGGAACGCCATGGAATTTGTAATTATTTTGAATAACTTTGCTGATCCCTTTACTTTTCATTTACTGCCATCAATAAATAAAGGGTCAACTTTGGAAGTACTTTAGTTCATGACCAATTGCCTGCAAAACTAAATGTCATTCACATCCGCCTCAGTTGTAGTCCACTTTGTATTTAGGGCTAATTAGCAAATGACTGTCACACACAGTGATGTAAAGTGTGAGACATGTAGTAAATGGCGTAAATCTACAAAATCCAACCCTTGCTGACAGATTTAAGAAAAGACAAAAAAGACACACTCACTACCACATACTTACAGCCATTGAGGGAGCCGTATCCCAGATTGTTCAGCGCCTCCCTGCTGCTACAGCGGGAACTGCGTCTGCTCCCCCACTGGTCATTGTCGTGACAAGCTGACCGCGCTTTCATCTCCTCCTTCAGGATCATCCTGCCAATTCCCTGTGGGAAGGGAGAGGGAAGGGAGAGTAGAGGGGAGGAGAGGGGAGGAATAGATGGATGGGTTAAATAAAGGGGCCAGAAAAGAAGGTGGGGAAATGGACAGATAGATGGAGCAATAAGAGTTAGTTGAGTGGGATGGATGCATGGGTCGATAGATGGTGGTGGAATAAAGCAGAATGAGACAAGGAAAGGTGATGGTTGTTGTTTGGACAGATAGAGGGATGAATATGAAATGAGAGAAAGAGAGAGGAGCATCTTTCTGTATTATGTCCAGCTGGTGAGGTTGGAAAGAAGCATTTAATTAACTAGCTCATGAAATATTAACAATCAAAATATAAAAAGGAGAAGCAGGAGATTGTCTTCCTTTCTTACCTTGTTTATATTGTGATTCCATCCATCCTCCTCTCCTCCAGACGAAAACCTCCTCACCCTGGAGACTAGAGAGAGAAAGGCAGAGAGCGATGGGAAGTGTAAATACAGCATGTGTTTGTGCCGAAGTGTGTGTTTCAGAACGAGGGGGAGCAGTACCTTTTGGAGAGCCAGTATATGGGTAATAGTTGGAGTCTGGGTGATAAATGCTGTTACAGTTGGAGGTGGAAAGGCCACTGGAATTGAGGAGGTTCTCATTGGTCTTACTCTTATTGACTGTTGGCGAGGCAGACATGTCTGAGGGAGAGACAATAAAAGAAAGAGAGAGAGATAAATTCCAGAATTCCTCAACACAATTTGCGATCACAAAACCTTTTTTTACCTCAAGCATTTCTAGTCCAATTCACATTTTTGAAATAACAAGACGGCACTGAGAAGGGAAAAGTCAACCATGGGCCAAGGATGCTAAAACATGTTTTGCTTCAACAAAAGTGGATTGGTTTTTTTGCTTATTGTTGGTCTCAAAAAATTATTCACTGAGGTTTTTTGTGTCTTTTTGCGTGTGCGCACGGGAGAAGCAAGACGGACAAAGTAGCGCATTTACTCACAGAGAGGGGAGGGCTCAGCAGGGGGGAGGAAGGAAGGAGGAGAAGGCATCAAAAGCAAGGGAACAGAGAATGGAAAGGAGGTCAGTGAAGATGCGATGGGATATGATGCACAACTTCCAGTAAGCAAGCAAAGTTGTCAAGGGTGTTGATTTCCTTGTGAGGATGAAAGGATGCAATATCTTTGAGAAAATTGTTGAAGGGGTTTTGTGGCTTTTGTTAGAGAGTGAAGAGTGGGTGACATATAACAAAGGTCATATTTTGATTGATGCTGTGGATGCATGAATGTGACTTTTAGTCTTTGAATAGTCCGAACTCCCACTGGACACAAAAGACAAGAAAACAATCTTTCCCCTATTTGTTCTTTTCTGAGGTTATTAAAAAAAATGAAATCTTTATTTAACATAGAAAAATGTAGTCATCAATGTTTCAGGATCAGTTGCCATGCATACATGTCTTGGGCCGAGGCCGCCTCCTAGACCCCAATCCTGTTAATATTTTTTACATTTAAAACAGATATGACAGAAGCTTTAAAAAGAACCAAAAGAAAAACTTAAAACCGTTCATCTGTAATAATTTGTGCGCTGCTTTCCACAAACTCTCGCCATCTTTCTCAGTTGTTGCGTCTGGTAATGTAACCCAACACCTCCTCGAGGAGCTCTAAAAAGTTTGTTTTTGAGCTGCAGCGAGTTTTCACTATGATATACATTATGGTACTAAATATACAGCATAAATACCCAATTATGGAACTTTGCCGTAATATGAAAACTACTCTATAAATAATTTGTGGTGTAAATTCAAATTCATCCATGGAGCCCAGATCACGGATTGCCTGCTCAGACTGAGGAGAGAGGTTTGTCAGCACTTTGTAGCTCAGCGTAAATCATCCAGAGGTGTTTCTGAGGAACTGGATGTCTTTTGCTCCCGCCATCTGAGCACTGATGGATCACCTACACACGCAGAGTATTTGGCGCTGCTTCTCTGAGTTTTACTTCCCCTTTTGAATCATCAATTGAATATGTAATCTCGCCTCTAATGTGGCTACAACTACCCAACAGCTCAGCTGGAGTTTAGTTTAATTTTTAGTCAAGTCAGGTTACAGTAATGTTATTTTTCCTGAGACAATGAGGAACGTCATGCGTGATGAATGCCACAATCTAACTTTTTCTCTCCCGTTAAGATGCCTCAACTCTTCCGACATTGATTGCTGATGCAATCTTCTTGTTTAACCAAATTTAAAAATCTCCCCACCTGGTCCTCTGGAATTATTTTATTTAAAGGTAACATAAGGTCAGGGAGTCCTATGGTGCTAAAAACTGAGCAGGCGGCCCACTGAATTTTATGAATTTGACTTTGAATATAGATCGGTCACATCATAAAAGATACACTCCCCTTATTAAGGTCCGTATGGGGGCTGATATGAAGCCTCCCCAGTAATAATACTCAGTGGAAGTTACCTATTGATCGTACATGGTGTTTAGGACTTATAACCAAATATTTGTGTAATGGCAAATTTCAATTTCTGTTTAAGCCAATTGGTTGCTACTTTACTACACAGTTTGAATGTCATAAGAAGCACCAGATGTTAGATGTTACCTTTTCTCAAACAGATTCTTTAAGTCAGACAAACAGAAGCATGTTTCATACTGAGAAGGCATTGACAAGCAACTGACTAACAGGTAGATAGCCTAATAAAAGCTATAAAAAGCACAACATTGTGAGGAATCAACTAACCTTTTCTTTTATAGATGGGGGGTTTCCTGTAGATATTGGTTTCCTCAGAAGCTGAGAACAAAAGCAACAAGATAATGAGTGTGGAGAGAAGAGTGGAAATAGAGGAATGTGGATTTCCTTACTAAACCCGTCCCTCCAAATTAGTTTTATACATTTACAGTCCCCTTAACCGTAAAGCTGACAGCATGGGTGATAAACTGCTACGGCGGCGACAGTGCCGTGCATCCAGGCTGATTAATACAGATTCACAGGCTTATTACTGGAAAGAGCAGCAGATGGCACAGGAATAAAGAAGAGGGAGGAGAGCAGTTGAAGGGTGGATAGAGGGCTGGATGGAGAGGCAGAGGAAAAGATAAAGGGGAGAAGAGGGAGAAACTTAGAAATGACAGGAGCATGTGGTACCTTGTAGCTCTGGTTTGGTGGATTATTCTGTATAATCACTCGGCTACGAGTGCTGGAAAAGGACTACAACAGTACATTGCAGTAAATAAAAAAAATATTGGTGTCAGGAGCTGCAATTAAACAACTACAAAAAATAAAAAATAAACATAAAAAACATTTCCAACTTCTGCACAGTGTTCCACTGAATCTGCCAAAGTTAGTGGTCTGAGTCCCAACGGGCTATCCATGCTAAATTTGTAAGCACTCATGATGCTGTGAGGCACTTTGTATAAAAGCATCTACCAAATACATTTTGCTCCGTGTTGAAAAGCATGAAGAGAGTGATGTTGCAGGGGCTGGCGAGGAATAACAGCCTTGGAAAAAAGGGAGAGAGGGAACATGCAGTGAGAAATAGACTAAAGGCACGAGGAGGAGATGATGGAGGGAAACCAAATGCACAGCTTGCAGTGAAAAGTAAAGGCCTTTTAAAGTGAAGGGAACAAAGACAGAGTAAAACATTCAGGGAGGAGAGAGGCCTTAACTTGATAAAATGGAGGGTTGATGAAGTGTTTAAATAAAATGAACTGACATTAGTTGTTACATTAAAGCGCTCATATAAGACCTCTAGATCAGTAAGATAAATCAGACAGACTCCCCGCGGGAGAACAATGAAACAAGGATAACTGCAGCGATTTCTATGGATGGATGATTTTATTTTGCTTAGATTGTGAGGGAAATTTCTTCGGCATCGAAAATCAAATTACAAAAAATTTAATTATTGATGAATCTCCATAAAATATAAAGCAAAAAGGGAAAAACCCCAGCCAAAATTTCCCACAACCCAAAATGTTTTTGTTTTCTTTAGTTCATTCAAAGATGTACTCAAATCCTCAAATTTGGCAGTTTTGCTTGAAAAATGGTGATGAATTGATTTGTATAATTTTTTGATAAATTTTTGTCAACAACTAACTTCAGCATTTATAATAAATCTGATAAAAATGTAATATTACCATAGTCAGGTGAGAGTTTCACTGAGAATGAGGTTGTATGTCTGTTAGGAGAGTAGCCAGTGTTGATCTGGGGTCAGGATGTGGGTTAATGATTACTGAGTCTGGGCTCTCAGTATGAGTAAATATTTGGAGGGTGGGTCGGTTACAATCTGATGTGGGTAATTTCAGGTTAGCAAACAGGTCAGGGGTCAGCATTACAGATGACGGCCTACCTGGTACATGGAAATGCTTGGGGGCTTGGAAGGTGTTGGTGGTGGGTGTGGTACACCTGGGCTCAGGCTGACTGTAATAGGGTGAACTCCAGCCACTCTCACTGCCTACAGCCAGCGCAGCCAATCACAGTGAGGGAAACCAAAGCATGAGCAAAAGAATGGCCCACGTCCCCACAGACAGACAAACAGAAAGACAGATAACCTGGAGAATTACATGTATGTGAGCATGTATGTTTTTGTGTCAGGGGTGCTGCTGAAACGGGACAGGACACCTTGGTGCACCCACTCAAAGAGCTAGTCGGCATTTCCAGTGAGGGACCTCATACTCTCTGTGTGCATATGTGTGTGTGGTATGCGTGTCTCTGCTTGAGTGGGCACATTACCGGGGAGATAATAATGCAGTGGGGAGCCTCCGTGGCGACTGTGTGCAGGGGAATCAGTGAAAGCGGAGCTGGAGGAACGCCTCGTTCTCACCTCCAAACCATCCAAGAGATCCTGGATGTATAGAGCGAGAGAGAGAGAGAGAGAGAGAGAGAGAGAGAGAGAGAGAGGCCATCTTAGGGAATTTCATTTACTAAATACAGTATCTGAGCCTACACAAGGATCCTTTCAAAACACAATTTTAATCATGTTGAGAGCAGTTTATTATATAAGTTCTCACATGCACATCCACACACACACACACACACACACACACACACACACACACACACACACACACACACACACACAATTAAAAGACCTTTCATTTCGAAGCAGCCATACTTTAAAGGAATAGTTTGACATTGACATTACGCTCATTCACTTTTTTGCCAACAGTTAGATGAGAAGAGCGATACCACCCTCATATCTGTATGCTATATATGAAGCTGGAGCAGCTGGTAGCTGGTTAGCTAAGCTAAGCAGAGCATAAAGACTGGAAAAAGAGGGAAACAGCTCGCTTCGCTCTGTCCTAAAAGACAAACATCTTCCAGCACTTCAGGACTTTGTATCGCATTTGTCTAATCTACACAAAAACAGAATTGTGTAAAACTGTTTAGTGGGGAGTTTATTCCCAACCCAACACACAAGATAGGAGTTGATGTGGCGCTAAAAAGCGAGTTGGTGGCCCGCTGTGACTGAACGTTTCCAACAGATAGTGCTGAAACACTGTGATTAAGAAACTGTATTTAAAATGACTCATGTTTGGCCTGTTGGTGCTGATCCCTGCTGCAGATAGTTGATCCATCACAATCAACTTCCCCGTTTGTAAATCTGCATTAATTTACCTTCAATTACGTTGTTTCCAAGTACAGCTATTACTATAAAGCAAACCTCTGGAATAAAATTGTTGGATGGAGTACTTACATGAGAGTATGGTGATATGGAGCCCAATGACTGGATGGGAAGAAAAAAAGATATTTCTTATTACTATGTCAACAAAAATGATTGGTCAACTTCCTGCAATCTGACTTTTTGTCAGAAAAAATGTAACTCAGACTAGCCCGCTGTAACTTTCATGATTGATTGTGTGTGTGTGTGTGTGTGTGTGTGTGTGTGTGTGTGTGTGTGTGTGTGTGTGTGTACCTGTCCGCAGCTGTATCGCTCCAGAGTGTCATCTGAGAGGTGTGTATGTGCATGGTCGGCCTGATAAGGGATGATGTCAGGCCGCTGGATGTCATATACGGCTTTGACCCTGGGCAGAGCCGCAAGCTGCTTATAGTCCAAAACATCAGCTTTAGACTGGAAGAGAGAGAGAGAGAGAGAGAGAGAGAGAGAGAGAGAGAGAGAGAGAGAGAGAGAGAGAGAGCGCGATGGGGAGACAGAGAGGAAATGAAAACAGAGTCTCAATATAAAACTGTATAAAAATAAATCTTGTGCATAGAAAAAGACATACACAGGCAGGAAGCAAAATGGACAAACGGAAAATACAGAAAGGTGTGATGATGAACATAAACAGACAGTTGGTAGACTTACAGATACATACAGATACACATAAACATCAAAGAAATTGACGGGTGAGTAGGTTACATCAAAATACCTGAGGGCATGTTTAATGACAATTTAAAAACAGCTTAAGACCAATCTCCCATAAGAAAGGTCATACAAAATGAATAAAAGGCTCTGAAATTGAGTGTAGACCCATTACTAAGGCTTTAAGGTGCTGCAGACACCTCAGTATTAAGGCACAGACGTGTGGCAAGACAAACAGACAGTCTAACAAACCAAGACAGAGATAGATTAGAGACAGAAAGAGCTTTCAGGGACTCTTTGTGCTTCTGTCACTGTCGGTTATATTTTGATTGAAAGCTGTGACAGCTGAGGGCGTCACCATAGCATTGTTGGCATAACCATGGCAACGGCGGTACTTACACAGATGAGCCGGTGAGGGGAGCCGAGGAGAGGAGAGGAGCCTGGAGGAGAAATGGACGCCGTCTCAGAAGTGCGTCTCAGCTGGTGGGACAGATGTAAGAGAGTCAGAGCAAGCCTGAGGTCAAAGTAAAGTTAGCTAGTTTAACTACATGTAAATCAATAGTAAAGAGGTACAACAACAACATTACACCTATCTACTTGCTGTCAGGTGACTCTTTCCCATGTAAAATCCTGCACACCCACACTGCACGACTGTAATCGTGAGTCTTGAAGTTGTTGTGGTTTTCAAATTACATGACTGACCTGGGAACACTACAACATCTTTTACTGGGAGGAATCCCTGATGAGGTCTCCAAACTATGTTTAATCAAGAAAAGACATGAGAAGTGACACATGCTGAGTCATGCTAGTTGATGTTGTCGTTGGCACACATGTTCACATAGTAGCCTGTTTTCACATGCCCCTACTATTTCCCTTACGTAGACCAGCCACTGGGTTGTGTTTATTCACGCAAACATCCAACACCTTTGGTGCAATAGCAACTTCGGTCCTTGTTGCAAATAGAAAGGATATAGTAAAGTTCCCATTGTTACAGGCGACACCTCGGCCAGGGTTTACTTCAACCCGTGTCTCGTGCTCTCATTGGCTGTAGCTACCTGACAGACTCCCCAGCAGGTGCAGGTATTTAGCATGCTAGTTGTCTAGAATGTGTCCGTGATGGGTCAGCAAGCCTCTCGGCTCGAGTCTTTGAACAGTTCACGAATCGCGCTCAAGCACCAATCATGTAGTAGGATCTAGGCATTAGCAACAGCAGCTTTTTATAAAAAATCTTGGGTAAGGCTTTATATAAACTGCAAAACCACAACTTATTGAGTATTATTTGTCATAAAAAGGGTTACAAGTTGTACTTTGTAAAAAGAACAAAAACATTTTAGTTGACACAGCAAACAGAGCCAGTCTCTTGCTTTAATAAAAGTGACTGAGGCCTGATAACTCACAATCTTTAGCTTTGAGTTTTGCATTATCCTTCTTTATGTGTAAAGAACAAAGGAAGGAGATGATTGTTAGGCTCTTTGGCTAAGGATAAGACTGAATGTCTGTGAAATATGAAAAAATGGGTGTCCAAAGCACAAAAAGCAAGATAAAAAACAATATCACATTCATCCGGAGAGCCTGGTCTTAATTAGGTTATTATAATGCAAAGACTGTTTTAGCTTGTAAAGAGAGAAACAAAGAGAGGGCAGAAACAGAAATAAAGAGAAACGGCAGGGGGTTGTGGGTATTTTGAGTATAGCTCACCCTCAGTTTTCTCTCCAGCCGAGCTGCTTCTTTACACATGGGGTGCCAAACCTCTGAACCTGCACACAAACACAGACAATTTTAGCTCAGTTTATTTTGTTTAGTGTGTGTGTGTGTGTGTGGGCAGCTGTCATGCAGTTTTATGGGACCCTATGAAGAGCAGATCAGCCTCACTCAAGTGCATCAACATCAAACAACACACACTGGAGGCTGTGCATGAGGCTGTGGAGGCAGTTTGTCTGGTCTGAGGGCAGAGGATGTAAGTCTTCTTGTCTCCCCACACAAATAAACAGAGGAAGACAGAGAAAGAGAAAGAGACAGAGAAAGAGACAGACTGAGAGAGAGACAGAGAGAGAGAGAGAGAGAGAGAGAGAGAGAGAGCGAGAGAGAGAGAGCGAGAGAGAGAGAGACAGACAGACAGAAAGAAACAGAGACAGACAGAGAGATGGAGATAGACAGAGAGATGGAGATAGACAGAGAGAGACAGACAGAGAGAGAGACACAGACAGAAAGAGAGATTTTAGCCATGCTTAGCATTGTGGTTTAAGCAGTAGCGGGCCGTCAGGGCCAGCAAGGCCTTCTCTGCTGGCCTAAACATCATCAGAATATAAATTTAATTTTTATATATTTTTTTCCACAAATATGTATTAAATTATTCCCCATAGTCTATTCTCTTCATTTCATAGCTTTTCTCTTGGTTGCGCTGCTTCCAGCCTCAGGTCGAGAGCGGAGGGCTGGCGTTAGAGCTTTTATCCAATCATATTTCAGCCGTCATGTGTTGCTAGGGTCCAAGAAATCTGCCCTTAGGCCTTCAGAATCAACAGTGCTGGCGTCTGTAGCTTAAAGTTAACGGAATCTAAACTGTGGTGTTAACCAATCAGATTTTGAGTTGGTGACACCGGGGCCAGCATGCAGGCGTACAATGACGCCATTTTCAAGACGGACTTTTCAACAAAAGATAGACATTGTGACGTGTGTCGGTCAACCCCGAAGCTAGCGAGCCTGACATGGGCGCTATGTTGCATGATGCAACGCCTAGTTATAATGCGTTTCTGTCTAAATGTATAGTTTCTAGAGCCATGGCGTCATAATGATGGTATTAAGAGGTGGATTCATTCAGGGAGGACTGTGTAGGACATCACTGAAGGCCTAGGTGTGAAATGCACGGCCAGCTACTGGGTTTAAGTGATGGTAATATCGGTCAGTCCACCATTTTGTTCTGGACAGAAACATCTCAACAACTATTACATGGATTGCCATGAAATTCAGTTCAGACATTCATGGTCCTCAGATGATGAATCCTACCAACTTTGGTGATCCGCTGACTTTTCCTCTAACGCCACAATGACTTCTACATGTTCTGGTTTTGAGTGAAATGTCTCCACAAGTATTGGACAACAATATTGATTGCTATGAAATTGGATACACACATTCATGCCCCTTCAAGGATAATTGAAATAGCTTTGGTGATGTCTTAACTTTTCTTTTAGCATCAAGTAAAAATTAAATTTTGTCCAACACTTTTGGACAGAGGACTCAGGATTATCTTGATTAGCCGGGTCATGGTTTCTTAAAAGAGACATTGCTGTTGAGTTTTTCAAATGTAGCCGAGTGTCATATAGTCCCATTAAATTCGAGAGAAGGCTGATATCTCCAACACTTGGCAACTCACACCAAAACAATCTAGATCGATAAAAAAGCACTATAGCTAAGAGGATAACATGTATATTACATTTTTGGGTGAGCGCTAAACTAAGTTTGTGATCATGGTAAACATCCTACTTGCTATACATCATAATATTAGCATTGACACTGTGCGTCCATTAGCATGCTGACGTTAGCATTTAGCTCAAAGCACTAAAGGACAATTAAGTTCTAACTAACTAAATGACTCAACAGAGAAATATAGTCCAAATCATGGACCATTGTGTTAAAGAGAAAGTGAGCAAGAAAGAAATAGACATAAAGAGAGGTATTAAAGTAGTGTAACATTACAGTATGCTGTGCAAAATGAAACATTAAATGTCTTTCACTTACGGTCTCATTTTTTTTATTTAGAAATGCACATTTATTGCATACACATAGGCTAAACAGAACCACTGCTTTGACAGCATTGTGCTTTAACAATCGACTCCCAAACAATTTTTTTTTTAATTGTACTGAATTGAACAATAACAAGAGGTGGCCTAAAAGAAGAGAGAGAAAAAAAACAAGCAAGAGGAATTTTACTTTCGAGCAAAGACAAAGAGGGAACGAATGTACGCTCTGAGATCGTATTCATAATAATAAACCACTAATGTCAGGATGCTATGTGCATAGGAGCTGATTGTGATAATGACAGTAGTAAATCCCCATTGAACACACACACACACACAAACACACAAACACATACATTTTCTCAGGCCTTGGGGCAACGCAGGAACCGAATGGATTCAGTTAGCTGATCATGACTCTAATATACAACTACTATCAACACTATAAATCTGACCTGCACACACACACGCGCACAGATACACAGAGGCACAGAGACTACACACACACACACACACGCACACACACACACACACACACACAAACAAACACACACACACACCCACACACAAAATCAATACTGTAGACAGGAACCATGCGTGGTGATTCAGTGCACCCCCGTCCCACCCACGCTCCTCAACTCTGCTGCCGAACAGACGTATGGCCTTGGACTTGAGATCCTTTATCTCCTGGATGAGGAGAATCTAAACGGTGCAGAGAAAAGGAATTCAATCCAAAACAACAGCGCTGCACATCAGTTCTGAGAAAATTAGCTGCTTGAAATTTGTCTCAAATTATAATTCAAATATATCTCCTGAGTCCTTCTTGTTCTTTCCATTTAGGAATGAAGTCTCAGTTATGTTTAGACTGACTTTTATTTTTTACTCTTTTATTAACTTCATGCAAAATGAGGTCAGTGGACAAAACTAGCCTCCTTAGGTTATATTCAAAAGGGATGAAGGCAGCCTGTGAAATCTAGGGAAGCAATATTGACATTTATGCTTGTGTCATTTGAAATTCTAATGCTATAAAGCAGCAGATATTTAAATGGCCTCGGGAGTTTTGCTTTCTGCTGAATCATGCTGCCATGAGAAACAGCATACACATCAGACTAATGTTACCAGTCAGATATGTACAATGATTACTTCCATTATTTTAACCTCCTGATGTCTGTTGCCCTTCTTTTTTTTAATTTAGACTTTATTGAGAGTAAGAAAAGAGGTAAAGGTGCATAAATGCACTTAAGCTACGATTAGTTTCTACTCGACCTGAAACCATTAGTTTGAAAGAAAATTACCTGATAACATCTGAATTCCATCTTTAGTAATATATAGTAAATATATTTGGTGGCCTTGATCTGCTCTTCATGTTTTGTATTTCTTTAGAATGAAAATAAGCAATTATACAACATCAGTTTGGGCTCTGGTAGATTGATGAGCGTGAATCATTATTTTTCACATTTTACAATCATTTAGTGGACCAATGATGACAAAAAAAATTCTAGTTGCAGTCCTAAACCTGCAGGAGTACAGCATGAGAGTCATCATTTAAAACTCCTGAGCGAAACCTACCATGACCTGCTGCCAAAGTTGTGGCAAAACTGTTGAGAATCCACTGGAAGTGTTACAATTATTTGGACTTAGTGAACTGGAGGTTATATAACACACTAGCATCATCAGATGTTTGTAAAATGCTGAATAATGAGAACACAACTGAGAAAACATTGATTCATTTTTAAAGATTAAACATTCATGGCTACTTCATTGAATTGTTCTCCAACCCCCCACCTCCAACACACACACACACACACACACACCACTTCTTATTCCAGACATGCATCATGAGATTGATTGAATGTGTGTGCGCATGGGTTGTGTGTGCGTGTGTGTTGTAATTTAGTGTGTCTCACGAGGGTGATTGCTCAGCCGTCCTACATGTCTGAAGTCATCAAAAGGAGTGAATGTAACCTTGGGGCAGCTCTCCGGAGCGCAGCACACAAGCAAACACACCTGCATTCATATTCAGACACAAATTGTGCAAACATATTTTCAAGCAGATTCACTAGTATGCACGGAAAATGAAGCTCGCATTTATTTCCAGGCATAGATTAGTACACACACACAGACTTTAGTTACAATATGCAAATTCTTAGTTTTACTGTTGGTTGTGAGCAGGTGAGCATCAGAATGTCAATGAGGTGAAGCAGGAGGTGTCAACTTGTGTGGCGACTACCACACGTTACGGTACAGTAGCTCTACATTTAATCTGGATTCAACTCACTCAGGCTAAATCATCTGTGTATGTACTATTTGAATTTCTTCATCCATTTCACCCTTATCTTAAGGAAACATTTGTGCAGTTTAGAATTTCAGCGCTCTTATTTTCATGTGTGGCCTGTTTACACAACCATATCTCCTTCAGTACAGTGTGTTCATGTGCATCTCATTTGCATTAACATCATGTTTTCAAAGAAATGCTGCTCGTTTGTCTTCAACATATCAGACATGTTGACATTGTATTTATCTGCAAAATGTTCACAGTCAACATTTTTCCTTATTCTTCCAACATACCGTAAGCATGTATTGAAGCTGAACTGTGGTTGAGGTATGTTTAAGATTAAGGCCAGGGAAAGACCAGGGCACTTAATTATGCCGCTTAATCATAGTTTTGCAAATTATATGTAGCTCCATATAAATATTATTGCCAACATTACATTATTTGCTAATGCAAAACAGCTGCTTCTCAGACCAATTTGTAGGACATTTGGCTTTAAGCAAAATGCATATAAATGCAAGTTTGTCCCACATGGTCAAGAAGGTTTGCCAGTTCCTCATGTCAACCATAATGAATGAGTTAATGAGCTTATTAACTTTAATTACTATTATCTCATTTGTAAAACAGAAGGTCCTGGATGATTCAATTTAAACCTCCGGTGAAGTCGGTTTCATTCAAATTAATTCTGTCAGGGGCAGCGCAGAGTAATGGACACAGCAGAGGCGAAGGTTGAGTGGTAATTGACTCCAACCTTTGTGTGTACAAAGAAAACATCAGCTGGGGAAAAGAGTGTGTATTTGTGTGTCTTTACCACTGAGTGTGGTAAAGAGTGGTGTATGTGAGATCAATAAGCTATAAAACGGTGCTTTGTTAAAAGCAGTCACTTATCAGGTGACCATATATTCTACAGCTCTCTAACTCTTTGACAGACACACACACACACACACACACACACACACACACACACACACACACACAGGCCATCTGGATACTTTCAGGGTTCATCTAATTCAATTTATATGCCTGTAAGCTGTATATCTGTATATACGCAGAAACCCGTTTATATAGCACAAAAACAAAAATCTATTCTATTGGTTTTATATATATTATACAATTTGTCGCGCACTCCCCTCCTCTCCTCTCCTCCCTCACCTGTAAGGTACATTTCCTGTCCTTCCAGGAACATCATGTGACAGCGGGCACACCTGGCACAGCTGGGGTGGTATCGCTTCCCTCCAGCCTAGAGGAGAAGAACAGGAAAGGGAAGGAAAAGTGAGAGGAAATAAATAAGGCAGAGAGAGACTACAACGGGTGACACAAATGAGGAAACCAGAACAAAGTGGTGATAAGAAATAGAGAAAGAGAACGAGGAATGAAGAGAGAGGAGAGGCGCGATAAGGAATAGAAAAAAACAGGAATGAATAGCGGGAGAGGAGATGGGAGAGTGTTGCTTTGTTGGTTCTGCAAAGCTGCTTCGTCATCAGTCAACACTTCAGTCATTTAAAGAGGGACAGCTGCGTTTTTTCGCAGCTTTTTATAGACGGACACACACACATACTGGCATACGGGCACACAAACCCACACTTTCCTGCACAAAGACGCACACAGATGAAAAATATGCACATTCTCCCTCTTGTTCCCATCTGTCTTAAGCATGCACACATATCCACACATGGAAAAGTGCACTCACCTCAAGTACTCTGCCGCTGATGTACCTGTTACAGCTGTCACACCTGATCCCAAACTGAGTGTGGTAGTCCGTCTCACAGTAAGGTATCCCATCCCTGACAGGGTATAAAGCAAAAGTTCTCACATTGAATTCACCTTCTGGCTTTGTGCAACTGTTCCACTGTTCCGAGTAATACTGTGTCTAGTTGATTAAAAGACTGATGGAATAATTGTCGGTTATTGTCTTGCAGATGAATAACAGATATACACAGGTGATGGTGAAAAGAAATCCTACTTTTCCATGACTTGCCACAATAAGAGTGCTCCAAGAAGCTTTCTTAAAGCACACTGGTCACAGTGGATAGCTTCAGATATGAAAGAGAAAATATTTGATATTGGCTCCAACATAACTACAGTAGAGACTGTGCATACGGGGGATTAAACCACCTACTTGCTGATGTACTCTCCAGTGAGCGCACAGCCGCACGTTCGGCATTTAAAGCAACTGACGTGCCACTGTCTCTCCAGAGCCAGCAGAGACTGACCCTGTTTGATCTCCTCGCCACAGCCGGCACAGTCTAGAGGAGCGAAGAGGAGAATCAGGAAATGCAGCAATGAACACAAAAAGAAGATAAGAGCAGCTTCAACATGCTGAGCTTCCACTCTGTCCTTGTCTCTCTGCTTTGCCAACCTCTCTCATCCCTTCTCTCCTCCGTCCTCTCTCCTCCTCATCCCTCTTTGCTGTCGTTAAAGTCACACTGTCTTTGCCAGATGGAGCTACCAGAACCAGGCTACAGGACTACCTGGAGCAGCAGGCCACCTTCTGTGTGGGTGCGTGTGTGGGTGTGTAGCTGCCGGGGATGTGGCTATGTTTTGCAGTGTTCAGCAGGTGGACAGTGGGCCTCTTTGTTTTTTTTTTTGTTTTTTTTACCTGTAGGGGAATAGACGGTCTTACATGCTGGATGGATCAGTTAGATGAGGGTCATTTCAATTAGATACCTGTAGGCTACATAAAATTATGGCCACAGATGATCCTTGCTACTAAATGGTCAGCAGAGATGCATTATTTTTAGGTAATTGCGCAGCTAAGGTGTAGCAGCTTTATTCTGTCACACTACTATTGAAGGATAATGCTCGTCACATGCTATATATTTCTTAGACACTAAAACAAACAATGAATTGTCTGTGTAGCTCGAGCCTGATTATTCTTCTGCCAGTCGGCAATTGTCCGAAAAATTCATAGAGTTGCACCTGGTTGACGTGTTCCTTCATTACCATGAACATGGGCACTGTAGTTTATTTTCACTTCTATATACACCTTCTTGCTGGTTTAAATACTCACTATAGCACTTAATGTGTATTAAGGTATCCGAAGGTAGAAATAGTCACCAACGAATACACTATTTACTCCTGTTTGAGTAATGTCTGCTAAATACTGCAGTGGATGGGGTGTTGTAAGAAAATACGTAACCTTTATAAAGATAAATGAAACTTTATATCTGGGAATAGTTTTGAAAGATCTTTGCCTCCAATACAAACCTGTGCTGTAGAACTCAAAATCGATCTGGGTCTCAAGACTTTTTGAAGGTCTTGGCCTCGTTTCGGAACCAACAGCAATTTTACTCAGTCTTGCCTCGGTCTCTGAGAAAAAGGACTCAGGATTTGATTTCAAGACCGCAACTGCAGGGATATCACTAAATTGGCTATGCGTTGTCAAAACAAAGGAAAAGCCCCACATATACAATTCACCTCCACAATACCTTTTGATTATTTTAATATATTTCTCATGGTACGCTTATACTGTACGTGCACACACACACTCTGTGGGTGTTTGTACGGGAATGTGGATCTGTCAGATCTTGACTCGGTCTCACTCTGCTTTGGTCTTGACTTTGTCCCAACGCTTCAAGGTCTTGATCTTTTCTTGGCCATGACTCAAAATGTGAATGGAATTGATTGCTGGCAAGTAACTTTGGTACCACAGAAGCTTTCAAAATTAACTTCATGCATTGTTTTTGTATAACTGCACAGCTTGTCATGAATTATCCCTAATACTGTATTTAACATTCAAAATTAACGGTATAAGTATGGTTAATACATGCGTGTGTGTTTGTTTCTTACAGCTTGGTCCATGGACCTTGACGGGCTTGTCGCTTTTCAGAGTGTGTGAGCACTGCTGACACACACACTTCTTCCCACAGAAGGTCACCCTGTCTCCAATTGGGAACGGACTCCTGCAAACCACACACAGAAAATGTCGGTAAAGCTATGCAGATATGGTTTTGCATTACATACAAATTCTACTTGGGTCAGTTCACCCAGAACACAAAATAACATTTCAACTCTTACCCCCTGGTGGTGCACTATCTGACTGTGCAGATAGATACAACAGTTTTGTTTACAGACATTTAAAAAACAATACAACTGATATTTGTATCCTAACACAATGGATTTTAATGGAATGGCAGATGTGGTTTTCATAGCACTGAAAAAAACAGACTTAGGAGCATTTATGTAGTTTAACACCAGTAGGATATTTTGTTGTTGTTGTCATCCTTTATTCATTCAAAATTAGCAAGGAAGTCTTAGTCCCACATAACTAGAATTGTTTCTCAAATTCCCCACTGAAAAATGTTTAGGAAATTAATGGACCTTCAGCATCTCGGAACATTTGCGATTATATTTCAGGGTTCTTCCCAAACAACGAAACAGTGGCCCCTGAGGGCTCAGTTGTAGCCACATAGTGTGAGGGCAGAGGTGAGCATCTGCAATGCAGCCACAACTGAATAAAAATATTTCCATTGTATACAAATCTGTATCCAGATCACAGCAGAGATGTCCAAAACTCCTCAGCTAGAAAATGAGAAAACTGCAACACACAGACTGATAAATTATAAAGCAGCCGCCGCTGTTCTACAGTCGCCTCAGAAACACAGAAAGTTCAACGTAAATAGAAATGTGATTCAACATTATTTTGTGATGATATCAATTGGGAGTATTTTCTCATATGTAATTGAATATTTTCAACTGATCTGTGTAGTGGCAGTGAGAACATTTCTAGTGTTTGCATCCTGTCAGTAAAAGACCTCAGAAGTGAGAGCAGGTTCCCACCCTGCATGTGTGAAGAGGATAACAAACGTCTTTGCTACAATTCAGCTACTGTGTTAAAAGTAAATCAACTTTGCCATAGCTTAGCTGGAGCTGGAGAAAAACAAGACATAACAATGACTGGAGGACTTTTTTTGATATCTGTTTAGTTGCAGGAAAATCAAGTTACGTGTCAAATTGTCTGGTTGATGTCTCACACACGGGAAGTCAGAAACAATATACGGCTCAGCTCTATATTATGCTACATGTCCGCTCTTCTGATTTTAGTTCTGCACTCTGCACACATCAGAGTGAGAGTTCGGTCAATGCTTGGACAAAAATGAATTTGAGAGACGCAATTTTATTGAAATATGCTGACACAGTCGTTTTCAAAATTAATAAGCTTCATTCACATTTCAGTACAGTATGTTTTTATTCAGTAGAGTGGGTGCACACACAAACACACACAACTGGGGGAACTAGAAAAACTGTCAATATAAGCAACCCAAAACCTAATGATCCATCTCTACATCTAACACACTCACTGGCAGTCTGCCTTTTATATTATCATATTTACAGTCACCCTTCATTCACCAGTCACTTATTACATTCACTCCAGCTTTGAGTGAACTGAACTGAAGCCAATACTAAATTGACATAATACATAATAAATAAAGTGAGACCAGCCAACTACAACAGGCACATATGAAGTGTTTTATATTTCAAATATTTTAAATAGTAACTTGTTTGATCAGGAATTTACTGGCCCGCAGTTGTCATACATCATTGCATTTTAATTGTAAAGGGCCACCCGCAGTATGCAAGAAGTTGTGAACAGATTTGCAAAGTCATTAAACCACAGTATGTGGTGCCCCGTGAGAATCTCATTAATTGTTTTTGTAATCAGAAGTTGAAGCGGTGCCAAGAGGATCCCTGATGACTCAACACGCAGAGCTATAAACTATGGTGTTAAAATTTATAAATGTTTAATTCCAATTATCCTACTATTACTACTACCAATGCCAACCACACTATGTTTAAAATATATTGTATTCCAATACTTTAAATTAATTCCCAGAGCAGAACAAAGGATGGTTTCTGAATATGAGGCAAGAAATTACAGGAGTGTGTTGTGACTATATACTGTACCTGCAGATGCTGCAGACGAAGCAGTGTGGGTGGTAAGTCCTCCCCAGTGCAGACACCACCTCGCCAGTGATATACTGGTCACAGCTGTCACACTGGGTCCCGTAGAGCCGCTGGTAGTCCTCTGTACAGATGTACTCGCCAGAGTGGTGGAAGAAACCTGAGTGCACCAGATCACAGCCACAAACTGGACAACCGGAGAGAAAAAAAACGTGAATCAGCTCACATCATTCCTTTGAAATACAAAGAGAGAAAACAGTACTGTAGGTGGTCACTGTCTGGCAGCATTAACTATTTAATTTGCTTATCCATTATTTCCAGCAAATTCTTTAGCTAATGTTAAGTCGTTAACCATTTGAACTCTTTATCCATAACTTTTTGGACACTTGTACCACAGTCCTAATTATTTCTGAACATCCTTAACAGTTCTAACGACTGTTGGATTGATGCCAGTTTTTTCTCCTATACTTGGTGTGCTGACGCTGTCGCTATTGCATCCGCCAATTTTGCTCTTCTTCACCCATAATGCATTCCACAACGGTCTTACATTTGTCACTAATAGGGAATTTATTATATACATTATATATATATATATAATGCAGCAGGTCAATTTAACTATATAGCAAGTCTCACTTAAAGTTATATTTAAGACAAAGAATATGTCTTTTTTTATGCAACTGGCAGCCTGGTTTGAGGGTAGTTAACAGTACACATGGCCAGTATTTAGCATGTGTGTGTGGTAGTTGAGGGGGTGGGGTTGTTCAGAGTGCAATCTGTTGTTCCTTCTGACCTTTAAAGGGTTAGTACTCTAATCTGGTTTTGAGGATTAGACCAGTAACCAACTAATCTGTTAATTGTTTTTACACTATGTTTTGGTTGTCCGTGCATGTAAGATTAGGTATGAAAGAATATGGTATGTGTGCCTGAGTGTAAACCTGGTTTTGTAAATATGTACCTGCATGTGTACAGTGTTTACGCACAATAAATATGTTAATATGCATCTATGGAGTGTAGTGTGATGGATGCATGTCCAGGCAAAGGGACACATGAGCAACCCCTCTGTGTTTAATACATTCACTGACAGCATGATGTATGGCTTTTAGTTAGCAAATGCAAAGTCCTCCAGCCAAATGATTGCTTCTGGTGCAGCTGTGCTGGAGGATGAAGTGGTCTCTGCTGAGCTGGTTGGTTAGATCATTTAAAAAAGGAGCTGAACGATGATTTGCTCCAGCTATCAGGGAGGCAGGGAGCTTACTCTTACCTCCCATCAGTTGTGTTTTAAAGACTTTATAACAGCGATTCGGGATCCACAACAGATCTTTTGTCATGCATGTTCCCAAAATGGATTGAATCCCTCATGCTGTCAGTGTCCGCGCCATGCTTTACCCATTCAGCTGTGCACAAGTCAACTTATCTGTCATGTTATAACCTGTACTGCACAACCCCAGCCAGTGGATGTATAAACTGCACCATGACACAAACTGGAAGTACAGTAAGTTAGGCATTTAAAAGGCAGCCAACGGATCAAAATATCTGACAGTGAATTGAATGTCTGGGCTCTAATTAAGCTAATGGCTATAAACCCAATGGAGTGAATGGATCCGATCTGATCCGAGCCAGTGTGTTAAGTGGCTCAGACAGAGAAAGAGACACTGTGGACAAAGACAAGCAGTCCAGCTGCCTAATGTATATGTCTATTGGAGCCAACCTGAAGTTATAAAGACAGTAAAGCAACATTTAAGTGAATTGTAGTTTAGTGTTCTCCATATAAGCCTGGAGCCAAACACATGAACCTTTTGGTTTTCATTTAGAGAGAAAGACTTTCATGAGGCCCAAAGGCCATGGACTCATGTCATGGAAGCTTTCAGTGCCCTTTTAAAAGTGTATTCTTGTAATATTATGTAGATATTAACATGGTATTGCCGTTTACTGCACATTTGTGTCACTCAACTACCTGCAACTACATCCATTGAACGCTAATCATAAAAAATGCCATTGTTGCCAAGAGCGCCATAACTGTAAACAGTACGGGCAGATTGTTGCATCAAGGCAAGTCTATGTGTATAGCACCTTCCAACAACAAGGCAATTCAAAGTGCTTTACAAGAGGCATTAAAGGCATTATTACAGGATTTGAAAGAAACACAAAAAGGCTGATTGTCTGTGGAATTGTCTAAATGTGGCTATTTAAATTCTAAACCAGTATTATGGTTTTCTATTTTTTTATGAGCTACGCCAGAAACAAACACTCAACTAGGATGGAACTCCTTCACACTGTATTTAAACTGGTTCAAAGTTTTTACCTGCATGATACAGACCAGTCCGAGTTCATTTGCAGCATACGTGTTGAAAATTGTATCAAAGAAGGTGATTTTCCAACACAGATGTGTAGCCTTTAACATCATCTTTATTATCGTCTTACAAGAGAATGATCTTCTTACGTTTGTTAGTTTGACGATGGAATCAATTTATTCATAAAGGAAAGAAAAACTAGGACATCGTTCTCAAACACGGGAAAGGCTGTACAGTATTTTTGGTTTCCCCCTCTGTCTCCGGATAATTGCATTCTTGTCATGGCAAAGCTGCTGTCGCACAACTTTAAAATGCCAGCCTGACCTTTATCAGTCTGCCTGAGACTAAAGCTGGTCACAAAATGATGTTCAACAAGGCAACCTTTTTTTCTGACTATCCACTGGGATTCAAAAGATGGAGTTATGTGGTTTTCAGCCAGCTGTGACCACATGATACTGTATATACAAACCTTCAAATAGATAAAAAAAAAAAACTCTTTCCCTCTATTTCCCAGAGACACACACTGCTGATAGCATTCACACATTCATCACTGTCTAAATGGAAAGCTATTAAGATGTGGAGGCAAACAGGAAAGAGAGGGAGCAGTTGAGGCTTGGCTGGTCTCCAGAGGGACCTCTGGTATATTTGGATTTTCAGATCACAGGCCATTTTCAAAAAACTGTCCTCAAAGAACAAAATATGTGCATGGACAGTTAGACTGGCTGTGCTTATTGACATCCATTTTAATATTCAACTAGGATATTTTTAATGTCATAATTTTGACATTGAAGACCACCAAGTAATATTTTAATATAGGTTTGATCTGTCTTGCTACTTGAGTTTCTATACTTATTTAACTGGTATTTTTATTAGACTAGTATTATTAACCTAGTGGCATGGCTCTAGGGAAGGCAATGTATACCAGTCCACCACTTTGGTTCAGACTGAAATGTCTCAACAACTGTTGGATGGATTGCAATGAAATTCTGTGCAGACATTCACACAAATGTGAACATGAGCAAATGGCAGCATACTAACACATTAAATAAAGATGGTAAACATAATTCTGATAGACATCAGGACATAAGGATTGTCATTGTAAGCATATCAGCATGTTGTTGAAAGCACAGCTGTGCAAACCCTTGCTTTGCTGTCAGTGCATCTTAATTAGACTGGCATTTTCCTATTTCAGGTCTCATACTGAAACTTTGCTCCTAGTAAAGATGAACAATTAGCAAAGCTCAGCAGATTTGATGTAGAGTTTTTTTTTTCTCCTTTGAGACAGAAAGTAAATGGGAACTGATTTATCCCAAAATGTCATGTGTTGTTATTTCTAATTATTCCAACATGCACTTGCACAAAAGTACAGAGAGGCCAACCATATCTCTCAGAACAAAACCATCCAACCTGTCAGGAATCACACTAAATGTGTATAACAGTGTGTCGGAGCCTAAATCATTTCATTAAGCTCAAGATTTCATTTTGCAGATTTACAATGTAATAATAGAAGCCAGAATTGCCACAGCAAATAAATGAGTATGAGCCTGCCTGCAACCATCCATTACTCCCTCTGTCACATGACATTTTAGTCTTTCAGGGACAGTTGGGGCAAATCTTCCTGTTGCCACTTTAACTTGCTGACTGAAGCTTAATGTTCAAAAAGGTCAAAGACATGTCAGTCGCCTCCATGCCAGACCTGTCAAGAAAAAAACCATGACCAACACATGACCAACACATGACCCCACGTGACCTTAGCCTGACGTTCTCTGACCCCACCTGTTGGTCCAAACTCGGGCGTTTTTTCTACGTGTGGTCTCTTTTCTGTGTGCCATGTCAGCATTAACCGGGCAGTCAAATAAAACAGCAGCTCAGAGACAGCAGATTCCTATTCACAGTAACAAGTCACTTTTATTAATGCAAAACTGACATCTTGGATTTGAGCGAATTCAACCTTTACTGGTGATTGTTTCTGCTGGACCGTTGAAGCGCTGGCAGAGAGAGTAACAGCATTTTTATGACCGTCTACAACCATCAGGAGAGTCATCCAGCATCCACTCTGTCTCACTGTCTAGCACATCCATACTCAGTCTGTGTTGGGACTTGTATAATTTATCATCACCAGACAGAAATAACGATCAAAAGAGATTTTACGGGAAATTATTCAGGCCATATAATGAAATTGAAGGACTGAGAAATGGCTCATTTGTAAGCTGTTATATTGGATCAGTAAGAAGCAAATGACACCATCACTGCTGCAGTTGCAGTGGTTCAGTTACCTTTCGGCAAGTCTGAACAAGTTTTGCAGTCAATGCGGTTCGGGACCCCAAACAAATGATCAGATTAAAGTCAAAATAAATGTATGATTTAAAAATGATGTACGGTTAGGATAGCAGTCAACAAAACAAATAACCTGACTAATGGTTGCTTTGCTTTGCAAATGTTGCTGCAACTGAGCCATTGTTGATGTTATCAGTCCTACTTGTGCTTCTCAAAATGAGTGATGGAAAAAAAACAATGAAGCACAATGAAGAAACTTGAGTGTTGTGATGATGGCGAGCGCTCAAGATCCAGGTTAACAAGCAAACATGTCAGTCACAATCAAAATATGAAGAAGCCTTTCTTGTATTGGCAATGTCCCATTGCCCTTTCAATGTTTAACTTGAAATGTTTACAGGATTTTTGTTTTGGGTTTAAAAGAAGGGCTTACCAGAAAACCTATCACAGGGAAAGCGCATTATCTGGAGGGACTTTAAAAAGTGCTTAAAACTTTTTATTTATCACCTGAAATTCACAATGATGTGACAAGAAATCTAATTTGAGTTTTCAGGGCTTAATCCCAAGAAGATGAGGCTTGTAGGGAAAGCAAACAGAAAATACATGCCATGTCACAAATAAATACAAATAAATAAATAAAATCATGCTCAACACATTTTCTTTCTCCTCCCTTTCATTCGTGTGACTATCACCTTCTTCACTCTCTGCGCCATCAGTTTCATTCACCACCAGCCTCCCACTTCCCCTCCCATCCGCTCATCAGGGGGGCAGGTTCAGCTGCAGTTCGTTGGAGGCACTGAAGCATTTAGATACTTTTCTTCTACATCTGTTAACAGTGATTTGTAGCCTATTAGATTGAAGTGCTCGGGGTCTGGACACACATGCACGCAAACCAACACAATTGGCAGAAAGTCAACGGATAATGATTTCTTTGTTTACTGCCAGCAGCGCGGCCACAGGGTCTAGGGAAGGAAAGAGAGAGGCAACGCAAGAACTGATTTAAAAAGAAAGAATATAAATGAAGATGGATGCAAGAAACAAAAAACTCCTGGAGGCTTGACACGAGAGTTGTTCCGATACGAGTATTGGAAATGCCTCATTTTAGGCTGGATCGGGTATCAGCGAGTATGTGATTCTATGCACCGATCCAATATCACGTTATCATTTACCAGCTCATTAAGGCAGCACAGGAACAACAACATATGTCTCTCAGCCGTGATGAGAAAGAAGTGAGAATGCTACTCGTTAGAGCGACTTCCTTCATGAGCTCCGGAGAAAAAAACAATCGCTTCTCATAAATTGTGGCTGCACTTTAACAATTTATTTGAATAATTGTTATTTATTACTTTAGATTTATTTTTTTTAAGTTATTTTTCAGTTAAGACAGACTGTCAAAACAGATAATAAATTAAAGTTATATGGCATTCATTCTCTGTATGTATTTGTTCATGATTTACAAAGGGTTTACCTGAACCAGGCCATGCAACAGTGATAGCAATCATATCACACTCATACATTTGTTTTTACCGTATTGTATCAGCTCGGCACTCAGTATCCGTTGATATGCAAGTTCAGGTATCGGTGTCAGTATCGGGAAGGAAAAAAGGGTATCGAAACATCTCTACTTGATATGCATGTTGACTGTCTCTTCTTTCTGTTTTAGCTTCCAGATGCACAAGAAAACATACAAGCGTGCACCGAAAGCAGCACACTGAGCCACTGTGCAAATGCTCATACAAGGACACACAAAAGAGTGCCGCGCAGCTGAGCTGATACAGAGATAAACGCTTCACAGTTTGTCCTTGAAGTCTCTTCTGAAGAAAAGAGCCATCCGTGACTGTCTGTATGGCTGAGCATACTCTAACACTGATAAAACACACTGCTCCATGGTGTGCAAACTTGTTTCAAACCAAAGTGGGTCAGGCCTTGCAGTAAGCTTTACTAGGTAGAAAGAATCATGAGTGTGTTTTATATTCTGTTGAGAAGGTGAAGACCCTGCAGTTGTACAATAAATCCAAATAAATTAAGTGTGCGCCCGTTGTAGAGGAGGGCTAATTTTCTTCCAGAAAATGATCCTATAAAGTTTCCATGAATGGGATGAAATGGTTCGATGCACAGTAAGAATCAGACTATGTGGGATATTTGTCCTTTTCCCCAAGAATGACTAAGTTTGTACTTTACAAAAAGAGATGCTGTAAGGTCACAGAAGATGAACGTGGGTTCGTTTTTCCTATGCAGAAGAGGAGAGGGGAGGATTATTTTAGACACAAGGCTAAGACGAGACAAGGAGAAACGAGAAAGAAAGGTAAGATGGGAGTCAAGGGAGAGATTAGAGGAAGAGGAAACGAGAAGGCATCATATGTGAGGAGAAAGGGAAGCAGACAGCAAAGCAAGGGGATGAGGATGTGGAGGAAGAGACAGGGGGACCCAGGGGAGGTATCAATGAGGCTATCGATCTGTCCAACCAGCGCACGCCTACCGTCCTGTCACCGTCTTCCCTCATCTATTCACATCATCAACATGGGATGGATTTTCTTGCTGAAGCTCCTCTGCATTTGCATGTATGATCAGGATGGACGGATGGATCAAAGAGGAGGAGGGGGGGAGGGGGGAATGGAAAGTCTAACCGTCTACAGTCTGACTGAGGAGTGGTCGGTAGAAACAGTACAAATATGTGCCCCAAAAAGGAATCTTCTACGTTGTTTGCGCTGCAGCATGTGCTTTTCAGTAGTTACATTGTAACATTTGTCTGTCAAAGTGAGGAGTTAAAACTAAGTATTTGCATACCCAGCAGGACATGGCCATAATATTCTAAAAACTGTCTTCATTTGCTTTAAAACGAGGGCAAATTTATGAAAGTGTTGCATATTTTATGAGATTTTATGAGAGCAGAAAGATATTCATTGCAAAATTGCATTTTTACTTTTATGAAAGATGTAAAGCAGATGTCAAGGCGGTTGGGAAAAATGATTGTAAGACGATAAAGTTGTCTACTCATTTTGCCACATACCATATCATCCCTTTATCCCTTGAATATCTGCTGTATTAACAAAAAGAGCAGATACTCCTGGCTGGAATATTTTATTCATAAACAATTTCTTAATTGATGTTTGAGAAAATGTATCACAGTACGTCTATTGAGATATAAAATGCTATTCAGTGATTTGACCCACATCGCTCACCCCTATAAGACCCAGTTTGGTATCATTTAGTCACCGATCTTATTTAAAAAATTACACAAAATTTTACAATTACAAAATTTTAACAAATTTGAAAGCCTGGAGCAGGAGGGTTTGAAACATTTTAGTTAATGTGAAGCTTGTCCCAATATCAAAAACTACTTACACTGAAATGATGATACAAACAACACAGTAGCTGCCCAATATTTGATTGACAAGACTCAGTCAGGCTAGCAGCTCTGTGGAGCTGAACTTAGCTCAGAGCACCACTTATGTGAAAATGCTAACATGCTTCACTAGGTAATATTTACCATTTTTTTAATCGCAGACCTTTAGCAGGCAAACAGCACGAAAAACACAGTACAGCTGAGACTGATGGGGATTTGGTCATAAACTCTGTCAAAAGTATTTGACAAATACATGTTTTGACCTGGTGGTGGCGTTAGATGAAAAGTTGAGGAATCAATCAGGAATCGATTGATTCACCTTGAGGGGACCATGAATATTTGTATCACATTCAATGGCAAGCCATCCAATAGTTGTTAGTTGAAGTCTGGACTACAGTAGTGAACAAACCAATTGACTGCTAGCGTGGCTAAAACTAACCTTATAGTTGGTTGTCATTCAATAGCGCCCACACCAACAAATACACTTATTAAAATCAGGAGAAGAAAGTTTACTTTCAAGGTTAACTCCAAACCAAACCTGAGGCCATACCACCTAAATTAGTCACCATGCTACCCAATAACAGACAATCTCAAATCACACAGCGACACACAGGGTTGTTGTCTCATCTATCTCACTCTGCTCATCTGTTTCCATTTCTCATGTATCCCAAATCTCCTCTCCGCTCTCCCAAAAAAATCTCTTCAATCCAAAATAGCCACACCAACTGGAGATTAAACCATTTACCAAACAAAGACGCATTGTAACTCTCTGACATTCACAGCTACAAACAAAGCATGTGAGACAAGCGAGCCACGGAGAGGGGGAGGAAAGAGGAGAAAAAAATAAGACGCCTGTGTACTAAAAGCTGACAATTTGATTCTTGTCCACTTCATCAGCTGATGTCTACTTGACCCACGGCCCATTAGCTCAAAGTCATTAAGCTTACTCTGCAAGATCAATTGTCCATACAAATAAATACTGTAATATCAAAGGGAGACCACTTCCATCAATAAGTCTAGCTTGTGTCCTGCCAGGGGGAATAAGTGCTTCGAATGAGCAAACAAACAATCAAATCTGTTATTTCAGCTCAGGTTTTTTTTTTAAGGTTTTAAATAGAAAACCCTCCTCCTCGTTGGTGTTTTGTGGCATTCAGGCGATGCAACTGGCAGATCAAAGAGAGAAAACAGTGTTTTGGGACTGTGTGGGTCCCGGCCTGTGAAAGGAGGTTAGCTGGTTGGAGTCTGACTTCGGGCTGAAAACCTGCTGACAGCACTGTTAAGCTGGCTGCTGACTCCAGACCTCTAGTTGTGTGATCTGTGGTGGAGCTCAAACATGCAAAGACACATATATACTCATATATGCGCACATGCAAAGACAGCGCGCACACGCACATGCACACATGCACATCTGGACAAATGCAATGTGTTTTCCAACAGTCACACTCAACTTAAAATGTTTGAAGGTGGGGCTCAAGGAAAGGGGAAATAGCTATTGTTTTTTTTTCTTTTTGAGTTTGAAATGAAACAAACAAAATCAACATGTTAACTGGTAAGATTCATAGATGCTACAGGGACAGAGCCATGCCTCCAGACTTTGTGCTAAGCTAAGCTAATCGGCTGCTTTAGCTTTATATTTAACTTATATAAACTTAAGATGAAAGTGGAATAAATGTTCTCATCTAACTCTCAGCAAAAAAAGCATACATACTGATCTGCCCAAGATGCATAATGTATCAAGTGTAAATATCATATGGACTTACAGGGATACTCAACTTGCTTTTGCAAGAGGCCAGGTTAATACTTTCTGGGATTTGAGACCATTTGGGGCCCGGACCTCTCTCGGAAGGTCTGGGGTCTCCTCCCTGAGCACTTTTTTTTAATAAACAAGCTCCATTAGTCTATTTTGATGCTTTTTTAAAAAGGCACTCAAGCACATTATTCATATTAAAAGTACAAAAGAAATCCCATTGTAAATCAATTTATTTTCACTGTGACACATACTGTGGCCCAGATAGTAGTACAGTATCACTGCCATGTACCGTACATCAGGTATCCAAGCCTGGGTTTTTGTTTTTTTAGAAATTACATGTGCACTAATTGTTCCCCATTGGACTTACATCATTGTGCTGCAGTGGCCGCTGGGATATTTAGACAAAACTACAAAGCCTCTAATGTTTTAAAGATCAAAGATCCCCCATCTTCCGTTCACTGTAGAGATATCACATGTATCCTTTTGCTTTTGGAGAAAGTGGCATCCAATTACCAATGCTTCAGTGTCGCCCAATGTTTTGTCATCAACTTTGATCCTGGTGAAGTTATAGCTCAGTTTCTATTTCAGTGAAGCTATCATTGATTCAATTGTGCTGGTTCCTTCTTGTCTGAGTACTGGCAATTATTAAATATTTAATTATACAAATTGGTGTGGGTGGAATCCACAAAAGCAAACACATAAGTCCAAGGTAGAAAAATAAATGAATATGAGACGTTTGTGAGAGGAGAAGGGAAGCGGATGCAAGTGTTTGTCCATATGCGTGTATGTGAGGAGGCGTTAATGTGCACTGAATATACACAACCATGTTTGTGTGTGTAGGTGTGTGGCAGCTTCTTACCTTGGCAGGTGAAGCAGAGAACATGGAAGTGTGTGTTTTTGACACGCACCACCTCCCCACGACACACCTCCCCACAGCGCTCACACACAATGGGAGAATTTCCACGGCTGGAGAGAGGAGAGCTGCTGTTGTTGTTTCCTCCGTAAAGGCCTGACTGGTACTGAACTGAGGAAAAGATCAAAAACAAGTCACTTATTGTTATTTTGAAGCCCGTCCTTCTGTCGTCCTTTCAACTGAATTCAAACGTCTTATCAACGTGATGGAAGAAAAAAACATGAACTGCCACAAAAAGATAAACGATGTGATGCATTTGTTTTCTCAGGCAAGCGTCTTATTACAGGAACATCTGATAGCTAAACACAAGCTTTAATTCATAATTAATCTGGAAACAGCTGCTCGGTTTGTCTTGAAGATAAAGTAAATACAAATCAGATCCTCAAGTTGACTCATTCTCAAACATCAGTTTGTTTGTTTGTTGTCCCTCTCAAAAAAAATACACTTATATTTAAACACTATGGCAAACAATCCTGGTGAATCAATAAGACAAAAACACCCAAATACGTACACAATATCAAACACAAACATGATCACACAATCGACTGAAAGTTTAAGGTAGACGAAGAAGGCTTAGTGATTGACTTTGTAAATAGTAGTGGCTCCTGGAAAGTCTGTTACTCTGCCAGAAGATCAGCACGACTTACAGCCATTCATTATACAGGAAGCGGCTTAAGAGACAGGCGTAGAGAAAGACATTAACCAACTGAGACACATTTCTAACTGCTGGTGGACTTCAGTATCTTATAATTGTCAGGAAATATACCATTACTCATATACGTCTGTACTATTGATTTGCTATTATGACTACACTTTCCAGATTTGTATTAATGTAGTAAACTGTTTTTATACTTCATTATGTCTGCACTCATACCAATTGCTTCTCCATTCACTTGCACTATGTTCAGTACTTTCTTTATTTTTTCTCCATTCATGGCAATCAGAGAGTGCATTGCAACTTGTGCGCATGACAATAAAGTTTTGAATATTAAATCTTGAAACATACATGCAGAACAACACACACACACACACACACACACACACACACACACACACACACACACACACACACACACACACACTATGAGAGACAAAAAGGGCACATGGGGCTGTTTCAGGATTACACCTCATTTATCCTCGCTTATGAAACTGGACAAATCCCTTTTAGAAAAATAAGTAATTTCTTTACGCTGTCTGAAACACACGCACGCACGCGCACACACACACACACACACACACACACACACACACACACACACACACACACACACACCTATGTGTCATACAGTTGTGAATAGATTTCACTGACTGGCAGCATATTCGATCAATATTGATTTAGATTTCCTGAAACAATCAACTGACCTCTATCCAGTGTACAACAATCTAAGCAATGATTATATTGTATTATCCCCAATTCTATTACATTACAGTTAATACTGCTGCCTCCAAGAGTATTATGCAATCACAGCACACACACACAACATCCCGGCAGGTTAAGCTGATGACAGCAGGAGAGAGACAGAGAGTTGTGGATCTATACATGTTTTTAATAGAGAGAGAGAGAGAAAGAGAGAGAGAGAGAGAGAGAGAGAGAGAGAGAGAGAGAGAGAGAGAGAGAGAAGGTAAAATTGGGACAAAAATGTTTCCTAACAAATTGTATGACCAGTATGTGTTTGTGTGTGCGTGCGTGCGTGCGTGCGTGCGTGCGTGCGTGCGTGCGTGCGTGCGTGTGTGTGTGCACCACAAAAGCTGGCATTCGCTCTGTAGCCAGATGGCAGCACAAGGACTGGAACCACAGACATAGAAAGCCACCTGTGTGTTCGTGCATGTTTGTGCATGTACACGTGTGCGTGTGTGTGAGCGAGAGAGAGACTGAATGTGTTCTTTTTTGTGTGTTCTTTGTTATTTTTAGTAGGTTTAAACGTTGTATGTTCTAGTTAACAGTATGTAATTGATGAAGGTGACAACATGTTTATAGACTATGCATGTACTTTATGTGCTTCAATGTGTGTGTGTGTGCGTGCATGCGTGTGTTGTGCATTGTCTTAACACAGCATACACCAGCAGCCAGGTAGAATGTCCTGTGCACGCACAACTTCTCACCCTCGTCTACACATTGAACCTGTTAACTCATGATCCCTCACACAAAATAAAGAAATGTAATGTTATTTGCCTACAGTTCTGCAGCGAGCGGCTTCAAAGTCTGCACTGTTTGACATCAACACGTATTTATTCTGACCTTTGATCTTGTGGCGAAACAGCTTGGCTAAAAAACAATAAGGTCTCCCTGTGAACCAAACCCCTCTGCTGAAGGGAAGCCCTCTTCTTTTCTGTGGGAGATCTTTGGGGTTACAGTCGCTCAGCTGGGGCCCCTCTGCTATGCTGACATGGTCATAGTGGCATCAGTGTGTGGCCCCGCCGGAGCCCTTTTTAGGTTATACATCTCCCTTAGGTGAGAGCTATAAAACTGAGTGGCTGCTGGGAGGTGTGAGTACTCGCTTTGTCTGCAGAGACGCTTTTGATTTTGTTTTTGGGAACTAGATTTTGGGATTCAGTGGTTTCACATTAATAAAAAACATCCCTACGTGGTTCTATGTTTAGACATTGGGATATATTAATACGTGCCTGGCACAGTGTAGACCAAAGATGTGCAGCTTTGTCTATCTAAGAACAGCGGGCTTGCTTTTTCTTATCTCCGAAATATCTGAGTAATCGTCAGAGGCTCCTCTGACTGTCTTACCTGACTAATATTGATTGCGATAAATACTGATCTCTCCCGCACACAAAAACAGAGAACAATTTTACATATCTATTTAACAAAATGATAGATGAATTGAGTGGGTCCTGTGACAGTGGACATTTCTCCAGTGGAGGAACCCTTGGTTGTTATCAGAAGCACAGAAATCAAAACCCGCTTGAAATCATCACAATGATGAAAATACTGATGAATGCTGTCAGATATCGATACACAATATTAGCCTCTGTCTCTAACCTTCACTGACAGAGAGCCGGCTAATAACATGATGAAATACAGTGTCAATAAGTGAGACAGTGATCAATAACCTCATTGAAGGGCTGTTTATGTCTACTTCAGGTTAAACACTCCCAGGACATTATGGTATTGATTATGCAGCATCAAACATACATACACAGACTCACATGGGAAGACACACAGATAGCCTACACGTGTGCACCTCACCAGCATACACACTTACGCACATTTCATGCCTCAGTTTTAATTGTTGATTATTAAATATGTACATTTTCTATGCTCACATTATGTTCACATTAACACACACACACACACACATACACACACACACACAGCTTACCATTAGTCGGTCCACTCATGATGTGAAGTGGAATTCAAACCGCTTGAATGATAGTTCTCCTCAGAGTCTGTATCTGCTCGTTCAATTAAGCTTCCAGCTGCAGGACAAAAGCTCCAGATATGACCAAGCACTCCTGTCAACTCTCGGTGTCCCTGTCCGACTTAAATCTCTCCCCCTCTCTCTCTCTCTGTCTCTCTCTCTGTCTCTCTCTCTCTGTCTCCCTCTCTCTGTGTCCCAGTCTGGTGAGGGCTTTCCCTGCTCCTCCCGGCAAGCGGATTATGCAGCCAGGCGGTGAGACTACCGTACCTCTCCACCCTGCGTAAGGGCAGCCGGTTGAGGAGTTAAATCGAAACTGACTGCACCTTCCTCCTCTTCCTCGCGCCTTCTTCAGCCTCAGCCTCTCCCACCCAACAAACCCCAGCTGTCCTCTGGACCGGCGCAGAGGCGTCCATCCCTCCTTGAAAGCCAGTGCGCTCCCGCAGACGCCCGCGCGCTCCGGTGTGAAGGCTGGAATGCTGGATGGTGAGTTTCTGAGGGTTCGCCTCGGACTCGGGGCCGTGAGAGCGTCTTTCACCGGGCAGGACGAGCTCCGCTCACGGTGCGAGAGCGCCGCACAGCGTCTGAGCTCCAAACTGCCAGCAAAAATACACCTGCCCAATCTGAATGTACACAGCATCCCGTTTGGACCCCAAACTAGTCTCGGGGAATGGCATGATAGTTATTTCACGCGTTAATTGACAAATATAGACCCTTACATATAACTTCAGGGATGACCCTGGACAAAATAACAAGGCAAACAACCAAATAAAACACGATTAACTACCCAAATGAAAAGTTCATCTCAAACCTGACTCCCTAACCACGCAAAGAACAGAATAAAATGAAACGGCAGCTCTTTACTAGGCTTCCCATTAAGGGACCACGGGTGAATAAAACGGAAATCCATTGTCTAATTTAAAAGCAAAATAACAACAAATTCATATTAGTTTGACAATAACATACAAAAGAGCTATAAACGAAGGATTGACAAAGAAAAAGAAAAAGCTCACAAAAACGTTTAAGTAGGCAGCGAAAAACGTCCACGTGCAGTTGTTTTTTAATAACAATGATTGGCTGCGGGTCTCCAGATTCACGAGCACGAGGGAGGGATGGGACCAGGCGCCGAGGCCCACAGAGTCTAAGGGAGCAGCACGGCGCATAACACCATGATTAAGACGTGTTATCACATTCACCTGTGGGGACTGTAAGCGGCTCCATATGTTGGTGGCTCTCTATTGGGATTTGAGACGTGTTTGTAATTTGGGATTTTGTCGGTCCTATGTGGTACATCTATGTAATATTCCTGTAATATTCCAATTAGGAAAGTGTGTCTGGCTCTCAATAGTCAGTTAATGGTGGCGTCACTGCGGGCCACTTCAATCATGGTATTTTTTATCTCATAGATTGTCAAGTTAATGAACATATAATAATATATTAACAGAAACTAAAGATAATTTAGGAAAAATCCACCATAAATTTAATTTATATTGTGCTGTTCAAATCATGTTTGACAGAAAGAACACTGTAAATATTGTTCATATTGACCGACTTAGTAGTTAAATTTGAATCTGTGTTTGTTTCATTGTATCTGATTGATCCCAGACCTAATAGATGGATGGACTGGTGAATAAAAGTTTCACAATGATTGAATAGACCACAGTTTAGAGGCCACAGCGGCTACAATGAGCCAATTATCTGTAGCTACAAAGGAACACCAAAGGGTGGCAGCATAAGTTAAGATAACATTCGTGGAACCACTGCTCCGAAGGGTGTGCAGGTATTATTGTGTCATGTTACTGAAATGTCAAAATATAACACAAAACTAAATACCTGAGATGCATTCTGGATAATGTAGTGGTTTCACTGGCATTAGAAATAAATGAAGTGCCTTAGCCAGAATTGTAATCCATTGGAATATTTAAATTCAGTAGTCAGTATCCTGTGATGCATGTAGACAATTCAAATTATATGAATTGCATATAAGAACCATATACAGTTTTAACAATATCCCCATTTTTAAAACAACAAACTGGCATCATATTGATTTCTTTGTCACAAGTTTTATTTTTGTTTAAAAACATAATTCCAGTTTGAACACTGACATTCTCTCTTGGATACAAAGGCCCTGCAACACAAAAACATGTTTATACAGCTACCTCTCAGTCTGTCTTGGCTCAGGTCCCTGTAAATTAAAACAATGTGCAGGATACTTCCTGCAAATACTGCTAAAGCACTGACGCTTCCTATTGCCTCCTGCACAAGAAACCAAACATTTAAGAGAAATTGTGGTGCATTTCTGAAAAGAATCTGTCAAACTGCAGTTTTTTGAACACACGTTTGTAATGTGTATGTGTGTGTGTGTGTGTGTGTGTGTGTGTGTGTGTGTCGTGACTTTTCTCAGTTTCAGTAGAAGTTTGATTCCTTCAGTCAGATCCCAACAGTTTTTCTGTGGCATTTCTGCCTCTCAGATGTGTTTTCAGAATAAGAGTCAGACTTCAGGTCTGGGCTGATGCCTTCAATCGGAAGTCAACTGGGGGGGGTCAGAAAAACAATATATCATCTGGAATATAACAGTTTTTGTGTCTGTGGGGACGTTAAGGTGTGATTAATGACCCATTGTAAAGTCTGTCTGCCTATTAAAAAGCATTTGGGACACAATGGGGTGTTTCCTCAAAAGAAAATGTTCTGGCAACTGCACTGTGTGTTAAACTTAACTTTGCGTGTGCGTGTGTGCGTGTGCGTGTGTGTGTGTGCGTGTGTGTGTGTGTGTGTGTGTGTGTGTGTGTGTGTGTGTGTGTGTGTGTGTGTGTGTGAACATAATGTGAGCATAAAAAATGTATACATTAATAATCAACAATTAAAACTGAGGCATGAAACAGGTTGTTAGAAATCACATAGGGCATCATTGGAGGTTGAAATACTCCCTAAAACAGCAGGCATCTTTTCTGTGATTAAGTTTGATATTTGATTTTCTAAAGCCTTCGCACAGTATTATGTTCTAAAAGAGAAAATACAGAAGATGTCTTCAGAAGTGACATTGTTGCCAGTCGGACCAGATGCAGCTGATGGGGAAGTTGAGATTAGTGAACATGGTTTATGTGCACACATGTGACCTGAGGAACAAAAGTAGCATCGACCACATTCTGTTCATCATCTGTTTCGGTCAAAAAAGAAACACAAATGCAAGTCGAGAATTTAGTGAAACTATCAATATCAGTAAATCCTTTGCACATTAACTTTGAGATGTTCATATAGCCGAGTGTAATATCAGGTTGGAAGCCTCCACTTGGCCCACATTTTTATATTGTGCACTACCAGGTAAGAAGTTGCACAGAGTTAGTCAGACGAGCAGAGTTGCACAAATACAGTATGGCACTATCATGATGTTATCATGTTGCAGTGCAAACAGGTAAATCATTGTGTTTGCACATACAATGTAAGAGTTTGTTGGTGGGTAGAGGAGCAAACAGAAAAGTGAAAAAAAGATGAAACAAACCCTCATGGTGTGGCGCCTGAGAAGGAAGTAAGTAGTCACATCCTCTTGGACAGGAAGTAACAAGCTGTATAAGAAATGTGGCACAACACCAGCCTATAAATACCTTTGCAGGGAGATCAAGAGGGAAATATCTGTCTCCTTATTAAGACAACAAGGATGAGAGAAGTGAGCTTGAACCGAAACAATAAAATTTCAGGCCAGAAAACCAAAACAATGAGTTAAAAAACACAAAAATGTCCTTAGAGCTGAGGGGAACTGCAAAGTCAGGGGATCCTTTTGAGTGGTTTGTCAATATGAACGACTCCTTTCACATTACACTTTGGCATTTTACCATTGTAAAATTATAAATTAGAGCAACTCTAATATATTGATGGCTAAACATGTGTAAGCACCTTTAAACCTGTAGAAATCCTAATTTATTCGTCACTCTTCGAGGTTAAAATAGATGTCAGCAGTACACATTTGAGACAAAGAAAAAAGAGGCATATTCAAACAATTAAGGTCCATTAAGGTCCGAACCACAGGGCAAATGTATGGTGACAAATGATGCAGACTTCCTGTGGTCCAGTGACAAGTGTATCATCCATCCCTGTTTTGGCTGATGCTGCATATTTGGAAGACATTTATTGATCAAAGCCTTAGGACCAAAATTATGAGAGAAGATTCAGCAGTCTTTTGTTTCACTGCATGAGGGACTGATGGTTTGCAAATACTTCAGTTTATCTTCACAGTAAAAGGCTTTACACACTGGGGGCCTTTTAATTCTCACGCCATTATATTTTTCGACCTGTTGTTTCATCATGAGTACTTTCACACAGAACGCGAATATTACACAGTGAAAAATTAACATAGTTCTTGTCTGAAAATGAGTGATTTTTCTGAGTGTTGGTTCACACTGCAAACCAACCAATCAAGTTTTGTGGAACGGACATTTTCAAAACGTTCACTATTGTGTATAAAAACACAGAGGCTCCGTATTCCTAACCAAGACCTCAAACTTTATTAATTGTTTCAACCTTGACAAAGGCAGTATTTACCAGATCCACTCCTTCCATTACCTTTCACAATAAAAGCCGAGACATACTGTATATAGTTCACTGTGTAACTGTTTACCAGAAAGAACTTAACTCAGAGCATTTTAGGAAACTCAATAAAATGATTTACAGAAACAACAATTGGCCTCAGACAGACTGCCAAACGCTACCCTGGGTCAATAGGGTCCAGGTAGTTGGTCCTCTGCCTGCGCAAAGCTAGTCAATCTTATTGAAAAAGTGTTGCAGACAAGTTTTACTTCCATTTTTGTGCAATTCATTCATCAGACTCCTGAGTGTAAAGGCCTTAAGACTGGCTATTGTAAGTGTGTGTTTATCTCAGTATGGAGACACAAGTATGTACTGTATATACAGTCACATTGAGGAGACTCTCCTACTATTTGCAGACATAAAATCTGCCCTGGTTAAAGTGTCAAAGTTCCTGGTACATGTGTGTGTGTGTGTGTGTGTGTGTGTGTGTGTGTGTGTGTGTGTGTGTGTGTGTGTGTTTGTCAGTCAGGAAATGTTACAAGGTGAAGGTGAGGTCACTGGCATTGTGTGCTTGGATGTCTGAGTATAATCGCTGATCTAAGTCCCCCTTCCATGATTAAGGGGTCATAAGTGGACTATTTAATTTTCAGGGTCCTCAGGTTGTGAGACTCCTAAATTAAGATTTATATATGTGTGTTTGTCTTATGTAGCAAAATGGGAATACAAACTGCATTTGGTTGCCCATCCCTGTTGCACAATGACAATAAATGAACCTTGTAACCTTGTAACTTTGTAACCTTAAGAGTTACTGTTATTGTTGATAAATCAGAATCTAGAGGTCAAAGGTCACAGTACCCTCCCCAAAAACACAAGATTTATGACTGTAGATGAAAGTATGGCTGACAAATCACAACGTAGTCATGTTCTTTCTCTAAATAAAAAATAAAGCACACCTTATCTTGAGATAGACAATTTATGAATACCTCCTCCCACCTTGTCCCAAAATACATTGCATGAAAACACAATTCTGCAACAGTGTTCAGGATTTTCCCCTGTCCCACGAAACGTCATGGTAAAATCACCTCAGGGCTTTCTCCTAGTGTGTATTCATCATCATATCAGATGGTGATTATCTCAACCATCATACAGCCAAAGCACATGTTCTTGTGTGTTATTCCACCATATGGTGTCATCTTTCACATTGGAAGACATAAAATAATCTCAGTCAGTCATTGTTGACTGTGATAACAGTATGAGAATTACACTCATCTTTTATCTGCAAAGACACCGAAACAAAACAATTGACTCAGGACAGCTGAGAGCTGTATTTCTCACAACTCAAAATACTGTGTTGAAACCAAGAGGAAACCTACTAACTAAAAGACGCTCTAATGAGTTGGCTGTTCATTTCTTTCCAGTAAGTACATTTTGTTTTAATCATGTTTTTTCGCAAGGCAAAATCACAGTCACATTGTAACGACAATTATGGATGTATCTTGCGAACTAAGCTCACTAAATAGCACTATCTTTAGCTTTTAACTTTGCTAAGCTAACTGTACCTTGCCGTCATTCTTCCCCAGTTCCAACCCCTTGTCCAAATATTGTCACATGGCTCCAAAAAAACAAGATCACAATCAACGGCTGGAATCGCAGTGGCTACGTCCATTTCTTATGCTGCGCTCCATAATTATTTGCTCTGGCTTCCAATTTCCAAAGTAAAAGGAAATTTGCTGCCGTAGTAGATCGGTAAACCTCAACATCTCTCTTGGCTCTCTCTCATCAATCAAACCTGGGTGTGGAGACAGTTTTTTCACCGCTCTGGTTTGAACAAAGCTGTACTTGGACCAGGTTTGGACAGATAGGAATTCTCTGAGCCTTCAGGGTACAGTAAAATAGCAGGATAGTACCAACACTGACTGAACTTAAGCTTAAACGGTTCTTGTGTAACTGTTTGTAAGGTACCATCAGTTGAGTTTAAAGTAACAGTTAAATCAAATCTTGGATTGTTCCAGCACGAAAGCTGAACCTATGAAAGCAAATACTATATCTGACCCAAGTTTTACCATAAAGGGACACATGTCAATCTCTTAAATAGGTACAAATTAAAGAAACAAAAATTAAAAAAAAGATTAGCCTACTTGTTAGTGTGGGAGCTGAAACAATTGGTTGATTCGTTACATCGTTAGACAAAAATGTAATCAACCATTGATTTATTGTTGTCAAGTCAAGTCAGAGGATTTGCGTCTGTGTCGGTTATTACAGCAGCAGGAAACAGTACAGTTTGGTCTATTTGGTCCAGATGCACGCACAGGATGTACTGTACAGACTGGGCCTCTTTCTCTCTTTTCTGATTGTCATATTAGTTCAAATGATCCTTTGACTGAGAAGAATTGTATGCTTACACTTGAGCCTGAACTATCTTTAGAAAACTATGTTGAATCTGACTCTAGGTTTTCTAATAAGAAAAAATACAGAACACATTTTTTTCTCTCTGTAGAACATCCACTTCCAAAGCTGTTCAGATGCTTATTGGTGTCATTCAAGAACACTTGATGCATCTGCTGATCTTGAAGAGGTGAAAACTGCTGAGGATTGTTTGGAAATGGTGTTTCAAAGGGGATGACAAATGACACAAGTGGGGAAAAGGGAAGTGGGTAAAAGCGCCAGGTGAACTAGGAAAATATATACAGATGAAAGATGAGCTGCAGAGTACAGGAGCTACCCAAGTGGGAAACAACCAAAGAAAGGAAGCAGAGATACAGTGCTGAGAGAGGCGGTGGAGGGGGCGTTATGAACGATAAGGGAGAGGGCCTAAAAGAGGAGAGAGCGATGAGGGAGGAGAGAAAAGGAGAAAGGGTGACTGATGGAAAGACAGGAAGAATGGGAGTGACATTGATGACAGAGAGAGCGGGGAAGGAAAGGAAAGGTGCTGACTGGCAGAAAGAGTGTGTATCTTTCTGCTCATATGCCTCGTCCATGATCTGTGAGCGATTGAGCTTTCATTTCACCTCTCCTTACCTGTCAAAACACACACACACACACACACACACACACACACAAACAAACACCACACATTATATATTTATGGAAGGAACACTCGTGTAGAAGGGTGTACTCAGTAGAGTGCAGACTTCAGCAGGTGTGTCTGCAACGACCACTGCTTTACCGTGTGATTGAATATGTCTATACACTAATGGGCGTTGTATAAGACATTTCATACAATCTTGCCAAAAACAAAATGAAACTGACTGTTAGCCAAACACACTGTCCAAAACAATAAAAGTGTACCCCCGACTCCCCACTGTGTCTCTGGGTGCTCTGGGGGTCGTAGATGCACTCAGCTGTGTTATCACTGTTATCACAGCTGTGTACTCACTACTCTTAACCGCCACCCTGGAGAGTGACGAGTCAGCAGGCTGTCAATGGCTGTATGAAACAGGCAATAAAATGTGTTTTGAGAAACCAACCTCGAGAGGTCTTTGAGCATACAGCCAGAACTAGCCACCGAAAGATAATTCACAGTTTGCTGCAGCAGAATGGGAGAGTAGCCGTGGACAGACGCGGAGGTGCACACTCACTCACGTATGCTCACGCACGACCAATTATACTTTTAGGACAACTGCAACTGTGATCCACATAAGGGTCATTGTCTAATTTTCTCGCTATGGTGAATGTTTTTCGCACCCTTGTTTGACTCTTCCAATCATCACATCTGTCAAAACAGTTGTCTCAGCCAGGAAGAAGTCACGCTGGGGTTGTATACATAAACATGGTATAGGAGTGAGGCTCAGCAGGAGACAGTGAAAAAAATATATATGAGGTATTTTGTGTCTGCTTCAGAACCATTCCACTCATATTCCCTTTTATGTGCTACAGTACGAAGCAAAGCCTGATTAATGGCTGAAGACAGCTCCTCTTCAGTACATCACACAGTGCATCGCATTGCAACATCATAGTTTCCATTCAGTATTCAAACTTTTCTTTAGCTACTTTTTTGGCATCTGTCTTGCATATTCTGCTCCATGGATATACCTTTTACAGTTTGGTAGAGCGTATGTGAAAGAAAAACACAATGAAACTCTGATGACAGTAAATTTAACAACAAAACTTGGAATATTGCACAAATCTTAATTTGATCATTATGAACTTTTATGTTAATTTGGTCATGGTATTTTCCTAAATCCCAGAACACTGTAGTCCATGCAGCAGTTGTCGGATATTGGTGCAGGAAAGATAAGGGGCAGAAATCCAGACTAGTTGGTGTAGGTTATTATAGCAGCAGGAAACAGGACAGTTTGATCTATTTGGTCCAGATGCACACACAGGATATACTGTACGGACTGGGCCTCTTTCAGCAGAACAAATAATACCAAGAACCCAGATGAGGCCGGGAATGTTTCAGTTTTCCTTACGGACGTTCACTCACTGCAAATGAAGGAAATAATTACTGTTGCTTCATTCTGCTACCGATGCCTTTCTTGGTGCAGTGTGCATGAAAAGCTTTCAGTCAAATTGTAGAAAGATAAAAGCGAATGTGCTTTTACAGACAATAGGTTCTGCTCTGTAACATGTCCTGACAACGATAGCATGTGTGCTGTAATACTACAGCTGAAGACTGCATCTTGTCATGTGGCATATTCGTACATTTCCACCACATGATTCACATACGTAGCTGTATTATAGATCGGTCCTACCACTTGAAGCCACTCAATACAGAGGCAGCCTGTTAATTCTGAAGAAGTTTTAAAGCTTTTCAGCTTCACTGGATATTAGATTCAATGGAAAGTAACAGAGAAGATTAAAAGAGGAAACTCACAAAAAGGACTCTGAGAGGGATTCACACTGCCACGCTAAGAGAGCTCAACTCAACATCCTCCTTTTTTTCCTTTCGCTGTTATCGCTCAGTAATCTTCCTTGACTGATAATCAAAGACTTGTCTGAATAAAATGCTGGAGGGGGACTTTTGATCCCTTCAAATTGAAGTCACGAGTTTGTATCATAGGTAGCTAAAGTCATTTATAAGTGTAAAAATGCTGCTGCTAGGTCGACGAACAATGTTGCCTTGTTCAAAAATAATTTTGTGGTTGCTTTTTTTTTTTTTATTCAAAGTCAGTTCAGTAACATGAGAAGTAGAGACAAAAAAAGAAAAGTATTTTTTTTTCTTCGTTGGACTGAGGAATTCCAACATGATTTAATTTCCATTAGAATATGTTCTATTGTAAGAAGTGATATTGTGTAGGGAAAACCAATGAAAGACATTGTCAGCGAATGTTTCGCAGTATGAGCATTTTGCAACTTGATCATATATACGATCATTAAAAATGTTTTACATTATACTGATCAAAATCAAAATGGAATCTGTGTTGCAAAATTAGCAGAATTAAAGATGCCAACTTATGTCACAACTCTGCAAAATGTTCTACAAAGTCATGAATACCACATTTGGATGGTGGAGAGTTGAGGACAGGTGAGAGCAAACAGAACAGCTGACAGGGATCGACTTTGAGACAGCAGATTATAGATTATCTGCATAGGGAGCAGAGCTATGATATAAAGGGATGGATACTTTAGGAGGTAAGGTGTGACAGGGAGAGGAGGATGTGGAGAGGGAGAAAGAGGAAGGTTTCGGGCAAGGACAGGAAGAGGTGGGGAGAGGAATGTGTTGGGGCTAGATAGACAGGAGGATATGACCACACTGACCCCTACGAAGATGAAAGCATGCTGTCACAAATTCACCCTTCCAGCATTCAACTGTAATTCTACAGTGTACCTATTGTAATCTACAACAACAGTTTGATACTGTAAAAATTACTACAGTACTGAGCTGTATAGAAAAGCCATTATACTGTTATTTAAGCATTCCTACTGTAATCTCCATGCACAGTTTAATACTGCAAAATGCATTAAAGAACTATACAATGGGATTTTTACAGTATAACACTGCTAAATTATTTTAAAATGTTTTTATTTTTTATAACAATAATCATATCACACTATAAAGCAATTTATAATAATTTAAAATCTAAAATATCACAATATAAGTAATAATAGTTTTCTTTAAGTAAAGAGAAAAAATATAATTAAATCTATGTAAGAACTTATTTTTTCCTATACTTGAAGCAAAAACTGGCTACTTCGAGTTTAACAGTAATTATAATGCATTATAAAAAAGATCATAATGTATTACAAATATGGGATAGATAATACACTATGGTCCTTGAAATTGAGATGTATTATGATACTTGACTTTGTAAGTCATTATTAAATGCTTTTTAATGTGTTATGATTGTTGTTATAAAAAATATAATAAGAGATGGCCCTACAAAATTACATTTAATAAAGCCACTGCATCAAACATATTCAGAAGCAAACAAATTTCAAGTTGTTATATTCTTGTAAAATACAATCAGAACAGAACAAGGAATCATGTTAAACAGGTTCTCAACAATCTGTACACAACTTACTTCATGTACCGTTGCTTCAAGAACCATTTTACATCAGTTATTATCATTGATGCAAAAGAAAGCAAGGAAAAGAGAAAATCTGGAACTGTACCAACTATGGAAATATACTGAATTGAACAGACCCCAATTTTGAGACTTGTTCCATAAAAATGACAACAGGAACATCTGGTTGCAGTGTGGGCTGTTCCTCTTCCTTCCTCCTATGAGGTCCGGTGTGGAGATGTGACGTGGGATTCTTAACGCCCCGCTCAAAGTTCAGGACATTTTTTTTGACAACATGGGGATTCACAGCTGCTTCCTTTCTCTGGACCAGCTTCCCTGTCTTCTTTGACACCACCTTTCCTTGACTGGCATTTGTCCCCCTCTCAGGGTTGAGACCAATGAAGCACCTAAAAAATGTAATAACAGAGAAAGCATATAAAATGTTAGATGTGGTAAATTAAGATTATTTGCACTAAATCCTGTTGGATTCAACAAATAAAAAATCTAAATTTTTTTCTCATTATAATGACCTATGTGTCTACTAAACATGAGAGAATAATCTCATTTTGAGACATAATTTGATGTTTTTTGAGAAAAGAAACGGACAGAATGGCTAATGTTATTAACTCCATGCCTCGCTTATGTGATAGCAGTGGACTGGCTGAGAGGGTCAGTGGGAGACATCTGTAGAACATGGACAATGGTATCAAAATTAAATATAAAATCGTGTGTATAGTGATAGTAGACATAACAAAGAAATCTTACATCAGCAAGGAGAATCAGTCCCTCAGTTGTTTTTATCTAAGTGGGCCATCAGCAGCTCTTATTGGCATCAGCTTGCATAATAACCATGTTTCCCCTCACTGTGTGGGGAGAAAAGCAACATGACACATCCTACAAACCGGTTTACCAGAAATAACCTGAGCACCACTATAATTGTTAAAGTATAGCCGAGGCCCTTAACCTACGTAGATTTTATAACACATCAATATGGGATCACATCGTATGTCAGACCTTAACCTTTAACATTAATAAAATCGAAATTAAATTAACATAGTAAATGATATAACCTAACTTGACAGAGCGTTTATGTCGAATGCAAATGACCAAGCTACTCTCAGCTGATTTAAATCAGTTTGTTGATTTGATTTCTGAGGAATGCAATCCGTGGCTATAAAAATCAAATAACTCGACACGCTGGTAACGTGGTTCGACAGAAAGATAACAACATCAGATTGTATCCTCACAGCACCTCGAGGAGACTTCGCTATTCTAGCTAAAGTTGGCTGGAAGTGTTTGATTACATACCAACAATGTGCAGTGAATATCAAGAAACGGTATCGGCAAAAAAAAGAAAAAAACCACAAAAGGACATAACAGGGTAACGCTAACTTTGATTACATCCAAATAACCTTGTGAAGTGAACCGCAGTCAGGATGGAGGAGTCCGCTGTGGAGTGCAGGCTCAGATTTGGGTGACAATCGCCTTCTCCACCTCTTCCTCTTCCTCTTATTCCACCTTCTATCTTCAATATGATCGCAGGATCCGTGATATTTAACGCCTGTTTTTAAATTTCTTTAAGTTGACTGTGTGCTAAATATGTTCGTTAGATTTTACTCAGATGAGTTATGGGTGGGTTATGAGTCGAAAGAAAATAAATACTTTAATATACTCTAAGATAGGAAATTATTAACATTATATAAACATTAAATGTTTATATATTTTTTTTCTACAAGGGCGTCAACATTTGGCATATTCAGCTGTATTTAACTGTATATATGAAGAACAGTACTTTACTGTCTAGAATTTCCTTCTTTTTTCTTTTTTTACAACAAATTATTTCCGTGAGAAACTCCAGACGCATAAGTAATTTTGATACCTCAACAGTCATACCACCACTTTGTTTTCTGTCTTCATGTGGTTTCCTCTGCAAACATGAAGCCCTTTGAATAAACTGCTGACATGCTCAGCAGGATGACGGCAGCTTGCACTTACACAAGCAGAGTGACTTTTCCCAGCCAGAATAATGCCAGCAGATCAGCCGGCTGGTTGGAAACATAAAGTGCTCAGGCATTGAAGATGAATCACAGTGTTCATATGGTCACACATAGCGTTATCTCTAATCCATCCGTTTGGCCACGTGGATGTTGCTTCGGGCTTCTTGACAAACTTGCTGCAAAAATGTATCAAGAAATATAGACGCTCTGACTGTGGTTGAAGTGTTTATTGCCTGCAAAGTACAAAGTGTGACCGAGGGGACATCATCAACAACAAAACATGCATAGGACATAATTTAAGTGTGCTTTCTTTCTTAAAATGAATACTCACTGAAGCAATTCAGTCGGACGTTTGGCAAAGTGAAAAAAAAAAATGATGACGCATCACATACTGTAGATGTCATATGGTATTCTTATCTCCTCTAACACCTACCTAACACTTACATAAAGTTGTGCTCATTCTCACTTGTGAACTTGCGTTGAACTCAAACAGACATACATACATACATACATACATACATTATCAATACAGATGAGTATTGATGAACACATTGTTATGGGTTGCTTAACTGCAGCTAAACTGCTACAATTTATCATCAGCACAAAGCCGACAGAACTATGTGTTCAATAACGCATGAACAACTTTAGCTCAATTCAAAATATAACTCAGATAAAAAATAATAATTAGATGATAAAACATATAATAATACTGAAATATTGGTTTGAATACACTGTGAAGCATGATTCAGTGCAGTCAGTTAAATTAACTTTAAGCTTAAGTGTGACCTGCAAGTAGGTTGGCAAGTAGATGTTCAGCTGTCTGAGTTTAGCAGAACTCATATTACTGAACAACATATTGTTTCTTGTGGTGTCCTCTAACCTCGATTCAACATGCAAGAGGAAGTATTGTGTTTACTGTATTTCCATAGTCTCTCAATTTACCCCAACTGCAACCTTGACCCAACCCAAAGTTGTTTTAGTTGCCTCAACTGCAACTACACTTGTAACAGCAATAAGATATAATGAAGCATATGAGAATATAGTATAAAGCATTCAGGTGGAAGATTGTTGTGTTTCAAACTGCTCAACTGCAGCAGTACAACCACCCAGCAGCCAGAAACAGAAGGCTGTGGTTTTGTACCGCAGCTTTAATGTGTGAAGTGTGAATGTAAAGTAGGGTGGTGCTGAAAAAGGCCTCAGAAAACCTTTCCTGAATAAATTAAAGGTTAAAAAACTAATGCTTTTAACTAATGAGTGCTGTCGAGCTGTCAGCCCACTGCAGACGTGCAACATACACTAAAAGCTATTCCTTGTCCTCTGATAGGCTACTGTCTTGCTGTGATGTCATGAGGGCTTGCTTATAAAAAAGGGTGACGGGCTCAGCTGCTTCAAAAGGGCAAGCGTGGTCGAGGGCTGAAAGAGTGTGTTTACATGTATGGGAAAGAGAGCGGCACAGTGTGTGTGTGTGTGTGTGTGTGTGTGTGTGTGTGTGTGTGTATGTCACACACAAAACCAGACACTCACAACTCAGCAGAAGAGAAAGCGAGACCAGAAGCTCCTGACAAACACATTGTGATGATACCTTGTGTTATGGATTTAAAGGTGTTTGGATGATCAAATCACTGGATTGTAAAGCGCAGAACGGAGCCTGGAGGTAGGAAAACTAACTGGAATGTTAAGTCTGGTGTTTGTACGTAGATGCATGCATATGTTTATTAAAACATCGACTCGTGATGACACCACGGCTATTTTAAAAAACAATTTTAGTTTTTACTTTGTCAGACGTTCCAGAATTATTAAATTATTCCACTGGTGAGGGATCCGCTCAATGCCATTGAGAAAAACAACAAGTTTTCCCAGAGTTACTAAAACATTTTATATAGTTTTATCACTAAAAAAAGAGCAGATTTTCACATTTTTTAACAATATGTTGAGGTAGTTAAACGTCAGTGTTAAGCTAAGTTATACCTGAGGCCTTATGTCAAATTGTCAGTTTTTCATACATATATGATACATATATAGGAATCAGACTTTGCAAAATTTCCCATATATATATATATATATATATATATATATATATATATATATATATATATATATATGTGTGTGTGTATGTATATATATATATATATATATATATATATATATAAATAACCCCTGCCACAAGAGATTCAGTGAATCCAAACTAGCTTTCAATCCTTAACATGTACTTTATTTGATAAGGGCAACAGGTTTTTTGGCTCAGTTATTAGAGCATGTGTTTTTTTCACAAAGTGCACAAAGACGTCTCTGTGATCAGTTTATCCTACTAAGCACTGCAAAAGCTGGGTGTTCTGTTTGTGTATTTTGGGGGTTTGTGCTTGTTGAGGTTTGTGTACTATTTTGTGCATTTTTGTGTATTTAAGTGCTCAGTACAATCACCATTACCAAGCTATCTGCCTAAATATCGGGATTTTTATGTCACAGTAAATCTTTTGTGTTTGATTATATGCCTCAGAGAGCTGGACAAGTTCCTTTGTGCGTGTGTGTGTCCGTGTGTGTGTGCGTGTGTGTGTGTGTGTGTGTAGCTGTTTAAACAGCTAAGGCAGGGTGTAGCGCAGAGTGAACAGAGTCTTTTTTGCAAGCTTGACTATGTGTTGTAGCCGTTTAGATTATTGATCTGCTCAATATGCACAGGGAACAGTCACAAGGCACCATTAAAGGGTCATCACTATAAAGGGTGGCAGGGTAATCTTCAAGCTTCAAAAAGAAAACAACAAATGCAGTTAACATTTTACAAACATGAATAAAAAAGTCGTTCCTTTGGTTATAAATAACCTAGTATTGGATTGAGTGCGGTGCATTATGATCTGTCAGGGGCAGACCGGGCCGTGCTTCATTCATTACAATTGAAACAGCCTTCTAAGCATCAGTAATGAAAGATTGATTTTTAAAATGAGTCTGGAGTCAACTTTCTAACAGATCCATCACTTGCACCACACTCTGGCACCTCTATGTTATGAGAAAATGTGTTGGGACATTTCAAGAAGGATGACATAAAAAGGAGCAGCAATTTATTCCACTTGTGAAATGATTGTAATAAAAAAATAATCTTGTCATGGTCCATCCTGGCTTTTTGAGAAACATCCCAAAGTTGAACACTTTGCTCATTGACCATGAACAACTGGGTAGATTCTTGTGAATCAATGAATCCCCTCACAGCTGACATCAACATGTGTTGTGAGTTTTTGGATCGTTTTGGTATAAAGCCAACGCACATATAAATCCAGGTGAGCATGCACACGGAATATCCAGTTGACCAAACAACCTGTGGAGCTAGTCAGAGCATTAAAAAACATAAACCCTTTTATAAGAGCAACATGAAAATAAATACACAGCCACCTATGAAACAAACGGGTAGAATGTAGCTTAGATAACAAGCAGCTACTGTATGATGAAAAATATGCATTGTGATCCAGTCTAGGCAGGCAAGTCACTTTGTGCTGCAGCATTCCACATAACATATTGTATATATGTATTATTCTCACTGCAATATACTGTATGCCAGAGCTAGAGCCAAAAGGTGCAATAAGACAGTTCATGCACTGCTCTGCCAATGTTGCTGCTTCTGCTCTTTTACAGATACCACTGCTGCATACGCTAGGGAGTGATTAGGTCACAGCCTAGAAGTCCAATGTAAACAGGAACTTCTCTGGATGTCATCCCTCCTCTCTCTCCTGTGTATATATGAATCTCACGGCATTTCTTGGCAAGACCCGCCATGGGTAGCTGGTTGAGGCGATTGGACGATTGGCAAAGGTTAGGCATTGACCTCAAGTAGTTCGAGTCAGGATAGCTCATTAGTTAGGGCAGAGGACTTGAACTAGTTGGTTTCTTTCATCTGAAAATACTGCTCCAATTTGGATGCAATTCGGCAGGTTCTTCAGCTGAAAGAATTACCTCTTGATATTCAAATAGTGTTACTCTGTTTAGATCCATATCACATCACGCACTTTCTTTGAGAAGCAACAAGCCCCAAACAGAAACGTGCAAGGACTCATACAACATCGCGGATGTAAAGAAAGACTTGAAACCTGAGCTGGAACCTACAACACTTGCGCTGTCTTAATCCACGATGAACAAAGCTGTGTGTTCTCACTGTAGATCATGGAACAAGAGAGTGCTGTCTCAGCACCGGCTAACCAATCAGAGAACAGCAACACCTCCATGGTATCCGAGTACAGCGATGCAGAGCTGGTGCTGCTGGGTGTTGCAATGGGTATTCTTGTTCTGGCCATAGTGTTTGGTAAGTTACAGAGCATTTATTCATTTCAATTAGTTGATGGTTTGTTGGATGAATTGATTGGAGTATCAAGACTAAAATAAATTACTTTTTTTTTTACTTTTTTTTTTTTTAAATGTTAAATTACTCTGAATCAGTTTTGTTCTGTCCAGGTAACGTGCTGGTGATTACCGCCATCCTGCGGTTCCAGCGGCTCCAGACAGTCACCAACTTCTTCATTGCCTCACTGGCTGTTGCTGACCTCATCATGGGTTTGGTTGTGGTCCCCTTTGGCTCCAGCTACATCCTGCTGGGAACCTGGCAGTTTGGAAACTTCATGTGTGAATTCTGGACTGCAACTGACGTGCTGTTTGTGACGGCCAGCATCGAAACCCTGTGCGTGATTGCTGTGGACCGCTACCTCGCCATTACCTCGCCGCTTCGCTACCCGACGCTACTCACCAGGTATGACCAAGACATTTTAGTCTGGCTGTGTGGGGGTTGAAGTAGAACAATTATCTAATTTAAGAAGCTTTTATTCTAAATGAAGAATGCTGCACCTCTCTCTCAGGCGGTTCTCATACAGTTTTTGTAGCAATACTTAAAAATGAATGCGCTGTAATTATTTCGTAGATATCCCACAAATGCCCCATCAATGCATATGTAATTCAAGTAATCATGAACAAGGAAGTACAAAGACTGCGGAAATCCTGACAGAGCGAGTGAGAGGGGTCAAATAAACAAAGGTCTTTCACCCAGGAGACCTCTGTCAACGTTGATTTATTGGTCACATAATTTCCGTAGTTAAGTAACGGCACTTCCATAATTATTTTATAACCAGAACCACGATCTTTTACTAAACTTAACCAAGTAGTTTTGTTCCTTAAAACTAATTAAGTTGTTTTCTGTGAAGAAGTAGGTTTATTTTGAATAGACTGTATGTGTGTAACAAGTGGACATTTATACGTTTTTCTGGACTTTTGTAGGAAAACGCACAAAAAATTAGCACTTTTTTGTAAGATACCATACGAACCATTGTATGAGGAAGCATCGACTCTCTACACGTTCAAGCTTTCTAGCATGCTGAACATCGAGCCACACGCCAACCAGTATTATCACAGCAGGTGTTTTCATCTACCGTCAAGTCCAAAACCTGTTGTGACATCCTTTTTTGTGGTGTGGCCAGAGGTGCAATATGCTGGAAAATCTCAACACAAGTGCAATGCTGACTACAATTACATTTAGGATGTGGCCATAGTTAGAGTTAGTTAACAAATTGACCCTATCATGTTGCTTTTAGAGCACCTTTATTAAACTTTTGGACAGCCAACATTTTGTTAAATCAAAATATCTCAATTCACTCACACGTTTGCCATATTCTACAATATGTTTACTCTCTTGTCTCCTTCCGCTGACCAGGGGTCGGGCCATTGCAGTGGTCCTTGGGGTTTGGGCAGTGGCCTCCCTCATCTCCTTCCTGCCCATCCATCAGCAGTGGTGGGTGTCACAAGATTTGACAGCTCGCAAGTGCTTGAACGATGAGTACTGTTGTGATTTCAACACCAATGCAGCATACGCGGTGTCCTCCTCAATCGTGTCCTTCTACCTTCCGCTGGTGGTGATGATTTTCCTTTACACCCGCGTCTTCCAGGAGGCTCAGAAACAGCTGGAGAAGATCAGAGGGAGGGAGAGGCACTTTTACAACTTGCATTACACAGCACAGCGGACTTATCCCGATGATAGTCCGGCAATGAATAAACTGGCAGAAACTGAGGTGGGAGAAGAAGCAGGAGAGGACAGACTAAACATGCAGAAAACAGGAGGTATAGACAATGTTAAGGTGGAAAAGTCTGGCGAGAAAAGAGCAAGGACAGAAAAAGGGGAAGGAAGATACTCTGCTGCAAAGCGTCTTAAGTTCTGTCTGAAGGAGCACAAGGCTGTGAAAACTCTGGGGATCATCATGGGAACCTTCACATTGTGTTGGCTACCCTTCTTCATCCTAAACATCCTCGTGACCTTCCTCAACTTGGGTGACATCAAGCTGCTCTTCAGACTCCTCAACTGGCTAGGATACTCTAATTCAGCCTTCAACCCACTCATCTACTGCCGCAGCCCCGACTTCAGGCACGCTTTCCAGGAGGTACTCTGTTTAAGGAGCAAATGGGGGAGCGGGGGACGGAGGAGGGGATGGGGATGGTGTAGGGACAGAGATTGTTATGCCAAGCCCCCAAGTAGGACCAATGGGAACTCAGACCTGAATGTAGTCAGGGGGCTGGACGTTCAGCGGAGATCAGAGTGGGCGGGCAGCTTGGAGAGCTCTATCCAGGACAGCTCCCTCACTCTGGCTCATCCGGCTTCTTGCCATGAGCAGGTTTTAGAAGTAGCTCATGGTTCCCTCACAAACTGGCAGGGTAACAGTTCTGCTCATGGGAGCTGTGAGGGAAATCTGGCTTCTATTGCATGACCAATTAGGATATTAGACTTTACCGTGTGTGTGCAAAGTCATGCTGTGAGCATCAATTTGATGGAGCTCAAAATGTTTGTTTTGGGCTGAGAACGACTCAAATTCCACATCATTACAGCTGTAGTATTCCTAATAACAGCTACACAAGTAAACTATGTTTAACAGTATTTGTAAGCATTTGGAAAAGTCTGACTTCAATTTTTAAGTGAATTCTCAAGGCATCATAACACAACTTATTGAGGTACAATAAGGCTGTACACAATGCAAAAGTATACAAAAAGTACAGCCTCGAAAATAATGATAACTGCATTAGCAAAGTGAAACTAAACATGATGAGCTTCACCACATTGGTACAATGGGGATATTATTGGAAGCTGTCTCTATTATTTTGTTCACCCCCAGTTTATACCGATAGAAAGGGGATGTTTTAATTGACAGTCATTGAATTGCTTACCTCTGAATTACAAGGACAAATATAGGAGTCAAATATTTAAGGACAAGTCTGCTGTTACACGTGAATGACTGCTCCATAATGGAATTCCCAAATTATCCTTTAAGAAAAGCATCCAAAAGTGAAATTGTTTGCCGTTGATTAGAAGTGTAGGAAAATGAGCCACTGGCAAGAAGGTTGCTGATTTAAATTCCACTTGCACACTGTCATGCACCTCTCAACTACAGTGAAAGCGTCATTACTCAAATATGTTGCGGTACCAACTGATGCAGACTGTATTGAGCAACATCTACTGTGGGGTACCATAGTTGTTGTAGCAGTGTATTGCTCAAAAACAACTGTGAGGATTAAAACAGTTTTGTGTTTTAATCATTATAAATTCATACCAGCCTCTGACTGATAATTTTCTACACAAACTGACCACATTTGCAGTGCTGATGACCTCAAGATTTTGGCACAACCAGCCACATGCTATGAAGCAGAGATTAGAAAGTGCTTCTTGTTTGCCCTGTAGCTAAAAAGTCTTATTTGAAACAGATATTTTTTTTCCCCTTCCTGCCTGATAAACATCGCCGCTGGTCCAAGATCATTTACTGTGTATTTCTGTGAATCAGACAAACATCTGAGACTTGTGACTATTATAACTTCTTCTCTTGGTGTTCACTTTCTTTCATCACATATTAGCTGGAACAATTTTCCTTCATCTTTATCTCTCCAGATGATCAGCATCTACCCACAAGTTGCTTTTATCCTGTCATATTTTATCTCTAAATATTGTTATCTTTCAGACAGAGCTGGGGAGATCACTTTCATGCGGTGGGATGTGGTTTTATAACATTGTCAAAAACATGACACATTTTCAATGCAAGTGTGTTTGGATTAGTTTTTATACCTTTATTTTCCAAATTCAAAGTGATGATGATAAAGTAGCCCGCATACAGTTTATCTATAAAGACTACCCAGAATCAGATTACATTATACTCCAAGTGGACCAATTCCATTGTGAAAATAATCTCCCCATCCCTGCTTTTGTATGTGATTCAATGTGTGTGTGTGTGTGTGTGTGTGTGTGTGTGTGTGTGTGTAAAATTACACCTGAACAAGTTATTGAGGGTCAATAATTGGCATGTGTGTGAAGTAAATATGATCTGCACATGTATGTGTCTGTCTGTGTGATTTGTGTAATTGTGAGCTTCAAACATGCCATTGAATATTTATAATTAACTGTCATGTGTATGGGACTCGGATTAACTAACTGTTAGAGAATATATTTTTTAAAATATCAACAAAAAAGAACAAAAGAGTTGTTTTAATGTTGTATTATGTCTGTTATTACATGTGGAGTTTAAGCAGCACTGAAACACGAGTCTACACTCAAAAAATTATATTTAACTGTATATTTGTCTTGAATTACTGAGACAAACTAAAGGTTGTCAGGTGTTTAGCTTTTAACCAGAGGAGTGGATTCTATTTCTACCTCCATCAGACGCTCATGAATGTCACCTCATCTCTGCAAATATTTATTCATAAGCTGTTTGATATTTTTGTGAGTAAAAGAATGAAGTTTTGACATTGTATTGTTTGAATATGTTGCTCAGCCATGTGTGTGTGATCTCAAGAGGCAGGCCTCCATAAAGAGAGGGAGATATAAGGTTAACATAAGCTTGATATATCATAGCTTGCTTCCAAACAAGCAGCCCGGGGAATTGAGGTTATTTGGGCCAAATGAGCAGCTGACTTTATGATTTCATGCCAATGAAATTACATTATTACTTTCTTCTGTTACAAATTATTAGGAAACACAGTTTGTTAGACTGGGTGCTAATCTAATCCTTCCTTTAGACAGTGCCAACTACTGCATTGCACATTTTTCATTTTAGCATTGGCACTCACTGACAATACACAATGGACATCGTGATTTGTCAAGTGGCCAATTGGGCTAAAGGAAAACAGTGTGACCATGACCAAGCAGAGCATTCATTCGAAAATCGAATCTCATTTAATCTCATTTTCATAAGGCATATGAAAAATTACAATAACTCTGTCAGTTTTGAGCAAAGGAATCAATAACAAAATCAAATCAAAATGCTCTTTGTCGACAAAAAAATAAATGAGACCAGGAAATATGATTCTCGTCGCGCTGCAACTTTAACCTTTTTAACTAAGCCCATGGGACAGAGGCTTTTTGTGCTTATTCAGTCATCCAAGTTATTCATGAAGACTCGACCTGTCTGTATGCATTCAAGTCAAAGTGTGTGTGTGTGTGTGTGTGTGTGTGTGTGTGTGTGTGTGTGTGTGTGTGGCATGACGTACGCTGACAGGTGCAGGCGGTCACAGCAGCTGCAGTATCAGCTGCTGCTGAGGAAATACAATCAGCTATACTGCCTTAATTCACACACACATGCAACTTTACAGTTTGATGGGAAAGCTCACTGTGTGGCGTACTTGTGTGTGACCTGTTTCCATGGAACACGTTTCTAATTTAATTTGTAAAAGTGAATATATAATATGCATGTCTTTTTGTCGTGTGTCCTTTGCTGTATCTCTTTGTGTCCTGTCTTCCTTTTGTTTGTTTTTGGTATTAAAACCTGCAAAGGGGTTGTCTTCTGAATGTTTGAAAGTGTTGTAGATTGTGTCTTTTTTTAACCTAGCACCAAGTACCTTTACTGAAGTCTGTTGCACCACAACTACAAGTGTACCTAACACATGCCGAGTAAACGCTTACATGGCTGCATCAAGGTGAGTCAACCACTGGAGGTCCATGAAAACAACATTTTCATCTCGTGTTATGTTACTCTTTTAATTTGTGCTGAAAGTTTCAGCTCAAGTTGCATTGCCCTGACCCTGGCTTTGGAGAGGATCTTGTGAAAAAAGAGTGATGGTTTGATAACATGAAAGAGTTCATTTTTAGCATTTAATTTGAGCAACCATTTTTTTATGAAAATAGATTCATATTATTAATTTATTATAAACTGAATCTCAGTGATAATGTTCTAATGTTTGGTTGGAATTGTACGAGATTGATCAGGCAGATTTTAACACATGGATTTAAATACCAAGTAGCATCTTTTCGCCTTTCTGAGTACGTATCTGTTTACAACACTACCCCTTTAAGCTTTAACCTAATTTAAGTTCACTGTGTTGTCACAATTTTTGCATTGAAGTAAGATTAAGAAACAGACTAATTAAAAGAGGCATGCTTGTAATGTTTTACATCCTGCCACCTTCCTTTTGTCACATATAAGTGTCTGCCCTCACTTCCCTGGCAAACATTTGTCTGGCCGTGTCTGTGCTTTATCCTGTTACGAGGTGTTAACTGGCATTATAAAGCTGGCAATGGGCAATGATATATATCCTGAGTGAACAGTCACCCACGAAGACACAAGCATTTACATGCATGATTACAGACACGTGTACACACACACACCCCTGTTGACTGGCAGATGCATTTTAATCCTAGTAGATCAAAATAGAGACCCTCTGGGCTGTGCCTCACGCTTTTGTGCATAGTACACAGGGCTGGATGTGTGCCCTCTTTATAAACACACACACACGCACACACACATACACACACTCCCTCGCTGTCTCTCGAATACCTGTAAAAAGGCACAGACGTGTAGTGACACTTTACATCCTCAAATGCATGCATATGCACAAGTATAAGCTCTCCCATGTCAGACATGCAAACCCATGAGCACCTGTAACCAGAGGCACACACATGCACACACTGGCTATGCAGAGTATGCAGAATATATGTGCACAGATACACAATGTCCTGAATGTGTGTGAGAGAGACGTGCCAAGTGTATCTTATGATCACAGATAGTTTATAGATGGTGAGTGTGTGTTGCTGCCTGAACTAAAGCCGACCCAACCTGTCCGGCCAAAAAGCAGCAAAGATAGTGAGAATCGACAGATCCTGTCTGTGCATTTGTCCGTCTGTTGGTGCCACATGTGTTTTCTTCAAAAATGATGTGAAATCCAAAAGCTGGGCTGTATATCTAAAGGTCCAGTTTAAGTTGGGGAGCTTTTCAACCCCTAAAGTCAGTGATACTTTCTCTAAAATGGCAACAACCTGCACAGTATCTCTAGTTGCAACACGTTCATGTCTATATTTATTTTATTCTTCACTCAGAGGGTCAGTTTTGTACGTTTTTGTCACAAATAAGAGTTGCAGATAGACAGAAACAGACAATAAAACACAGCACTGGAGTTTCATTGACACTATATAAAGCAAGGTATGAACATTTCTAAGGCAGCTTTCTTCTTACAGTATTTTCTCCGTTTTAAAGAATATAGGGTGCCTGCATGCATCTGTTTGTGTGTGTGCATGTCTGTGCAGATTGGGACCACACCTGACCACGGTTGCGATGCTATAGCGGGCACAAAATCTGTTCACAGACATATAAACACCCGGCAAAATACTAAAAAACACCTCTGTGGACACACTCACGAGGTGAAAGTTATACCAGTAATAATAATGATAATGATAGTAATAACCAGCGATGCTGTCACGGCTGGTAATACACTATTATTACAGAGCAAAGAATTGAAACAGGACACCCAGACTCAAACACAGTGGGTCATCACCTTGACTTAGTCATACTCTTGCACCCTAAACAGCAGGTAACCAAGGCTATGGAAGCCATGCTTTCCAAAAAGCCCTAACCCTAATCCTCTTCAAACAGGCCAACAAGGTAACACTTACTGCAATGTTTTATCAACGGATAACCAACAAAACTGATATTCTGACATTTGTTACAAAAATGGACTCCCACCGCTCAGGAGCCAGAGCAGCGGGATGAATAGCAGAGAGGTTGTTGGTTAGTGGAAAGAAGGAAAGTGGCCAAGATCAGCATATCCTTCCTGAATATCCAGTTTTTGGGAAACACAGATGTTTGTTTTTATCTTCTCGGCAGTTTAATGCCACCATGACATCAGGTGTATTAAAAAAAGCTCTTTCAGAGCCTTGTGACTCTGAGACTCAAGGACAAATTGGTTAATGTCCATGAAGCAGCCTACGCTTGATAATCCTTCCCTTGTTATACTGTAGCTGCTGATGTCAGGCTCCAAGAGAAATCCTGGCCGTAGGTGGAGTCCTAAGTGGGGAAAATTACCAACTGCTGTCAAACAGCGCAGCAAGGAAAATATAGCTTTCACGAACTCAAAGCCCTGTTGTATCCCTGTTGTGACTGAAAAGTCATAAAGTTTTCAAAACAAGCAACAGTCTCAGATTTTAACTCAGTTATGGGAACACAACATGGTATCCAACCACTCAACACTACACTACGTCAGTTCAGATACTGGAGCTTTGGTCTATAAATAAGGCCTCTCTTATCTTGCTCACACGTCATTCTGCTGTACCACACTGACCAGGCGACTAACTGTAAATGAGACTCTTGATCTAGTTTTGGATCACATCCCTGATCACTCAAGCATGGGTTTTTGTGGGGGTGGAGGAGCGATGAGTACTTTTATTTTGCACTTAAAGCTCTTATATTTTTAGAGGTACTATTAGGTGGATTCTATTTTTGTTATACCATCGGACAGAGCAAGACTAACTGTTTCCATACGTTATGCTATGCTAAGAAATGTCTCCTGGGCCTGGCTGTAGCTTCTCATCTTTCAATACTAGGATAGACATGATGGATGATAAACCTGGGCGGACACTGGGAGTGAAGCATGTCAGGAACACCAATGCTGCTGCACCCTATCTTACACACTATTCCTCAGCTGCAAGTTTGGTGCTTCTCCAGATTGTGCGAGAACGAGCGGAGAAGTATTCCAGCTGGTTCTGATCACAAAATGTGCAGTATGGTGCAAACAGACAGAACATGCAGATCCTTGCAGCTGTTCAGAAGTACGAAACCCCGAGAAGTCTTAGGACCACTCAAAAACCTAATATTAACCATCAAACTAAGGGAGCCCCACTTAAGCTGTGGAGGGTATTTGGGACCTTGGTGGTATTCTGGGAGTTGAAAGTCAAACAATCCTCAGCTGTGTGTTGACCTTCCTGTGCTCTGTATAGATTAACTTGACAGATCCATATGTTGCTGAGGGGACCAGAGGGTTTACCCCTGAGCCGACTCAATTTACCGAGGAAACAGTATTTTAGTCATATGTCATATTGCATCATGCTGTTGGAAACTTTGCTGGCCCAGAAGTATCAAAAGTAGATTATTTTCTAAATTTCAAATTATAAAATATACTGATTAATTTGAATTTAGGGTACACACCTATTAAAGGCATTTATGTTTTTTTGATACATGTTCAAGGGAGCAGCTTCCTTTGGTAGCTTAGCCAGTACATTAACCAGAAAAAAGTATGATAAAGATGTCAATTTGCTGCCAATTTGTCCCAATGGCCAACCACGGTACTGCAAAGAAAAAAACCTTTCCCCCACACAAAAGGGTTTTCCCAATAGACCACTATTATAAAAGATACATCTGTAAAACTTTTTACATGATACCTAAAACTAAAAAACAAAGTCAATTATTCCTCTTAGTCTCTGGATTATTAATTTTTAGTCGATGAACTTTTTTATTCAGAAACCTTTCCCATAGTTCACAAATTAATGATAATAAAGAAAAAATGGTAATGCATGCAATGTCATCCAAATGTAAATACTATTTATCATGTGTGCATTATGGAAATGTTTACAGAAAAGTATAAAGTTGGTGTTTACTTTCCTGTTGTTGAAACAAGAGCGTGTCCGTTCCTTTCAACAGGTTTGTATCTCACTGACTGAACACTTCTGGTGTTGTCAACGCTGCAACATATGGCATCACACCAGCCGACTTGGTAACCTTGGCAACAGAATGCCCGTGTGGTTCCATGTATGCAGATGCATATTCATATGTGTGTGTGCAAACGTGTGTATGCATATTTGTAGCCTGTGACCATGAATGTGTCTGTGTAACTTCTGTAGCCAGTGTGTGTGTGTGTGTGTGTGTGTGTGTGTGTGTGTGTGTGTGTGTGTGTGTGCGCGCGTGTGTGTGTGTGTGTGTGTGTGTGTGTGTGTGTGTGTGTGCGTCCATGATTCAGTTCCAGGGCAGCACAGGAAGTTAAATATTCCTGATTGTCCTGCTGTCTGTCTGCATTGTCCCGCTGTCCCATTTGGCAAGCACTGTTGGGCGTGTTTGTCCTCCACCTGACCTGCAACCAAAGCATGAATTTCATACAATGTTTGAATGTATATCAATTATCAAAATCAACACTTTGATACCACTGTGAGTTTGTGTTCAGTGCCATTCCACTTAACACATCATTTCTACCAAACAAACTAAATGATACAAATGCACTGAATCCTGACACCAGCACGGAAGGGAGTCTCACTTTGAGAAGAAAGTAAAGGCAGCCAAGTCTTAGAGTTGGTCATTATTACCCCCACTGTTATTATTATTGTCCAATAGCTAGCCAGTGTGTCACAACAGAGAGTCTCACATGCGCTACAATGCATGCTCGGCCGACGCGGCTATGTAAAGAAAGCATACATAAACTCAAATTACAACACACACAGAGGGAGATTGACTTCATTCTCTGCTTAGGGAGACATTACTCCTCTATATCTTAACATAGCTAATAGTTGTTTGCTGCTATATTAATGTACAGAATGTTGTTTATTGAACCTTTAACTAATGTTTTATTTCATGTTTTTATTAGTTTTTCACTGAAATAAACAACAAACTGCTTCCATGCATCCATTGTACAATAATATTTCCTATGTCAACATAACAAAACGTCTACTGGTGTTTACAACTCCGCAGTTTCTTGTCGGCATTCTAAGAAATCCAATCATTGCACGTTAACAGCATTGAATTACATTACATCAAGCCTGATTAGATCTAATTAGATTAGAGTTAGAGCATCACTTAGATACCTTCTTAGCCTGGCAGACGGAGCGCTGCACCGACAAAGAGAAGTGAGAGACCCAGCCTCTTTACTTCACGCTGGCTGTCTGAGGCTGTCGTTACTCCTGTCGTTTCATCGTGACTTTTATTATTCAATAATGCCAGGAGGCATTAGGAGACAACTGTGATACAAAAATCGAATTTGACTCACACTGCTACCAAACGATCTAAACAAGATACGGAGGTGTCTCATGCTTACTTTCTGATCACATTGTGTTCCCTGGAGGCAATCCAGCTGTGATACACAGGACAAAGGCAATGCAAACATGCATAGGGAGAGAAATAATGCAAAAAGTACACATGCGAGAAGTATTGTAGCCATGCATGCATCTTAGCCACTTTCAGGGCTTGTGTGAATCAGAGCTAAGAAAAAAACGTTTATTGGAATTTGAAAGTACCAAACGTCCATCTTCAGAGATATTTGTACCATGCTACCAGTTGGCTAAGTACCTAATCCTTCCCTTGTCAAACAGGATACTCTGCTGGTTTATTTCATTATGTTGGTAATTGTGTTTTAAGCACTGCCAAAGCCTGCTGGATTTTCCCACAAACAAATTGAATTTCTCACTACAGGGGACACTTGTGGAAACATTTGGACAAACTTTGTGATGTTGTTCCAAAGGAAGAAAGATCAGGATGACGATTGCAATTGGCCTTTCATAGAAACTCTTCTCTCTGCCTTCCTGCTGGTAGTGCCTGAAGGTCTGCTGATCATGATGAACTCTCCTCTGACCAAGTGGGTAATTGCTGTAAAAGTTTAGCAACCACACAAATAAATGACAAATTAAATGTCATTGACAATGAATAGCCAAATTATGATTAGAGCTGTGTCCTTGTAAACCCCGATTTACCCCTACCAGCACATTTACTTTTGGAATTCACATTTTATGGTGTAGCTTCTGGGGTTTATCATTCATTAACTTTTTAACCGACAATAATCATAACAATCAGCATAATCTTATCATATAAATGTCAATAATTTTCTTACAATTGTTTACTGACCGTGCAATATTGCTTCAAACTAAGGCTTTGACATGTTATTATGGAAGCTTTTCTTCAAAGTTACTATGAGGAACTTTTAACTTTTTATAAAAAAAAGTCTCAATTTAATATTGATGCCTCTCCATAAGTATACGCAAAGATTGGCTATTTCTAGTTATTCTTAATCCTTGTCATCGCTGCCACCGTTGGGAGCCGACACCAACACCACGCTGCTGGAGACCCAGGCAGTATTGCAGGGCCCGCCGTAGGGAAGGGAGGCACGGGAGAACCAGGACCAGAACCAGGACCAGAACCAGAACCATGAGGCAGACTGCCAGACCCTGCTGCCGTAAAATGAGAGGTTTTCTAAAAGGAACTCTGGTGCTCAGAAACACTTCCGCTTTTGTCGACAGGGACCGCCAAAATCAACACAAAATGGACGTTCCTAGTAGCTATGAAGAAAATGGCAGTGTTAGTGAAGTTCTACATATTTGCGAACACAACAGCAATTAATAAAAAAAAATGAAAGTTAAGATGACAAAAAATAACGGATATTGAGCCTGCTGGTGAAATTCTGCTGATAGTTTCTATTCTTCTGTGGCAGTTTGTGTCAGACACAGGCTCTGTTATTTTATCTTCTGTATTTTCTACTTTTTTACCAGCAAGTCTTTGTCGGTCTTTTCGTATTTATTTAAGGACAGTTTTTCTCATGGCCTAGTTTGGGGTTGATAGTTTCCCGTTTTGGTCATAAATGGTGTGCAAGCAAACAAAGCTCAAACATGCACTGAAATTTATAGCAGCTTAGGTTAGTATTTCACTGTTGAGTTAACTCCTTGAAATACTTCGCCACCCTAAATCACCAACCAGAACAGTGAACTTGTATAACAAGATTTGTCTTGAACATCAATATTACACCGGTTGTGAAGATGCTTGTACAGTAATGTAATGTATTGACTATAAAGATCATAGCTGTGTTAATAGAGCAAATGGAGCATATACATATAGTAGGTGGTGGGAGACACATCAAGTAGACAAACTAATCTCCTTATAAATAAGCTTTACCATAACGAGACAGGTCCATGTGTGGACTTTGTGTGATATATAACGCATACACATGCTGTTGATGGCACTCGTTTAATCACGGAGAAAAGAGAGGACATCCAACTTTTGAATGTTGAGAGAGAGACGCACACACACACACACACACACAGAGCGAGAGCAGGAGAGACAGACTCTGGAATGATAAGATATACGAAGCCACCAGGACAGCAGCATGCTAATGCCCAAAAGTAGTAAGAGGAGGTCAGCTCAACCCCCACCCCCCACCCCCCCACCCCCATCCTCCTCCTCTCTGTCTCTGTCTCTCTCTCTCTCTTTCATGACTGAGACAAACACTTTGCAGCTGCAGTAATTATTGTAATTTTACATTTAATTATGGTTGTGTTGATGTATATGTTCTTCAAAGTGGACATCTGTTATGGTCCCATGACTAAGGGCTACTGTCCTTGTTGATGTTAATACTGATAACGTATAGATAAGAGTCTAAGAAGGCATCCATTATATTACATTGCACCACCTACAGAAAGAACACAGTAAACCATTGAGTTCTTCTGCATTATGTGGTGCTGCAGTTCACATTTCTGACAGAACTTCACACAAAGAAATGTTGGTTTACAAAGCTAAAATATTACAAGAATCTTCTCATAAATCCCCTGTAAATAAATAAAAACTCAGCTGTTTAAACACTTTGCAGAAACCTCTTTGTTTTTAGCAATGCAGCTTTCACTCATCTGTGTGAGATTAGCCCATCTAGATGTTAGGATAGGCTATAAACATTATTGCTTACATATCTGTTCCATCTTGGTATAAATGTAGAGGAGGGTGTGTCTGTAAAGAGCTCATCAGTGAATAGTCGTTCCTTAGATTATCAAAGGGATTCAAGTCTGGGCTTGGACTCAAGGACTTTAACATTCTTGTTCAAGAGCCAATGCAGTGTCGAGCTGGTTGGATGCTAAGGTCATTGTCATGTTAGATTATACATTTTTACTGCAGACATTTATATGCAGGTACTCCTCAAGAAGCGTCCTGCATTTGGCTTCAGTCATTTTCCCCATGTGAGTTTAAAATGTCCCTCATCTCCGCAGCTGAAAAGCCCACTGCATGAGATCATGCTGCTCCCATGATGCCTCACAGAAATACTTTTTTAGATGGTCATTTCAGCCAAACATACTGCTGCAATTTTCTTTTTGCTGAGTTTTTTATTGAATAAACCTTATTTATTTAACTTAATGCTTTCACATCTCTTTCACATGTCTTTTTGCAAATATTTGATCCACATCTGCAAATGCAGCCATCTAACTGTAATACTGTCACATTTTTTTTTCATCTTCTAATGATGCTGCCATCAGTCCAGCAGTTCATATTGATATTTTCTCACAAAACAGTGCGTGCAAGAAAATAAAACAGCGGATTTAATGAATCTGTGCACAGATGCTAGGAATTAGGAATGGGCCCTCTATGCACAGGAGGTGAGTTGGGATCACTCTCCGCTGTTTGTTTCTCGTCCCTCTACATCAGCATCATCGCCTGCCGTCTAATGCCATTTAAGTTTAAAAGCATGTTGTGCTGAACGCTGCTGCTATCCTGCTCGCTTCACACTTCCACCATTATTCCACGGAGGTGAATACATTTTATTGTGGTATTTCCTGTAACCTCTTCAGAACTTGACATTGTGAACGGTGTTTGTAATTTTGTAGATTTTCAAAACAACAACTACATACAAACAACTGCACTACAGTATGTGTGAAATAAAAGTATACACGATTTACAAAAACCCACTTAAGGACTGCAAAGGGGATCGTAGAGCAAATCCACACCAGTGCAGATACGTTTCACGATGCATCTTTTTTTGTCTCCTTCTACAAGACGGATTTTTGAAAGTCTATTTTTCCTTATTCTCTTGTTCGCTCTGTCCCCAATCTCCATCCTTGATATTTTTTTGCAGTTTGCTCTGACAAAGCAGGCAATTTTAAATCAATGACAGGACAATCAAGTGTGTGCCGGCTGCCAGCCTCCTTCACACACAGCTGGATGTGAATGATTTTAAAAGCTCCAAACGGCCCAGTCTCTCTAGTCATCATAAATACACTTTTTAATTATATAGTTCTGGTTTGGGGGGGATGAGCTTAACAGATAGTAGTTAAATCAATAGATCCATAGCAGCCCAATCTTCAACACGTATGGGCAGGCAGTTGAACATCTTCAAATGGCCACACAATTGGGACGTCAGCTTCAGATCAATAAAAGGGCAGATGTAAAGCTGAAGACTTTGGAGCACCACAAGAGCCAGGCAGTTAAGAACAAATCAATCACAAGCCTATTAACCTCTGTGTCCGCTGTCCTGTTGCCAAGATGAAAGATAAGGAAGGAAGACAGCTTTTAGGAGAAGAAAGGGGGTAGACAGTGAAAGAAACAATAGCAACAGAGATTAGAGAGAAATGCCAGATAAAGAATAATTAAATTCAGAAGTCTGTGAAAAGCTGGTCAGTGTCTGAAAAGGTTTGTTTCTTCAACTTGAAAAAGGATGTGTGATTGTTTGCCTGCAGAAGAGACAAAACAGCTGAGCTAATACTGTCCCAGCACCCAGAGTGAAAAACCAGTGTGGCTATTTTCTGAGTGTTTTTTAATTGCATGCATTATATCCATGTTTTTCATTTGCATAAGTGCATGTAAATGGTGCCAAATATATCCCATGGAAATGATACAGTAGATGATCGATATTAGACATGATGCCGGTCAAAAGAAAGTGCTGATAGGGCCTTAGGCCTTAATGTACTTACACTGTGCATTGCAGGTGCAACACGTTTTATTCAATTTCTAAACCAGAAAGAGCAAAAAAATTAATAACCTTCTGTTGGAAAACCATTAAGGACATAATTACACTTAATCTTTCAAACATTGATGCTTCTGACCTTTAGCCTCCATCAATCTCTCTGTCCTTCTCTCTCACACACACACACACACACACACACACACAGTCGTGTTTTATGACTTTTAGGGACATTACATTGACTTACATTCCTTTCCTGGAGACTTACCCTATAACCATAATCGCTACTACCCTCACATTTTTCATCTTCTAATGATGCTGCCATCAGTCCCAGCAGTTCGTATTGATATTTTACCACAAAACAGTGTGTGCAAGAAAATAAAACAGCAGACTTAATGATTAAGGATTTAATGAATCTGTGCACAGATGATAGGAATTAGGAATGTGCCCTCTGGATCACCCTCCGCTGTTTTTCAGCATCATCGCCTGCCGTCTAATGTAATGTATTTTTTAAAAGCATGTTGTGCTGAACGCTGCTGCTATCCTGCTCGCTTCACACTTCCACCATTATTCCACGGAAGGGAATACGTTTGATATTGGTATTTCCTGTAACCTCTTCAGAACTTGACATTGTGAACGGTGTTTGTGATTTTGTAGATTTTCAAAACAACAACTACATACAAACAACTGCACTACAGTATGTGTGAAATAAAAGTATACACAATTTACAAAAACCCACTTAAGGACTGCAAAGGGGATCGTAGAGCAAATCCACACCAGTGCAGATACGTTTCACGATGCATCTTTTTTTGTCTCCTTCTACAAGACGGATTTTTTAAAGTCTATTTTTCCTTATTCTCTTATTGGCTCTGTCCCCAATCTCCATCTTTGATTTTTTTTTTGCAGTTTGCTCTGACAAAGCAGGCAATTTTAAATCAATGACAGGACAATCAAGTGTGTGCCGGCTGCCAGCCTCCTTCACACACAGCTGGATGTGAACGATTTTAAAAGCTCCAAACGGCCCAGTCTCCCTAGTCATCATAAATACACTCTCTGGTTATATAGATCTGGTTTGGGGGGGGTGGGGGTTGCGCTTAACAGATAGTAGTAAATCAATGGATCCAGGAAGTTAAGAACAAATCAATGACACACCTATTAACCTCTGTGTCAGCTGTTCTGTTGCCTAGATGAAAGATAAGGAAGGAAGACAGCCTAGGAGAAGAAAGGGGGTAGACTGTGAAAGAAACAGATCAGAGAGAAAGCATGAGAATATCCATGTTTTCAGTTTTTTGCATAAGTGCATATGAGTGGTGACAAATATATCCCACGGAAATGATACAGTAGATTCAATTTTGAAACCAACAAGAGCAAAATAAATAACGAGCTTCTGTTGTAAAACCATTAAGGGCCTATAATTACACTTAATCTTTAGAACATGGATGCTTCTGACCTTTAGCCTCCATCACTCTCTCTATGACTCTGAGACACACACACACACACAAGCACACACAGTCATGTTTTATGACTTTTGGAGACATTACATTGACTTACATTCATTTCCTGGGGACTTAACCGAACCATAACTGCTGCTAGCTTCACCTTTACCCTCACCTTAAATGTTATGAGGCTGTGCATTTTGTCCCCATAAAGAAGACGAGTCCCCACAATGGGACTCTGTAAACAGATTTATGTCCCTGCATGTCATAAAAACACGCCCCTGCACGCGCACACACACACACACACACACACAGAATTTTGGTTCCTCTGTCTGCAGTTCAGATTCTCTGGCTCCATCTACTGACTGAGCCAAATACAAGCAGAAGACTGCATTTATTCTTCTGTTGTTCTGCAAATATCAGGCAATCAAGGAATGAACGATCACACTTTAAAAGTTAAAGTTGAATCACATAAACTCTTCGAATTGATTCATATGGCATAAGGCAAATTTGTCAAATTCTTGTTCATAACATACGAGGAAATCTGCAGGAATCCATGCCATCATCAAATGGATAAATTGTGTAATTTTACTTCTGCCGTGTTATACATATTATTTACTGAGGCATAAGTTGCATGCACTCTTACAGATGTTTTCAAACAAATCTAATTTGAAACAACATCTGTGACAAACATTTTAATACTGTGAAAAGTTAACACAAATGTGTTTTTCAAACCTTGCTATATACGATACTGCCTTCAGCGTGTCTTGAGTGTCTTACAACTGCCATTGAATTTCACAAGTCTTTTTGCTGGCAATATATCTTAATTAAATATTTTTGTGTGTTATCGACAGCAAATAATTTCGCTATTATAGCTTTTTGCAATTTAATTCTACTGCAGGATAAAACAAAGTCGCTAGAGGTCACTGTAAATCTCAGAAATAAGCTTGTCACACTTTCCGTGTCTGTTGGGTCAACAGCCTATTCTTGCCTCGAACAGTGCGGTGCCATTTCACAGCTTACTGGTGCTTCTAACAATGTAGTAGTACAATGTAGTAGTACAATGTAGTAGTACAATGTAGTAGTACAATGTTGTAGCGAACACACAGTCGTCTAGGACTTTAATTGGAACCATACAAACAATTTATTTTCAAGTTCAAAGTTTCAGTCTGACCTTTTTAGGACATGCCTATAACAAGGTGGTTTTAGATTCTATAAAGCCTCAGTAATCTCTATTTAAATTCACTCCTTGGTCCCAAAAAGAGCAGCATTCCCAACTACAATCACTACCCTCAGGCAAAAGACAGAAGCACCGCCTGAAAAAAAACAATCCAGCTATAAAAAGCAATATTCAATCACTTGCGTCATGAATGGGAGAGGCGAGGTAGAGAAGATAATAAAACCGAATGTGCTGAATCTCCTGCTGTGACCTTGATCACAGAATATGCAGCTACATGTCAAGTGTGTTCAGAGTAACTTGTTACATCATATTAAGTCATGCGATAATCAGGAAAGGGGTTTCCAAGTAAGCTCTCTGCTGCGTAAATGTCTTCTTTCAGTTCCTAGCAATGGGAAATAATTGTAATTCCACACAGCTTTGTTGTAAAGGTATCCTCGCTATCGCGTTGCTGTTTGTGTGTGTGTGTGTGTGTGTGTGTGTGTGTGTGTGTGTGTGTGTGTGTGTGTACATGAACACGTGAGTGTGTCACATTACACTCAAGTCTCTTTAGGACAGTCCTAAAGATAGTGAGCAGGCGGGAGAGAGTCCATCTGGTGTAACATTGCAGCATTCAGAAGCAGAAATAGAGCGAGTAGAACTGCTTTGACAGAGAAGAGAGGATTACGACACAATGTAAAAACATGGCACAGAATAGAAGTGAAAAGGAGAGAACAGAATAGAATAATAACTTCATTTCACGGGGTGTTAACAACCATATGCTATGTGTGTTAAAACCTAAAAATTACTATAGTAAAAAGCCTCCCTGCAAGACAGACTAAAATAGCATAGAGTGGAATAGGTAGCTACATTTCACTATGTGATGTAAAATCAGATTTCTATCCGCAAATAATTAAATACTTGGAAATTGTAAGCTTGTTTGAATGAACAATCACCGGCATAATCCAACCACTGAACCATACAATTCATAAGAGAATATAATACAATAGAAGATATTTCACTCTACTGGGAAATCTGATCAACAAATATGTTACAACCGAAAAACTACTGATAGTATAATAAAAAAAATGCCTCTGCAAGACAGACTGAAATAGAAGAATTGGTCGCACATTAACTACATTTCTCTGTGTTGTAAAATCACATTCATATCGACAAAAATATAATAAATCTCCCCTACCATGCATGAGAGAATAGCACAACAACACCGTGTCACTCTGTGTTGTGAAATCAATCTACCTACAGTATGCAACACATTTAGAGAGTGTGTGTGTGAGAGAGAGAGAAAGGCCCTACTATCCAAAATAGAATAGAAAATAATAGAATAGATGACCCAGCCTTCCGGTTAACATGAATTTCAATCACTGAGGTCATCAGCAGGAGGCTTCCTTGACATTCACGAATAAGGTTAAGTGATGTGCTCATCTTCAGGACAGCAAACAGCTTCTCTGCACACACACACACACACACACACACACACACACACACACACACACACACACACACAAGAGCCAAGCACATGTGTCAAAAAACATTATCATCAACTGAGTCTAAAGTCTAAAACATTTGCTGGCCCAAAGGAGACTGCATCCTTTCTATGCTACAGTTCACTCCTCCTTTGTTCTCTCTCCTCTCTTCCTCCTTCTCTCCCCCTCTCCTTCATTCCTCTCTCGGTCACCTTGTGACGATGTGAGCCTCTGTGGGTCTTTCTCTCTCCGCCTTCCCCACAGATGAAGATGAGGGGGCCTGCTGTGCCCCGCCAATGCTGAGAGGAAGAGGAAGAGGAGGAGGAGGAGGAGGAGGAGGAGGGGGGGAGGAGAAGGGAAGGAGAACAGGGAGGACGGGAGGAAACGAGGAGAAAGGACGGGAGGGAAGGAAGTAAAGAAGGGGAGGGGGAAAGAGAGAGAGAGAGAGAGAGAGAGAGAGAGAGAGAGAGAGAGAGAGAGAGAGGGGCTAGTGGATGTAGCTCTAGCTGTGGGCCGGGGGGTGAGCTACCTAGCCCGGGCTGCTCTGCCGAAACATCCATGGGTGGCTGTGTCGGGAGCCACCACGACTCCTCGGGCAGCTTGAACGAGAACTCGGACGGTACCGGAGGTAACTCACGGGGCTTAGCAGCGTGTTTTAGTGCACACGAGCCTGGCTTTGTTTTTTTTAGGGGGGCTTTCCTGTGGGCTTTTTTTTGCATGTTGTCCTGGCTGGAGGTCTTCTTCCCTTTCCTTTATAACCGAGCCAGACGCAGCCGGGGACGCACACGGCTGCCCTCCCCGGGTATCTGCCTGCACGCAGCGGGCCTCGACGCGAGAAACGACGCCTCGTCGCTACTTTATAAACTGGGGGGTGTTCAGTGTTTAGCTGCCTCCCTTTTGTTCTTTGGCTTTTGACTGCGCTAGCTGGCTAAGATGTAGCCTCGTTAGCTTGCTAGCTTTTTTTTTTTTTTCTGCATAACAAATATGGGTCACAGACGGCAATGGCTTGCAAGGGAAGTGATGCAGTCTGATTGTGGTCATGTCCCGACTCGTGTCCCGATGCACGCGCAGCACTTGTGATAGGTGTTTTGTTTTGCATTGAGTGTGTTGTGTGTATCAGCGAGGCGTTGGGGCATGTTTAGTCCTGTAAAGTCTGTGGTGAGAAAGGATGATGATGGTGATGAGGTGTCACAAGTTAAAGGGGGGGGCTTCACCCTTGTGATGAAGGAAGGGTGTTTTTAACCGTGGTTATTTGGTGATCAAGGCCCGAGAGCAATAAGCACCATGTTGTTTATCAACTATGAGCAGAACAGAGTAGTGTCAGACTACAGAAGACTGCAACGGGTTAGGTTTATTGTATTTATTAAGTAATACACAGTAGTGCATGCAATACCTAAGGTTATGCGGCATGTTATACCCTAATAAAAAAAATACTCATAAGGTACTCTGCTTTTTACCAGTAGCTTTTTTTCTGCTGACAGTTACTTTTAATTGTTATCAAGCTACGGTGCTGTAGACAACTTTATACTGTAGTTTCCTGCTTGTCTGGTCTGAAAAAGGGGGTTCCACTTCTGGCCAGTGAGTTATTTTAATTCCAGATTGGGAGATGTTGGGGGTTTGGGACCGAGCACTTTGTGATGCTGAGCTGTAGCCTGGTTTCCTTAATGTCTTCCTTTTTTTCTTCTTCCTCCGTCTTGACAACGTGTTCGGCTATCTCTCCACGACTCTTCCCGGACGTCTAGATGTCACATCCACAGGTTTCAGAGATCCCTTTATCTGTGTCCGTAGTAACAAGAAGCTATGCCGTGTTAAAACAAGATGCAGACAAGCAGCTGTTACTTGACTCCCTGCTTGATGAGGCAGTTAGACCCAAACAGACGTGTTGAAATGTATCTGTTTTCACCAAAGCAAGTGTCATAACTAGGTTTATCTGGTTCAAGCGTTATGGTATTTTGGTATAAAATCATCTTTTACACATACTGGCCCACATTACATCACTAATTTTTTTATGAGCATTACTGAAAGAAAGGCCAGTAGGTTCGTGTTCATAAGTACATTTGTAAATTATTAGCAGATGGATGAGCTGGAAAGTAGGTTAATGCAGAAGTATGAACAAACGGTCAAGTAGTCAATGTGGAAAGCTTAAATTCAAGAATGTAGGAAGGTGGCGAGAGTTTGATAAGGGATGGGTACCAGTGTTGAAATATGTAAGAGGGCTGAGGGCGGGAGAAGGTGTGGGATATATGGTCGACAATAATAACCCTTTAATAATTGTAGCTGTATGTCTACTTATTTGTGTTTTATTACATTTTTTTATTGTATGTTCTTCAAGCCACTATAAAGTTGTCATTGTAGGAAAAATGGAAAAAATAGGATTGTTTTTCTGTACCAATGCAGACCGCATTCGATGATAACCTGCAATAAGAATAGTTGTTGTAAAGTTTGTGATAACATTTACACATGATCACTATTATTAAACTGCACATTTTATTGTACATATTCTGTGTGTAAGACCGTATGAGCTGCTGCTGCTGTTTTACATAGCCATGTGTCGTTAATGATTATTATAAATGCTGTTAACTGTTCAAGTTTACTGCCGAGACATCTAAATTTCCCCCCACGTTAACTTAAGTTAACTTAAGTAAATGAAGGAACTCATTTACCCTCGTCCCTCGATTAAGTACAAAAATCTGGTGGTTTTATGAGCCATTTGAAAAAGAGAATACTCTTATAACAGTGTGCATGTCTTGTATACTGGTGAAATATATGGCACTATACACAATCAAAAAGAGGAAAACGTAAATGTAAGCGTAAACAGTCTGTCAGTTAGGGCTCCTATTTACTACAAACAGTCAGTTGAAGGTTGGTGTTATCGGACTGTGCCATGTGATCATCAGAGAACATGTGTACCAGCAGCAGGTGTAACTCAACACCTTGATCCGTCATCCTCTCCTCTGTCTCGGTGTTGCACGCACACTCAGACACACACACAGACACACACTCTGTCCCGTACCTGTTGTCCCCTTCGGTGTTGATCCAGATGGTGTTATTCATCACCCATTCTGCTGCAGATGGAGCACTGTTAGATGCGAGAACCTTAACCTTGTAACTGGGTTGAGTAACATAACACTTCTAGCTCCGGTTCTGCTCAGTCTAAGTGTGCTCCATGTATATATAACCCGATGGTGTAGGCTCATGTTTAATCTGTCATCTGAGTTTAGTTGTGAGCAGTCTTAAAAAAACTGATGCTTTGTTTCCGATGAATCCTAACTCTCCTTATTCCTTCTTTCTCCTTTACTCTTCATCCCTACTTGTCATTTTCATCCTCTGTGTATTCCCCCACCTTCTCTCTCTCTGGCTGTCATCTTCCGCTCCACATCTATCTACTTTCTCTTCCCTACATCTCCATTTGTTTCTGTTTTTGTTCTCCCCCTCCCCCTCCTCTATCTATCCCCATTTTTCTTTCTTTCCTCGCATCTTTCCATTTACCCCACCCTCACATTTATTCTCTGTGTATCTTTTTCTCCTTCCTCTCCCCTCCCACCCTCCTGTCTTCCTCTCTCTTTTTTTTTCTCTCCATCTCTCCTTTCCTCTCTCGCGTCCCCCCCTCCCAGTGACTCTAGGGCGTAACCAGCCCCTGAAGAGAGAACGGCCTAAATGGAAAAGTGACTACCCGATGACTGAGGGCCAGCTGCGCAGCAAGAGAGATGAGTTCTGGGATACGGCGCCAGCATTCGAGGGCCGGAAGGAGATCTGGGATGCGCTGCGGGCCGCGGCCAGCGCCTTTGAGAGCAGCGACCACCTGCTGGCTCAGGCCATCCTCGACGGGGCCAGCATCACACTGCCGCACGGTAACACACATTTCCACAGTGATAGATGTAGCAGATACCTCATTCATAGTGTGTGTTTTACTCTCCATAAAATACTGCTAGAGGTACTGATGATTACTACCTGAAGAATTTCAACTCCCTTTTTCCAAGTTCTTGAGAGAAACTAAAACTCAGGAACTTAGCTGGAGAGAATTTCTTAACAGTTTGAGGCTTTTCTGGACGCTGCAGATCAATTTTTTTTTTGTGCCAGATCACAGTTATGGCTTCCCGTGATTAAATTGCGATTGCAACAACTCCAGATGTTTAAAAAGCATGCTCCATTCAGAAAAATCTGATGTGTATCAAATCAAGCACTTCCTATAGTAACAGATCCAGATGATTCGGCTTCACTTTGGGGAGCTGTCATGCTGCTGCACGCGCACACTACAGTGGCAACCTGGGAAAATATTTCCGAAACGTTGCCGTTGCAGTCCAGAGTAGAAGTGTAATAAACTGTATATTACACATTTTAATAGAGAGCAGACGGGCGAAACGAAAATGCACCGAATGTAGCGAAAAATAATAATTATTTTTAAGTCTTCTTTGGATGCAAATATCTGTTGATTAGATTTAAATGTGAAAGTGCAATTAAAATCTTTAATCCCAAAAAAGAATGAATAATAATTATAAATATTTGTGATCTCAATATTTATCAAAATAATCAGGATTATATTTTTTGCCATGATCGTGCAGCCCTGATTTTAAGAGAGATCCAGCAAGGGGCTACAACTTTAGACTAGTGAAGACAATGGCCCCTTCTCCTTTATTACTTTTTATATTGATTGTCGAGTAATATTTGTTGTAATTTAGTTAAGCAAAAATGCCAAACATTTGCTGGTTCCAGATTCCTAAAAATCAAGATTTGATGCTTTTCTTCTTCATACTTGAGAGTAAATTGAATATCTTTTGGACTGTTGGTTGTTCTTCATGTAAAACCATTAACTATGTGGATGTTTTAGTAAGTTTAAAGTAAAAGCAGTGTAAAACAATTACTTTATACTGTATACAATTAGTATGTAGTGTGGAATTGGAACACACTGAGGGGGACTTGCTTCCTTTCCACCTGCCAACTCTTAGATACAGATGTCAATAGGGAATTAAGCATGATGATGCAACTGCACATAAAACTTCTGGCATCAAATTTATTTTAACACAGATTTTGATGGATCGTTTCAGAACAGCCTCCATGTTTGTCTTGCTTGAAAAGTGGGAGCAATAAAACACCCATCTTAAGTTCATGCATCTACGTCCACGACATACATCCCTGCGAGTTCTTCAATATTAACAGTTTACGTCAACAGTTTGAATTGAGAAGCTGAGGGATGTAAGAAAGCTTCCCCAGGAAGTATCTTATGCATTTTCATGTTATCTGATGTTTGAAGTTTCATAAACTAGAAGTAGACTTTGCCAACATGACTATTCTTTTCTGTCTGGGTGAGTGGCTTCTGTACACAATGATTGAGGGTTTAATCAATATGGACCTGATTCCAAGCAACAACAAGCATTTACAGTATTCAGCCCGCAGTTAAAAGGAGTTACAGATGCTGAACCTCTAAGTATATCTCAATGGCCACATTGTAGAGTTTAGACTGAAGCTGTTAGGAGGTACATACTGTACCGTATGAGGAATCAATAAATAATACATTAAAAGAGGCGTGTCCTTGGTAGGATGTAATGAAGTAATCATTCAGGTAAGTATAAAGATAGTGTATCCCCTAAAACCTACTGGAGAGCATTCACATAGAACCAATCAATACAATTGGCTCAGAGTCAAGAAGCTCAACAACTCCACACAGTATTTATCAGGCGCTTGTGCAGGCTTTCTATTTGTGGATGTGCGTCATTCTCTTGATTTCTGATTCATATAATTTACAGTCATATTACGTCAACTGAGGAAAGGAATGGTTATCTTCCTCTTGTTAAGATTTTTGGATTTGTATGCATTTTGTCTCTTTGGTGGCATTCTCTGTTTTACTTGTCCCTCCAGACTTGTATATAAGAGTCAAGATGTTTTTTTTTCTTTTTCTTTTATGGATCTCCAAAAGATACATAAATGTAAGAAGGGATGTAAGAAAATCTCAAAAATACTCAGTATCGCAATATTTTCTTTTGTTATACTGTACTAATTTTTAAAACTACTGTATGGATTTTTAAATATTAGTTTACATGCAAAGATCTTAACTCAGATATTACATAATTTCCTTTGCAAAGATATGCTCCCTCTCACTGTATATGCCCTCTCAAAGTAGTGTTACGATGTTGGATTTCACTGGGACAGTGATAACTGCAAATGCAGATCCCACTCTTCTGATTCCATACAAAAAGTAAAGATTTCTTTCTCCGATTTTATGCACGTTGGGGTGTGTTCTTTATACCATGACAGTTTTCCTAAAATTAGATTTTTAAAAAATTGCGATATACCGATTTTCTTACAGTACCGCACCATATCGCAATATATAGAATAATAACCCCTGTATCATAATGCATATGCCAGATACACTGCCCTACAAGTGGATTGAATATTAATTATTGTTATGTTCAAACAGGCTGAGATGACTGGCTTGTTTTGATATAAAACACCACACCACCACCACCACCACACTGGCACAGCATCATTTATATTTGAAAGTCAATAGATGACATGGTGGTTAGCAGAAACTTACTTTGGACTATCCGCAAATAATGCCCTTTTAATCAAAGGCAGTTTATTTCGTAACGGCTAGGCGAGCTCCTCTGCAGAAAACCAGAGGTAGACAGATATATTCCGTCAGTAGGCCGACAGTTACACTAATTCTCAAGGTCAGGTATACCTGAGAAGGATTTGGGTATAGCAGTTACCAACAGACATGCTTTCCTCACGTGTAAACATAGTCAGTGCTCCTTTAGTAGTTTGGCCAGGTCCGATCAGATCCCGATGTGCTGCAGCTGTGGATTCCCCAGGTCTGATGTCACCAGTTCACCAATCCAGCATTCCCGTACAAAGAGCGGCCAGCTCACTTAAATGTTTTATTACTCACAGCCTTTTCTATTGCTCTGCTTTTGCTCAGCTTGGTATTTGGGCACAGTGGTGCTTTGATCTAAAAACTAACGTTGGCATGCTAGCATTCCCACGATGACATGGCTAACGCGCTGATGTTTAACAGGTGTAATGTGTACCATGTCAAATATCTTAGTTGGGTGTGTTAGCATATGCACCTTTTCTCATCAGCGCTAAACACAAAGTACAGCTGAGGCCGTTGGGCATGACATTAGTTTTGCAGGTATGTTTTCATGAACCAACGTGTTGGACAAATCATAATTTTCACTTGATGGTGCAAGAAGAAAAGTCACGGTATCACCAAAGAGATTACAAATCATCCTGAGGAGAACATGAATTATGAAATGAGACATAACTTCGTGGCAGTCCATCCAATAATTAAGACATTTGTGGTGGCACAAGATGGAAAAGTCAGGGATCACCAAAGTCATCAGGATTCACTAGGCCATCACAATAATTACGCTACCGACTTATCATGCGATATACGGACATGACGTTACTCATTTCTGCTGACCTCGACATTGCCCGTCGTTTTTTACACGTGTTTGTTTACATAAGACTGTCACTAATATTTTAGCCAACAGGCAGGGTTTTCCCTACCATTATGAGACTTGGGCACATTTTGTTTAACAGAGCCAGAGAGCCCCTTTTATTTTTGTTTTGGTTCTGTGGTTTTATTCTCATGTCTTTTATTTATTTAGAATATTTTTATATTTTTTTCACAATGTTTGAAGCAATCAATTTATTGCACTTTGACAGTGTGTACTTGCATAATTATGCTATTATTATATTATCATTAAATCAGAGGCATAACATAGTCTTCAAATTAAATTAATATTGTTTATCTGTGAATGTCTGTAAATAAAGTTTCATGGAAATCTATCCAATAAATGTATCCGATAGTTGTATCAAATAGTCAGGACCAAAGCGGTAGACCGATCAATAAAGCCTCGCTGCTACCATGGCATCAAATTAAGCTTTTAAGAATCAATCAATGATCCTGAAAAAACTCTTTGAAAAGCTTGAATCACCTCCATTACTGTACTAAAACATACAGTGCAGACTTTGTTGTTGCCTTTCAGTAAATGTAATTAAGTATTTAGGTTTCTTTTTAAACTCCCACTACATTCACTATGGACACTTTTCACTCATTAGAGATGCATCAGTTGATGGGCTCCTTCTTCAGTGCATCTAATTGGATTGGAGACCAACTTGATCTGCGGTCTTGAAAAGTGACTCTGTGAAGTAGAAGATGGGAGACATTTGCATCAGCTGTTGGTCAACATGTTGGATTTTATCCAACCTTCAACAAATGAAAACGTCATCTTCAGTAATTCACATCATTATAAGCATTATGTTTCAGCCATAACCAGTCCAGCTCCTTTTTGGGTGGCCAATGCGAAAGAGCCCTGCAGCAATAAAGACTTTTTAATGTAAACAAATGTTTTCTTGCTCCATGTAATGTCTTAAACTTGGTGCAAAGGCTGATCCCACACCCCCTTGCTGGGATGTTTTTCAATCTAAACACTCGTTTAATGAAAGCCAAAAGGCATTAGCACCACCTGGAACCCATTAGGACTCTGCAGCTGAAGAATAAACACTAACGTGGAGCCAACTGCAGAAGAAGAAAAAGCAAGTGAGATAAACTGAGAGAATCACATCCAAATCGTGTTTATAGAATGTCAGTGAACCATGTGTAACATTTATCTTGTTATATAGATATCACGTCACTGTTACATGAAAGAAATTTCAAGGCCCAGACGCAGCAACAAAGGCCTGTGTCTTTCCAAAACACACCGTGAAGACTGCCGACAACGGCGAACTAGCATGTACGTTCTGCGCCTGCGTGAAAGGAAATAACCCTCCATACCAGCAGGTGGCGGTAGTCTGGGTTCATTATTCAAAAAGGGAAACCGGAAGACTCAAGACTGCGGACAGACACGCTGTTGTTATGATCCATACATGTAACAAAGATAGCGTACTAGAACTAGAGCCACAGACGCTCACTGAGAGCCCAACATTGGATATAATAAAGAAAACTAACACATTGACATTATTTTTGACTGCAAAGACTGGATGATGAAATGTGATTTCTACTGGACTTAAAGACATTTGCAAATCAAACTGTTCTAAAGACAACCCTGAATGTAGTTTGGTGTGCTACAATATCTGCGGGCAGATAGCTCATTAGAAACTGGTGAATCTGAGTCCTTAGATTTATTTGCACATGTTGATATTTCAGTTCTGTTACTAACAGAAGCCCCAAGCTTTAATACCTTCAAAAAAAAATAATGCTTACCAACAATGTCACTATGCAGGTATGCCATCTAATTATTTGGTTGCATGAGCTGAAAGAGTTGACTATATAAGCTGTTTTTAAAACTATAGAGGACACGATGTTAATAATAATAATTGCTTTATTTATATAGCACCTTTTAAAAACAGTGTTTACAAAGTGCTTTGGCAGACAAGGCAATAAAACAACAGAAAGCTTCACAATGAGGCACAACAAGACAAGCTAAGGTCAAGAGTAAAGTAAAAATAAAGTAAGTTCAAACTAAGAAGAAATTTTATAATAACAATAATAAAATAAAGCCACTGTGTAAAAATGTGTTTTAAGAAGTCATTTAAAAGAAATGACTGCCTTATCTCCTCAGGCAGGTCGTTCCAAAGCCGAGGGGTCGTGATTTTAAGTTATGGAGTTGATGAAAATGTTGTGCCATCCAACAGTTGATATCACTAAGATAATCTAAAATAGCAGCTAGGCTTCTGGGGTCATCGGGTCTCAGGGGAAGGTATATCTGTGTGTCGTCTGCGTCGCAATGAAAAGAGACGTTGGATGATTTGACCAAGTGGGAGCATGTATATGGAAAATAAAAATTGGACCTAAAATTAAACCTTGCGGTACACCACAGTTAATGTGGGATTTCGAGGATGAGACCTGAGGTGACCGAGTAGGTTCTATCTGACAGGTGAGAATAAAAACAACTAAATGCAGCGTCCATGATGCCAACCCAGGTTTTAAGACTGGTTTAAGCATGGTCTACTGTGTCAAAAGCTGCACTTAGGTCTAAAATATTTTAAATAGAGCGGGTTAAATAAAGTTGGGTTAAAACTATTTCTTTCTGAAACTTTTGATAAAAACACAAGTTTAGAAATTGGCAGAGGGAGCAAGATTAGGTTTCTTTCGAAAAAGGTTGGACCACAGCATATTAAAGAGCGGATGGAAAAGTTCCTTTTGCTAATTTAATAATCAATAAGATACTGGGCCCAACTGTATCAATAACCTCTTTCAGAAATGTGGTTCATAAAATATTATAAAATCAAGGCTGCACATGGTTGATTTCATATGGGATATGATTTCAGATAAAAAAGCGACACTGGTTTAACATTGCCAAAATAGCTAGGAATATTCTCCCTGACGTAATTTGTTGCCTTATGTTCTTGACTCTGTTTGTAAAAAAGTTTAAAAAACTGCTCACACGTCTCTTATGACGCATCAGTAAAATGACAGGGTCTGTGGGCTCCATCATAGCCTGAGTATAATGCCTGGGATAGTAACTCAACAAACTCTTGGATAAAAACACTGTTAGGCCTGTGCAGTCTGTAGATTATTTAAATGACCACTGGATCTTTACTATAAAACCAAGATGTTCAAATTAAATAAAACAGCTATGTAAAGCGTGAGTGCATTTATATGCTTTTCTGTAGATAACAGCACCCCACCACTACCCCCACCACCCCCACCACCACCACCACCTTGCCCGACAGCTGGTGTTGATCGAGATGTGTAAAATCTGGGGGGTTGTTTCGCTGAGAGAACTACAGTCTCCCTGAGATAACCATGTCTCTCTGATGATAAAAAAAAAAAAAAAAAAGTCTAAGACTTATTACTTAAGGATCTGATATTTAAAAGGCCCAAATGAACGGGCTTACAGTTAAAAGCAGGAGGTAGTAGAGGTTGTAGAGGGACTTGAGTTAAATTGTGTGATAGGAAATGACGGGGGTTAAAGGAATGAGTTTTATGGTTGTTTGGTTTGAAATAACTTCTGTATTTCTTTTCACACCGTGAGTTTTTTGGTGAGTGCTGTTGTCATTAGGTGTTGCACACTTCCTATCCACGTCACCACAGGTTTCAGTTTTAGAAACAAAGTAAGTGAAGCTCTCATTACCTCTCACATTCAGCCTGTGGGCTTCTGCTGACTCGTCTCAGTCTCACGTACCACAAAACTCACTGTCTCTAACAAGTGGCCCGTGCCTCAGTTTAAGTCCTAAAACAATACAAGAGAGGTACATCTTTTTTTTAATTATTTACAGAAAAGACTTCTTGCTTTTGTTAGGAGAAGTCTCACCCGGGTCTTTAATTATTTGCTTCTAATTATTTAAACTGTCTGAAGGGCAACAATATTACAAACTTTTCAAAACCATTACAAAGACAAAACATCTGAATTGGCTGCTGAATTGGGATTTTACTCACAATTATATATTACTCTTAAGGGTACAAAAAAACCCGAAGGCAAGCAAACCTTGCGATCAAAACACCCATTACCACAATAAAAACACTTGGTGTTTATGCAGGGGAACCTGTCTAAAATCCCCTTGAGGGCCCTGGGTGGTAGGGGGGGGTGTCCCCTGCAAACACCTTTGTATTTAGTTTCTGTTTATGGAATTCTGTGACCTCTTCACTGCATCTTATTTCCCCTTTCACATCCAACTCTCTACTCTGTCTGAATCACAGAAGGTCAAAAGTGGCATAATGTATTTTAAGGTACTCCAACAGACTGCTTTCACTCCTCTTTCCTCAGTCTTTTTTTTTCTGTTGAGTCTGACTCTCATTTCTCCATTTCATCTTACTACAGTGAAATGTGAATAGGAGTTCAGGCATTTGGCTTTGTTGAGTGGAAAACGTTCCGTGAGTGTTTTAAGATTAGGAATGCAATAATGAAAATATACAAAAGTAAACAGCTATTTAGAGACAAAAAGTTGTCACGCTCGTGAATAGCAAGGCACCCGAAAGCACTCCTTATACAGACCATTCAGTTGAGAGGAAAATAATAAAAGGAAAGTTTAGGGTTTACCTGAAAAGTTAACTTCAGTTGTTAATTGCTTAGTATTGGAACTTCCCAGTTAAACATTTACCTCGTGTACGAAATATAACTGTGCATGCACACTGTTCCGTTTATATTTGTATATATATATAATAATAATACACACCATGCATAAAAAAAATTGAATATAGCTGCGGTAAGTACAGTAGATCATTACAGCAAATCCTGAAGTAACTTGGCGGGGTTTCACCTCACAATTCCATTGAAATGTTTTATACATGGCTTAGAATAGACTTGTCTAAACCTCTCATAGTCTCATTTGGTGTCCAACCAAACTTTCAATGAAGCTGAAGATTATGTTATCGTAACTGATAGGAATGATGGTCACAACTGTAAAAATAGACTTTGTTGAAAAAGAAAAGAACAATCCCCTCACATCGATCTAAAGGGTTGACACATTGTCCCATTCTTCCAGGTGCTCTGACTGAATGCTACGATGAACTGGGGAATCGATACCAGCTGCCGGTCTACTGCCTCTCTCCTCCCGTCAACATGATTGAAGAGCGCTCTGATGAGCCCGACGGTTCAGATCCAGACTCCGGGGCCGCGGAACCGTCCACGGGCGGCGCCGGCGACGCCGGCTCAGGGGGGGAGTGCCAGCTTCGGCTCCGGCTCTCCACAGGCCGCGACCTCCGGCTGGCGGTCCGTTCCACGGACACGGTGGGCATGATGAAGCGTCGTCTCCACAGTCACGAGGGCGTGCCTGCTGCAACCCAGCGCTGGTTTTTCTCAGGTCGGCCACTGACTGACAGGCTGCGCTTGGACCAACTCAACATCTCCAGGGACTATGTCGTGCAGGTCATCCTCAGCCAGCCGCCACCGTCCGAGCCGGTGTCAGCAACGGGACACACACCAGAGGCCTCTGGGCCAGTGGCAGGGGAAGGAGTGGCAGCAATGTCGCAAGAGCCGACGCCGGTGGAAAATTAACTCCCCCCATCCTGGCAGCCTGGAGGTGGGCATGCCAATAGGCTGGCCGTCAGAAAGAAGGAGGATAACAAGAGAGGAAAAAAAGAATGGAAGTTGATTCTGACTTTTCTCTTCTCTTCTCTTCTCTTCTCTTCTCTTCTCTTCTCTTCTCTTCTCTTCTCTTCTCTTCTCTTCTCTTCTAGTTTTTGCTGAGACGGGCTTTGTTTGGGCAGAGGTCGGCTGTCTGCCGCAGCGAAAGGACTCTTGAATTGAGAAAAGACTCTTCTTTTTGGTTTTACACGTTGAAATTTTGACCTTTTTGAAGTCTTTTTAACTGTTCCCATGGAAACCAAACAACGAAAAGAGAACTATGTCAGGCGGCATAAAGGGTTTTCTTAGCAACACTGATGTTCAAATGTTTCTGTGTTTCCGTTTCCGCTCAAGTTTAGCTCTCTGGCAAAACTTGGTCAGCAGAATTCAGTTTATGGGGCCACAGGGTTACACATACATACATACACATATAAATACATTTTCATTAGAATACAATTCAACATGGGCAGTTCAGAAGGAAAAGAATAAAGGCGCTAAAACAATCGTCACAGTTATTATTCAAACAAGTATTTTGGGGATTAAGCCAGTATACCATGCTGTACAGAAAGGTTGCTAGTTAGTAAACAGATGTGTCCTCCCGCTTGTCGAGAGGTTGCAGTCGGGGGGCCATGACGATGTGTTACCAAGCTGCCGCTGGATTAGACGCTTTATTTCACTCTGCTTCACAGAACAATCAGAGCAATCATGTAATAAACATTAAGTAGTCAGCCTATGTGTGTGTGAGTGTGTGTGAATAAGCGTATGTGTGCGTGGATGTTCGTATATGATCAAGACACAACCACAATTATTCGTGTGGCAAAAGGATAGAACATCAGAAACACAGTTGCATATTTTGATTAAAAATAAAATGTTTTTAATTAAAATTGATCATTGTTTCTATTCCTCAATCTGTGTCTAATTATTTGCTTTGAATACGTTCATATTTTGAGATAAAGGTGGAAGAAACATTATAGCAGTATCTTGCAATTACAGTGCGATTTACATTCTCTTGCAGTTGGCATTATGGGAAATACACTTATTTCCTTGTTGCTAAGAGTAAGGTGAAGAGATCGCCGCCACTCTTATGTCTGTATGGTAAATATGAGTCTCACTGGCCAAGAATAACAGTTGGCTTTAAAGGTGCCATAGTGGATCTTTTACCTTTGGACTGAGCCCAGCCAGCTGTTTGACCCGGCTTCCAGTCTTAATGTTAAACCTAGCTAATGTGAACCTATTCCTTCAACACATGCTGCGTCGACATGTTGGCCAGCAAACATGCCGACACAACTACTTACCCTTTACCGTTGACTTCAATTTCCTTCTTTTAAATCTTTTCATTTCAACCAGACAGAACATGGAAAATTCCTTGAAAAAAACACTATGATGCAAAGAGGCCGTCTAGAAGGAAGAAGCCACTTTTAAGCAAGTTTAAAGTTTAGTTTGAATGAATGCTGCCAACTGGCATTCTCAGCTTGAGAACAAATATGCAAACGTGAATCAGCCAGTGATGGAATATGGAAGGAACTAAGCTTTGTGCTAACAAGCTGTCTACAGCTGTATGGTGTTAACTTGTGTAACTAAGCACTTAAGTTTTAATGGGGAGGAAGAGGGAGAGTCACTTTCATGCTATTGAATATGAAAGGTCACGCTGTACATGAGTGACTGACAGAAGGCGAGTGGACACAATAGAAGGTCACTGTGGCATTACATGTCAAGTCCTTTTTTTGGGAAATACCTTTATACATCATACCTGATCGAGTATCAGTCTCACCATTTCATTTTCTTTGTGCACGTATATTATTATAATAAAACATTTTATAAAAGTATTCATTTTCATAATTGTTTTAATTTTGGACGTGTGTGGTCTTAATTAGGGGCTCTTTCTGAGCAACATACGTTTGTTCAGAAACCACAACGCACACCAACCTTGAGCAATAGTCATCTATTACCTTTTTGCACAAGTGCACAGCAATGTTGAATCAAAAGAAACCTCCATAACTATAATTAGGAAAGAGTTGTACTTATAGTAAATGGTCTGCCGGCTATCATTACAGATACTGTATACCTACACTAGCATAGTTAAATGTTAGTGGTAAAATTGGGGGCAAAATGAATGATGGAAAGTCCTCCATAAATCATAGCACTCTATAAAGGTAACTTCCCAGATGAGATATTTACCAATGGGTCAAAGAACATTTCTTTCACAAACCAAATTCAGCCATCCTTCATGTGACTCTTCATATATAAAACTATTTTATTTCATCACAGTGGTTGTATTCTCTTTTCCACTTCGATGGAAGTTGCGTGACACTTTGCTTTCTTGTTCTCGTTCCTGAGTACTTTCAGAACCATTTTCCAGGGTACCTGTTGGGTTTTAGTGATACACCATCACTCAGCTTTTCTAGTTCCCTTTCACAAAAGTTTCTGTCCCTGACTTCCTCCACAATGGTCACTGTGGCTGCACAATCATATGCACAATTTCACAATGGAATATAGTATATACAATGAATTGTTCTGTAGTCCTTTGGCCATCTTCCTCATTACTTGGTGAATCAGGCGGAACAAAAGAGGAAACATAAAGGTTCAATAGCGGTGACCCACTCCTTTGCTTCTTAATTTCTGACAAATATCCTGGTGTTTCCAAGTGGACGACATCATGATCTCAAATCAACACGTACATATGCAGACGCACACGCTGGGCAGTTCCTCTTTGTGCCTGGGATTTTTTAACCTTCTACTTTTTTTTTCACATAAATACAGCCACAGGATGCTGAGTTCATGCAGACAAACTGAGCACCTACTGAGAATAGCACTATCACCTCTCAGGTCAGCTTGCAGTTGTAAAGAATTTGGATCAAGTCCTGTTGTCAAGGTAAGTTCTACTATACTCATTTTAGGTTATCTCTAAACCTGTTTGTTTTTTTTCTTCAGCATTTTGTCAATTAGGTCTTTATTCCAATATATTGAATAAATATCTCTTTTACAGTAAAAAAAAAAAAATTTGAAAGAAATTGATACATTGTTGATATGAAAACGTTCTCAATAATCCAGGCAAACTCTTTAAGTCCTAACTCAACTGAATTAGGGGATTGTTTTATTCAACTGGAGCACATCCCCTTACGGCATCCTCAGAACTACTTTTACTCAAGTACTAAAATTACTTAAATTCACCTTAGAGGTACTTGTATGCTTTACTCCAGTGATTCCCAAGTAGGAGTTGCAAGATGTTTTGTTGTAAATTAGTCTATTTTTTACTTCTTCAGCATCCTGAAAAGAATATGTAAATAAAACCGCTGATTTCTTTGAGTATTTATATTTCAGGAGGCCTTTTACTTTTCCTCCATTTCAGAGAAAAGTATTGTACTTTCTACTAAACTGCTTTTATTTTAGGATAGCTACTTGTTAAACATACCCTTGTTACAGTTTGGTGGCAAACAACAAGTTTGAACCTATTGGTGAAAAACCTTTTGTCTCCGGTTCTGGGAATTTTTGTTTTGTTTTAGAACAATCCTATAAATGCATCTTGAAGAGGCTCAGCCTTACAGGATATTAGAATAAGCAGAGCAGTCGAGGTTTAAGCAACTAAACTTTCCTCTGTTTATGTACCTGCCCCTATTGTCCTTTTTTCCAGATGCGTGCATTGTTCCTCATGGTCCTGTATGCTGGATTGTGCTACGCCAGCTCCATCAGCGGCCAAGAAAACATAGAGTTTCTGATGGATAATGGTTGGTAGCTCCTCCTTTCTCGACTGAATCTTCCTCTCCATTTGTGTCTTTGCCTCACATGCAGTAAATGCTGATTCAAGTCAGCCTGTGTGAATGTGTGTTTTCTTGTCTATGATTTAACTAGTTCTGGTCCTGAGGATGCCTTATGGTGTGAGCACCAAGGTGAATGTTCCTCTGAGCTGTGGAGAAACATATGAAAACCAGCCTGTGGTTTGGAAGAAAGATGGTAATACTTTTACTACTCAAACTAATACTACTTCTACAATCACTGGTACTTCTAATAGTACCTGTGCAGATTTGATAGAGTACTAACACATCTTAAAAAATACGAGATGTTTTGAAAAAGTAAATTTTTTCTGTCATATTTCTCTGTGTTTTTTTATGACATTTTAAGGCATCATTGTTACATTGACCTATTGATCTTGTCTCAGGCGAGGAGATTGAGCCAGCTCTGCAGGGGAACCATGTCAATGTCCTAGTGGAGCAGATGAATGGAGGAAACTACACTTGTCACCTCGGTCCAGACGGAGATTACCTCAACCATACTGTGATCCTGATCCAAATAGACCCAGACAACAGGACTGTCATACTTGAAAAGAAATCCCCTGGAAATGGTAAGATGGGAAAGATGGAGGGAGTAAAGAAGGAAGAGAACAAAGAAGGCACACATTGAGAGAACAGACAGAGAGAGATACAGATTTGTTGTGTAATTGGACCTGGCGAGAGGTATGAGTTAAGAAAGATGGTGGGAGACATGGGAAAAAAAAAATAGACAGAGGCTGTTGCCCAAAAGCAGACAACATTCAAAAGATAAGATGAACGGAGGGGCACATGTGAAAGGAAACAGGATAAAAGGAGCAGAAGTAGTGTAATGATGGAAAGGGAAGACGCAAGTGGACAGAGAGAGAGAGAGAGAGAGAGAGAGAGAGAGAGAGAGAGAGAGAGAGAGAGAGAGAGAGAGAGAGAAAGGAACGAGTCAACACAGCGATCAAAAGAAGTTACCAGAGGGGAGGAAACAGTAAAGATAGAAAGAAAGCAAAGAAAGCAAGACAGCAAAGTGTCTTTGTCCAAGTCATGGTTGTACTTTTTTTTATAAATGTTGTAACATGAACAAAAAATTGTGAAAAGCTCTAAGAAGCTTGAGAACGGTTTGTACTGGGGGAAAGAAAATCATCCTTTCTCCAGCTTTGTGCCATATGGAAAGATTTATCGATGTTTAAATGTCAAGTACTTTGAAGCACGAACAAACAGAGATAACTTGATCACAAGAGCATTAAACACAAAGAGAAAGACTCAGAGTGCTGACAGTGTTTCTGTTCCTTCAGGTCACATTCACTGTTCAGCACCTAACTATGAAGGCTCCTTCCACTGCACCTGGAGAAGAACAAAGTACAGAACCCACGCCTCTGTGCTCCTGGTGAAGGCAGAACGGTGAGGACAGATTACGAATACTCATTCAAATCAGGAGTGGATCCTGTATCCTGCATCCTGTTTCTAGATCAGGGTATCGAACCAACCAGTTTGTCTTCGATCTAGTAATTTGGAAAAGATTCCCTGTGAGCTGAATGCTGATGGTTCGGGGATTCACTGCCAGGATGCCAACTGCCCATACAAAGAGGACCAGCACCGCATCTTCATCACCATCTACATACACAGCGTTTCTCTTGTCGAGGCTTACACAAAGGCCTTCTACCTCAGAGAGATTGGTAAGTGATTCTGTGTTAATGGTAGTTGAGGTTATGTGGCCTTACTTTCATCTATTCATCCATATTCCCTTCTGTCTTCTTTTGTGATCCTGCCACATCCTTCTCATTGTATTTTTCCGCTCACCTTTTCACCCCCCCCCCCCCAATCATATTTAGTGAGGCCGGAAAAACTCCCTAACTTGCACACCAGTAATGGGAAGGTGTTCAACTGGAGCTACCCTGACTCCTGGGAGAAGCCCTGCAGCTACTTTAGCCTGCAGTTCCATGTCAAGGTGGTCCACAAAGGAGTGTCCTGTGACAATGACGTCTACATAATGGTAATAAATATGTGCATGACGTACAGTAGATCCATATCCATGTAAAAATACATTTGCTGACTTCCAGTTAAACCCCATTTCTTTGTCTTTAATGTGTGGTCTCTTCTCTTTTGCAGCTTAACACCACTCAGGAAACTAAGTACGAGGTCAATGTTAAACACCAAAAGTTTGTTTTCTGTGTGCGAGCTCAGGACAAATACACCAACGGGCCATTTGGCCCCTGGAGCGTATGCACGTAAGTACATAACTTGGACCATTAAGAACTATTTTGACTGGGGTTTGTTAGCAAATACGTAATTTGATGAGAGCATATTCATTTCTCCAAATAATACCAAGTCATGCCACCAACATACATCTGATCCATACCGTTTCATTCCAACCTCCAGAATAAATAAAAACATCGACTGCTTGCCATGACCGTCATAAAGGATGGAAGAGCACAAGTCCGCAAGAAATCATTTTTCTAACTCATTTTTAAACTAGTGCTGAATGTATACCTGTACAGTATTTATTGAACACTCGTTTAAGTTGTCTCTATGGAACATAAGTTTCTTGTTAAAGTGATTATTTGTAATATGATTGAAATCAATTAGTCATTCCTTTGTGCCCTTTGTAATGTTATTTACAACTATCCTTGCAGAATTGTTGCAAAAACAATTATTATAATTTCATAATAAATTCATGAACATATTAATATACCGGACTTTTGCCATGTTTTGTATAACACCTCAAATGTATTTCATATACAGTTGAAGATGTCTATATTCGGTTCCTACTCATTTTAAATGACTTCAGGAACAATGACCAACACTGGTAATTTAGGTACAAAAAAAGGTTTATTGTCATATTTACAGACAGGATGTCAGGGATGTGATGAGGAAAACACAAAAAGGCAGATCTCAGGAAATGAAAAGGAGTTGAATGTCCAAGAGAGCTGTAAATCTGACAAAATCTTAAAAGAAAAAAATCACATCCCTGATGTTTCCAAGAGCTTCGGGTGCTCATAAGGTGGGATACGCCCCCCCGTCTTCCCGACCCATCCCCTCATTTCACACACTCATTTCATTATTGAAGCAGCTACCAAAAACAAAACAAAACAGATAATGCACGTTTTGTGCGATGTGAAAGCATTTTTCTCGATCTCAACTCGGCTGTTAATGTCACAGTAGCTTTGAAGATTATTGCATATTCCTACATGTTAAACTGTAGGTTGCAGGCATCAGTATGATGCTCATGGACTTAGATTTATCTTGGGCTCTTTGGACAAGTGCTCTCAACATTATCTGCCTTTCCAATTTTCCACTTTAATTCTTTAATACGCTTTGCACAAAATTAACTTGCAAGAAGTACTTCAGTAAAACGCATATATGTCAAATTAGTTCAACTTATTCTTCCCTGTTGGATTTCACATTTAATAATTTTCATTCCATCTTTCTCATGCATGTAGAAAATTAAGAATATTGTTTTTTTGATGGTTAATCTCAATCTCTTCAGAATATGCAATAGGCAACATCTCATCTTCGTACAGGGGTGGGAAAAACTTATTGACCTTAACCATGATGAAATTATATTTGTAGCCGCTTTTTCTTGCATGTTATAGCAGAGGGGTTTGATAGGGGCTTGACTGAAGTAGGTTTGTAGAAGTGTGTGGGTCATTGTAGCTGGTGGCATGTGGCCTCAAACCTAGGGGTAGTTTATCATTACTAGGGATGCAACGATACGACTTTTTTTGTCCCAATACCGACACCTGGGCTTTGGATATCGGCTGATAACGAGTACTGATCCAATACCAGTGTTTGATTCATAAACTGCGTTCCCCACTGTGTGGAAGATACCAGGCTCATCCTTTTATGTGTAAGGCAACATTAGGCTTGACTTAAACATTGCTTTACTAACTTTGTAAAACAAAATAACAAATGAATACATTGATGTACATTTACTGAATTGTTATTTATTATTAAAATAATAAATCGTACACCTACAACTTAGTAAAAAAATCTTCAAAAGTAACAGGAATTGTAATTCAAGTGTAAACCTTTTAAATGCAGCAACAAATTGGTCAAAACTTAAACAGGAATAACCAGTATTTAATATATAGAGTATATAAACACAGAGCTGAACCTAATAGATTGGCCCGATCCAACTATTTGAGTCAGTATCAGCCCGATATCAGAAATCGGTATCGGTGCATCCCTAATGATTACCACACAGACGGGTGGTAACTGCTGTTACTATTGTAATGAATGCAAAGAAATGTGTGAGAGAACATGCAAAGATATAAATTGGGAAGCCCATCTCAGTCCTGAGCTTTTGAGAGTTGGCGTCTGCAGGTTTAGTGTAGGATTTGTATTAAGGTTTGTAATAAAGGGCTTGTAATAGCCAAGTTTGTGTGTGTGTGTGAGAACTGGATGACGGGATAGTAATGTCCAGCCCGAGTCTGTGCCGAGGATACAGTCCCTCCTCAGTGATGCTGCCTCTTAGATAGGTACCTGCACAGAAGGACACATTCAGTACCTACAATACAGATGCATATATTTCATTGTTTTAAATATGTTGGTGAATTTACACTGATTTCAGACGTTGTTGTAAAAGGAAGTTCTAACAGGTGCTACAAGCATGCGTTGTGTCAGTACCATGCTACACATCATCACTGCTTAGCATATGTGTGCCTACCTCTCCCAGTGTTTGTGGTTGAGTCCACTGAAGTCCTCAAGCTTGGCGATTTCTTTGAGGTACTGTGCCAGTTTATAAAGTTCCCTGTCCTTCTCTCTGTTAAGATGGGCCTTCATGAAGGGTCGGATCTAAACGCACACAATTACACACAAACAATAGGATTCAGCAAAAACCTGTGCTTAATGCTGACAATGACGAGGAATGAGGTACAAGCGTTATGACGATAGTGCGGGCCGCCTACCTTCAGTCCGTTCTGTGGGTTCATGAGGAAGTTTCGGCCGATGTCGTCAAACATAATGGTGTTCCTCCTGTTGTAAAATTCTTCGTACTTCCCCCATATCACTCCCAGGGGCTTCACCTGGATACGAGGATAACGTGCAAATAAAAAAGGTACAATCTACAATCAAACGTTAAAGAAATTGGAGAGAAACTACGCTACACAACTACATATAAATATAGATGTTTTCTTCTGCTGTGAAAGATTTGTTTCTATCAGTAATGACTGCAGTAGTAGAACAGGCCAATATCTTCATTTATGATCCGCTGTGTGTGTACCAACCTCCACAACCCCTCTCTTCGGGGTATGTACCGTAATCATCGCTGCACTGTCCAACATAAACGTAATCTTGTAGTTAGGGTTGTCTATCACCCCCAGCTCCTACACACACACACACACACACACACACACACACACACACACACACACAGTACTGTTGTTATCTGCTCCTCTCTCAACCCAAACACTGTGTTTTAAATTGATTAACACTGCCATCTTTTGGCAAAAAAGGGTAAAGTACAGTAATGTTAGCAGTAGTGTAGCTTGGGCAACAACACAAACAAAAAAAGAACACAACAAGTGGAATACTTACTTTCATTTTGGCATCAATCCACTTCATACTTGTAGCAGCTAAGGAGAGAAAGCACACGTGTAAGATGTGTATTCCACAAGCAGTGACTGCTGGGTAGCAGCACACAGAGGAAATCAAAAACAACAAATGACCATAAGATATAGACTTAATAGATAAAAATAAAAACAAAAAAACTGTCCTACTGAGGGTGTATAGTGGCCTATAGTTAAGACACAAACCAATAATAAAAAAAAAAAGTTGTAGTCAATGTTGCATTTTCAAGGAGATTCAGCCATAAATATTTTAACAATTACATCACCCTACTCATCTAGTGTAATGCATGTAATTTAGTCCAATTTAGACCTTAACAAGAAGAGAGAAGGAGATACATACACCAGATGACGATGTCATAGTCCTCGTAGGCTGATGTCAGAAACTCGTGCAGGTATGGTCTCATCAGCTCCTGACCCGTTTCCGCACATGACTTATGATCTAAACACACATAAGATGCAGACATCAATGCATAGTGTTCTAGATTACACTCGACAGCAACTGATAGGCTGGAAAACAGAGATGGATTTATATTTCGCAAAGCATCCCAGGACAGAAAAATAGTCTGTCAACATTTTAAATGTGTTCATAAAAGACTCAACCCAATGAACCTCACTCAGATTGCACACATATAACATATGCATGCGCAAACATGAGGAAAAGAACCAGTGGAGACGCAGTATTAAAGTAAATGTTGTATAATGTGCAGCATGCTATGATGTAAACATTCAATGGTTTCCCGGTCCCGAGACAAATGTTGGTGTCACTGTAACTCACCGAACAGTGTGTAGTCCACATCCAGTACCAGAAGACCTTTGCCTTCTCTGGGAGGGTTCATCTCCTCTACCTTATAGTCTTTCACTCTGCGGGCGATCTTTGCCAGATTCTCCTCTCTAGAGACATAAAACAACATTTGTCTCACAGACACACATCGATACATTTCCTCTCACAAATTTCATCTTGCTTCTATGCAGCCCCACACACAAAAAAAAAATCCCATTACAATATCTAACCTGTTCTCCACTTCAATGACCTCCTCCTCAATGTCAAAATCATTGACCACATCATCATTCTCTGGGGGAGGGGCTAAAACCTCTTCCTGTGCAAAACAAAACAGTTACCAATCAGCAAAGGGGAACCTTGAACACAACACGGTAAATAAGCAAATATTAAGACTTTAGATGTCACACAGCAAATCATCCAATTGGCTAGTTAAGACAAAAATTACAACACCTTCGTCAACAACTAGCAGGATCATCACCTAACGAACCACTTATTGAACAGATGATTAAAGCTAGTTAGTGACCCAAAGTCTTAAATAACAAGTAAGAAAGCATGCTTTTAATGTCACTCTTTCAATAACTATCATGTTTGATCAAACTACAAATCAGCCGGTCACTCGGGCACATTGCCAGTTGACTGGGCAACTAGTCCTTAGTCCCAACCAGATATCTTTGAAGTCACCCACCACCTACCAGGCTCTCCTCTCTGGTACCCATCATCATGATCTTAGTGTTAGGCTTCAGCTTCAGAGAGCCCAGCTTCACCTCATCCTCTGCAGGTTTACCTGGAGAAAGAACAGAAGTATAGAAGAGAGAAGAGAGATTAATTTAGCTACAAAGCCTACACAAAATTACATAAAATATAAATAATTCACAGACAGGTGGCGAAAAGTGACACCCAAGCAAGCAAGAGACTGAGAGACAAGCTGAGACATGCTAGCTCCACCAGGTATACTGCACTAATGGACACTGATGCCCTCTCACCTTTGACCTTGAGTCCCAGTAGTTTCTGTCTCTCTGGCAGCACCCCAGTCAAGGTCTTAATGGACTGCTTCAGGTCCATCACTGTGTCCTCCTCGGACAGAGAACTGATGGAGTACTCCTGACCTCCCCACTTTATGATCACTGATACTGACATGGCACACACCGGCTCTTCACACACACACACAAACAAACACACTCGGCTGCAGCTGGAGTCAGGTATGCACGCGCACAGACGAGTGCACACACTTTTAAGCAAAACTATGTCCAGCTACAGTAACACACATGCACACGTCCACCTTGCAGAGAGAGAGAGAGAGAGAGAGAGAGGGGAATAGGCAAAGTAACAGGAGAGGTGTCAGGGTGCCACACTGTCACTGGCTGTAGCTCGAGTCAAACATGGAAAGTAGCTAACGATGAAACACAGAGTGCAAAACATGACAGGACTATAGTCGAGCACGTGTTGTTCTGGCCGGCTTATTCGAGACACAACGGCAAAATGCCACCTCATCGGAGCAGTCACTTTGACAGTCTGTGATGTTGATATTTTTAGCATGAGACGGCTAACACCGACTAGCAACACGCGAGGTACGCGAGCCAACTAGCTAACATTAGCGGACCGAGCTACGCGATGCGGGAGTCCTCACCTGGCGCAACGAGCTGTCACGTAATGCTCCTCAAACTCTGTCAAATTGCACCTGAAAGTTGACTGAATCTGTGAAGCTGGCCGTCCGGTTTCATTCATCGAGCGGCGCACACACTCTCTCTTTCCTGGCGTCCCGAATCCTGCCGGTAGTGACGTAGAAGGGGAAAAAAAATCCGTTGTTACCATAGTGACTGTATTATATTAGATTAACATAAAATTGTTTGATGATGGTTTCCACCGACTCCAGCGACCTTAAATGTCATCAAGGAACGTTTTAGGCTACACTAAAATTAAAACAACATTAAGTGATGGCTTATTTATTTTTTTCAGACCATTTCTCTGATTCTCACATGTGTTTGTGTGTTTGCACTTTCCTCCTGCACATGGAAAAGTTAAAGTTACACAAAACCTTTTAAGCATTTTGCACACATTATTGTCCTTTTGACAAACAGCACTAAATTACAAATCTGGGCCAAAGTAGTAGCAACACAGAGTGCATCATCCTGGTGACAGGACACCACCTCTGATGCAATGAGTGAAATAGGGTCATATATCTCACCTGCTCATAAACCCCACTTTGACTTTCATTTTTGAGTCACTTGAGTGTTGATTTGGATCCCCATTAGTTAGTATTACTCCTCTTCTTAGGGTCATATTCAAATATTAACATATATTTACACTTACATTATATACAGTAAATAAACACTTTAACAATATCACCAAAACAGTGGCAATATCATAATTTCTCTTGCCTTGAACATAACTACTATCATTATAGCCTGGGGATTGACCTCCACCCATCCCAACTGTAAATCTGGTCACATTCACAAATCAAATAAGCAAAGCGTTTACTTGATACGTATAAAATAAGATAAGCCTTTATTAGTGCCGCAGCGGGGACATTTACAGGATTTCCAGCAGCATAGTGTATAGTGCAAACAAGAGACATAGTAAAAAAAAACAAGATCAAAACAAGTATTATAAAAAAGCAAATAAGCAATAAAAAACAGTAAAGAATCCACAATGACTGAAATAACAGACAGAATAAATATTATAACTATTTTGCAGTGTATTTATATTGCATATTTAAGTGTTTTGTGGTCTACTGGGAGCAGAGCTGGTTGTATCCAGGCCTGGTAAGGAAAATAATGCCTCATAAAGGTAAAACAATGCCAAACTATCTTTATTTTCCAGTGTTGGTATATTTAACAAGCACGGGGCCAGACGATGTAATGGGATGGACTGTAGTGCGCATGCGCAGTCAATCCTCCTCGGGTACTCCGGGGTAATGGCTGCGAGGTGAGATGAGCGGATCGGCCGCATCCTTTGAGCGTGAGGCGCTTCCATCGAGAGGACCGTTAACTCGGGCGGTGCCGAGTTAAAATGGTCGATATCCGACCCGAAAAGCATCCCAAAAAACGTTGTACATACTGCGAACATCCCCTTCAAATGTAAGTTCTCGTTTTTTCCCCCCATTAGTCCTGGCAGGACGCCACAGTTAGCTAGCTAGCTAGCTAGCTAGCTCAGGGACCAACGATACCAGCCCTCTTGCTAGCTAAGCTAACGTTACACTTGGGATTTAGCTACAGTCAACGTTAATCTTCAGGCGGTTTAAGGTGACGCTGTCTGCTCGTGTTTGGACTCTGGTGTCAGAAGCGACGCAGTGAGGAGCAAACCAAGGCGTCGGGTGTTATTTTATGCCTCGTTGTGTTGACGTGAGCTCGGTTGTTGACAGTCGCTAACGGACCGCGATGCTAGTTGACTGCCTTAGCTTGAATTGTTGGCAGTGTGCCTGCTGCCTGCTCAACGCAGCTCATCATCTCCACACGGACACTGTTATAGTTATATTTACAACTTTCACACGTCGCACCTGGACCACACCGAAGCCGGTATTTTGCTTTGTCGGTTTCATAATATACCTCAATGTTCAAACAGTACTAGTTAGCAAAGTGTTGCAGTCTTCTGCGGCGGAGATCAGGGATTTTCTTTCTTCCGTCGAGACGCAGGGGTTACTAGAGTTCATGGTGTACCACAATCGATGCAGCACTCACTCATCCATAACACGAGTAGTGCCGATGTCTCAGTTAAGCGAGCAATTACATAAATACACATATTTAGACTAAATCACACCATGCCCTGTAGCGGTTAATGGATTACGACACATAACAGTGGGAGACGTCCGCGTTATATAAGCTTGGGTTACGCGAAGTGATCTCTCTCTCTCTGGACAGTAATGGTCGTGGTGAATTTAGACTTATGTAAGTTATCAGGGTCCCGGGATGCAGGGATATTAATGAATGGAAACTCTGCTGTTGGCAACTTTTGAAGTAGTCCCAGGCACCATAACGTGATTGGAAACTTGTCTTGTAAGTGCCACCAGTGGCTTAAAGTAGTCACGATGGGATGGGCCTGAATGCAACGAAGCACACAGCAACGTCTCGTCACATGATCAAATAGAAACTTGACATTAAAGACAAAAATATAAAATAAAATAAGAAATTATGAATTTAATTGATTTTATTTATATATATATATATATATATATATATATAAAAATGAATAGTGGTTTATGTAGAATAAGCATGTGATTTTGTTGTCATACTGACTATTTTAATCCCAAAAAACAAGAACCATGATAGAGATGGGTTTGCCTTTTTAGTGGCCACATGTGCACCTTTTGTAAATGTAAAATTAGATCCCTTTTTGAGCATGGGCTTATTTCCTAGGTGGCAATCTAATCACTTTAAGAGTCTGTTCTTCACTGAACACATTGTTAGAGGGGGCCGCTCTCTCTACGGCCCCACCACGCCACGGGCCCCAGTGACACGTCACTGCCTGTACTGTAAATGTCCGCCTGTTCGTTTACGTAGTGGTGCACAATGCATGTACATAGCCGTGGAAAAGCTTTTTCGAAACAATAATTTTAGATGTCACTGCAATTCAAAAATGAAACGGTCTATTGCTGCTTATTTTACAAAGCAAAATGAGTATAGAGCGGGGGAGGCTGGTGGGAGGGAGAGACAATGAGAAGTTCCAACTCACTCACTCTGATGATGAAAATGCAGGCAGGGAGAGACATACTGAGCCAGTGTCATTGATTAATACCAGTGGTGGTAGAACATTGTTTACTTGAGTAAAATGACTAATTCCATGATTTAAAAACAAACAAAAAAACACTAACCCTTATTTAAGTCAAAGTATGTAAGTATAAGATTAATACAATAACATGTAAGATGCATTTTAATGTTGTAACTGTATGCAATAGAACTAGCTTTATTAATGTTTATGTACTACTGGGTGGTTTAATGTACTCTTACAATGCACTGTATTTCATATACTCATCATAAATATATGTAGTGAAGTAAAAGGTACAATATTTCCCTCTGACATGCAGTGGAGTAGCAAGTAGCATCAAAATTGTACATTAGTACTTGAATAAATGTACTTGGTTTGTTTCCATCACTGATTAATACCATGCTGTACCTAAAAAGGTTGTGACCAAATCATGTTCTTGTGCAGCTAACTGAAAAAGTTGAATAGTTTATCTGGAGCGTAAACAATTTAATTTGTTTGAAGTCAACTTGAGCATGAGATGAAATTGTTTTGATTTAGTGGTCTTTTGTTTTGATTTATCGGGAATTTTGTGTTGCAGTAGCAACTGTAACATACTTAAGTGGGGGTAAAGGAAGTCAAATAGGAATGTAATACAACATCTAAACTGTTGTGCAGTTAAATAAATGTTACTGATGACTATAAGACACAATAAGTAGATTACAAAAGTGGGAAGTAAGTAAGGTTGAGTTCACTTACAGCTGGCATTCTTACATTTTGAGTGCTAAATATGGAACATTTCATAAAGTGTATGTATAGTTGCTTCGACGTATGCTGATTAGTAAACTTAAATATTTGCTTTTTGAGTAAATGCATGTATAAACAGAGTTGCAGTTTGGTGATAGATGGATGGTTGGTTGGTTGGGAGATAGATAGATAAGATCGATAGATAAGGTACAAAGAATAGTGCAAAAACAAATGTCAAACGCAAGGCCTAACATTAAAGTAAAAAAGTATCCCCTTTTAAACACGGGTATACAAGTTTGCAAAATTAGCTTAAAATAGGCTGCACTGTCCCAGAAGTTTAAGGAAAATGTAATTAGCAGTCCAATTAGCAAGTCCAGTAAGAACCTTAGCAACTGTTGAGCCCACAGATGTCCATACTGCAACAGTGTATACGGTGAGATGATAGAAACGTTATCCATGACAGATTTTTCCATGAAGATGTATGTACCCTTTAAATGGCCCTTGTGCTAGGGTAATGTTGCAAATCATAAGCACAACAGTTTTATGGAAATATTGGATTTACAAAAAATGTTATCAATATGAAGTACCGATTAAAAATATCTAAATAAAATATTCTGTTTTGTAAATAAACTGTTTTCTCACTTACATTTTTTAAAATGTATAGGCTATAATAATATTGTGATATAAAATCACATATACTGTAACCAACATTACCTTCTACTAGACAACTGTTGTGAAAAATAAATTAAATGTACTATTAAATGTATGCTGTAGATATAAACAGAACAGGGTGTGAAAAAATGAGGAAACATACTTTTATATATGAATAAGCAGAATTAGTGAGTGTGCCTAATTTATCAAGCCTGACATGGAGTAGCACCTGCATAAACGCACCTGAAAGTGTTCCCACCGAGTTTATTCCACTGTTGCTAGTTCAGTCCGCATGTTAAGTTTTGTGCAGTTGGTTAGTGTGTGTAAGCAAACCGAAAGGCCTGTATTCCTGTGGATTGATTATTGAATAATTTATTTGACTTTGAAAAGCGTAGTTGTGGGGGAAGCAGCTCCTTTTACGTAGCCATTTTCTCGTGCTTACACGCCTTTGTGTACTGTACTTTATATAATCTCACTTTTGGAACTTCGATAAAGTTGCTGTATTCCTGTGGAATATCGTCAGTTACATAATATTCCGGACTATCTTTTTCCCCAGGTTTGTGCTTCCTACATTCTTGAGTGAGTAGCAGAAAAGAACATGACACACATAAGTGAGGGGAGGACGACAGGCAACATAAAAACGTGTTTTATCTGGCAGTAATGTGGTGTCTGTGGTGTTTGACTTCCCCAACTGATGTGACTGATTATGTGGTGGATGAATATGATTTTTAAATTGCATAAGGAAATATAAAAAAAATTGAATGAATATCAATTAATTTGACGTAACACAACGCTGCACTTTTATTTGTTTTTTTACATCCATCTTTTTAAAGTCCCAAATGCAAAATAGCCTGCATAGTTTTGCTCTCTAATAAACTGCAAACGTGTATCTATGACTTTATTAAATGTTTAAATTGTCTGCCAAATTAGTTTTCATTTGTATAAGTTATAGTGCTATTTTTCAATGGTTCTGCAAATATTAGATATACAAAACATATCAATAGGCTCTTTAAATGTTATGCATAATAATTTTCATGAAGAAGTTAATTTAAAACTACCCACCTGCAGGAAAACATTGGCTGGGTAGTTAAGTTCAGTTTACTGCCACTCTGCTAGCAACGATCACATTTTGGGTCATAGAATAGTCAGCAGTTGGTTTGTTTCACATGCACTTCACTGTTGCCTGTGGATGACAAGCTGTTTTTTGAGGTCTTTATCTTATGCATTTCCTTCTGCACCTCTATAATCTCTGTCTCTCTCCTCATGCCTGTGACCTCTCTTCACTCCCCACACCAGTCCTCCTCCTTTGCTGTTGGTTGGCTTTCATCTTTTTTTCTCTCATCCCATGTGACTACTTCCTATCTCCCGTGCATCCTGTTTTAACATATTTTTGTGCTTTGTCCCTCTTCTCTGCAGTGCACCCACTGTTAACATCCCGTCTTAGTGGTCAGTTCTGCCTGCCGATCAGAGGTTAAGCTGAGGCCATGGCAGTGAAGGACCGTGTAGAGGCGGTGCTCAATGTGGGTATGCGTGTTCCCAGCATCATGCTGCTGGATGTCCTGTACCGCTGGGACGTCAGCTCCTTCTTCCAGAAGATCCAGCGTTCCAGCCTGTCCAACAACCCTCTGTTCCAGTACAAATACCTGGCACTCTACCTGCACTACGTAGGTCAGTGTTGGTGCCTCTCTAGACACACACACACACACACACACACACACACACACACACACACACACACACACACACACACACACACAGTGTGACAATCTGTTCCAGTCCAAATCATTTCCCCCTTTTATAAACACTTCTTAGAGGATTAGTGTAAAACAAACACATTACACAAATGCTTTGTGCATTATACACATTCGATGATGTAATATGTGTAAAGAGCTGTAGCCGTTGGCCTGTCAATGTTATCATGACCTTTTTAGAAGGTGTTTTGTCTGTACAATTTGACTGGGCAATCGGCCTAATTAGCTCGTTTTCCACTGGCTTTATCAGTTGGTCAAGAGCCAACAGTCACGATGTTGCCTCTCTTGGTTGGATTTGTATGGTTTCTTTTCTTATTTTTTCATTCAGCAAAGTCTACCCTTTGTACCAACTCAGTCAGTTTCAGAATGCACACACGGTGGTAGGCAGTAAGCTATGTGGCTCTGCTTTGTTGTGATTTCCGGACAGTCGGGAGGGATTGTTGGCACCACAACAAGTGGAGTGTGAACAAAAGTATCTGATTTATCCTTTGGTAGAATAAAAAAGAAACAAGTTTTCCTCCTGCAGCTGTGTGGTTCCTGCCCATGCAGTGGAATCAGCTGTGCCAATCAGAATTAGTGTGAAACCAGTGTCAAGTTTGTAGGTAGTTCTGTCAAACAGAAGGAAAAGATTTAGTTGGTGCAAGAAAACCGAAACATAACAAAGAAAAAGGCTTTTTGAGAGTGCCAACCTTCATCAACACTGAAATGTTATCCAATTTTTTTTTTTCTCAATGTTCTGTTGACCAATTTCCCATGCACTTATGTTTATTTTCAACTGCCAGTGAAAAGCTTCACAAACAGAAAAATGCAAGTTGGAGTTAATACCATTCCGCCCTGATTCCGAGTAACAAGAATTTAACAGTGTCTGTGATGTTGTTGCTCGTGTTCCCTTACATTTTAAGTAAGATTTAGTTTTAAAGTCTGTATCTCATAGCAGTACAGTAAAGTCTTGTGATAGTGGAAATCCCATTTTTGTTTCACCACAATTCTTCAAAGTGCATCAATCCACCAATTTTTACAGAAATCTATAACTGATTGACATTTTCTGCGAACCAAGTGATGACACGCCCCTTTAACAGATATTATTGATTTACAAAAGGGCAACAACATATTTTTCAGACTCACTGGAAAAGACCCTTGAGCCAGAATGCCACAGAGCAAATCCTGAAGACGTGAACAAGGTCTCACAGGGAGCCAGTCAGGTGTATTTCCAGAGACACAGAAGCGCTGAAAGTCACCGTCACATTACTGTGACGGTGACTCAGCAAAGTCTGATGTTTAGATTGTGATTGGACCGAGCTAAAAGAAAACCGTGTGTGTGACTTTGCTGCAGTTGGTTAATGAGCCAATAGGCTTGGTATGTGCTGATGGGCGCTGTGGGTGGACAGACCAAATGAAAGGGGGAGAGAGGCAGTAAAACCAAAGGAACTGTTGCTATGCACTGAGGGGTTTTTTGGGCATGGTTTTAGGAAGTAGACTGGTGCGATAAGCCTATTGGCAGCAGTGACTGTTTGATTGACTGTCGGAAATAGCTCCCTGCAATTACATAAGAAACTTCTGTCACACACTCTTTACGTATATATCACTTTTGTGCTGGAAACACAGTATGGTCCGCAAACGGGGAGCAACAGAGATTCTTTTGTAATGCACGTATTGTCACTTTTTACTTTATGCTGTTTTTGTTGATTTCTTTGGGTTTTTGTTTGTCTATGTCACAGGTTACATCCTGAGTCTGGTACTTCTGACTCTGCCTCGTCAGCACCTGGTTAAACTCTACCTGTATGTCCTCACGGCCCTGCTGCTGTTTGCTGGTCACCAAGTCTCAAGGTACACACACACACACTCTTACGTCAACCAGTAGACAAGATAAGATGCTATCCCAAGTACTTTTACTTTGATGGATACCTTCAATAGTAGAGAATGTTTCCAAATCGAATATATACTTAATAACGGTGACAGTTCAAGTATAAGTGGTTATATATCATGCCATAGTGTCAGTTATAGTACCTTGTTTTCATTGTTAGATTTACGAGGGCACCATAACCTTTAGTGAGCATTGACTGTAAGATATAATGTACGATATCTTTTTCAAGGCATTTGCTCACAAAATGCATCACTAGCTAGTGAGTTGTCCTTGTGCTAGTGGAGATGAAAGGCTAGACATCTGTGTTGAGCTATAGGTCAGTGGTATTAATAAGTCACAATAGATTTCCCAGTATATTGAACATTTTGACCTCTCTTTCTCAGGGATTATGTCCGCAGTGAACTGGACTCTGGCTACGAAGGACCCGTCTACCTGGAACCTCTCTCCATTAACAGATTCACCACTGCACTTATTGGTATAATATTACACATGAATGCATGAAGACACACTTGTACAGTATACATGGCATGGCTGCATGTTTCACAAACCCAAACATAGGCAGGCGGGTGTAGTTCAGCAGATCCTTTCTGAGCTCACAGGATACTGTTCCTCTATTCCAAATAGATTTTTCTTTCCCCCTCTCCTTTGTGGTTGCCCATGCATCTGGAGAGTCTAGAAAAGTATGGAAAGAATTACATGGCTCTTCTGTCACTTTTAGTCCTGCAATATACTGAGCAACTAAATTTAAACCCAAGTCTCCGTTACAGAAAAGTCATCCTCTGTAAGGAAGGCAGTGCACTCTGAATGGAGAGCTCCGTAACATAGCTTTGCCTAATGTTTTCTGTGGAGGAGGTGGTTGAAAAAGATTAGCATCTGTAGTGGTTTTTATAGAGTATTGCTAAATCGGCTATATTAAAAAGCATCTCTTTAAGGTCACGTCACCTAGTTGCTCTTGACATAAATCTTACTGATCACCGATTTATACCCCTAATACTGTGAATGCTGGGCCATGTTGAAATAGAAAATGTTACGAGTTGTTATGTTCATGAGTCCATAGGACCTGGTTTCATCTTACTGGAGAGTAGATGTGGAGTCTCCCGTGCTATAAATAGACCACACTGAGTGCTGATTTTACCGCACAGGGAAAGCCGGAGGAAGCAAAAATAACATAGTTACAGTGACAAAGATATACAGATGCAGACAGAAGTGTGAGAGAGAGTGGTTTGTGTATTTGTGTGTATGTGCATCTTCCTTCAGGTTTATCTTCTTTGATCTTTCAGGTCAGCTGGTGGTGTGTACGCTATGTTCCTGTGTGATGCAGACCAAGAGAATTTGGCTTTTCTCTGCTCACCTCCTCCCTCTGGTGGCCAGACTGTGTCTGGTTCCACTGGAGAGCATTGTTTTCATCAATAAGTTCTCCATGATCTTCACTGGCCTGGAGGTCATTTACTTCCTGGCTTCTAACTTGTTGGTACCGTACAACCTGGCCAAGACTGCCTACAGGGAGCTGGCCCAGGTAATACACTAGTTTTGTGGCCTACGATGCAAGCTTTCTCTTTTTCAGATTACTGAGAAATTTCCCTCACATGTAATATTAATGTTATTCTGTTATTCTTATTTCTCCTCATATCTGTCCATGTATGTCTCACCCTCTGTCCCCAGGTGGTGGAAGTGTATGGGCTGCTTGCTTTGGGTATGTCTCTATGGAACCAGCTGGTCCTTCCAGTACTCTTCATGTGTTTCTGGCTACTGCTGTTCGCATTGCAGATCTACTCCTACTTCAGCACCAGAGACCAGCCTACCTCAAGGGAGAGGCTCCTTTTCCTCTTTCTTACCAGGTAGGACCATAGCATTGTTCAGACTGTGTGGGGAATTCTAGATTGTATATCACAGATGGGTTTTGTACATTAGCAGGTTATGATGGAGTTACTTGGAATATAAAATGAGTGTTCTGTTTTTGTTTACCTTGTCTTTTAACTATTCTTTACTCTCCTCCTTCTCCCCTCCCTCCATGTCCTCAGTATTGCAGAATGTTGTAGTACACCCTACTCCCTTTTGGGTCTGGTTTTCACGGTCTCCTTCATTGCTCTGGGAGTTCTCACACTCTGCAAGTTCTACCTGCAAGGCTACAGAGCCTTTATGAATGACAACACCATGCACAGGTCAGTTTGTGCGTGTGCGTGTGCGTGTGCGTGTGCGTGTGCGTGTGTGTGTGTGTGTGTGTGTGTGTGTGTGTGTGTGTGTGTGTGTGTGTGTTGGCTTGTTGAGGGTGTCTATTGGTATGTTGCTATTCTTTTATTCACTTGACATGTTTGTGTCCTGTCTGTCTGTGCAGAGGGATGACAGAAGGCATCACCCTGCTGATCCTCGCTGTCCAGACTGGCCTCATCGAGCTTCAAGTCATCCACCGAGCCTTCCTCCTCTCCATCATCCTCTTCATTGTGGTTGCTTCTATCCTGCAGTCCATGTTGGAGATAGCTGACCCCATAGTCCTGGCCCTGGGAGCATCAAGAGACAAGTAAATACATTTACCTACCATCTCTTTTTAAAAACATTTTTTAAATAATCTTTCTTTACCGATTATAATCCCCTTTTAAAAAAATGGAGATGTCTGGAAATTTCTTTCAATAATGGATTTCTGACAGATGGTTCAGTAAAGTTAAAAACTAGTTCACATTTATTTATTAATACCCCAAAAGGCAGGCAATGCTTTTTGAGAAAAGTACTCTTGACTGACTGTTTGAAAGCAAAATGCTCACGTTGGTACAGAAGCTGATCGTCTTGTCTTTTGTCTGTCCTTCAGGAGTTTGTGGAAACACTTCAGAGCCGTGTCTCTGTGTCTGTTCCTGCTGATCTTTCCAGCCTACATGGCCTATATGATCTGTCAGTTCTTCCACATGGACTTCTGGCTACTCATCATCATTTCCTCCTCCATCCTCACATCACTGCAGGTAACATACAAGCAGACACGCACAGAACTTACAAACACACTTTTAGAACATCAAATTGCTATAGATGTAATTTATTTGAAGAAATGTCCCCTTGCGCGATTAATAAAGTATCTATCTATCTATTTGTCTCAATTTGTAGACGGAGCATAACATACATCCTGTCTCTAAAATTGCCCTGTTTTACCCACTGTGCATGATGATGACTAAGCATCTGTGATTGATTATTGAGGATACTCTTTTACGTCACCCTCAGGTTCTCGGCACTCTGCTGATCTACATTCTCTTCATGGTGGAGGAGTTCCGAAAGGCTCCGGTAGAGAACATGGATGAAGTTATCTACTGTGTCAACGGGACGTACAGATTGCTGGAGTTCCTGGTGAGTGAACACACAATATGGAGAAACATGAGGGAGCACAAATGAGAAAGCCGCATGTGACAAAGGCAGTTTCATTGTTGACGCACAGTATTGCTTCTATGGCATTGATATATCTCAACCTCACTTCCGGATTTCCTCCCTTGCCAGGTTGCGGTGTGTGTGGTGTGCTACGGAGTGTCAGAGACAGTATTTGGGGAATGGAGTGTGATGGGCAGCACCATCATCCTGGTCCACTCGTATTATAACGTCTGGCTCAGAGCCCAACTGGGCTGGCAGAGCTTCCTTCTCAGGAGAGATGCTGTAAACAAGATCAAAAGCCTCCCCACGGCCAGCAACACACAGCTGGAACAGTACAACGACATCTGTGCTATCTGCTACCAGGTATGAACCAGTTTTGTGTGTTTGTGTTTATCTAAATCGAGTACATGGCCAAGAATACTTTTAAGGCTTCAAGTTAAAGCTTGGCTAATGTGTAATTTGATTTGATCCATGTTAACATAGAGTAAAGTGTTTTTGAAACAAGGAAATGTCAAAAGAAACATAACAATGCTGTGTTTATGTGCTCATCCCTTCCAGGACATGAACAATGCTGTGATCACTCCATGCAGTCATTTCTTCCACGCTGGCTGTCTGAAGAAATGGCTTTATGTCCAGGAGACATGCCCCCTCTGTCACTCGCAACTAAAGAGCCAATCACCAACCACCAACCCAGAAGTCCCTGCAGCCAATCAGATCCCTGCGGTACAAGAAGAAGCCAGAGTGGATAAGAGACCAAAAGATGACACACTTCCAGATGACGCGAAGAAGGAGGGAACAGCAGAGCAGGAGGGAGTTAATGGACCTGCCATGTCAGCTGGAGAAACCTCCTCCTGTGGTGTGCCCTCTACTCCCCAGCACCTGGCCAATACTCCTTCATCATCATCTTCCTCTTCTCCTTCCCCACTTGTGACTGACTCTCAGAAGCAGTCGCTCACAGATCACCCTTCTACGTCTTCCACCTCTTCCTCTGCCACAATGGACATGCCCCCCTCTCCTCCATCTCCGTTCCACTCCTCCTCCTCTTCCTCCTCACAGCCACTGGCCCAGGAAGAGATGACCCCTTCTGAACTTGACTCCGCCCCTCAACTAAACCGAGGCTTCTTACTCGACAGCAAGGAGTCACCTCCTGGTCCGTCATCACAGCTTGACCAGCCCACCTCCCCTTCTTCTGAGGAACGGTCTCCTCCTCCATGCAGCCTCTGAGCCTCATTGTAACACACACAACATACGTGCATGCACATATAAACACACAATCTAAATACTCCATCTGCTAATATTCTGCCTATAATCTATTTATCCAGTGGTTGGCGATCCCATCATCAACTCTAAAAACCTCTCCATATCGTTTGAGAGAAAAAAATCCAAAACAATCTCTCAGCCGATATTCATCACTCCACATTACAAGAAATACAGATGATTGCCATTTTTTTCGGCGGTTGTCTCGGAACAGTTCATCTACATGTGTTTAACTTTCATGCCAGCAATGATTTAATTTTCCATTCAAAACAAAAAGAGGAAAGCAGTAATCTCATTTGATAAATGATTGATAGGTCTACATCATGTCCACAAAATGTGAAATCCTGAATGAAACTGAAGTATCAAAGTTGGCTTTTGCCATTGATATCAGACCTATGATGACATTTCTAAAATCAAGCTTATATCCCTCTCATTTCATGTGATGGTTGCTCCCATCATGCCTTTTGTTTGTGCAGTGTCACTCTCATCGCTGTGCATTTCTTTAGTATTTGGGTTTTGTCTGTAGTCCTGTATGTGCCATGATCTAAGGAGGAATGGGTCAGAGGTTTGGAGAGCCTAGATAGGCTAGCGACACCTGATGGTCGTTTCATGAAGTCTACAGATTTCCGATTTTTTGTTTTCACTGCTGGATGACCGTAGTTATGTGTATTAGTGAATACACGGAGCATTAGCAGAGTCTGAATGTTGTTTCTTGAGGCCGTCACTTGATCTGAAGCCTGGTGCTAAGCAGAGGATACATGGTGTGGTCTATTTAAGTGTTGCAGTGTGAACAAATCAAAGGGTTCACATGGGAGAACTAATTCATTTCATGTGTCAAGCTTTCTCTATTATACTTCAATATTTGATTAAAACTTGTTTGGCTGGTCCCAGCAAAAAACAGTTCTACTCCTCATCGCCAAACTTTTGTATTACTGTTAAAGAGATGCTATTTTTAAGATCATTTTTACATTATGCTTTAATAGACAGCCCGCACTGCAGACGGACTGAAAATAAGGGAGAGGAAGACAGAGGAGGGAGCTAACGTTGCAACAGAGGCCGCAGTTTGTATTTGAACCTTCAGCATTGTGAGAATTCGCCCACAGAGCCGGCAAGAAACCCAAACCTTTGAGTCGTCGGCTTTACTTCATTCATGGTACTCATCCGCACTCCCCTCCCCCGAGCTCAGCTGATCTCCAAACACATTTAACCAGTCCATCCCAAGTTTCCCAACGAGCCAGAGATTGTTGGGACTCTGTCACGGCAGGAGCCAATCCCCTCGCTCCATCCAGCCCCTTTTTATAAACCAGTCACATCAGAGCACCCTGTGCTTTTCTAAGACCATCATTATCCTCCTGCTGCTCAGTCACTTCACTCTATGAAATGTTACTACCAGCAAATTGAGTCACTTGATGGGAGAGCTTTTTGTTTTTCTTCCCCACACGTGCTAGCACACTATTTCTGTCGACTCCTGTGCTTAGCAAATGGAGCCAGACGGGGAGAAGTGCGTGCGTGTGCGCGTGTGTGTGTGTGTGTGTGTGTGTGTGTTGAGTTTATTGAAAGACTCAAACTTGAGAATGCCGAGTCCTGATGCACGCTTATATGTAGAGCTTGCACGCTGCAACTATTACCATAGCATTAATTAGTTTTTTTTTTCTCCAATGTGCTCTAACCTTGCTACCAATTTTTCTTTCTGCCATTTTTCTCTCTTTTTTTTTTGGGAGGGTGGGGTGAGGGGGGTTGCATTTGCACTAATGTCATTTATACTAGCAACGCTCCAAAGCTGTTCTGTGAGCAACCAAATACCCACTGATGTGTTTGTGTACGAGGAAACAGCCCAATCTGTTTGTGTGTAATGTGTGTGTGTGTGTGTATATATATATATATATATATATATATATATATATATACATACATGTATAAATATATATACACATACATATATATATATATATATATGTTGCTCTGTATGGCATCTATATTAAACCAGAGGAGTGTTGATATATAAATACGATCAGGGCTTGGCTTCTCCAAAGCTTCCGAGTGGGTTGATGTTCTTTGTTACTTTACATGCCTGTGAACAAAGACAAACTTTTGTCTAAGATGCTTTTGGAGAAACCAAGCCTTCTGATCTGAGACCAGCCAGTGTTGCTGCTTCTCCAGTCTGTATGACGCGTCCTCAAGCTGGTGTGATCACTCTGGTGCCCTCTACTGTTAGGAGTGGGATCAGCACGGCGCAGACGGACAGGAGATGCACTACTTAACCCTCGAAAGTATTACTTACTACCGCTATTACTAAAGGTCTTATTACTATGAATGACTTAATTGTTGACATTTGGAAAGCGTTGGCCACAGGGAAGAGAATGAATACATAATCAATGTAGGATCAAACCTGGCCAACGCTGTTTAACTGCGTTTAATTTTCTTTTTTTAAGATATGAAATGTAGAGTTTGATGTATTTTGCACATGTTCCTCTGAAAGGTGAACATAAGGACTTCTGTATTCTTGAATGAGTCATTCTCATTTTCTTATCGGCTCCATTCCTGAGACTTTGATGTAAAACAAAGCACTTGAAATGGTTACAAAGATTTAAACAACTGCATACACACTTGAGTTTTCATTATGGAGCATTTGAACTGCGTCGAGCATTAAGATCACCTGCACAATGAAATGCTCCGCAAGATGAGAACTGTCATTGGCAACTGTGTGTGACTTTATTAGTATTAATTGGTAAATAACTGGCAGAGAAGCCTGTCAGCTGTTGATTCCAGATGTTCCCTGTCGGAGAAACTCTCCAGGCCATGACCTGTGACATATCTTTTAATACTGTCTGGGAGAGTTTAACATACAAGTTACGTATTTTCAAATTTCCATCTTTTAAATGCATTATTTGCATTCCAATGCATTTCTGAAATTTCAGCTGTGAGACTGACTTCCTGTGAGACGCACCAGTGACTGTTAGGGCCCGTTGAGCAACGCTAATTATACACGGCAGCTCCGCCGGTCAGGTGTGAGCCTTCTGAGTGTGTTAAGGTTGTAAAACCACACCGTGGCCATCAATCCATGTCAGATAGCACATATATTTTGATTATTGCTCTTGATTGACTTACTGGTAAAGTAACACTATCAAAAACAAGCCACTTTGATCTAAATGTCCCAATATTTCTTATAATGAAACGGATGTATATTCATTTAATATGGCCTCCAATTTAGTTGAGTAACCAGGAGGAACTAGAATACCTGTAGCCAATATGATAGAAGTCAATCTCTCATCTGAAATCCAGATGTTTCTTGGACTCAATTTATCACAATACTTTTCATAAGCATGACTGCATAACATTGAAAATGTACGCAAATGTTGAAATGGAATCGACAGCTGCCACAGAGCTATCTGACCACATATTTCTGGTCTAAATGCATTTTTTTTTGTGTTTTAGAAAGGGAACAGCACCGCTGTCCAATACGATTGCCTCTGACTGACATGTGTTAGTTGGTCATGTTTAGGGCTGCTCTGACCGAGATGGCAGAGATTTGTTCATTTATTTTTCTTTTGTCTGATACATTTTTTTTTTCACGCTCACATTTAGGACCTGCTCTGTAAGACTCTGAATGCCAGTTGTATTCTGTTAAAATGCTCCACGGATGGTTTTTATGCCTGGCATTGCCTTGGTTATTTTACAAAAATTGAATGTCAGAAATAAAATGAACCATCCACTCTGGATTCAGCCTTTATTTCATTTGGATTTACAGCGTATTATATAATTGCATGAACATGCAATGCAGTAGCAGCACTTTTCTAGACATATGTGATGTGGTATTGTCTAGTATTAGTATTATTAGGAGTTTTCAACAAAGGATGATGTGCAGTTCATCAAATATGGATTATCATACTATTTTTTTTAAAGGTAATAGCATTTGAATGACATTTAACATTTTTACACCATTTTAAATGGAAGGAAAACTTAGTGATATAGTTCATATTTACAGAGATATAAAAATTGGAGTAACATGAATATCACCGTGCATCCATCTTCGTTTTATTTAGGATCATTTATTGTATCAGGTTCGTTCTGGTGGCGCATCAGTGCGCGTGTAGTAGCGCGTGTCCCACACATGATGGCGCTGTTGTCTCGTTTTTAAACTGAGTGGGAAGCGAAACAAGCCAACCGCCGCTGGACGGACACACACACACACACACACACACACACACACACACACACACACCGATGAGTATTTCTGTCACAGTACTGTAGGGACTCACTGAGTACAGCATTGAGTTTGTAGTGGTTTAATATCGTGTTTCTCTTTAATCTGCCATGTTGTTCCTGTTCTTCAAGGGGCTACTGCTGCGCGCGTGCATGTTTCTTTATTAATAGGTTCCTTAATTATGCTTTCTTCTTCTTATGTACTATGTTTTAATCTCGCTTTTGACATCTCCAATATTAAACGTCAATATTCATGTACATTAAAGGATATTTATGATGCTCAATTGAGCTTTAAAGTGTCCCTTTTATACTAATATTGGTCGATTTGAGTATTCTCACAGCCCCTTACATTATACTCATCTGGTAGGTACACCTGGTGTTCAGTCTGACCTGATGGGACTGAAATGAACAAATCTTTCAGGGTGTTCATGAATCAATATCACTTCCTAACAGTTAAGCATGCAGCGCGGACGTTTTGAGTTATTCTGATATTGTATGCTTTTAATTTTGCGGAAGAACTCATTGACACATCACGTTTTTTTTTTCATTTCACTCGATTTTAAGCATTGCATTTGCAACATCATTGTACTACCCATGAGAGCTGACATGCATTTTATTTATATTTATTAAACTGATACAAATGCGTTCAGCCCACTCCCATCCATCCAAACACCAGAGCCCCTGAACGCTCCTCCGTTCATATATTTTGTTCCTCAGCTGCCGCTTAAATCCTATACGGGTTGATCCTCTGTCTCTCTCCCTTTTATAAGCAGGAAACTGGAGCATAAAAGACTCGTATTCTCCATAATCAAGGTCAAGAGCGTTTTTCAATAACCTTTGGGAATTAAACCCTGGAACTGCGCCAGCTCGGCCTGCCAATCATTTTCACAGTCAGCTGAATAATACAAAAGTGTTTTGACCTTTTGCACCTCGACAGATCAATACACTGTAGCATTATTTTATTAAAAGAGTTCACGGAATTATCTATTAATATTTGTATTTTGTTTGGATTCCCTCTCGGAGGCGTGATAAATAGTTTCAAATAACAGATGGTGCTGGAGGGAGAGACAAAGCGGGGAAATCTGGTAGCAATTATCCTCAATTATGTTCATTGTTATTTTGAGCTAATTATTGTTATTGTCACTTTTGTTTGCGAGTCTTGCGGCGCCTGCCTGCAATAAGCAGGCCCGGGGAAGACAATGGGGAGCAGCGATATGTTGTGACTATGAAATATGGCTTTTATAATTGAGCCTACAGTTGCTCTAAATAAAACTTAGATCTAAATGTACAGGCTGAGGTTTCAAATAAAATGTACCAAATGTCTGCAGCTACATTGACTAATAATGAGTGTCTGACACACAATTCAAAAGAGATCAATTGCTTTTCAATTACAATTGTGTCAAGCGGTAAACCCTTCATTGTCACCCAGCATGAATATTTATTATAAATATATTGTATGCTGTATTTATGAATAAAATATTAGAAATAAGAAAATTATATTTCCATGCCTGAAACCAAATACTGAAAAATTCAGAAGTCTCTTTTTTTGTTCCCTTATTTAACATTTACACGATACTCTGTGTCTCGCGTAAAAGTGGCTGTTTGAGTTATAATGAAGTCGTGATTGTTCTGCAGCCCAAAAGTGTCCACCCTGCTGAAGTGCCACTGAGCAATTTATTGCCTGTTCCAGCATCGTGAGCGCCAGTCTGCAGCCGACTGCTCTGCTGGACATAAAGAAACTTTCCCGGTCGATTGTCAGTGTTGTGGTGCGCACAAGAATTAATCTCCACATTTACAGAGAAGAGACGCCTCTGCAAAAAATAAATAAAAATCCCTTGAGGAGGAGAGGAGGAGAGGAAGAGAGGAAGAGAGGAGGAAGAGGAGAGGAGAGGAGGAGAGGAGGAGAGGAGCTCCGTGGCCGCTGCATGGGGCGGACCTGACTCCAGCTTTCGCCTTTGTTTGGGGGCGTCTCCTCTCCTCTCCTCCCGTCCTGTCCCCTCCCCTCTTTCCCTTCCCATCCTAGCCCCCCCCGTCCTCCCTCCTCCTCCTCTCTCCTCCCTCCTCCCTCCCTCCCCGGGGCGGGAGAAGCCCGTGTTTGGTTCTCAGAGAGAGTCCTTTGGGAAGAGTCACAAAGCGATTTGCTCTGAGAGGGAGCGGAGAGGCGAGAGCTCGGGAGTCATCCGCAGGAAGCAGCGCTGCTCTGGACACCACAGATCCCCGACACGTCCCGCACTGCTGGGCCGAGGGAGGAGAAGAGAAAGCAAAGTGCGGAAAGAGGAAGAAAAAAGGGTCACATAGTGATGACATCTCATCTGGGTGCCAGTTGATCTGTCTTTCCCCGTCTGACAGCTTGAACTGTGGATCTCGAGGCGCACCAGGAGTGACTTTTTAAACCCCTTTCCCACCGGGTCTGTCCGCGTCCGGCTGTCCTGCTGGTGATTTACGCACGTGTCTGGACATTTTGGAGCCCACTATTCCGTTTCAGCGCACACTTTTCTCACGGGGACTAGAATTACGGGAATACTCAGTCAACTGCTTGACTTCTGGCGGAGCGCGCGCGGCAGCCGCAGCAAAGAGCGCAACCACGTTGCTCCTCTTGAATCAGAGTGAGGGATCTACGGGAGAACAAGTGCACAGCCAGCCGAGGGGCGACCGAGACACAGCCGGACAGGCAGCGAGCTACGGAGGCTTGTCCATGTTTGGGATCCAGGAGAGCATCCAGCGCAGCGGCAGCAGCCTGAAGGAGGAGCCGCTGGGAGGCATGAACACTGTCCGGAGTTGGATGCAGGGGGGCGGCGTGCTGGACGCCAACACGGCCGCCCAAAGGTGAGCTCTACTCGGGTGGAGGAGACGCGCTACCAGCCGGCCACCCTCTCTTCATTTACCGAAAACAACGTGGTTTTTTTTTTTTTTTGGTGTCAGGACCCCACAGCCGCCCGTGCAGGACACGAGGCTGTGTTGATGGGAGCTGCTGTCCAGAGGAAGACATTTGGATTTAACTGTTTCTAGGATAATTTGGGAAATTAAGATTCCGTATGCAGTGTATAAAATCCCACGGCACATTGAATACCTTGTATAATTTTAAGACACCGCAGTAAACAGTTAATGGCAACATGTGTTTCTGCTACATATTTCTATGCTCATGCAACGTGTGCCTTCTTTCCATTATTGGCTGAGGTTTAATGAGCATGAAGGCAAAGGGACGGATAAATAATTCTAGGTCAATGCTTTGGGTTTAAAATTATGATGAGAAAAAAAATCTGTCCATCTTCACTCTTTTCTAAACTCATGGTTATTATATTCAAGGCGGAACATGATTCTGTATTTTGCCAACAGAGTCAGAGAAGGTGGATAAATCATGACTTCCTTTCTCAGGTTAAAAACCGGCTCCAATATTATATTATACATATATTTATATAGATATATATATTATTATATTTTCAGAAAATCGTGGATATGGATTTTTTTTTCTTCATGAAATAGCCTCTCATGATAAACATAGCAGCCTAATAGTCAAATCAAGAAAATAAATAAATGGAGTTACTCGCTGCATATAGATACAATTTTTTTCTGTACCTTTACAAAGTCAAAACTTTATAGCATCTAACACCGACTCATCCAGGCATTTGTGTCCGCAGTGGAGTGGGTCTGGCCCGGGCTCACTTTGAGAAGCAGCCGCCCTCAAACCTGCGCAAGTCCAACTTCTTCCACTTCGTCCTGGCTCTGTACGACCGGCAGGGTCAGCCGGTGGAGATCGAGAGGACCAACTTCTTGGGCTTCATCGAGAAAGAGAAGGTCGGTGCAGAAACTCACGGTGGTCCGATTATTATTATTATTTTTTTAAATACTCTGAAAGATACTTTCACGTCTACTAGATTTTCTAAAGGCCTGATTATTTCATTGTGCTGTTTGATTTTACTTATGTAAATTTGTAACGTCACATTTAAACATTTCGGCTATAGTAACTCATCAATACATTATTTGTTGTGTTTATAATGCATTATTATTATAATTATTATTATAATTATTATTATGATTGTTATTATCTGTTATATTCAGAATAACATGGACACAGACGAAACACAGACGAAACACATACTGTAACTCAAAAACTTCCTTCGATCCATGTGTGATATTTGACAAATAGGAAAACAACCTTCGACATTTGAATTTATTTTAATTTACAGCTGGATTCAACACAGCCACTTGTTCTATATAAACAACGGCGGGGCAACCGGTCTCCTCATCAATTATGACACCGTTTAAATTAGCTGAAATGCAGTGGGAGAATACAGTGCTGGATTTATTCGCCCTCCAAACATAACCGGTAATTACAGAGGAATTAAAAAGCCACAATAACACCATGATTACACGTGGATAAATTACAGGGCTGCCCTGCTTTAATATATCCGCTGTGAACATAAATCACACGTTTATTTAACTTATGACCGGTGTAAATAATTCAATAACTTGGAAGTATACACTTCACGGGCTTACATTGTTCAGAGATGTGGCTTTTTATTTTTTATTTCCCCTAAACATTTCAATAAACAGCTCAATGTTGTTGTGTGTTAAGGAGACGACCGGAGAGAAGACCAACAACGGGATTCATTACCGGCTGCAGCTTCTTTACAGTAACGGTGAGTGAGGAACACGCGCGCACACACACACATACACACACACACACACACATTTCACTCAGAAAGTTATTGACAATAAATCAGACCAAATCCGCTTGATTGCCTGTTGTCGGACTGCAACATTATACACAGAATGTACACAGGAAGCAGCTGACTTTTTCGATTTAATATGGAAAAATGTGCAGCAGAGGGCCAACAGGCGGCCTGAATTAGTTGTCTCAGAAACTGCAGTGTAGTGTTTCACAATTGTGCAATTTGATCAATATCTGTATAAATGATACAATTTCAGAGCAGCTGTTGTGGGTGAGTTGTACCAGCTTTATGGCTTCATCACTGTCACTGTCCCTAAATGAGTTTGTCCAGTCTGAAGGGGGCTGCTTGACAGTTGCATGCTGTGGTGGTGGCTGTGGATTGTGGTCTTCAGGCCTATCAGCTCAGCCTGCAGCTGGGAGGGAAACTACTCCAAGCTTCCTCTGAGAGGAAGACATGTGGGCATTGTATAGCTACTATTTGTGAATTATTGATTTTAATTTAATTTGCATGTGAAAATGGACATTGCAAGTAAGTTGCACATACAAACCATGTATCAGTGATATTAACTGTGAGGGTATGGACATTGAAGGTCACTTAGTTGGCGTGTAAGGAGTTCTGGGTGATTGAATCACAGTTGTTTGGAAAGAGTGTGGAAGGTTTTAGGGATAGATGGATCATATGTTGTCCAAACTGCAAAGGCCTTTGAGGCAAATGTGATTTTGAGATGTGTAAAATTGATAGACACAGTATTACAGTAAATAAAACACAGCTGTTGAGAAACATTTATTTTCACAGTGTGATATAAAACACACGTTCCCAAACTTAAAACCCTAAAATGAAGCTGTCAGGTTGCATGTGTGAGCAGTTCAACCAAACAATGATTATTCCCTCAATTCATTTTTCAGGCCTAAATTATGAAAGAAAAATAATCATCAAGATTAGAAATAAAGTCAAAAAAATATAATGCATTGAATTTTGTGTGAGAAATATGTTTTCAATCTTCTTGCGACCCCTATAATTGGGGAGCTGCTTGTTGCGTAAGGCAGGAGTCTATCACTGTTTTACGTTAAATTAATTTGGCATATTTTGCCGTTTTCTATGTTATTCTGCTTGTCAAATTCTAGTTTATGATTTTTCTCTTTTCTTCTGTCTCCCAACAGGCATCAGAACAGAGCAGGACTTTTATGTTCGACTCATAGACTCCATGACCAAACAGGTAAACACACGCACACACACACACACACACACACACACACACTTTCGCTCTTCCATTGAGGTCTGTCACCTCTCCTGTTACCTCTCCGACAATGAGCTGCTCCATTGATCCGCCTGTACTCCGCCGCCTTCCTCTATCTGCATATACTTGCACACACAAAAACGCGTGTTTATGTGTGTGAGATTCTGTGGGTGGGTGTTTCCACAGTGTATGTGGGTGGGGGCACACACACACACACACACACACACACACACACACACGACATGGCTCCAGGCGTTTTTTGCCTGTACTTCTCTCGCTGTGATTAGAGCGAGGAGGCAGCGAGTGGGTGTTGAGAAACGGGCGTAATTCTGCTGCTCACAGTAGGAAGTGGAAAGATATAACAGCACCTTTGGGATTTGGTTTGCCGAGTAGCAAGCATTTTCTGATCCGATCCAATTTTTCTGTTAATGTTTGTGTTTTTGTTTATATGTACCTTTATATATGAGAGAGAGAGGGAGAGGGGGAGAGGGGGAGAAGGAGACAGAGAGAGAGAGAGAGAGAGAGAGAGAGAGAGAGAGAGAGAGATAACAACAGACAGTTTGAGTGTTTGTTCTCAATGTTCCTCAGGTAAACAGTTATGATGACAGAGTGATGTTTTGTGTGCGCACTTGTACATATTTCTTTGCAATGACCGGTCCTCCCATTAGGACAGAGCTTCGAAGGCCTGCGTGAGGGTTGCGGTTACAATTAGGTTTATGCATCATGTCAATGAGTGTCCTCAGAATTGAAGTACAGAGTTGTGTGTGTGGTATGAGGAGCCAAGAAGCCACGCTATGCACTGAACGCTTGTTAATTTGACTGCAGGCTCTGATAGTCGCACATTGCTGCTGCCACGCTGCAACACATACTGTGTGTGTGTGTGTGTGTCTGTCTGGCAGGCCTAAGGGACCACACTGTTCCCTAATAACACTGTTAAGGTTCAGCTTGGTGGGGTGACAGCCAGCTACACACACATACACACTCAGTAGGCCCTTGCAGTGGAAGTCCAGAGAAGAAAGAGGGGAGTTTTGACCTCTGAAACACACACACACACACACACACAAATACAGCATGCTCGGCGTTGTCTGAAAAATTAAACGGCTGATTTTATTTAATTTTTTTAGCCTACCTAAAGAGATTTTAAATTTGAAAAGGAAAAGTAATTTTTCCTCAAGACGCTGACGCAGGCAGGTGTGTGCTGCAGCTGTGGGCATCTGCAGGCTGTTGTGTGTGTGTGTGTGTGCTAGTGGAGGTTTTATATATGAGTGAGAGGGAGAGATGAACAAATGGGAAACAGCTCAGGTATTTAGTGCTGTATCTATATACGTGTTTAGGCACTTAGGCAAAACTGCATATGGAGCAATAAAGCATGCTCACAAGTGTGTGTGTGTGTGTGTGTGTGTGTGTGTGTGTGTGTGTGTGTGTGTGTGTGTGTGTGTGTGTGTGTGTGTGCGTGTGCGCGCATGCGCGCGCGTGTGTGTGTGCGTTTGCGTGCGTGCGTGTGCATGCGTGTGTGTGTGTGTGTGTGTGTGTGTGTGATTCCCAGCGGTAGAGGAATGGAACATTAACAGGTGGTCAAACCAAAACAGTTGTGTGGTTGGCTTAGTTGGTCAGTGATGTCATGGCCACTGTCTCTCTAACCACACACACACACACACACACTCTGGAGTCTATCTTATATTACTTTACCGGTAAAGACACTGTGATCTAAAACAAAAACACAAGTATAGTTCCACCAAAATTAAAATCCCAACTGGATTCTTCCATCTTTACCCAACAACCAAGCTATTATTGTTCTCACAATAGCTGTTCAAGATTTATTTTGGACTAAAACAGGCCTGGTGATATCTGAGGTGAAAGCAGAAAAGTTCTGAACCAGAAGTTAAAAAACTTAGTGCAAATCACATTGACATTTGTAGTCATGCAAGTTACTAAAAATCCAGTCCTACCGCTTAACCTTATTAAACATAAGCTGTGTGCTTCACTGAGTTAGTCCAGACAGGAAGCAAGCTTGACACTCCGAGGCTGCAGCTATGAGAATAGACCGGTCAGTTTTCCTAGTCTATGTTTGGTTGCAGCAATAGCATTTATCTATTTAAAAAAAAAAAAAAAACATAGAGAGAGGCGGAGGTGTATGGAAAGTGAACCCCAGGAACACATATCGCATGTTCATGAAGACCAATCAATGAGAAACCTTCAACGAGAGATTTCATTGCGGTTGTGACTTGTCGCTTTGGTAGTTAATCGGTGTTGTCAAGCAAGAAAACACATGTTGTTCTTCATTGAATAGTGTTGACTTTATTACTGGGTACTGTTGCGTTAGACTCATATCATGGATTCTGTTTATTTCACAGTTCCGATTGAGATTCTTCTGCCAGTAAAGTAAAGCCTTCTCCAACGTTTGGCACTTATTTCTGTTATTCTGCTATTTCTGTCTGTCTACCTGCTGCGTGTGATCGCTGAGAGGGGCCAGCACTGATCGTGTTAAATGGAGGAGGAGAGCGCCTCCTAGTCTTCAGAAGCAGAGTGTTGAGCGCCGGTTGATCTCGACTCTGTCCTGGAGAATAAAGCGCCTGTCACTGCGGCCCTGTCGGATCACTAGCTCGCTAGTCGACCTGACACTAACGCAGGGGGAAGTGTGTTCCCCTGCTTAACGGCTCCTTGTTTACACGCCGCGCATGTCACGCTACTTCAAAGGTGGAGGAGAGAGCGGCAGAGATGCTCTGTGAAAGGCCTGGTGAGGTGGAGGGAGGGAGGAGGCAGAGCAGGAAAAAGCAGATGAAAGACAAGAGCAGAGCGAGCGAGGTGACAGTGTGATGAAGACAAACATGGGCTGGGATGGTAGAAGAAGTTATGGTAAAAGGAAGTTACACAGGTACACAAGAGCCTGCCACAGAAGGTGGATTCAATATCATCTTTAAATTATTCTGTGTTGTTTTGTTCCCGATTAGAGCTGCAGATGTCTCAGGTTGGCGAACAGGACAGAACAAGTGATATTAGAAACGTCAGATGTCAGTTTTAATTTCTTGGATTTTTTTTTATCCCATAGTATTTGAGCAATCGAATGTGTTTATCCAAGATGGGTCAAAATAAGGCCAGGATTATTAGATTTTGAACCAGGTCTGGCACAGAGGGAGACAAGTCAACATTAGAGAAAGCACGGAGTCAGCTGGGAAAGAAGTGACTATCATCTATGGCATATCTGCAAAAGGAAAAAGTGATCTGGTTACTTAGTTTATCGCTTAACTATACAGAAAAGTATATGTTACATAAGCGGCGTTGTTGGTAGAAACCAGAAAAGATTAGTCTTAAATTCTACAAGATTTTGCACAAAAGGGGATGCTTTTGATTGTTTCTTTTATCCTGCTAAAGTTATGTTCAACTGGGATAAAGAGAATATGGGTAATGCGTGAATTCCTCTACAATGGCTTTAAGAAATGTTTTTTTTTACAGTCAATGTCTCTAGCAGAGGTGAGAGAATTAAAAAACCCACAAGGTGATTTATCTTCTGTGATTTTGAAGGAAAGCTCAGTTACATCAGACCTGATTCTGTTCATAAAGATAAATGTTTGTGTGTGTGTGTGTGTGTGTGTGTGTGTGTGTGTGTGTGTGTGTCTGTGTGTCTGTGTGTCTGTGTGCGTGTGTGTGTGTGTGTGAGAGAGAGAGAGAGAGAGAGAGAGAGCAAGAGAACAAGAGAACAAAAGAGCCAAAGTGCATAAAAGAAAGGAGACGATAGAGGTTGAGATGGCGTTGATGCATGTTTGTCCAGAGGACGCTGTCTGGCCCTCTTTTCCCATGGCACAATGAGCAGGTCTAATCATAGACAGAACTGTGGCTTATAAAGTACACTTATTCTTCATATTATGTCTTCTCTATCTTTCCCCACGGTTCTCACGCTCAGATTTGCTTTCATTAAGCCATGATCAAACGGGAATATTTCTGTTCAATTTTTGAGAGCGGGATTAAAGAAACAGTTTCAAATGTCTCGGCTGTTGGATCAACATCAGTGATGTGTTAACAGGAGCTTCTTTGCTTCAGCCACGATCAGTTGAAATGTTTTCAGAATGGATACCACTTTATTTTGCTCTCTGTATTGATGAGCTACAGCTTCTTTTCGGAGAACTGGCTCTTTTAGAAATGTTAGCGTAGCACCAGCTCTGTCTCAGACAGAGTCACAACTCATGCCTGCATTGACTGTATAGTCGTGGAGTCCTGGACCACCAGGAGCCCTTCAGGCTCAAAATTCATGCGTGGCTACATTTCCTGAAGAGATTTTTGCAACTGGAATATATGCACTTGCATGAGAAATTGTAACTGATAGGGGCCCCGGGCCCTGAAACAAATGGGGGCTCCAATTACAGAAAACACAGAGGGTCCAGGAGACATTTAGCTATTAGTATGAAACGCTTTAGGCTACATCAATATTGTAATGGGGCCCCTCAGACTGTACAGCCACTGTCGCTGCTTGCCATTAATGCCGCAAAGCTCCAAGCTAGTTCCTGAGGACCACGTTGGGTTGTAGTTTCTACAAATGAGGGGTTCAGTCTACATCTTGGCTCATGCTGGGGCCCCATGTGGAACATGCTCACCCTGAGGCCCATGGCGGGACAGCCCAAGATTAAACATAGGCGAGATATTTAGTAAGTTAGCATTTTAAAGACTACTCCTATACTTCGTAGTCTTTAAAATGGGATACAAAGATACAATGTCTGGGGCAATTCTGGGACAGTAGAGAAACCTATCATTACAATTGAAATGATTACGTTTATGTGTCATATTGTCAGCCCAAATGGTCGGCCCCAATCGGAAAGTGGAGGAGCGGGAAGTCAACCCCGTAGAGTGAAGCCACGGGGTGAAGCTAGTGAGGCGAGAAAACGGTTTAGCTGTGTGACAGTTGTAAAAGCTGCAGGAGAGTAAGTTCGCCCTGTTATGCCCATGACTTTGGTGGATGCAAAGTTTTACCATATTGACGGACATATTGTAACCCACAGAAGGTTCATATGCATGTGTGTCATATCTTTGCTGCTTCAATAAAGGTGAAGCCAGATGATACTCACGATTAGCGCGCTGGCCATATTAGCACCTATTTCAATGGAGAAGCAGCTAATGTTACTGCGTGGTGGCAGTGTGTATGTTTAAAGCTCCAACGAGCTTAAAGAGATTTGTGATGAGTAAAGTGACTGAGACGATGGTCGTGGAATTGTTCCACCAGACGGAGAGGACCAGGAATCTCTCCTTGGACTCTAACATGATAGAAGAGTAGAAGAACAGCTGTCATTATGCAGGGCTGTGAATATACAGCTCCTGTACCATCAATTCATCACATGCACATTTCAACCATTATCGCAGTGATATCTCAGTCATTATTAAATGTCAATGATCAATGATTCATTTTTATGTTCATATTTAAACATACTTTACAAACGGTTTCACAATTTAGAATGAAATGTCAAGATTATTGATTTCAAATTTACAGTGAGATATGTTCAGAGTGTGTGTATATAAATTGAAATCGCTGTGCATCAATCTGAGAATTTTTTGCATTGCAGTTTGCAGTGATGCATTTATTGATGAAATAGTTAGACATAAAGAAGAGACAGTCACTTATCCAATGACTAATGTTGAATGTTGACTGAATAATGAAAACCGATTGTGGCCAAACACCTAGGGGGATTTCATGAAAAAATATCTAGATATAAGTACATGGGAACAACTAGCAGGACTTCCATGTTGGACCAGAGTGCGCCAATGAAGTGATGCTGGTTAACTGGTATAGTTTATAATAAATCGTTTCTAATAGAACCATATTTATTTTGTAGAATAAAAACATTTATTAATTCAGTTTAGGACATTGATTGTTGAGTCCGGGAGTGTTGAAAATAGAATTTGGGCCATCCCTGATCACCAGCACAAGTTGTTAAGCTTTCACTTAGCTAAATGACCTTCATTTGAAACTCAAACTAGTGTTCGGTTGACGGCAGCAGGTAGTCTGAACCTTCAGCTGAAGACTATCAGAGAGGACAGTGAAAGTTCTTCACCACTTCCTGAGAAAAGTGAACTTGTCACTCAGTAAGACTTGCTGGAGTTTGGAACGACAGATCAAACAGACTGGAATAGACCAAAGACAGACGGGGCGTGTGTATTGATTGATAGATAGCTTAGTGGTGTGCGACTTGTGCTTTCGCTTTATTCTGAGCTTTATGCAAGAAGCAGGAAGATTGTATAACGGAAGCAGGTAAAACCACAGCTGAAACTCCTCATGCGGAGCAGAAACTATGGCCATTGCTCTGTGAATATACAACTTACTGCTTTTTAATATTAGACCTGAGCAGCGTGTGAACAGAGGGGATATTGTTCTTGTTGTGTTTTGGGATTTTCTAAAACGTGTGTGTGGGGGGGGTGTGACAGACTCCCAGTGCAGAGACGATGGGTTTGTATTTGAGGTGTTACCGCTAAACTACATGTGCTTTGAGGTGATGTGGGAACTAACCTGTTACCCTGTTACCCACAACATCACCTGATAAAAGAAAACAGAGTAAATGTAGGCTACACCGCAGCTACAGCATGAAACAAATCAAACTCCTCTCAGTTTGTCATCAGCGTAGTTTTTTTCACACAGCGCAGGTGCAAAATATCGTCACCTCCTCTCACCAGTGTGGTAGATGTAGAGTGCAGCGGTCTGAAAACATGCAAATACGTTTTTATGCATCCGTGCACTGACGCAGACCACTGACTGGCATCCATCGGAGGCTCTGAGGGGCAATGCTTTGTTGCCTCAAACTAGATTATGAACAACCTGCAAATGTTCCGGCTGAATTTTAAAATTATGATTTGAAGTTAGGTTCTATATAATAAGAAGTTAAAGGATATGGTTATTGTTTTGTATTTTTCTTGTTGTCAACTAATTCCATGAAAAGACCAAAACCAACAATGAATTGATCCTAACAAGCATCGTCTGTTTAGCCAAAGCACAAAATTGCGTATTCCTCTGTGTTATAGAGCTCTATTATTGTCTATTAAAAACACATCAATAAGTCAAATTGTTGGTGCCAAGTTCCTTCATTATGATGAGCATGGGCACTGTAGTTCATTTTCAGTTAATCCCTCATACAACCTTTTGCCATTTCAACTCACTCAAGTCCCAACAAATGCATAATTTACTACTGTTTGAGTAACATTTGATAAAAAACAATTTGTCAGATATGTCCTGGTATATAAAGCTGGTGTTAAAATACAATATCAATCAATAACTAAAATACTTATTGTTGTTACTATAGCTGAATTCTTCGTCTGCTATGATGAAATACGCACACAACAGGGGCTGTCCTCGACCAAAGAAATTCTTAGTCGACGAACACTCATACGATTCTGTCGACTAATTGATTAGTTGATTTAATCAACAGATCTGTAAAACTAAGTTTCTCCTCAAAGAATCACAAAAAAGCACCCTTTGAAATCTTGTGTTTTCCAGAAAAGTGCTCATGGATGTCTTGGAAATAAGTCGTTCAGCATGAAAAAGCATAAAAATAATAATAGTCAAACAATAAAAATGAATAAATGCCCGAAGAAATCTTAGTCGCCTGAGACCAAAACAACCGATTAGCTGACTAATGGACTAAGACATGAAACCAACACCCTGTTGACTATTTGCTGGATTTGAGCTCTGTGTTTGTTCAGTTTTGCTGTCTGTGAACTCACACTGTGTTTTATTTTCCTCTCTACATCTCTGTGTCTCTCTTAACAGGCAATTATTTATGAAGGCCAAGACAAGAATCCAGAGATGTGCAGAGTGCTGCTGACACATGAGATCATGTGCAGGTGAGAAAGGGTGCATCAAATCTATTTCTTATTCCCAAATCTTCCTCCCCTCTAAACTATCTTGAAACAATCGTTCCAGGTCCTATTTTTTCTTCCATTCTCTCTCCTCTCCTCTCCGCTCCCCTCCTCTTTCTTTCTGCAACATACTTTGTTCGTCTGCAGAAAGTTCTCACCAATCAACTCTCTGCTCTCAATACATTCCTTATTTTGTCACCCTCATTAACCCCCCCACACATACAAGCCCAGGCGCATACGTCCACATACACATGAAGCCATATCTGTTGAAGAAGATGAGTTTTAGCTCTCAGAGTCGTTGCTTTAATTATAATCTAAAGATGAATTTCTTCGGAAGTAGGTTGGGAGGAAAGAGATCTATTTATGGAGGCATTTTACCAACCTATCCTATACAAGCGAAAATGTGTGTGTGTGGATGCATGCGTTGTGTGTGTGTGGGTGTGTGTGTGTGTGTGTGTGTGTGTGTGTGTGTGTGTGTGTGTGTGTGTGTGTGTGTGTGTGTGTCTGTGACGCCTGGTTAATTAGGACACAGAGAAACTCATTAGTCAATCTGAACCCTCCTGTTGTTTCATGGCTAACAAATGGGCCTTCCTCCACAATCTGACTATAAAATATAGGCAGGGTCCCTCTCACACACACACACATACACACACACGCATATATACAAAGCAGTATGCATATGCACGCTCCCTCATGAAACCACAGTTATAAAAATTCAAATTTAGCACATGAATTAAGTTGTTCTTGTTCCCTGACCTTGTCACTGAACAACTTTAACCGTAACAATATAAATTGGGGTTCATCTATATGCACAAGCAGGGATTTTAGCCGTGAAATCAGGCACACTAATATTTTATTCTATAGCTCACTGAATAATCGGCAGTCAGCTCAACTGCACAGCTTTGTGGAAAACCCTTTGGAAACCTGATTTGATTTACAAGGACTTTATAAATAAATACAGATTTTATCGTAAGTCATTGTTGTTCATCATGCTTTGTGGACATGAATAAACTGTTCTGACTAACATGTACTGTACACATGAACTTGTACAGTAGAAAGGCCTCTAATAACACATCCTCTGGGGGAGCAACAGTGCAGAAAGTAGGACTTCTGCAACGAGTGTAAACACTTTCTTGTCTGCAGTAGCCGCTGAGGTCAAAGTTACGGCTGTTGCCTCGTGTTCTCACATGCTGATTCTGCAGCAGGGGCCTCACACACAACACGCAACGTAGAACACTCACACACACAAAGAGCTCAGGGCGTCCATTAATCAGTGTGGCTCATTGTCATGGTGGTGCTATTAGCCATATGCTCCCAGACAATCTGCCAATGCACAGACCTGCGTCGCAAACCAGGTTGGCGCTCTGGTTCGAATACGTGAAAGGTTTCACTCCATAATGGACAATAGGTGTAGCTGTATACTTATTAAATTCCTCTCTTTGTATTTAACTAAGAGTGGTCCCTTTTCACACTATCTTACTGTACTTTCTGTACCAGCTTGTTCCAGCTCTTTATTGAAGCTACATGACGTTGACACTGAGTGAAATATTCAAAGAGAAGGTTTTCCGCTTTTTCAAATGGAAATATTTTTGATATTTTGTTCATCAAATCAGCCTGACATATTTGGTTTCTTCGGAAACTTTTCTAATAAAATATCAGAAAATGGTTCCAAGAGCCCAAAAAGGACGTCTGCAGATGGCTTGTTGAAGATGTTTAATTTAAACTGATACAAAACAGAGAAAAGCAGCAAATTCTCACATTTGAGAAGCTGGAACCTTTTCTATTGATCCACTAATTGATTAACTGACCAATTGTTTCAGTTGACTTTGCTAAACCAATGCTATTGCAGACATTTTTTACTTACATTTTCACATATAGAACCGCTGAAAATGGCATCTCAAATCACTATTGAGACTCTATTGTTTAAAAGTGTGTGTGTGTGTGTGTGTGTGAGAGTGTATGTGCGCAAAGAGAAGGGGGAGATGCAGGGGGAGAGAGCAGATGATTAGATCACCAGGATCCAGAGCAATAAGTGCTACATTACCCCCGTCCCACCCCTCGTTTTCCTTCCCACCACAACTCCATTTATAACATCTTCCACTCTGCTCTCGTCTCCTCTTCCTCTACTGTCCTCCTTTAATCTCCCCATCTCATCTACCTCCCCACCCCCTCCTCACCCTCACCCATCATTCCCTTCCCTCCGAGCCCTCCCTCCTCAGGCTTAGCGTTCTTCTTTTCCCGTGCTCCCTATTTTCCCATTCCTCCTGTCTAACTGCTCGCTGGTGCTCGGGCCGTGTACTGACCCAGTTCATAGAGCAGCAGAAAGGAAATGACAGAGAGAGCAGAAAGAGAGGCTGAGCAGCAGATAGGAGACAATGTGTAAGGTGTAACGTATCAGTCTCTTTCTTTCCACCTCTGCCATCTGTGACGGTGGGAAACCTGAGACGTCTCCCCTTCCTCTACTTCCCACCCAAACCTCTCCCGTCCCCTCTCCTCCCCTCGCTCTTACTCTCTTGTTTTAGCTTTCCCTCCCACGCTCATCCTTTCACTCTTCATCTTCCCTCCCCTCCCCCAACCCCCCCCCCCCCCCGCTTTATGCCTCCCCTCCTGCTTACACCTTTATTCATAATTGATGCACGCAAGAAAGCTTTGACAGACTACCAGTACATATGTGTGAATTTTGGATCGCATGCCAGTTTTCTTTTCTTTTTCTTTTTTTAACGTGTGTGTGCGCATCCCACCCTCTCCTTCTCTTCTGAGCCTCAGGCCTCTTCAATCCTCTCCACCCTCCACCTCACCTGTATGTCAGTTAGGGATGGGAATCTCTAGGCGCCTCATGATTCGATTCGATTCCGAGGGCTGTGATGCGACTATAAAACGATTATCGATTCTTATTGGTGCATCAAAATGTTTCGATACATGATTTTCTTTTTCCTCACTGTGATAATCTGCTATTTTTAAAACACTGCATATTTTTAAGGATTCATGCTAAAAAATAACAGATGAATTTACTTCCATTATATTTTATATATTATATTTTCCAGCATTGCAAAGAGAACCAACAAGAAAATAACAAGAATTGGGCCTGTAGCAGCATCCTCGAAGTAAAAAGACAGCATGTTCTGAGTCACTTGACATAACAAGCTGTCCTTATTCACAAATAAATAATATAGACTTCTCTTCAAACAAATCTCAGACAAAAATAATGTGATAAAACTATACTGATAAAGTGTGCATTTACAATCACACAAGATTCTGTAGCAACGGATGTCCACACACATCAGCGCGTTACTAGCACCCGACCCGTTTCCTTAGTGACTCCATGACTTTAGCTTTGGTTTGGCTGTCGAGTATCGCTGTGTCAGCAAAAACGTTGAGCTGAGTGTTGTTTCTCGATTCCAAAGTGTGCAACATGGCGCGAAATCTCTGTTTTCTGTTAGTTTTTAAGCCAGGGGTGAACGGCGGATTGTATCCATATTCAGCTGCTCAAGATCAGCCATTCTCACCAAAACTCTGCTAGTATTTAGCCTGAAAACGAAACCAGACCCACGTTTATTACGTCTGTTGCGCCCAGGGGCAGCCGTAAAGGAACGGGCAGCCGGGTGTCACAGAATTGTTACAGGCGATCGTAACGTTGAGAATTGAGTTTGAAATTTTCGATTATTGAGTTTTCTGCATCGAGTCATAATCGTTCAAGAGAGAATGGCGATGCGCCCAAGAATCACATTTTTTTTCCCACACTCCTAGTGTCCTCCTTTGCTCCCGAAGGGAACGATTCATAATCATAGCTGCTGTAGGGGTTTGTCACTTGAATGTAAAACTGTCATTTTGGGGCACTTCCTGAAACAGCCGATTGTGTCGTTTTTCTTCGGAGGACAGTCTGACCGCACAAGCAACTCCTTGATTGGTCGGGGCATTTAGGCAACATGGCTAAGCTCACCAGCAGCAAACCCCCTAAACCCTTGGTGTATATCTTTCAAATCCTGCTATAATATACCTTCACTTTCCATGTCATACAAATCTCCTTTCTTTTCTCCAAATGGTGGATGGACCTGTACTTTTATAGCGCTTTTCTAGTCTTCTGACCACTTTAAGTGCTTTAAGACTACTTGTCATCATTCACCCATTCACACCCATTCATACACTGATGGCAGTGGCTAAGGTGCCACTTGCCCATCAGGAGTAACTAACAGGCACCGTAGGCAGGTTAAGTATCTTGCCCAAGGACACATCGACATGGGCTAGCGGAGCCGGGGATCGAACTGCTGATACTCTGATTGAAGGACGACCCTGCTCACCACTGAGCAACAGTCACCCGTGTAGAACTGCTAGACTTTCTGTAAAAATCTGTCGTAGACAGATTTAATCAATTTGCGTGAATTTGGTGTTAGGTTCAGACAAAGCTCAGTACAGACAAAGCACATGATATGCTATAATACTCCCATTCAAATGTCTAAATTTGAACTACTGTATAAAGTACTCTGTGTTCCTGTGTCTGACTTTTTCGCACTTTTTTTCTCAACGTGTCTGTTTCTGCTGTCTTCTCTTCTCGTAGCCGGTGCTGTGACAAGAAGAGCTGCGGAAACCGTAATGAGACACCCTCAGACCCTGTTATCATCGACAGGTACTGTCTCTCACTCCGTCTCTATCTTTGTCTCTCCTACACACACACTTTCACACATCCACACACACACACACTCCTACACACACATCCTGGATGATGGACTGTGTTGACCTGTTTGAATGGCGGCTTGTGACGGGATGTTTGTGTTTATATGATCTGCTGTCACTCCTGAAATAGACGCTCCTTAGATAGAATCATTGGCTTCTGATGGAAGACAGATTGAAACTTTTGAGATCCGACTGCTTTGCGTTTATGAGTCAAACTGCAGGACTCATCAGTGGTGGTGAGTTGCTGAAAGTAGCAGGAATTAAATATCCCCACAAACACACACTTTATTTACATGTGCATGTGCACTTCAGTAATTTAGTCATTGACCTGTGCAGAGGGGATATCAGCTGCTCAGTTACTACCTCATATCTGGCACATGCCCACATGCCCACACACACACATACACACTCACGCACATCTTCAAACTTGAATGAACAAACAATGCTCAGACGTGTGTGTGTTTCCTCTCCGCAATACAAAATACAGAGCTGTTTACTAGCAGAAGCTGTCTGTCGTTTTCACTGCCACTTTTTTTCTCCTACCTGTCTGTCTGTTTTTATCTTTCTTCATGTCGAGGTGGAGGACTGAAGTTATCCCTCCCTCACCCCCCTCCCTCCCCCTCCTCTTTCAGTCTCTGTCTCTTCTGCAATAGCACAGAAAAATGGGTCATGAGCAAAGAAAAAAGTGACAGAGAAAAAACTGAAATGAGATCCAACCTCATTTTAATCTGATTTCTTCTTGGCAGTTGTTTTAACCCTCTGTGAGCAGGTTTCTCTGCATGTACACGTCTGCGTGTGTGTGTTTTAAAGATTAACACGTGATGATTCCTTTTAGGGCCTTAAACAGTGACGATTGGGCAGCATCTCCAATCTTTTCTTACTTCATCACTGGCTGCTACAAACTATGCATACCTGTCTATAGGGATGGCCGATGTGGCCTAAAATTTATATTGCGGTATCATTTTGAAGTGCGGACAGTAGCAGTATATATTAAGATATTCAAATTTTTTATAAAATGTCAATATAAATGCTTCTGAAGGGGTAGAGCACTAGAATGACAAATCCATGGCAAAATTCCAACCTTCCCAAACTCAATGTATCCCTCAAAAATTGTAAACTTTATCTTTTTACTTTGTTATTGTCATATATTGGTTATTTTTTATAAAATGTGCAATTCAAGTGAATAGGAAACAAACAAACCACATTAAGAAACTCAAATTGCATTATAATTAAGATATTAAAATGTCAGATTCTTTGAGGGGAAGAGGTACAAGTTTTTGACCCAAAGGCAATTATTTAGGACAGTTTTGACAGGTGACACAGCCAAACGTGTATTTTTGTTTTGTCTTCCATTAAAAACCACAAAAGAAACACAAACTTGTGTTTTAGGTCGCGTAACACATTCATGTACTTTCTTCTAGGATTCAATTTTTTATAAATTGATGTTTCATGTATTTTAAAAAAAATCAAATCTTATGGTACCAAGACAAATGTGACAGTAGTTCTAGGTGCTTCCTGTGTACTTTTTTTCTGTCAATGTGTATTTATATATAATTGTAACTCAGTCATAACACAAAAAAATGACCCCACAGAAATACATCCCTATCTTTGTCATGTATGACGATAAACTCCTCTCCTCTCCTCTTCTCTGCTCTTCTCTCCTTTCCTAAGTCAAACACCTTAATTCCCACTTTTAGCTTTAAGGATTTGGCTCTCCTTTCTCTCACCTCCCCCACTTATTTTTGTGTTTGGAGAAATCTTATGAAGTGGATAAACACTTGTGTCTCAAAGTGAGCTTTGACGGAGCTATTTCAAAGAGCAAAATTGTTTTTGTGTAAGTAAGTAAGTAAGTGTGTGTGCGCTTCATGATCGACAGCTACACATGATCCTGTCATTTACGTGTGTGTGTGTGTGTGTGTGTGTGTGTGTGTGTGTGTGTGTGTGTGTGTGTGTGTGTGTGTGTGTGTGTGTGTGTGTGTTTGCAGGACATTATAGTATCTTTCCCCACAGTCCCATTCTTCTGTTTTTGTCGGCTATCTCAGACATCTCGGCTTACACACCATTATATATTTGCCTTGAAGGTGTGTGTGTGGGTGTGGGTGGGTGGTATGTTGTGACTTGGGTTGGGCCGCTGACTGAATAAGTGATATATTAGACACAAAGTGACAAAATAATACATATATTATCATAATATGTGTGTTACTGGACTGTCTGGAGCATTGATATGTGTGTGTGTGTGTGTGTGTGTGTGTGTGTGAGTGTGTGTGTGTGTGTGTGTGTGTGTGTTTTATGGCTGGAGAAGAGGAGCGGAGTGAATTGTGGGAGATGTCAGGGAACTTGGTCAGGATGGAATGTCAAGGTTACCCTGGATACCGTGGGATACTTCCTGTAGCCCCCCAGCCACCCACCCCCCACCCCAACCCACTCCGCAGTGGTTCACAGCCACTCAGTTTAACATCTGGAAGTCTGCTGTCCGATCCAAACATGTGGAGAGAGCGACAAAGTCAAAATAACAGCTTTGTCTGTCACTGCTTATAAAAAGTCAAAGTCCAACTGAATTCACATGTAGGCATCCCTTTTTGCCATTTTTATTTTTTAGGGGAACCACAGACAAAATTAACAGACTTGCTGTTGTTTACAAGCCATGGGTTGTGTATAAAATCCTAGATCGTCTCTACCGATTGACCCCTGAGTTCAACCAAATTGCCAATCGCACTGAACGGCTGTAGGGGAGGAGTTACCCACGCCTGGATTCAAAGTAGCACCATTTAGCGCCAGAGATCGGATCAGGGAACAGAAACAAGTTGCTCTGCACTGCATTGCGCGGACTTCTGTTTCTGGTTTGTTTACTTGGCTGGGGAAGCCAGTGAGGGATGACATTCTAGTCGCTGCTCTAATGATTCCCATTGGATGTTAAAAGATGAGAATAATTGGAGGAAACACATGATGTGGAGTAAACAGTGAGAAGGGTTCAGGGTGAACTGAACTAATAAAACCAGTTCAGAATTTTCTTTAGGTAGCCTAATGCTGCCTTTCCCATCAGCATGTCCTCTCCACAATCCTTTTTTCAACAGGAAATACATCAATTTAACAAAATAATATGACATAAAAATGCAATTTTACTGTGACATCATTTAAACAATACTGCTGCCAGTTTTAATCATGCTTTAACAAATTCAACCACTTCTGGCTTCTGCGTTTATTTGTGAGTACAAACAGGTGAAATAAATGGAGAAAAGAGTGTTTGCATGTGATTGACAGCTCATTGCACGGTGTCAGTGAGGATACCAGTCCTTGTGTGTGTGTGTATGCATGTGACTGACAGCTAGCTCATCGTGCCAGTGTGTGTGTGTATGTATGTATGTATGTATGTATGTATATGTGTGAGTGTGTGTGTGGCCCAGTTAATCCATGTTGTAGCGCAGTGAGTGTCCCGCTGCCTCTCGGGGTTAATATAGGGTTAACGACATGCAACGATATCCTATCATACGCCTGCTTGACTCCTAAAGAGCCACATCCACCTCTCCTCCTGTTGCTTGTGTGTGTGTGTGAGTGAGTGAGTGAGTGAGTGAGTGAGTGAGTGAGTGAGTGAGTGAGTGAGTGAGTGAGTGAGTGAGTGTGTGAGTGTGTGTGTGTGTGGCTGTGGCTGCCATTCAGTTTGTCCTCCCTGTATCTCCGACTGTTTTTTCTCACTTAACATCTTCAGCTCCTCTTTTTCAATTTTTCTTTCTAATCCCACACTTCCACTTCCCCCCTTCCTCACTTCTCTTTCCTCCTCTCTCTTGTCCTTGCTCTACCTCACCCTCTCTCATCCCCCTCTCTCTCTTTCTCTTTTCCTTCTTTGACTCTGTTTTACTCTCTGTGGCCCTGAGGGGTTACCTACCTCACTGCTCAGTTCGCTGCCTGTTTAGACTTCTACAATTGGCTTAATAGGCTCAGGCTGTGTGTGCATGTGTGTGTGTGTAGTTTGAGGGGGTTATAGTCTCAGGCAGTGTGCGCTCACGGCTTAGATCAGTGTCAAGGCTTGAGGAAGGCGATTTGAGAGTGTGTGATAGTGTGTGTGTGTGTTAGTGTGTGTGTGCGTGTAGGGGGGCTATGGGTACCAGTATGTGTGCTCCCAAAGTCTAAAGGGGCCCACATAAGCCTGAGGGGTTTAAGGGGTTCCCTGTGTATGTGTGTGTGTGTGTGTGTTTGCGTGTGTGTGTGTGTGTGTGTGTGTGTGTGTGTGTGTGTGTGTGCGTAATCTATAGGGTTAAGAGGGGTCACAGCTTGAGGAAGACATGATGGGAAAGAGAGGAATGAGGAAGGAACGGGGAAAACGATAGAAGGAGGTGAACATGATAAGAAAGCATTTACAGGGAGTAAAAGGAAGAAAGGGGGAGCAAGAGAAGGGTGAGGAGAGAGGGAGGGGTGAAGAGAGGGAGGGGGCTTGTCTAGGCAGACAGAGGAGAGAAAGAAGGTGAGGAGGAGCAGAGCAGGGTTTGTTTCAGGGGATAAGAGCTTCAGTCTGGGGAGTCCTGTCAATCAAAGAGCGCTGGGTGGGGGAGGAGGGGGCACTGTCAATCAGCTGGAAGAGGAGAGAGAGGAGGGGGAGGAGGAAGAAATGTGATGAAGGGACCGAGGGGGATCTTCTAAACGATCTCTTCATCTTTTCTGCCTTTGTGTTCCTCTCTCTCTCTCTCTCTCTCTCTCTCTCTCTCTCTCTCTCTCTCTCTCTCTCTCTCTCTCGGCCTAGTTACTAAAATATCTCTGCCAACCTGGTATGTCACTGTTCGCTCAACTGTCACTGTCTGACACACACACACACTCACACTCACGTATCTAAAATAGACAGTGAAATATTATGCTTTCTCCTTTCGTGACCCGTCCTCGTCTCGCTCTTCTTTCTTTGGCCTCCTTTCTTTTAGATCCTCAATCCTTTCACAATCTTTTCTTTATACTCTAATGGCATGGCCATAATTAGGTACAGTGTTGGTGGTCAACATTAAACCAGTTAAACATCAGCCTGCTGGCATTGTCATTGGGCACTAATTAGCTTATTGCTCAAAGCACTGCGGTGCCTAAATACAGTCTCACAGAGCCGCTAACGTTGCTGTAGACTCTCAGGGCCGAGTTCACAAACGGATTGCAAAACTTTTGTGGCCCCTACACCTGAACAAATAAGACAAAAAGAAACTGTGTAATTCTCAAACCACCCTCAAAGGGTGAAATGCAACCATAACTGCGCTGCCAAGCAAATAGCGTCTATGGTGTTTCTGTGCTATATGCACTAATTTAAATGGGGCATTTGGTGCTAAATGTACCATGTCATGTTTTGTCTGCTATTGTACTGCCTACCACTGGAAAATTGATACTTTGCCACATGGTTCATTGTAACCAGACGCAGAAAGGACAAATTGCACTCCGCTGCCAAACGTTATGGGTGTGTTGCGCTCTGTAATATCGTAAGCGCCATTATTTTGTGAATCGGACCTCGAGACGGTGCCATCGGCCACCCACAATCCATTTTTTGTGAATTTTCTCGTTAAAGGAACAGTGTGGGAGATTTAGTGGCCTCTAGTGGGGAGGTTGCAGATAGAGAACTACGGTGGCCTTCAGATAGGGATAGATATCTTTAGAATTGCATTATTAGAAGTAGCTACTTTTATCAATAAAAAAAATCATACTAAGTACTAATAAAAAGCACTAGTAACATTGGAGCTCATCAATACTCCGATCTTTAATAATCTGGGGCACGTTTAATACCAAGTTTGAGGCAATGTAAAAACTCGATAGAGCCAGTGTCCGTTAGTGTTTGTCCGTTCTGGGCTGCCGTAGAACATGGCGGTGCAAGATGGCAGACTCTTTGGAAGAGGACCTGCTCCCTATCTAGATATAGATGGCCTTTTCTAAGCTAAATAAAACATTCTTAGGTCATTATAAACTAATGAAAACAGTTTTGCATATTAAATTGCATTTATGCCAAAATAATCCCCCTAAATGTTACACACGGTTCCTTTAATCTTGTTTGCCTATAATTTGGTCGGCCGACATAGTGTGACCGAAGGGGCTGAGGTTACTAGTATTGCGGTGTTATAGAAAACTGCTGGCTCATCATTAAAAGTGGAAATTTGCCTAATTTCTGTTTCTGTGGACGAGGATGTTCTTAAACTTGCAAGGTGTCATTTGGGTGTTTATACTAGTTCTCAATGTCTTGGTTTGTCAAGTGGTCCCACACTTCATGACCATACAATAAAATTGGTTCAGATTTGAATACTTTTCGTCAAGTTTGGGTCGGTATAGTGTGTGTTAAATAAGACCTAATTACTTTAATGCACTATTCTCTCCCTCTCTCTCTGTCGCTCTCTCTGGTGTTGCAGTATCACTTCCTGTGTTAAAGGTCAGCAGTTGTTTGGAGATGAGGACTATTGGGAATTATTCATACCATCGACTTAATGTCAGTGTGCAATTCTCTCACTGTGTTTGTGCGTGTGTGTGTGCGTGTGTGTGTGTGTGTGTGTGTGTGTGTGCGCTGAGTGGGTGAGGGACAGAGGGAGAGGGAGGAAAAGAGAGAGAGAAGTATGTTTTATTCATTTCTCTCATTTAGTCTCAGTCTGCACCTGTCCTAGCATTTAGAATCTCGGTATTCACATTACTTGCTGATTTAGTTTAACTTGCCGCTTTAATGGACACACACACACACAGACACACACACCTTATTTTGTCGACTAACTGTCTAAACTAACTGTATGTGGCTCGTTCAGGGTCAGAGCTGGAGGTTGTGTTGATAATATTAGGAGCAATGATGCTTTATTAGTGTTTCCTCTTTCTTTCCTCTCCCTTTGTTTAACTTGTTTTTATTTGCTGTTTTTCTGACTGTTTGTCTCTGTGTATAAGAAGGAGTATTTGTCTTTAATTCTCTCTTCCTTTCCATCTCCCAACATATATCTAAAGGCCAAGGCTGCAGGCTGAGATTGGATTGCGGAAATATGTTTTTTGTTTGTTTGTTTGTTTTTGGTAAATTTAGTCAGTGAAGGAGATACAAAGCTGATGATAGAAACAGACTTTTAACCTCCCTTGCTTTCTCTTTCTCCATCCATCTTGGTATCTGTGTGTTGTATTAGTAACAAAACTGAACTGCCATGGGCTATGACTGAAGCCCCCCAACACCCCCCCCTCACACACACACGTTTCCTCATTCTGTCCTCCCCCTTTTCTCCTCTTTCACCTCCCTCATCCTCCCTTCCTGCTCCTGTCTCCCACTTTCCACTCCCCCCAACACACACCCTTAGGCAGGGATCACGTTACCCTAAAAGCTACAAACACAGACATGATGGCCTCACACACACACACACACACACACACACACACACACACACACTCACTCATTTTCCCATCTGTTCCTGTCGAAACTGTTATGATGCCTCGTTTACTCTCAGGAGGCTGCTTGTTGTCAAAAACTACAATTGCTTTTAATGAAGTGTGTGAGTGTTTATATGGATGTGTGTTCAGAATAACTGAAAGTGGACAAACTTAAGGTGCTGTGGTTGTAATTCAATTTAATTAATAAAAGTACAGTATATTCTTTTTAAGGGGGTCTTTACGAAAGGCGTTTTAGTGAAGCTACTCAACAATGTTTTGTTTTTTAATCGTGTCAAAAATGGACTACCTATATGATATAGTCTAGTTGGCCCAGTTGTTCTTTTAACCTGGGAAACAACCACCAATAAGCACACAATACAGACCTATTTGAATTGCTGAGAATATGCGGAGATGTGGGCAGTGATTCAGGGTTTTGGAACCAGGCTATAGTACAGCACTGCATGGATTTATAGACCTGACAGAGAAAGCATTTCAAGCCAAAAGCATTACAGTTTACTGGAATCAGAGGGAGAAATCAAGCCGGAGTAGGCAACGTGTAACAGGAAACATAATTTTATGCTAAATCTATATCAATCATTTAGTTAAATGACTAATTAACTGACTGGCTGACTAATTGACCTACTGACCGACAGATTTACAGACTTGGCTGATTGATCAACAAACTTACTGACTGACAGTGAGTGATTATCTAACCTACTATTGGACTGGATGACTTCTTCACTGGCAATCTAACAAAAGCAGCTGACATGTTTGTGTGTGTGTGCATTTGTGTGGTATGTGGATAACCTCCTGGTGGGCTATGAGACTGTGGTTAGAAGCCTCTGGGTACCTACACACAGAGATCTCTCTTACCATGCCCCCATTACTGGACAGCCATTAGTCTCTCTCTCACACACACACACACGCATGGTTTAAGGGGGAAAAGTACAGAGCGGCTCATTCACGATAGGTGGTTGGTGGTGGTGTGTGCGCATGTGTGTGTGAATATCTTAAGCTCTGTCATTAAAAAGCAAACAAATTTAGTTGATCTGGAAACTCCCTGCAGACTACACACACACACACACACACACACACACACACACACACACACACTGATGGGAGTGGGAATTTTCCCCCTACCACAAAGTGAACTAGTGGTTAAGGTGTTTTGGGAGGCAGAGCATGAGTGTGTTTACCTACTGTAAGAGAGTTTGTACAACTGTAAAAAGGAATTTGGTGAGGAGAGGAGAGGAGAGTGTAAATGTGCCAGCTATGCATCATTTCATTATTAATAGCCATGTCGGAATAAAAATGCTAACCTTGTCTCATCTAACGGATGGCTGAGTCTGCAAGCACTACACTCCTCTGTGTGTGTGTGTGTGTGTGTGTGTGTGTGTGTGTGTGTGTGTGTGTGTGTGTGTGTGTGTGTGTGTGTGTGTGGTGGGGGACACTAGTCCACAATGAGGTCTTGTTTCCCTTTGTTAGGGCTGTGCAGGGCAAGCTGGTGAAGTCATTGTAACCCACACAGGTATAAATATCTGTGTGTGTGTGTGTGTGTGTGTGTGTGTGTGTGCGCGTGTGTGTGTGTGCGCGTGTGTGCGTGTGCATGTGTGTGCGTGTGTGCGTGTGCGTGTGCGTGTGCGTGTGCGTGTGTGTGTTGGGGCGGTGTTTCCCGTGCAGAGCAGGCCAGGAAGAGAGCGCCAGTGTCCTGCCGAGAGGGGCATTGTTATCTACCTCCTAACACACACACACCTTCACACACACACACACACACACACAAATGCATCACCACTCCCAGACTGAGCTGCCTGATCTGCACACCGTCTGTGTCGCCACAGTAACACATAGCACACGCCCAAACAACAACAAACACTGTGTTTTGCACCGCCATAGACAAAAAACATCCCACCACACACACACAAACACACACACACACACACAATTACACACAGTAATATAACACACACTTCCATGTGAAATGGACTGTCCTCTGTGAGACTTGTTATTTCTGTTCTGTTGTGGAGCTGGTAAGTGAAAAGCCAAGCTGCACAAACACACACACACACAGAGGCAGGCGAATGCAGTCCTATGGAACTGCGGAGGTGTAATCTGTCAGACAGGAAGCTAGCGGGGTCAGAGGTCACCAAGCTCTAATCGATTAGCCGTCAGTTAGTGCTGTGCTCGAGAGGAGAGCACAGCTGAGGCCAGCTCTTCTGCAGTGTGTGTGTGTGTGTGTGTGTGTGTGTGTGTGTGTGTGTGTGTGTGTGTGCGTGGATGTGGATGTGTGCATGTGTGGATGTCTCACGCTGAAGTGTTCAGGTCTTGAGTTTGTATTTGCCCACTAGGAATGTGTATTTGTGTATTTGTGACATCACTGCGTGGGTGCATGTATTTCTTGGACTTATTGATCACAGAGAACAGAATTTTTGGTCTGACCCTCTGAGGTTAAATGCTGCTCTCTACCTCTTCCTCCCATTCTCTCTGTTTCTCTCGCTCTCTCTCTCTCTCTCTCTCTCTCTCTCTCTCTCTCTCTCTCTCTCTCTGTATCTTTCTCCGAGCGAAGAAAGCGAGATGGAAACACTTGAACTCGGGTCACACTGCGTAGGTGTTAGCCAGCTTAAGTGTCAAACCCACCGCTATCATCTGGGTGTTTATTTAAAATGAAAGACAGTTTCTGTGAATCTGCATTTCTTCTCTGTGACCTATGGCTTTGGCATAAATATAACTGGTCTTCATGGAGAATTTATAATCCACGCCTTTATGAGAATCTGCCCTGAAAGCCAAAAGGTGATAGCAACTTGATGGTTTTGTTGCTAGTGCTGACAGACAGAATAAGGCAGATAAAGAGTTTCAATCCAAAAGCAGTGTTTAAACAGCTCAGTAATGTAATTATGTCCAATAATCAGAGAAAGCTATTATTCTGATTACGATTTTTAGATAGTTTACTTAAATTCTGGTATTCATGCTACTGAACAAAATCAGATTATTGGCTGACACCGCATCATATCAAGTTTCCAGCAAGATTACTACAACTACAATCTCTCATGTCATGTGGCTATTGTATCTTCATACAAACATTGTAGTAAAAGGCTAGATACTTTATTTTAATGTTAGCATAAAGGTTAAACACTTGAATGAAAAATAACACATCTCTCTCTTACCTTTAAAATTATCTAGCCATGCAGATAGTTTTGGTTTAATTTATCTGGGTTTTGAGATACCCACCTCTTCGATTTCTGCATCCACTTCAATACAGGGGAGGAATTCCACAGAATGGAATTTAATTTGTGTTGCTTACAGCAATTATTGTGAAATATGTCATTTTAAGAAACACTTCTCTAAAAATCTACGGTGTACAGGATACTGTTACTTTACTATGTATGCTGAGCATCTTTGGAACAAATCATCGGGAGGGATACAGTTCTATCTTATTTCATTATATCTTATCTTATGAAAAGTTCTCTCTGATAAAGATACAATCACAGGAGTTTGTTTATAGCTTAGAGTTCTTAGAGAAAACACTGGAATAAACACGTTTCGTTTTATTAGACCTTTTTTCTTGTTGTGATTGGGATGTCATATCCTGGATTTTGCATAAATTATTGTCAAACTATGGACCATATTCTCCACTCAGATGTGTTGTGTGAGTCTGCATCTCCCAAGTCTGTGTCCCCATGTCTAATTATAAGTCCCTCACAGTCCGCGGGTCTCATGGGAGGCTGGTAGGTGAGAGTGAGAGAGGGAGACATGAGAGGATTAGTTTTTAGAAGGTTTAGAGGGTGACCATCTCATTATAAGACTACCTGTTATAATGATTTGTGGTATATAGAGAGTGTGTGTGTGTGTGTGTGTGTGTTTTATAATGACACACAGAGTATCTTCCTTTGGGACCAGTACTGTTTGTTGTCTTTCTCAAGAGACCAGAGCTTCTGACCTTTCACCTTCCTAACTACCCCCAAACCTACGTACCTTAGATTTCACTGCTTTAAGTTATCCGTGGCCTATCCCCAAAACACACACAACCCTGTACTTCTATTTTTGTGAGGACCCTCATTGACATAATTCATTCCCTACCCCCTTAATAACGGTCACATGGACAAGAGCTGATGCAGAATCGTGATGAGGAAACGGATCTTATATGTCCTTGCGTGTTTCTCCTCGTGGCAAACTGTCATCTCCTCAAAGTTCTCCATTTCCTTGGGCCCAATCACGTTCGTTAGTTGGAAAATGTGCTCGTGGACAGGCGAGAGAGAGAGAGAGAGAGAGAAAGAGAGAGAGAGAGAGAGAGAGAGAGAGAGAGAGAGAGAAAGAGAGAGAGAGAGAGAGAGAGAGAGAGAGAGAGAACAATTTCCTTTTATGACTTAGGAGAGTTTTGGATCAATTGCAGCCCCTAACTGCAGCTGAAAGTCAGATTTATCCCCTTCAGTGACTATATGTTCATTTTGTGTATAGGTGCGTGTGGCGGCTGTTAAGCAGTAACAGATAGCCTGAGAGGGCTGCGTGGCGATGCTGTCATTACCGTTGTGCTTCTCCGCTGATGTGTCATGGCTGATGTCACACGCTCAATTGGCCCCGCCGACAGCCGCCATCACTCAGACTGTTTACTACGCTTTTACAACAGTTATCACTCACTCGCTGTCGCCGCCACCGCTGTGACGACTAGAAGCCTTGCGCTGCTGCCAAAACCATGCGCTGAGATAACACCAGGCGTACAAGCCTTGCACACACACTCACACACACACACACACAACACACACGTTGGTGGCTGCTGGTGCTCTTTGTCCTAACCATCAACACACGGAAACACTCATTTAGGCCAGAGTGTGTGTGTTTGGGTGTGTGTTTGGAGGAGTTAGAGGAAGAGAGGGAAGGTGGGGGACAAGCCTAAAACAAAACATCTGTGGTTAGATTCAGTGTTGCATTGTTGTTAATTTTGTGATTACTTTATTGTGTTTGTGCTTGCTTACATAGTTTATGACAGTGTTTGTGTGCGCGTACTTTGGATTGTACGTATGGAAGAGTGAGCTTCCCGGTTTATTGTGGCTGCACATGTCACATGTGTGTATTCAAGTATAGAACTGCAGGTCCCTGTATATGTGTGTTTCCTCATATTACCCTATGTGTGGGTGTTTGTGTAAATCTAGGTTATGCTTCTTATTTCCACATGATTAACTAACTCGCATCTCTGAGACTGTTCCCTACACCTCGGCCCGTGCCTACCCATAAGGCCACGTGTCATCTGGGAGCGCTTGATTTATGCTGGTTGAATATGTAACGAGATGTTGTAAATTCACCAGCCGGGGCTACATGCATCACTATTCTGCACTGTCGTAATTTAGGTGCCACCCGCATATCTGAGATGCTAATGGGTTAAATTACTGGGTTAGTTCTGGAGATTTATACCCGGCTAACGAGAGTGGTGCAAGGAGAGAGGAATGAGGGGGGAGGAATAACTGGGGGGATGGGGTTGGGGAGGCAGGTTGGAAAAGCGAGGGAGCGTTGAAAAAGAAGGCTTGAATAAAGAGTGGTGGAGAAGGAGAGCTATGGGGTAGAAGTTGATGCCATGGAGAGGAACAAAAATGAGAGATTTGGACTAAAGGAGAGCACCATAGTCTAAAAATAGAACCTTAAAATAACTTAATTCTTTCCAATTTAGGAGAGACTTTTTTTCAGCCACAAGCTCATACAGACGTTTTAAACTGCCTGAAAAGCACATGTGTAGCTGTTAATGTAGTGATACAATTTTCCAATTCCCGTGTCCCAGTAAAGTCCCTTCACATATGCAGTCCCTGAAATGTTTGTTTGGCAAGAGGCTGTGTGTGACAAACTGCAGAATGAAGCCCAATTAAGATCCAAAGGATGCTCGTTACACCTAATCATATCGGTATATCCCACATATCAGAAAATGCTACTAAATTCGGAAGAAGGCCTAATTCAGGATTTCAATTTTTTTTATTTAGTTAACATGACCTGTGTCAAATTCGAAATATTGTCATATTTGGAATAATAATAATAAAAGTATATTATACCCAATATTCACTCTCATTTTAGTTCTGTTTGGGTTCCATCAACCTCGGAGAGAAATATTCAGCTGCTAAATGCTCCACTATGTTCACTAGCTAGTCACTAACTTTGTCTGCTGCGTTGAGTTTGAACAGTTGCCTTCTTCTGCTGAGGAAAGTAGTGAGACTGAACTAAAACAATTCAGTTGTGAGCTGTAAAAGCCTTTGTCATTTAGGTCAAAGGACTTGTTGACAGCTTCTCATGCTAACCACCCAGCTCCTCTTCTATTTATCCCCAAGCATTTGTGCCCAATGTATCAGTCAAAATGCAGCAAACAACAAAGGGGGCATTTTCTGATATTAAAATGTTGCCTGTTGTGAGAGTCAGCAGAGGAATGAAACTGGCGTCAGACATCAGCTTGTAATGTTCAGGCAGTTCTTTTGTCTGCTGCAGGCTGGATGGTAATTATTGACGCGAATTAGCTCATGTACACAAACTAGCACACACACATACACTTGAACGACAATATATATCTTTTCATTTTCCTCCCTGTGTGCTCCTTCTCCACCTCTCTCTCTCTCTCTCTCTCTCTCTCTCTCTCTCTCTCTCTCTCTCTCTCTCTACCATCTGTCTGCACTCAGTGCCAGCCGGTAATTAGTCCTTGTAAAGTCAGTGTAGTGAGGAGTCCCTGTGTTTGGGTACCGCTGTCTAGTCAAACACTGGTGAATGTGGGTGGGGGGTGCTAACAGCCCGTGTTTTATCTGTCAAGTTTGCTGCTGTTACGCAACACACTTCAGGGTTAAGGTTAAATCTCAGAAGAGTGTTGTGACTTTATTTACCAGCTAAATCAACTTGTTTGCCTCAGCGAACGTGCAGCCTCACATAAATGGTTAGAGAGATGATGTGATTTTAATTTGTTTTTGTCATTTTATGCTAATTGTTGTTTATGTGGAGTATCTGTTTTCAGGGCCACTTAACACATGACAGGACACAGTTACTATTACTACGAATATATTAAGACATTACTCCAGTATTAATAGTATTTTTCAGTAATTTCTATAATTTAAGTTATGTATAGCTTGAATACCACACTGTAAATGGCATACAATGTCTAATTCACTCAAATGATTGTGAATCCGATCAACAAAAGTGTAGTAGTTTCATTTCCTTTTGATCTGTTACTTTCTCAAACATGTCGGACATTGTGGCCCAGAAACATTACATCCTGTTATTATCTCATGATACTCGTTTGGTCTTGGAAACAAGACACAGCTGTTTTTTTGTCGCAATTTCTCTATGTACTTGTAATTAGGCTTTTTATAGGTGTCACAGGAAAACTCCCTAAACTTTCCATCTTGATCACTGGTGTTAATTATCCGACATGACTCCACAGTGGTTGCTCTCTATAGGTATAAAAACAAAAATGTTGAATTATTTGAAGTCAAATTCGAGGTCGAAATTAAGCCTAAATAAGATATCCATGATAACCCTGACACAGAGGGATAAGAGGGAAGTGATGTGGTAACTGCATTGCCTCATTTCCACTGCATGCAGCTACACTCAACTGGACTGAACACACTTTTGGTACCAGGTCCTTTCTCTGTCTCGTTTTGCACCGTGGATAGTGCTCCCTCAGTGTAGGCGGGATTCGTAGCTGATCGTCATAGTGACGCTGCATGAAACAGCGGAGGAACAGCGGAGGAACGTCTGCACTGGAACGTCTGCACTGCTTCAATTGTATGGCATAGTCTTGTGGACTGTCATCTTTAAAAATCTGGGTCGAGTAAGCAGTGTTTTAACCAACCAAAAGTACCACGTACTGTCTACAATTCTTTGCTAATGGAAAACCAAATACCATGCAGTGGAAATGCGGCATATGACATACTGTCTTAATATATGATTAAAACACAGAGGGCTTTCACTGGATGCCACAGAATAAGAAACACATTTATTAATAGGACTGTTGTTATTGTGTTATTTGTTTTCTCTCTCTCACACGCACACGCACACGCACGCACACGCACACACACACACACACACACACACACACACACACACACACACACACACACAAAGACATACAAAGACAAAGCCCTCTAAGCAGAGCTGGGCTAAGAACAAAGAGTTTGCATTTACTGTAAGCTCAGGTGACAATACATGACAAACTGAAATAGACTGGGTGGTGGTCTGCACTGTGTGTGTGTGTGTGTGTGTGTGTGTGTGTGTGTGTGTGTGTGTTTTCTTCTCATATATTTGCCCTCCAGCTTGTGTGCGTTTGCGTGTGTTTGTGTGTGGTAACACCCTGGGCAGCTCGCCCCGCAGATGAGATTTCCATCCGAACAGGAAGTGGATTGCTGCCACTACCTGTGCAGAACAGCCAGTCCATGAATACTGTTTCATTAAGCACACACACACACACACACACATGTCCAGAGGCGACGAGGTGAATGGGCTTATTCTTGCAGAGTTGATTTATATCTTACACTTGCACCTTTTATGTCTGTGTATACTCTGTATGTGTAAATGCAACATGCTACTTCCGGACTTCAAGACACTCAGACAATAGGAGGCAAGTTCAGACTGATGTTAGTACCTTTTCACTGTCTGACCTTTCGCCTTTCTCTGCCTGTCTCTTCTCTGTTCTGTATGCTCTCCATCTCTTCTTTTTCTTTTCTTTTTTTGCAAAGAAATCGAGGCACAGCTAAACCTGTTCTGTATTTTGTCTTGCAATTAATTTACATTTTAAAACAGTTTTATATTTCATCCACTTCATTGTATGTGAGTTGCGTCCACTGTGAACTTGCAGAGCCATATTTGAATAAACATCTTATATGACTGAAATAAACAAAACCACAGATATATAAGGATTTATTAAACAGACAGGTAAGTACAGTAGACAGACAGACAGACAGACAGACAGACAGACAGACAGACAGACAGACAGACAGACAGACAGGGTTTGTGAGTTACTGTTGCTGCTTTTTATAATTAGTTCAGGAAGCTTCGATAATCGTCCGTTAGTAAAGAGAGGGGATATCAATCTCGGTCTGACAATAGCAGGAAAGAAAGACAAACACACACACACAGAGCTCTACATTCCATCACATACCACCCGTGTGTGTGTGTGTGTGTGTGTGTGTGTGTGTGTTTGTGTGTGTGTGTGTGTGTGCGTGTGTGTGTGTGTGCGTGCGTGCGCGCGTGCGTGCGCGCGTGCGTGCGTGTGTGTGTGCATGCATGCGCGCAAGTACAGTATTCTTAGTGGTTACTTGTGTATCTTGTGTGCACAGTTTACCCACAGTGAGGATACGCACACTTCTGCAAGAGGCAGATTCCTTGTACATTTCACCAAAGCGCTTCATATTCTGAACAGAAAAGGTTGTAATCTCTCTTTCTGAGATCAAATACAATGTTAATGATGCCCACAGACAAACTCTGACACTGCAGCAGCAAACAGCGTTGGGACACGACACAGAACAGAAACATGCACCGTACATTACGATAGAGCATCCTAGGAAACATAGTGCGTATGATGGAATGGCAACATGTAAGGCTTTGATAAGAAGAAGAACAATGGAGTTTTTTTTTAGACTAAATAAGAAACATGAAATATATATAAAGAAGCATCATCAAGATCAAAATCAAAATCAGCTCCCTGGTATCTGAGAAACAAAGTTAGACAGATGGACCGATGCGTCTCAATACATAGAAAATCTTAAAAATATCAATAAACCAAATGTTATTTGGGAGAAAATAGAATAAACCGGTATATAAGTAAGGGATGATGCCTGAAAAGGTGTCCATTATCAGGAATTAGTCAGTGTTGTTTTTTTCCCGGGTTCTCCGGCTTCCTCACACAGTCCAAAGACATGCATGTGAGGGTAATTGATTACTCGAAAATTGCCTGCAGGTGTTAATGAATGAACGGTTGTCTTTCTCTCTGTGTCGGCCCTGTGACAGTCTGACGACCTGTCCAGGGTGTTCATCCAATGTCAGCTGGGATCGTCTCCAGCCCCCCGTGACCCTGAATAGGATAAGCGTTTACAGATAAGGGATGGATGGATTATGCAACATATTTTCAGTAGCAAAGGAAAGACTTGAGGCAGGCATTATAAAATCCTTTTTACATCAGTGGTAAATATTCACTTAACTGAGGCAGATAATTAATGTACAGAATCTGCCAAATTGTCTACTTTATTGTGTCTTTCTCTACATCCCTCCAAGTTTCTCTTCCCCTCCGGCCCAAAGCTCCTGCATTTAGTCAGTAAACTGAACATGTGTTTTTAGGAACTGTTTTACGGAGATCCCACACTGTGTTTATGACTCCTCTCGCCCAGGAGGAGAAAGGCCGAGCCAGCAAGCGAGGAGGCTACAAACATGCTGTACGCAAACTCAGTCAGCTGAACTTGACCGGGTTTTCCTTTCCTTTCCTCCTATACTTCTTACTCCCTGCCACTCCATCCCTTGCCTCCTACTTTAACTGTTCCTCCTCCTAACCCTTTATCATCTCCTCATCCCAACCATTTTCAGCTTCTGTCCTCCGCTTCTATCTCCCACTGTTCCTATTATTTCTTACCTTCTCCTCTCCTCCTTCTTCATTTGTCTCACAGCTCTCCCTCCTCTCCTTTCTCACCCCTCTGTTTCTCTCTCCCTCTTCCTCCAGCACTCTCCTCCTTATTTTTGCTCTGGCTTATTCTACCAGAAATGTGAACAGGTATACATATACAGCATATGTATGTATGCATGCTTGCCCTTGTGTATGGCCGGTCATAGGTGTGTGTGTGAAAAGGTGTTCATCTCATCTCTAAAGGGAGCGGCATCCTCAGCTTCTCCTCCACACAGAAGGAGGAAGAAGAAGAAGAAGGAGGAGGAGGAGGAGGAGGAAGGCAGATTCTGAAGCATTTCTATGGTCTATCCAGACATCTCAGAGCCCTCCTTATCCTCCCTCCTCCTCCCTCCATCTCTCTTTCTCACCCGCCACCTCCCGCTCCCTCACATTAATTCAGCGAGGTACTAAATATTTCTTTTAGTAGAAAAAGCGATTTCTCTCCGTGGCTCGCTGGGGCTGCCGCTGCGCTCGCCAGCGCTTTCACCCTCTCCGCACACCTCACCCCTCACCCCTGCACACATGGGAAGTGCTTTTTTTATGGACTAGCCAGAATTATAAATGTTCAGCTGTGTTTATGGCTTATTAGGCAGTTACAGGAAGGAGGGGAGCATGTGTTTTATTGGCTTAATTGGGAAAGAACAGCTTCCTTGCTGCATTAGCACTATTTTCCTCTCATCAACGGCCTTGGCTGGCGAGTCGGCGCTCTGTGCAGTCAAAGGTGCCCTCGCTGTGCCATTCTTTCTGCTGAGGACGAGGAAAGGGCTTCTGTGCATGTGTGTCTATCTTTGTGGTTGCCTTCAGATGCGAGTGTGTGTGCATTTGTTGCAGAAAAAAGAAAGGTGTGATTCGGAGTTGAATGTGCAGAGGCACATTGATGCTAATCAACTGAATACAATCGTTTCTGTCATGTGAATGAGAGCTAAATGTATGTATGGTTGTTTTCTAAAGGCTAAGAGTGTATGTGTGTGCGCATTTGTGTGTGTGTGTGTGTGTGTCTGTGTGTGTGTGTGTGTGTGTGTGTGTGTGTGTGTGTGCATGTGTGTGTGTGTTTGTAAGCAGGCATGCTTCCTGGTACTTGACTGTGAAGCTGCTCCTTTCATCAGTCAAGAGGAGAGACGATCCTGGATACTCCTTTGAGTCTGACAACACAGAGCGATCTTGTAATGTGTTTTATCTCTTTTTTGCATCCCTCCTTCTCTCCTCCCTCCTCTCCATCCCTCCCCAATCCCTTTAATTCTCCCCTCTCTCACCTCCCTTCCTCTCCGGCGCGTGTTGCGCTCTGTCGCTCCCCCAGCGTCTGAGGTGGAGACTAAACAGCCGAGTTATTTATTGTGATGTTTTCGTGGCCGCCTGGTTTAAATAACAGTTTGGTCTCGCTGCAATTCTCCCTCTCATCTCTCTGCCTTTATTCTCTCTCTTTTGCTGCTTGCTCCATCGCTCTTTTTTTTGCTCTCTCCCTCCACACACACACACACACACACACACACACACACACACACACACACCCCTCCTCCCATCATGCTCTGGATAATGGTACATTGTTAACGGGCTGTCTATTGTTTGGGTTGTGTTCTTGGCTAAGTGGAGGGTGAATACTTTTTAGATGACAAACATGTAAGCTCGCTGCCAGCCATTCTGATCTGCTGGTCTGGAGCTAGTTATACACAGAGCTGTCTGAAGCCCGCTTACCCTCAATCAGTGGAGATTTACAGTGTACGATGGTGTCACTGCAAGACTTGAGTGCACATGTTTGTGTGTGAGGGGGTACGCCTTGTTGGTGCATTCTTGTGACACCAATAAGCCTATAAGTTTGAAATACAGACTTGGCATTTAAAAATTGTTGTGCCAAACCGACGATGTCACTTAGATTCTCAGTTTCTTGGCAGATGAATATAACTCTCATTACTTTCTTCTCCAGGGACAATGAGCAGCGTTAACCCAGAGTAATTCACTGTAGCCTCCCCGTAAGGGACGACACAGCTCCATGATGTAAATATAAGTAGATTACCAGTTATTCCACTTATAAGTATTTTTGTTTTCCAATACTGACTATAAATTAAAGGCATATTTGCATTTAAAACTGGAGAATTTGACTAATTGATAGACACTAGGCCTTATGTTTGCTTGTTAACTGATCATAATTGACATCATATTAAAATATATCTGAATATATATCATATATATATATATATGTGTATATATATATATATATATATATATATATATATATATATATATATATATATGACCTGCCTCAAACCTCCAGAAACACATCTTTGGTCTCTATAGGCTTTTTAGACCTAGATCTATCATAGCTGAGTGATGCTCGTGTGAGTGTGTGTATATACACACACACTCACACACAGAACATTTATTGCAGCAGCTCCATCGTGGACATGATGGAGGGTGTGAAGCTGCATTTTAATGGATGATTATGTTTTATGTTTTCTCTACAATGACCTGCACTGACAGACCAATATTGTTCCCCTCCCATCCCATCCCACCCCTCACACACACACACACACACACACACACACACACACACACACACACACACACACACACACACACATACATACATACATTTCGACTAGTATTGCTACCCCCCTCCGTAATATCCGTCCACCATATGCCCCTATGCCCCTCATCCCAAACACCCTCTCACACACACACAGTCACACAGACAGTACTTCCATTCACCTCCCCAGCCTCCCCCCTCTCACCCTGACTGTGGTGGGGTGACATCAGGTGCTCTCCTCTCTCTTTGGGGCAGAGAGGAGCGTGACTTAACATCCAGCCTTTATAGTAAAGGACATTCTCCTCTCTATTACCTACTGATGGAAAGGTCAACCAGCATGAATAGAAAGGTTGGAACCACTCATGATGTAAAACGCATGCTCCTCTCCTCCCCTCTCCTCCCCTCTCCCTCTTCTCTTCTCCTCTCCTCTCTACATGCCCTGTCAGCACTCTCGACACCTTTCCTTCCTTAATCTGACACACAGAATAAGCATGATAGAAAGACAGACGGAAAGACTGACAGGTCTCTGTCAAATCACATCCTGTCAGTGTGTAGGGAGCGATGGAGGAAGAGAGAGAGATACCACTCCTCTATCAGTGCTGAGTGGCAGAGCGGGACAAAGAAGAAATTATTTTGAATTCTGAGGACCATTAGCATGACTATAGATGCATTAAAATGCTAGATAGTGGGAGCACAGAGGGGTAGGCGTTGGAGGAGAGTGCATGGAAGAGGGAAAGTGGAGGAGCATGAGCATATAACTTGACTCCATCCCTGGATGCTTACTCAGTCTATTCCACATTTATGGCAGTTAGAGAACATACTATGGCAATGTGGAAGGAAATTATTTTAAGAGGAATTTAATCAAATTGTTTCGATCGCTCAAAAGTGGGCACGACCTAGAAAGCATATGGTGCAGATGTGGAGCTGTGGAGGTCTGTTGGACTTCAACCACACCTCAATAAACCTCATTGTTCAATGTGGAGGTCGAGGACCAGGGAGAAATTAATAAATTACACAACAACCAACTACCACTACCAATGAGTTAACAAAGTTAAGACAAATTTTGTTTGTCAGTGTAGTTAGCTGGCCACCCATCACATAATTGCATACATTTGAGATATATTTCCTTTTTTATGTTTCTTTCACATGCTTTTGTATGTTGTTTGTTGAATCTCCAGTCAAGTGTGACGCCTCAGATTACGCCCATTACATCACCAATGGAGATTTCACTGTAACAATGAATACATCAGGTCACAGTAAACACACAATTCCACACCACCTTCAGACCAACTATAACTTGGTATATAAGTCTTTCTCTGTCATACAGTTTTGTTTTCATATAATCAACAGGAATAAATGGAATAAACATATAAAAAAATGGCTAGAGCAGTTACCGCAAATGCTGAAAAGTGAAGAGGGCTGCAGAAACTTCATCAACAAAGAATTCAAGAAAATTAGATGTTTATCCCGTAATGGTAACACTGTCTTCAATAACTATCTCTGGGGAGTGCAATGCAAACATGAAAATGAACAATTACTAAAACTATCTATCACAGAAGATACAAACAAAAGTAGTTGCCAGATGTTTTTGCATATTTTATTACAAAGCTGTGGCTTTCTTTTTCTTCCATCTGAGGGTTAAAACCAATCAAAAGAAATATGCAACTTTGATTCTTTAAAGTGTGTGAATAGATTTTTGGGCTGAAAGAGTCTCAGACCAGCTGAGACCTAAATACCCCCGAAATGTTTTACTTTCATACACAGTTATGGTAGACATATGAATAAATAATAGCCTAAGTCTTGATTGGTGTCTCTTTCCGCCACCTGATGAATGTACATTCAACGATCACTCTGCTTTTAGCTCTGGTTTGGTCTCCATCCATCACCAGCTGCCAGCTTTATGACTCAACCAGTTAGTTGCTAACTTAACCACCTGGGTGGTGGTGCTGTGCACCACTGTAAAAGCTTACAGTGGGTTTATCAGATCTTTTTTTGGTTGAAAACAGCCGCCTGCTGAGCTGGAAATGGTGTTGATGAGGGCACTGACTGAACAGTAAATGTGCAGGCTGTAAAACCAAAACAGTGAGCTACAAAAGATTAAAAGGCTTTTTACTGTAACAGAATAGCGTGATAATTCTCTCTGTTTTCATTGGTGGAAATGAATATCCACATAAACAGCTGGTCCTTCAGAGTTCACACACATTTGCCTGAAGATTGTGAGTGTGCTTGTAGTGAAAAGCAGCTCTCAACCTTTGTTACATTTCTACTCTGTGTGTGTTTCCCAGTGCCTTTCTTTCTCCCTACATCTGCTATTAGACTCTGCCATTGTCTGTGTCTTCGCTGTGAGCTTTAATCTAATAAAGTGCGTGTGTTTGTGCACGTATGTTTGTGTGTGTCTGTGTGCAAATCAATAGTGATATATAATTCACTGCATCCCGGCCCCACCACACTTTATACCCACACATACTGCCTATTTAATATTGCATGAGGACACACACACACACACACACACACACACACACACACACACACACACACACACACACACACACACACACACATACAAATGTGGGGGCAGGGGAAAGGAATATATATTTATATATTTGTGTGTGTGTGTGTGTGTGTGTGTGTGTGTGTGTGTGCGCGCGTGCGCCTCCCGGATCGTAAAAGAGGGTCTTTTATGCCCCTCTAACCTCCTCTCCCTACGTGATCTGAGTGCAGTTTTGCCTCTTTAAACTTACCTCTTTCTTACACTTCCATCCCTTTTTCCATCTTTCTCGCTCTTTTCTCATTTTCAATCTTTCATTTCTAATCTTTGTTTTTCTCTTTCTTTATATCAGTCTCTCTCGCTCTCTCCCTCCCTCTCTCTGTATTGTTTTGAACTCTTACCCTTGGGGTCTTCACATTCACTTTTTTGGTGTGTGAATAAATAAGAATTCATCTCCACATTTAAATAGCTTCAGGGTTTCTGGGACACACACATACACACACACACACTTACACACTTCTCAGTCATGTTTATAAATCATTAGAGTTTGGGGTCACCAGGGGTCACGCCTCTCTCTCTGGCCACCGTGCTCCATTCTGATTGGGTGTTGACTCTGCGGGCCACTCGGCATGCTTGTTAGCTTAGCTGTGCTTTTACCCT